>OX459114.1:55947619-57185409 GCA_949775065.1 Brachyopa scutellaris
CCCTAGACGAGATAAATAAATAAATTAATAAATCTATATAAAAGTGACTAGAAAAACGTATCAGAGCGCAATAGATTTTATATGAATGGATGGAGTAAATATATAAATTAAAGTTAATAATAAGTAATATATAATATATAATAAGTGATAGTTAATAAATAATAAATAATAAATATAAAATAATAAATAATAAATTACAGATAATAAATAAGTTAGTTAGTTTTTTAGTTTTAGTGACTTTTATTTCAACATAAATTTAGTACATAAAAAGTTATCCCTGAGTCTATGAGGTTTGGTCTATGACCGTCTACCAGATTGACAATTTGTTTATACATAATACATAGTTTTAAAAAATAAATTAATTTCTAAAAAGTGAAACTTAAAAATCTTCATCAATTATACATTTTCTGTATTTGAGCGAAACCACAGCATATTCGTACAATGAGTTCCACCCCCTCTCTCCATTCAAGATTCCGATTGCTTCATCCTCATTTAGCACAGGTTTCCCAAAGTAACTTATACGGAATTCCTTAAGCACTGGGCAAATTGCTATAAAGTGGAACACGTCTTCTCTTATTTTCAGGTCACAGATGCTGCACAGGATTGGTAGGTCTGAACGGTGTGGTATGAAATTTAGATTTACTAACTCTCCTCTTAGCTTAAAGATCGTGTTAATTCTTTCCATTGAGCTATTGTTTAGAAAATAAGTTCTATCTTGAAGGTGATGGATCATTTTGCTGTAATAACATCTAAACTGAGGACCGAGCCTCGTTAGCGTACTTTTCGTATAAGATGTGGGCCGTTTTCTCAAGCAAAATGTCAAATTGGTTCCTTAACGTAGTCGGTTGGTCATTTTGTGATAGGAGCAAACTTAGGCCGCAGTCGCATGCAAGACGTTCCCACTCTTGTACTACTTTTCCTCTCGTTCTTATGGCATGTGTTAAAACTACTTTCGGTATCCTTTCATCTTTCATCGCCATCACTTTAATGACATAGTTAAAATGCATTTTAAGTATATCTAAAATCAAAGGTACCAGTTTCAAGGTACAGCATATAATTTGGTGTGTTACTCGGTAGTCGGAAAATTCTCTTAAGGAAGTAACGGAAAAACTTTTCTACTGCTTCAAAGGAACAATATCCCCATACTTGGGCTCCATATAAAAGAATTGAGGCTGCTGTTGAGCGAAACAGTTTTAGCTTAGCACTATGGGATATATATCTATTTGTTATGCATCTATTCCAAATCGAAGATATAGCTCGCTTGGCTTCGGAAAGTTTTGACTCGAGGTGTTTATTCATATTTAAGTTGGCAGACACCAGTACTCCCAAATATTTGTATTCCCGTACAATTTCCACAGCTTTTTCATCATATGTCCACTTTTCGTCTCGGCAGTACCGCCCACTACCTCCTCTAAACACCATCATCTTTGATTTATCCAGGTTAACAACCAGATTCCAGCATTTACAATACTCCTTTAACCTGTTCATCATTAGCTGCATTCCAACAATAGAGTCCGCAAGAAAGACAATGTCATCTGTATACATCAATGCGCGAATCACTGTTTGGCCAAACTCTATACCACCTCGAACAGTATCAGTTATATCATTAATGAACAGTATAAATAGCAGGGCACTCAGGATACAGCCTTGCTTCACACCCATAGAAGTTGGAAATTCGTCAGATATTGAATTACCATCCCAAACATAGGCTATGTTGCTATCATACATCGCTCTTAAAATTCGAATGATTTTACTTGATACTCCAATAACATACAATTTGTAAAAAAGTGCTTCACGTGATATAGAATCGAAAGCCGCACGAAAATCGACGAAAAAGGCGTACAATTTCTTATACTTGTTTTTATACGATTCCGCAATGTTCATAAGCGAAAAGATTTGGTCAACTGTGGAATACCCTTTTCTGAATCCTGCTTGGAACTCCGACAAAACATTCTTATTATGGACCCACTGGGTAAGTCTATTAAATATCAGAGCAGCAAATAGCTTAGCAGATGTGTTTAAAAAAGAAATTCCTCTATAATTGGATGGGTTACTGCGATCTCCTTTTTTGTGTATCGGAAATATAATTGATTTCTTAAAGCACTCAGGAACAGCTGCGGTATCGAAAATTTTATTGAATTCTATGGTGAGCGCAGACATGAAATTATTTGTACAGTTTTTGTAGAACTCAAAAGAAATTCGATCTTCACCTGGAGCTTTCTTCGTCTTGGCATTCCGAATGACTTCTTGTACTTCAAACAATGAAAACGGTGCGTCCAAGAACTCATCCACAAATAGAGGCGTAGCATAGTGAAAAGGTGGCGACGAGATAGCCGGGTTAAGAAGCTTGTTGAAGTGGTCTTTTAACTTTAATGCGTTTAAAGATAAGGCAATAACATTCACTTGTCCATTCAAATATTTAACAGCCCTCCAAAACTCTGCAGAGGAGCGCGAGTTATTAATGACAGCAATTTTATTCTGCTCATAGGCTGTCTTTTTTGCAAGGCAAGTGCGCTTAAAGTCCCTATTTGCCTCTCCATAGAGTGATTTTAAGATGTCTGTGCTAATTTTCCTCACTAGTTTTAAAAACGCAAACGATTTTTCTCTTGCCTTCTCGCACTCTCTGTCATACCACTTTTGCTTATAAAGTCTAGGTTTTCTCATCGATTTACTTGCTGGAACTGACATTTTAATAATTTCCGTAAGGGTTTCAATATCTGGATTCCTATTCGAAACGTTTAACCTCTCGAGTCCTGAATCAAGATTATTCCGGTATGCACTGCACATCCCATCGTTCCAAGCCAGTTTTGGTAGTAGCCCAAGTTGTTTCGTACTTCCTGTATTCGAGGATTCGCCTACTTTACAGGTAATTTCCAGCGGCATGTGGTCCGAGTATGTTTCTAATCCAACACGAAAGTCCTCTAGTAGAAAAAGCCATTTTCCAGATATGAAACAGTAGTCGATTGTGGAGCTTAGTAATCCTCTTATAAAAGTAACTTCACCATCCGGGTCGCCGTCGCAGCTGCCATTCAAAACACTACAGTAATATTCATCTGCAAGTTCTAGTACCTTGGAGCCGTTAATATTGGAGACTACATCTTTGGACCTGCGATCTATGTGAATAATATTTTCATAGTTTCCGCTTAAAAAATTGTTTTGGGACAGACCGATCCGACCATTGAAATCGCCGACAAGCATTATATCTGTTGATCCTAGGTTCAGCAGCACATCTCTCAGTCTAGTATAGTCCCTCTGCCAATGACTACAATTTAAGTAAATGGGGACTACGCTCAGATCTCCACTGCAAGACGATATATCCAGGACGTATGATTCTTCTATTTGCCTGAACTCAACACTTACACCTTCGAGGTCCTTACGATAACCTAATAACACACCGCCGCTTCCTCGCCCACATGATGCTGTTTTTTCTGCAGGTATCCATCTTACTTCATAATTGGAAAATAAATTACTAAATCTATCCTCTTCTTTTTTTAAGACATGGGTTTCATATATTAATATAATATCAAAATTTCTTAAATAATTGAAAAAGCTAACAAACAATAATTTATTTTTCAAGCCGTCTACATTGTAGCTCAAAATTCTTAATTTTAAAAAGGTTTCATTTCTTAATTCTAGACGATTACTCTGGTAGACAGGTACATCTCATGCAACGTGTGAATGATTTACTGTGTGTACACCCAAATGGTTTTCATCGGATGAACGCCTACCCGCAATGTTGACAGCACTTCTACTCGTTGACGTTTCTCCTGCTGTCACTTCCGACACTTGTGATTTTGACGTCTCGTGTAATTTGTTTTCATTCGTAAATTTGTGTAGTTTAATGTTTCTCCGAAAATTGATTTAAGTATGGTTTCTCCATTTTTTTCGCCGCATTTCAGCCCTTCCGAAAAGTCCCATGAAAAAAAATTTTATGCCGACGTGGAGTTTATCGTCCCTGAGTACGATCTTCATCTTGGGATCCTTTTCGCGGAGTGCCTTCAGAATTGGTAGCAATTTGCCTCTTCTTTGCCTTACATTGAATGGCAAATCTTTTCGAATAGTGATGTTTGTACCTTTAAGTTTGTTTGTGTTCGTTCTTAAGCACTTTCCAGAGAGCATCTCGATTCTTCATCCTTACGATAATAGATAATAAATAATAAAATGATAAATAATAAATAATAAATAACAAATAATAAATAATAAAAAATAAATAATAAATAATGAATAATAAATAATAAATAATAAATAATAAATAATGAATAATAAATAATAAATAATAAATAACAAATAATAAATAATAAATAATAAATAATAAATAATAAATAATAAATAATAACTAATGAATAATAAATAATAAATAATAAATAATAAATAATAAATAATAAATAATAAATAATAAATAATAAATAATAAATAATAAATAATAAATAATAAATAATAAATAATAAATAATAAATAATAAATAATAAATAATAAATAATAAATAATAAATAATAAATAATAAATAATAAATAATAAATATTAAATAGTGAATAATAAATAATAAATAATAAATAATAAATAATAAATAATAAATAATAAATAATAAATAATAAATAATAAATAATAAATAATAAATAATAAATAATAAATAATAAATAATAAATAATAAATAATAAATAATAAATAATAACTAATAAATTATAAATAATAAATAATAAATAATAAATAATAAATAATAAATAATAAATAATGAATAATAAATAATAAATAATAAATAATGAATAATAAATAATAAATAATAAATAATAAATAATAAATAATAAATAATGAATAATAAATAATAAATAATAAATAATAAATAATAAATAATAAATAATAAATAATAAATAATAAATAATAAATAATAAATAATAAATAATGATAAATGATAAATGATAAATAGTAAATGATAAATAATAAATAATAGATTAACAAATATAAACAAATACATAGCTCAATAACAAGAAAGAATACACAAGTAATGTTAATAGCTCGTTTGTCAACTATTAGGTTGAATATAATTCATATATAAGTTATTTACAAGAGTATTGTCCGCAAATTCACAGCGCTCTAGAAAACGTAGACTTAGTTTTTGAATTCTATCGACGATCAATTCAACATTCGCTCTTTCGTGAATATCCAACGTTGACTGATGCCAAGGAAGGTCAAGCATCATTTTTAACAGTTTATTTTGAGATACCTGTAGTTTTTTAATATGACATACTCCTTCTTCCTTCCCCATACTTGGCATCCATATAGTAGAATGGCCTGAAAAATTACCTTAAAGATAATTATTTTATTTTCGAGTGAGAGTAGTGATTTTCGATTTATAACATATTTATCGCAATCGCGATTTTTTTTGTGGCGTTTGTAATATGAGTACTGAAAGTTAGCTTGGTGTCTAAATATACTCCTTAATATTTGACGGAAGGCTCCCATCTAATATGAACACATTTCACCTGTAACTGTCCACTAGGTAGAACACAAGCATTTCTCTTTCTAGTGAAAAAGATAGCTTTTATTTTCTCCTTATTTAATTTAATTTTCCATTTATTGTAATAATGTTCTAATATCTTCATCGCGTTATTTAGATTCCTCTCAATATAAAGAGCGAATTTATGCGATGAGAATATTGCAGTATCATCAGCAAAGATTGCTGCTTCACAGTCTGGAAGTTTAATTTAATATAAGGAACTAACATTCTTTTAAAAGTCTTAATAATGCGTTCATTTTTTAGTACATTTGGCAAACTATTTATGCCCATTAAGTAGCTTCTGGAAATGCTGCTTAAACACATCTACTATTCCCGTGCTTCGGTGACTAGGATTCCTTCACTGTTCCGAATAGCCTGCTTGAAACCAGCTGCAAGTTAGTTGGCTTTCCTAAAAAGCATCCGGATGTTGTTCCTATCGCGGGACTCTTCGATAACCTTGAGCTGGGAGACTGCGTGGGCCCTTTTTTCTGGGCCTGCTTCTCGCAACCATTTCTGTGTGCGTGTTATATTTGCAATTTACTACAAGTTCTTGCCAACTCCCAACGTCGAGTTGAGTAGCTCATTGACAATTTTTACTCTTTGATTGCTTGTCAGAGTTGGCACCGTGAAAAAACTTTAAGGTGTTAGACCCGGGCTGGGATTGAACCCAGGCAGCATTGTGTAGTAGTGCAGCGCACTTACCGCTACCACTACACCGCGGTGTGTATACTTTGTCAACATTTTAGATTGTGACTGAAGGAGGTATGTACCCATACATGAATTTTGTATCACAACGCATGTAGTGGCAGGTTTGAACAAAATGGGCGGGGCACTTTTGAACACGTTATAAGGTGCATACCTTCTCATTTAAAAGTTGATCCTCTTTTTGTTTAATTCATTTCTAATGGTATAATAATGTTTAGCAACTAAAAAAAAAAGAAATACCGATCTTAACGCAAATTACATCAAGACCGCCATTTTAGCAGTTACTCAACACTCCAGGAACTTCAAGATGTTTAAGTTTGATTTTCTTATAAAAAAAATAAATTGTTTATTTAAAATAGCTTTTATTGTTATACAAATATTTGATTCATTTAAACACAAGCGCGCAGCCTTTAATTTGCTGCCATAAACCATTAAAATAGCTGCAGTTCAAAAGTGCCCAGGCTTGTTCAAATGTGCCCCAGCCAATGGCTGCTTTGAACTTATTTTTAGGACTTATTTTTTTAAAAAATTAAATAAATTATAACCCTCTATTGAATTTACGCAAATATTGGTTTAAAATAAAGGTTAATTTCACTTCTCAAAGTGTGGATAACTTAAAGACCAATAATTCAAATATATTGGTGTTGAGAAGCCTTTAAAGGTTTGAGGAGGGGGAGCGGGGAGCGGGGAGGGGGCGACTCTCCTAACGTTATATATACCCAGCAGGCAGGTACGGAATGTATTACTTGGAGAATCGATTACATAATTAATTTTTATAGATGAGAAATATAATGCATTCCAAAAGAATCGACATGGTAATATCATATAATAACAAAGCACATTGTTTACCACGTAGATTCCCACATCTGCAGAAAATGTAATGTAGTGTTTTTGAATTTAACAATTTTTCGGTTACTGTTGTCTGTCCGTGCCTTCATGTCGCCTACAAATTTTGCGTTTTTATTCAAAAACGTATGAAAAATTCATTTTGTGTTGCAACGCGTGACAGCGAGAAGTGAAAAAAGTTAAAAATAAAAAAAAATGTATTCTAAACTGCATTGGAGATGACTTCTAGCAAAAAAAAAAAATTTTATAATAAAATATTTTAAAACGAAACAGTGTTTTTTTCATTTGAAACTGAATACATTCCTTAATTTATGTCGGAGGAATGCATTATAAAACTAATTTAATTATAAATGTATAAATAATATAATACATTAAAATGAATGAATTCTATTCTATTTTGGAATGCATTCTTTCAAAATCATTCCATGAATTCAATTTTTTGATTGCATTCATTGACTTCATTTTGAGACTTCAAGAAAATTAATGCAATTACCATTCATTAATCATTCAAAAGATTGCATTTTTTTTTGTACCATTCAATTGAATGCAATCAATGAATGGAATCACTTGTGACTTCAATTGAATGCTTGCATTCTTTTGCATTCATTTGCACTCATTGCATTCATTTGCATTCATTTGCATTCAGTGAAAGTCTGACTGAATGGTGATTGCATACATTTTTTTGAATTCTCAAATTGAAGTCAATGAATGCAATCAAAAAATTGAATTCATTGAAGAATGTATTTGAAATTGATTGCATTCTTCTGTAAGTATAATGCATTCTGAAATCAATGTTGTATACAAGCGATTGATTACCTGTTCGATTACAATAGCTAACCTTTTCCTGCTGGGTAGTAACAAGTGATTTGGCGTTCTTTTTATTACTTATTGTATGGAATGTATATATGTACATACATACATATATGCTTTGTAACCAAACATAAGTTGCCTTCTTTCTAATAAAAAAAAAGAACAAAAACCTTTACTCAAAATGATTTTTTCATTATTATTATTATTTTTTATTAGCCTCAATGTTAATGAACTTCACATTTTTTAAACGAAAATATTTAAAAAAAAAACAACATTTCTGATTTAATTCATTCTAAAAGTCACATTTAAAGACACCTTTTATTTATTTATAAATAAAAATCAAACAATACCGTTGTATCGTATACCTTACATGCCTACTCTTTTCCCTTCTCGTGGCTGCCCAGAACCAGAACTGTAACTCTCATGCATACAAAGTAGCTCCAATGAGTCATTGCCGCCGGTATCCTCTCCTTTTCGGCTCATTTTATTAAAATCTCCTCCAATTTACATGCTGTATCCACTCCAACGATGTATCATGTCGTCCCTGCATTGGTCGTTCGAATTGCGGTGCGTACATGGTTATGTGCATGAAAATACAACAAAAGGAAAAAAAAACATTGTACTTAAAAAACTTATTTACATATACATTGACAATAAAATTAAAATTTTACTGACGCAATTTTCTCACAAACAACAACAAAAGCACACGAAGAGCTACAACTCCTGTTCTTATGGAAATATTTTGGTTATTAAACTTCAGTCATTTAAAGGGATTGCGGCAGTAGGTAAGGTTGGTGGGTTCGTCCTTGATGGTATGGTCGGAGGAGGTATGTACACGTAAAATAAACCCTGTGAACTAAAAAAAGGCAATTGTTCTTCGCTAACGAAATAAACCAACTGCTTGATTGCATTGAATTTATAACCTTTTTTGTGTTGTGTTTTTTTTATACATATTACGCAGCTTAACTTTTTAATTGAATATCTTTTCAACATGCTTTGTTTTATGTAAGTTGGTGATGGTATAGCGAGAGAGACGTACGGTAAATGTCATGAATTTAAAAACATTAAGAAATCAATATGTTGTCTGTGAGTTAACAGATTAAACATAAATCGTTGCGATACATTTAATACGTGCGCTTTAAATCGATTGACATACGCAAAAAAAATATAATTTCAATGTTAAGCAACTTCAAGAGTATGTGAGGAAATGATGCATGTTATTTTTTTGGAATATACAGTCGGGAGCAAAACTTATTCAATTGTAAATACATACAGCAGGAACTCGATTCATGCAACCCCCTATAGTTGCAACTACTCAGTTAGTGCAACCCCCAAAAAGTTTTCATTAGCTATCTTATGATTGCAACGTTCACAAAATTTTATGTTCGATTCTTGCAAAACCAGAAAAGGAATTGATAAATTCCTTGGCAAACTGAAACAATATCCCGTTAAATTTGCTCTCTTTGTTTCGTTCTTGCTATATAACAGATAAATTCATCTACATATGTAAGTATGTACAACGCATACGCTTCTGAATATTTTCATCTGTTCGATTTGGTGTAAAGCAGTTTAGATTGTGTTTACTTCTACGAAATAAGTTTTCTGCGTATTGCTTTTTTTTTTGTTCGGTCTAAAAATGAGTGGAAAAAAACAGTGTTGACGATTAAACAAAAAACGGAAATAATAGAATTGCTTGACTTCGAAGTAGTAAAGGACTTTGTCTACCTCGGCTCTGTCATAACATGAAAAAATGACATCTCATCGGAAATCAAACGAAGCATTACTCTTGCCAACCGCTGTTTCTTTGGGCTTAGAAGGCAATTCATTGAGTAGTGAAGTCCTTTCTCGATCGACTAAGGAGACTCTATATAGGACCCTTATCATCCTTATCGAAAGCGGATGAAGATATACTTGGTCGCTTCGAGAGAAAAATCCTTCGAACGATATTCGGTCCTGTTTGTGTTGAAGGGTTCTGGAGGAGAAGATTCAACCACGAACTGTATGAGGTGTACAGCGGCATCGAGGTCAAGAAACTGCACATTGAGCGTTTAAGATGGCTAGGACATGTAGAGCGTATGGACATCAACGCTTCGGCTCGAAGAATGTTCGATTCCAACCCGGAGGATCAGCGCACCAGCGGACGACCTCGCCTAAGGTGGCGCGCACAAGTAGAATAAGACCTCAACCAACTTAGAGTGCGCAACTGGAGGCAGTTAGCTAAGTACCGGGCTACCTGGAAGGGGTTGTTGGTTGAGGCCTTGGCCCACCCTGGACTGTAGCGCCACCGGGGATCAAACTTTCTCTAAAGAAATGTGGTATTCTTCTTCCTCCAGTTTTGTTGCCCTTTATGCAAACAGGACATTTAATTTCCTTATTAAGAACTATTTTCTGTGTATGATGTCGCGGTTAGAAATGTAACTGTCTTCTAAGTGTAATGGACTGGGTTGGCAACGCCGTTCGCTGATATATAACCGCTTGTAGAATAGCTCCGAAATATTAAGTTAAAAAATAGGTTTTTATCGTTTATTTAAAATAACAAGCAATTGATACAAAAAGTACACTCCCAAGAAATCCCCTAAATTCAAAATAAGGTGAGTTGCACACTTTTTCACTTCGTTAATCATCAATATCTTTGTGGCAATGAATAACGGCTCAAAAATGCAACGAACTCCACCAAAGAAAAGCAACAGCACACCGGCCCCGCAAGCAAAAAGGCGTATTGTTGACTCATCCCCCGAGTCTCCCTCTGATCATCAAAACGTCACAGTTGGAAGCATGTCCGTCCGAGATTTAAAGGCTCTTGTAGAGAGCTCATTGGCAACTTTACTCGACGTCAAATTGAAAAATATGCCAACGAAATCGGACTTAGAAGAAATCACCACAGAAGTACAAACACTACAAAAGAGCAACGCGGCACTACAAGAGCAAGTGCAATATATGGAAGCTCGATGCATCACACTAGAACGCAAAGTAGATTATTTGGAGATGAAGGCCAATGAGAAGAATGTTGTTGTGCATATGCCTGCTCAAGTTGGGGTGGAACCGGAGACAAAAGCAAAAGAATTATGTCTGGAACTGCTGCAAGCTACAGATTCTTCATTAATCGCGGATGCACGGGGCTTACGCCCAAAAAACAACACTGCAAATGTCATTATTAGACTGCGCAAGAGAGAGGATGTACGACGCATCTTAAACTCAGCAAATAAACTCCGTGGAACTGGTGTGTCGATGCATAGGGATTACACGGAGGCTTCGCGGGATAAAAGGAGGCGCTTGATTAAAATTAAAAACGAAATTTCTGCGAGAAACAAGAATTTAAAAGTTGAATTGCGCGGGCAAAAATTAAAAGTAGGCGAAAAAGAATTCTATTTTGACAACAACAACCGCTTGACATGTGATGGAGAAAGTGGAATGTCAATACTTGACAGGATGATTAATGACAGCTCTCCAATGACGATGACAGGTGGCGAAAATACTTATGGTGCAAACACAATGGAGTTATCCGGTGCTTCTCAGACTGAACAACGAGTGCCTCAAAATAATATTTAATTGTAATGCCGTCTGCCCAAATAATAGTAGTAATAATTGTCATGATAATAGTTTTAAGATTAAACAACAAATCATTATTTAATGAATTTTATGTTTTTATTGATCAATTCGATTTTATTTTCTTATATGAAACGTTTGTAGAAGATAACAAATATAGTAATTTTGAAAACAAATTTTCTAACTTCGAATACAAGTGGATTCCGGCATCAAGATTGCATGAGAGAGGAAGAGCGAGTGGAGGCTGCATCTTTGGTTACAGAAGAGATCTTAAAGATGTTAACTGCGAGTTCAAAAGCAACGAGAATATATTATACCTAAGCGTGGAATTTGATAAAAAGAAATTCTGTATACTGCCTTCGTACTTGAATTGCAACCACTGGGAAAGAGACTTCGCAATGCTGAATGAAATAACGACGTGCTGCGAGAATCCAAACGTGATTGTGATAGGGGACTTGAATGCGAGGGTGGGCGAAGAAGAAGGATCCGAAAACACCGTAGCGGACATAAGACGGCAATCGAAAGATAAAATTTGTGATGCAAAAGGTAAAAAGCTGCTGGATTTCTGTAATTCATTTGGACTGCGGCTGCTAAATGGAACGACCAAAAGCGATAAGGGTGGTAACTTCACGTTTGTGGGAAGGCAAGGGACATCCGTCATTGATTACTGTCTTATAGGAGGGGAGTGGAGCGCCCACATAACGGATCTGGAAGTAAAGCAAGTTCCATACTCGGATCACCTTCCAATTGTGGTCACTTTTGCACACACGGTTTCTCCCGATATGGATGTCAGAGAAATGAGTACCTCCCTAAGCTAATATGGAGCAACTCTAAAGGTGTTTAGAGTTTAGAAGTAAACTAGATGAACAACTACAAGAACATCAGACAGTTGACCTCAGTATAATTGAAGGAATTATCAAGGATCTGAACCCAATTAGCAACCGCAGGAGGACTACTCAAAACGATTTTAGGGAATCGTGGTTTGATAAAGAGTGTAAAAAGGCTAAACAGGTATCCTTCGCTTGGCTAAAATTATTCCGATTCCTCAACGATGATACTGCAAAAAATATGTATCTTAAAGCTAATAGAGAGTTTAAGGCCCTTTGCAGGGAAAAAAAGAAAAACAAACTTGAGCTAGAGGCCCGAAGATTGGCTCAATGTAGTAACTCTTCAGAATTTTGGAAAGTAGCCAGGAGAATAAATGGTGGAAGATACATAATACACAGGAACCTGCACCCGAACATCCTCCAAACACATTTTTATATGTTGTGGAACCCATCGCCCATTAGGTTTAGCTTCCACTACGCTGCACCTGCCTTCCAGAACGCTATTTTGGATAGTCCTATAACTTTTCAGGAAGTTGTTGGGGCTCTTAGTGGACTGAAAGATGGCAAAGCAGCAGGATCGGATGGGATCCCTTCTGAATTTTACAAGTATGGCACCAATGAGCTTAAAAACAGACTGACCTACCTATTCAATGACATCATGGATAATGGAATGATCCCGCATAGGTTTAAAGAAGCGCTTATCTTTCCAATCCACAAAAAGGGTTGTAAGATGGATCCTGCAAATTACCGAGGTATTTCTTTCCTGAATGCATCTTACAAAATCTTTACAGCGGTTCTGCACAGTCGACTTACAGCATGGATAGACGCAAATAAGCTGCTGAAAGAATACCAAGCGGGTTTTAGGCCAGGTTACTCCACCGTTGACCATATATTTGTCCTAAAGGGTGTTGTAGAGTCATTTCTACTGAAGAAGAAGAAACTATATGCACTCTTTGTGGATTTTAAGGCCGCCTTCGACTCAGTGGACCGGAATGCGCTACTCTACAAGCTTTACTGCATGGGTATGTCACATAAATTTGGTCGAACTATACAAAACCTATACGCTGATACTAAAGCTGCTGTATGGAATGGCGATACTTTATCAGAATGGTTCCAATCGTGGTCTGGAGTAAGACAGGGATGTGCTTTGAGCCCGAGTTTATTTGCTCTCTTCATTGAAGACTTAGTTGATATCCTGCCTGGAGGAGTAGAGTATGCGGGTCTACTGGTTAAAGCCCTTATGTTTGCGGATGATATAGTGTTGCTGGCTTACTCGCCCGAATCTATGCAGCTGATGATCAATCGCTTATATGATTACTGTAATATGTGGAATCTGGATGTTAATTTGAACAAGACGCAAATAATGATCTTCAAAAGCGGAGGAGGCCGAATCTGCTCAAACGAGAAATGGCACTTTAATGGAGAAGCAATTGCAGTGGTAAAGGAGTATAAGTACCTTGGTGTGTATCTCACCAGAAACCTTAATATGGAAAGACATCTTAAGGAAAAACTAGAGAAGTCAAAAACAGCCATCAATACAGTCTGGAGAAAATGCTTCATGAACAAAAACATTGCCCATAGTAGCAAATATAAAGTGTTTGAAGCTGTGTCGGAATCTACCCTTTTATACGCGGCACAAGTTTGGGGATACAGGCAATATGAGACAGTTGAGAAGTTACTTCGGTACTACTTAAAGAGAGCATTTCATCTTCCACCAAACACGCCAAATTATATGCTCATGTTGGAAACAGGACTATCACCACTGTTCGTGAAAACACTAAAACTCCAGGTTGATTACGTTCTCAAAGTTCTGAAAATGCCAGTCCATCGACTACCAAAAAAAGCAGCGCTTCATACAATACGGCACAAAACGGGATGGTACAAAGAATGGATAGAGCTAGCAACTAGGTGTGGAGTAGAGCTAAATCTCGAGAATACCACGGAATGGAAGTCGAAACTATACCAACTCATCACAGGTGTGGATGAACAGGCCAGAGCAGGATTTGTGGAGAGTGCGCTTGGGTCGCAGCATAGAATGATATACAGTCGACTTTGCCACAATCTACAGCAGAATAACTATTTCCGTGATGAGCACAGTATTGATGAAATAGCGACGTTGCTGAGGCTACGTGGAGAGCTCCTAAAATTAAATTATATACCACACAGGGATGATCTACCGATACTCTGTAGCCTGTGTAACATGGAAGAGAGGGAAGACGTTTTGCACTTCCTTGGCAGATGTCCAATCCTCA
Source organism: Brachyopa scutellaris (assembly GCA_949775065.1). NCBI lineage: Eukaryota > Metazoa > Arthropoda > Insecta > Diptera > Syrphidae > Brachyopa > Brachyopa scutellaris. The sequence continues at coordinate 55,962,100 of OX459114.1, forward strand.
GGGAGACAAGGAGGGAAATCTTTGAAAGCGATACTCTATCGGAACGCGAAGTCCAAAAGGTTCTTAATGAAATAAATGTTACAAAACTAACCAGGTACTGCAAGATTGCATTACAGTATCGAGAGCGGATTCTAAACGGAAATTTCTAATACTTGAACGTACTCCCCTAACATATTATAAAATTTGAGTTAATGCTACTTTATAAAGTTAAATTTTGTTGTCAACCAGGCAGACGGCAAAGCCATGCCAACCGATTTTTTTGTAATTAACATTGTAACAAATATTTAAGCTCTAAAATAAAAATCTAATCTAATCTAATCTAATCTAATGGAAAGCTTTATGACTTTTTTTGTGTGGCAAAGCTCCTTGGTGTTTTTGAACATCCACATTTTGTTTTCCCAACTCTTTATTGTTGAATTTATTTCCTAATTTGGAACATCACAGAACGGCTAAGGGCTGGTAAAAAAATCAGCCGATCCTTTTCTAGCCAGTTCATCGGCTATCTCATCAAATTTTGACTTTGTTTTTTTTTTTTTTTTTTTTTTTTTTTCCATCACAGAGCACACAGAACACTACGTTCTCTAGTGTATACTCTCAGTATCGCTTAACACAACTGTTGTTTGTTGCGCGACTAAGGATCATCTACCGATTTTCAATCTTATAGACTACTTCAAATAAACAATATTAAGTTAATCAAAAACCAATGAAAAAAAGCGTTTTCTAAACTCTGCTCGTGATAAGCAAAAATCAACTTCATTGCACAGTTCATTGTAAGTGCTTATGCACCTTGTAATAGGCTCATTATAACCATAATTGGTTCTATGCCTTTCTGGGAAAAACAAGCTTCTAACCCGCAGAGACCTTAGGGGAGCATATATATTTAATAGAAAAACCAATTCTGGAGAAATAATATGAAAATTAATAATATCGCGAATAAACATGATGGAAGTTGCGTTGCGTCTGAAACTTAAGGTTTGCAAACCAATTAATTGGCACCTTCTATCATAATTAGGAAGCACATCAAACATATTTAATTTACGAACCGCATATCTCGTGAAGTTTTTTTGAACTCTTTCCAATCTGAGTTCGTGAATAGCATATGGTGAATTCCAAATGATGGATGAATATTCTAAATAAGGTCTGACTAACGAGCAGTAGATAACTTTGAGGCTATGTACATCTCGAAAGTATTTACTATTACGCTTTAGAAAGCCCAACAAAGAGTTAGACTTGGCAATGGCATAATCATAATGCAAGATAAAGTTTAGTTTATTATCAAACATGACCCCTAGATCCTTCACTTCATCCAATCGTTGAAGTCGAAGATCGTTTATACAGTAATTATGAAAAAGTGGAATGGCAATTCGATAAGCCGAAAAAATTTTACATTTTGAAATATTAAGTTCCAGGGCATTATGATTACACCATTCCGATAATCTATTAATGTCTGATTGCAAACGAATACAATCAGTAATATTATTTACACGAGAAAATAATTTTAAATCATCCGCGAATGTCAAAACCTTACAGAATTTAAATATTTCGTGAACATCATTGATAAATAAAATAAATTTATTCGACAGGTTTGAAGAATATTAAAGCAGTGTAGATTTGAAGTCAATAAGGAAGCATGATTCCATTTGTTCCAACTCCAGTATACACCAAAAGTTTTCTTCCACTCATTCAGGCGAAGCGCATAGGTACACACAAATAACTGTTAACCTTCCGGGTTTTTTTTTTAAATGTTAACTTTTCGAACATCCATATGCAACATAAAACATTCCTTTTGCCCTCTCACCCACTTTCACATTATTGCTTTACCCAAAATCATAGTCAATACACTTTTTGGTGATTGGCTTGGGTCGGAAAGGACCCGAGGGACGGGTAGATACTTATTTTGGTATTTTGTTGGTTTACCAACTGTCATTATAATATATTGAGGCTAAGTGGCGAACTGGGGTTATTGTTATACTAAACATACATATGTACATTATAAAAATGTCATCTCAATCAATGTATAAGCTTAACCCTTTGTGTCGTATTACTTGACATTTTGTGAGATAGGTATACTTTATTAATTCTTTAATTAAATTGAAATAAAAATTAGGTTTTTATGGTGCAAGACCCAGCAGTTCCGTGGCTAGTCCCTATATTTAGGGGATGCATATTCCTCAATTATGTCCCACAGTCGTGGAAGCGTATTCATGTAGTTTTCATCCCAAAATTTGGCAGGCGAGGTCATGATTCTGCCTATTCAGGCCTATCAGCCTCACCTCGTGTTTGCTAAAAACCCTGGAGCGAATCCTTAATGTACAGATACGGAAGATTCTAGAAGAATGTAACTCTCAGCACGCATGTCTCAAGGGTAGATCCACAGAGACTGCTCTCCACGAGGTAGTGCGTACAATAGAACATACAATCCATTACAGAAATTACACTCTCGCTACCTTTTTGGACATAGAAGGAGCGAATTTACACACTGAATTAATTCAACGATGTCGCTGAGCTGGGCGTAGAGGGGTTCATTGTCGTAGCTGGAAGAAGAATATGTAACTACGGGTCAAGAAAACATGCATTGCATTCTACTCCTGCAATAAAACATTTGAAAAAAAAAGTTGGGACTGGGGCCTAAGATGACGCTATGGATGCATACAGACATAGTGAGTCCAATTCACACCTACGGGTCTATAGTGTGGTGGCCCGCACTAAGCAAAAAGTACAATATCAACAGAACGAGAAGAGTCCAATGAACGGCAAGCATAGGCATCATAGGTGCAATAAGGTCATGCCCAACTGATGCTCTCACTGTGCTTTTGACCCTTCTGCCACTTGACCTCCTTTGATATACACAGCACAGCGCTATGCAGTGCAGTCCGACTCAATGAATCTGAGTGCTGCACAGACGACGAAGCGGAAGAGAACCCCACACATACCCTCTGCTCATTTCCAGTGCTTTGCCGTTGTAGAAAACTATATCTAGAAAAATACTTCTTCAACAGTCTCAGTGACCTAGAGCACAAAGTCTTTGGAAGCTTATCTCGCTTTTTACTAATCTCCAAATGGTTCTCATGAGTAGAAGGGATACACATCCCTAATCTCAAGTATTGATAGCCAATAGGATTCGCGTAAATTGCAAGGCCTGTAATCTCGGGACTGAAAAAATACAGTAAAACCTCCTAATTGGGGCGCTCCAGCGCACCGAGAAAATGCGAATTAAATTCGAGGTGCCCGATTTGACAGGACCTCCAAATCGGGCCAAATATCTATGTCGATTATGGAATCCTGCGGATCGTACTCCCCGGGAGTATATCCGAACCGCATTCGAACCGCATTTCATTCCAGAGCCATTATGGAAACCGTCGGATGAACTGCTTTATCGGTCCGCAAACTACGTTATCAATTCGCTGTCAAAATTTCAACTTTTCGAATGACAATTCATACCAAGCAGTGCAAAAGTGTACATTAAATTAATTTCTTTATTTACATAAACGAGTCTCATTCTAATAAGTCCATATACACTACGGTTCACTTGATTAAAGGAAATATTACAATTTCACTAAACAGTGAGTTATGGTCAGAAAAATCGATACACAACTATAATTATTGATTGTAAACAAAGTTTCGGAATCTCTCCAGAGAACACACTTACAAAAATTACTTTCCCTCACAAAGTAACGGGATTTTTCCCAAAGTTTGTAAAAAGACTCGGAAAAGTATGCAATAAAATCGATTCACATGAATAAAGGCAATGGCAATAATTAAGGAAAATTTGTGCATTTTGCTTTAATTTATTATTTTTTTTGGTTATTACAATAATTAATAATTTAACAAGGAAGCTAGTAATGTGTTTAACCACCGTTTTCTGATATCACTTCAAATGTGCGGTCTGGAAATGAGTCGTCCAGGATTTTATGTAATTAAGCGATATTTCGGCCCAAGCTGACTTAATACCCCGGAGAAGTGGTTCTTTATTGTCGCACTGCTTCCCCCTTTCATATTCTTTGCGAGTTGGCCATCCCCAAACCTTTTAAGTCAGGTGAATATGGCGGCCAATTCATTATTTCCACTTTCTGGCTTACAATAAACGACTTTACTACGCGCGCAGTATAGATTGGTGCATTATCTTGTTACAAAATCCAAGGCCAAGGTCCAAACAACTCGTTCAACTTAGGGAAAGCTGACTCCAATATTCCTTTGTAAGTAATTCCCGTCATTTTAATGCTCTGAACATTTAGCTCAAGTGCTAAGAGAGGGATGATGAAAATAAGCTTATGATGACGCGTAAGAAACCGTTGTTCTTTGCGTAAATCGTGAAAATAGAAGTTATAGCCATCCGGTCCATCTAAATTAAACTTCTTTTCATCGGTGAAGACACGTTTTCATAGCCAAGAGGGGCGAAGTAGCGATCAACTATTATGCAGCACTTGAGCTAAATCTTTAGAGCACTAAAATGACGGGAATTACTCACAAAGGAATATTGGAGTCAGCTTTCCCTAAGTTGAACGAGTTGTTTGGACCTTGGCCTTGGATTTTGTAACAAGATAATGCACCAATCCATACTGCGCGCGTAGTAAAGTCGTTTACTGTAAGCCAGAAATGAATTGGCCGCCATATTCACCTGACTTAAAAGGTTTGGGGATGGCTAACTCGCAAAGAATATGAAAGGGGAAAGCAGTGCGACAATAAAGAACCACTTCTCCGGGGTATTAAGTCAGCTTGGGCCGAAATATCGCTTAATTACATAAAATCCTGGACGACTCATTTCCAGACCGCATATTTGAAGTGATATCAGAAAACGGTGGTTAAACACATTACTAACTTCTTTGTTAAATTATTAATTATTGTAATAACCAAAAAAAATAATAAATTAAAGCAAAATGCACAAATTTTCCTTAATTATTGCCAATGCCTTTATTCATGTGATTTTTGATTGCATTCGCTTGCCATCCATAGGTATTTTCGCGCGAATGCGGTTCGTCAAATTATGTATGGAGTGCGAATCGACTGCGTTTTCGGTAATAGCAATTTTTTTTACGGACAACCGTTCACTTTTTTACCGACGTTTTCAGTACTACGAAAAACTAAAAACTGAGGATAGCTCCCGCCGCATCTGATCCGACGGGTTCAATAAGCGGCATGATCATTTTGTTCCAATTACACTGCTGCCTGTATTAAAAACACTACGAAAATAAATGAGTGCTTTGTGGATTGTGTTGTAGCAACAAAAAAACCGCGTGCATGCATGAAATGCGGTTCATTTCAGAGGATCCCCAATTACTAAGAGTCCCAATAAGGAAGTTTTACTGTATACCATTATTTGACAAGTATTGTTATAAGAATGCGTTTATTGTTATTTTTTGTTTACTAATGCAGGTGTGTAGTGTATACACTCCTCGACAACTGATTGAGACACCCCACCTGATTTCGGCGTTTTTCGATAATCTTGTTCCGGTTGTAATGCAAATATTGCTGTTGACAATTTCTAAGAATATTCTAATCACAATTAATCCTTTTATTCCCTCAATTTTCTCGGAATTTGGAATTTGTCTATAATTTCCCGCGACAGGTGGTTGTCGAGAAGTTTATATTTATACAAGATCTTAGTAGAGTAGGGTGGGGCAGATTCGACACATTTTCTGTAGATTCCCTATAACTTTTTATGAAATGAATATTATATATAAGTTTTTATTTAATTTGAAGTTCTGATAATCGTAGGGGAACCTGGGGACACTTGATCCCTTGGGAGACTTGATCACTGGCTATTATATCGACGTGGGAATGTTTTTGTTTTTACTGCTCACTGGCAACACACTATTTACCGTTGGTTAGAAGCGACAAATATTAATTTACAACTCGCGCGAAATAAATACTTGAACTTCGTAATTTTTTTTTAATATATTTCCTTTATTATATATGTTCTATTATAATTACAATTTTAGTTCTTTATTTACTAGGAATAATACGGCCGCTGTCTTAAGCAGGGCTGCACCGTAATATCCGGATGAGAGTTAACTATCAACTACCACTCAGATCGAATCGAATGCCCGAAGAAGGTTTTGTTATTTTGAACATTTCAACATGGTCCCCAAATTGACTTGCTTGGACTTACATTTTTCAAGAGGTCAGCCGAATGCATTGGTTTTATTCTCCCTATTTCTCAATAGGTTAACCGAATGCATTGGTTCACTTTCCTTGTTTACATTTTCGGTCATCGTTACTTTTATGGGTCACATAAAAGTGATGACGATAAGAATTTATGGTGTGCAATTGAAGAATGCAAACACAAGCAAGTATGGTGACACATTGTATTTTATTTTTTTTTTTTTTATTTTTATTTTTTTTTAAGAATTACGACCAATACTTAACTCCTCCTTCCTTAGAGAAAGTTTTCTCCTGGAAATTTTGATTTGAGGGTTTCGGTTGTTTTTTTCCTTGCTCTTCCGTTAAGTTATCAATTTTAATTTTAATCTTACCGGTTCTTCTGACATTCTTGCACATTACGATTCCAATGATACTTATACTAATAAGAATTATTAACATGGATGTACCAGAGATTAAATAGGTTTTTATTTTGTGGTATTGAACTAATTCTAGGTTATGTCTATTTTCAATTTCTTGTAGTTCCTTAAATTTTGTAAACACCGTATTGATGGTGGCATTTTCTTTCATTATTTCTTCATAATAGAATTGAACTGTATAATTAGTTTCTTTGTTCTTAATTATAGTGTCATTGATTTTAATATTACAATTCTGAATATTAACAATAAGATTTCCAGCAAAAGTTAAATTTCTAGAGTCACAATTATTTTGTACGGTTATATTTTTAGCGTTTTTAATAATATAAGTTCTTTCGTTCAGATTAATAATTTCAAAATTATTATTGACCCTCATTAAACAATTTTGCTTACTAATACAATCATTTCTCTCTTTTAATTCGTTAACATTAATTTTCTCTTCGTTATATTTATACTCTTTTCCTTCGTATACAATTACAACAAAGGGTTCTAAGTCAACTTCTTGTTTTTCTCGATTTGGTATTGGTATGATTATTTTAATTGGACGTGTTATAATCTCTTCTGGTATTTTCAAAGCTATAATAATGGCATCATCTGCATAATTCATTACCCCTGACTTAATATTTCTTAATTTGCTCCAATTCATATCTGTCATGATTAGTTCGTCCTTAGTGAGTAAGCTAGGGTGGGTTATTCCCATTTTCGCTGCAGCTATCGTGTCTAACAAATTATCAATTACTCTTTCTAACATCTGTAATCTAGTTAGTATTTCGGTTCGTTGTAGGCGTTTAAGTATCGTATTTTGTAGCTGTTGGTTTTCATTCTGATAGCGTTCTATTTCTTCCCTATCTCTCAAAACTAAGTCTCTTATGTTTTTTATGTTTTCGTCTAATTGAGTATTAATTTTGATTTGCTTGTTTAGCTCCTGAATTGCATTCTGATTGTTAGTGTCTGTAACTTTTATGTGTTCTTCTATTTCTTCCCTATCTGAGTTGTCCATAGTACCGAACAACCATTTCTGAGCCATTCCTACTATATTTACGAGACCTCTTCTTGGTCTTGTCTTATGAGGCATGATACTATGTATTTTTGTAAAAATTGTATTACACTCCTTTCTTATTTCTGAGTCTTGTCCTATAATTTCAAAATTTTTTATTTCCTGTAAGGTGTCTATCAACATATTTACTTTTACTATGTGGATGATGGTTTGGGTTTGGTTGATGATTTCTCCTTCCCCCATGCTTATCGTTGTGAATCCGTTGTCACTTTCGATTGGTGTTATTACAAGTGCTGCTTGTACTAGGTTCATTGGTGTCATCAGGAGTAGCAGCATCAGTGTGAGTACCTACAAATTGTCTTGGTCGTTTAATATTTGATGTATGTACTCTATCTAGGTTTTTAAATCGAAAATTGGGTTCATTTTTGTGTCTCACATGTTTATAATTCTTTATATAACCAAATGATCTTCTTTCTATATAATCTTCCCTATCGTGGTTCCTTTTGTTTATAACCTTGGTTTTTTTCGTTTTGAGCTTGGTTACTAACGCTTCTATATTTGTATGTTGAGCCTGTTCTGGTGACATACCTATCGTAGTATGGTACCTTTTGTTATAGATTTGAAAAGCTCTAAACATTTTGATATTTACTGATTCTGCCTGGTTCATGCTAAGTAGTATCTCAGCTATAGTACTATGTAAGCGTTCAACGTCTGCATTGCCTGTATGTGAGTTCGGTTTAGTGAAATGCACTTCGATATTTCGTTCCCTAAGAAATTCTCTGATGTATGTTGTATTAAACTCGTTATCCGTAATTATTTTATAGGGTGGACCTTCTCTAGTTAAATGTTCTGTGATAGCGTCTGTTTTGTGAATGTGATTTTTACTTTCAAGTCTGTATACATACCCTTTCTTTGTCAGCTTGTCAATCATTGTCAAAAAAATGTGTTTATGAAAATGGTAGATATCTATGTGAACTATTTCGTTAGGTTTACTAGGTGTTTCTGTTACTTTGAATTTCCCTTGAATAGGTTTCCTCTCGTATTTAGCCTTTTGACATACGTCGCAATTGTTTATAATTTGTGTAATTACCCTTGTAAGTTTAGGGTAGTAAATCTGTTGTTTTAACGTATTGTAGGTCTCTATGATTCCTGAGTGTTGACTTTCCTTGATATGGTATATGGAAACCTGTTTCCTAACTTCCTCCTCCGTCCTTAAGTCTCTAACTCTCCGTGTTAGTTTAATCAATTTAACCTTTCTATTTCCTGACTGCAAGTTCATGAGTACCCGTTGAATTTTGTTAAAGTCGGATTCTTGTACTTCAGAATAAATGCCGCTAACTCCTGGGGCAATTTCTTTGAGTTGTTCTGTTATCGTCTCAATAGGGTCCGAGGCTCTGATATATAAAATTCTTTTACCATTTAGTGTTTCCACTTTTGGTTCTTTGTCATAACTCACAATAATTTGTTGTTTATATATATTGACAATACCTTCTTTAATAGGTATGTGGTCAGCTTGTCCTTCCGCTGTCGATTGACCCGTTCTGCTATCAGAAATTTGATTCACTTCATTGTTTTCTTTCTCAATTCTACTTAAAAAGTCGGCTACTCGATTTTCTTGACCTTTGAGATATTCAATGTCATAATCAAATTCTTGTAATTTAAGTAACCATCGTTGGTTGCGTTGTGAGAATTCTGCACCATTATATTTTTTATTCAAATATTTTATGGGGAGATGATCAGTTGTGATCTTGAATTTATTTCCCCACAGATAGGGTCTTAGTTTGGATACACTCCAAACAATGGCTAGAAATTCTTTATCGGTTAACGAATAATTTCTTTCATGCTCGTTCAGAGTCCTAGAGATATAGCAAACCGGTTGTTTGTCCTGTGTTAGGACAGATCCGATGGCAAAGTTACTGGCATCGGTGTATAAATGAAATGGTTTTTCGAATTCTGGAAATTTTAGGATTGGTTGTGTTATCAATTTGTTTCGGAGTGTTTCAAACGCATTCACGTATTCAGGATCACTAATATTTATTTTGGTGTCCTTTTTGAGATACCTAGTCATTGGATATGTAATTTTTGCATAATCCTGAATGAATTTCCTGTAGTAGCCAGAGGCTCCTAAAAAACTTCTAAGTTGTTTTTCTGTGTGGGGTAGTGGGAGGTTTCTGATTATACTGATCTTATTACCATTAGGCATTATTCCCTTTGGTGTTAATATGTGACCTAGGAATTCGGTTTCCTTCTTGAGAAATGAACATTTGCTAATTTGTAGTTTTAAATTATGTTTCTGCAAAACTCGAAGGATGTCTCTGAGGTTTTTCATATGTTCTTTTAGGGACGTGGAGAATATCAAAATGTCATCTAAATAAACGACACAAATTTTGTTTATATATTCTCTTAGTATGTGGTTCATTAATCGCTGAAAAGTGGCTGGTGCATTTTTAAGTCCAAAAGGCATACGGACATACTCGTATAATCCTTGTGGAGTAATAAACGCAGTTTTCGCTATGTCAGCTGGGTGCATCAAAATTTGATGGTAATCTTTTGATAAGTCAAGCGTCGAGAAATAGACCGCTTTTCCTAACTTATCGAAGAGGTTTTCTATATTTGGCAGAGGAAATCTGTCATCTTCAGTAATTTCATTTAAAGCCCTATAGTCAACACAAATGCGGTACTGTACTTGACCGTCTTTGTCTGGCTTTTTAGCAACTACCACGATCGGAGAAGCATGTCTACTCATGCTTCTTCTTATGATACCTTGTTTTTCCATCTCTTTGATTTGCTTAGCTACTTCTTCTTCGTGTTTCTTTGGTAATCGGTAAATTTTTGCATGTAATGGTTTGTCTTCTTTAAGTTAACATGTCGCCTTCCTTATATTGGGTGTTTCTAAATTCGTCTAGCAGTGAGGTCAATGCTGTCGTTTCTTCGCGATTAAGGCTGCCGAAGTCAGGATTGCCTTCCTCTAGGTAGTTGCATGCCAACTCGTGTCCTCGTTCTATCTTTAGAATGGTCTGATTTTTTAAAGTTATAGTTCCTTTCTCAATATCAATGGTTTCAATGATATTTTTAAGGATATCCATTCCTAGGAGTATCGTATAGTTTTTATTTTCTAAAGCCTGAGCGTAAGCTTTAATAAAAGTATTATCTCTGTAACCGAATTCTTTTGGTATTGGAAACTGAATTATTGCGGTATTCCTGATTACGCTACTATTAATGGTCTTTATCTCTAGCTGTCGGGTGTCTAGAATTTTATACGGTGTCATGTCGAGTTTACTAGTATTTATGATAGTCATAGCACTGCCAGTGTCTACTAAAATATAGTGTCGTTGGTTCTGAATTTCAGTGGCGACTGTCATTAATTGTCCGAGGCTCAGTTCAGAAAAACCGGCGGTTCTACTGAGTTAATGTCCTGACGGATCGGTTCCTGACTTGTTTGGATATTATTGGTATCCATTGGTTCTAGTCTGTTCTGTCTGTTCTGTATGGAGTGGTTCTGGAAAGGTCTTTGTGAAGTAGTATGATTTTGGTAACGATACTCATTTTGTCTAAACCTTCCCGAATGATTTTGTCCACCAAAATTATTATGGTGACCATTATTGTAACTGGGTCGTCGTTCCTTGTCGGGGAGACTAAACCTATGATTTTTGTTTTGGTTATTGTAATTTGCCGTGGTTCTAACTATTTCACTATTCCTTAAATTTCCATTATCGTATCCTATGTAGGAGAATAAAATACTCTTTATTTCATGTAAATCATACAGATTCCTAATTTCTCTGGCTAAATTCCCTATTGTTAATTCTCGTATTTTGTTTATTATAATATTATAGTACAATAGTTTTTCTTGTTCCTGATTGTCACAGAATACTACATATGTATTTATTTTGCTTAAAAGGTATTCTAATTTATTGGTCAAATCATATATTGAACTCACTTTCATATTGCTGACTTCTTTCGTAAGATCGCTGCTGCTGATGACCGGTCGATAGTGTTGTTTAAATAACTCCTTCGCCTGTTCCCACGAAGTGGCTCCATTGATGATCAGTAGGTCCATAGCTCGACCTTTGATTTTCACTTGTTGTATGATGTTCCAGGTGGCTTGGTAGTCTCCAATAGTATTCCGAAGGTGGTTCTCTATCATTACGATGAAGTGCATTAGGGATTTGCTATCCCCATCGAATTCGGGTAAATATTGAATTTCCCGTAACACGTTGCTCCCATGACTCGGCTGTGGTATTCTCGCCACTATAGCCATTATACTATTTAGGATATCCCGGTTGGATACCTCAGGGATGACGTTTGGATTTTCTGCCATCTTTCCCGTTTCACTATTACTATGTCAACAACTTCCACTACGGTTTTAGATGGGTTTCACTATACACAATCTTTTCCCGTGTTTTTTTTTTTTTTTTTTTTTTCGTTCGTCGAAATTTTTCGGTTAAGGGAGTGCGAATTGAACTTTCTCAATGTGGATCAGGATAGTTGTACCTGATCCTACCGACTGCGCCAAATAAATACTTGAACTTCGTAATTTTTTTTTAATATATTTCCTTTATTATATATGTTCTATTATAATTACAATTTTAGTTCTTTATTTACTAGGAATAATACGGCCGCTGTCTTAAGCAGGGCTGCACCGTAATATCCGGATGAGAGTTAACTATCAACTACCACTCAGATCGAATCGAATGCCCGAAGAAGGTTTTGTTATTTTGAACATTTCAACATGGTCCCCAAATTGACTTGCTTGGACTTACATTTTTCAAGAGGTCAGCCGAATGCATTGGTTTTATTCTCCCTATTTCTCAATAGGTTAACCGAATGCATTGGTTCACTTTCCTTGTTTACATTTTCGGTCATCGTTACTTTTATGGGTCACATAAAAGTGATGACGATAAGAATTTATGGTGTGCAATTGAAGAATGCAAACACAAGCAAGTATGGTGACACATTGTATTTTATTTTTTTTTTTTTTTATTTTTATTTTTTCTTTAAGAATTACGACCAATACTTAACTCGCGCAGATAGCAGTATTGTGGTGACGTGTTTTTCTTTTTTAGTTGTCCAATTGTTTTTTTATAAGTATTTTTACTGTTTTTTTTAACATAGGTGTTGATAATTAATACGAGTTATCTCTGAAAATAATCGAAAACGGGTTCATTTAGATAGGTCTTCGAAGGTTTGTTTTTAAAAAAAATATCGATACGTATTAGAAAAATTTTCAAAAGAAAATTATGACCCCAGGGTAGATTTGATCCCTATAATGTAGGGGAGACTTGCTCCCAAGATATTGTGCTTCAATAAGCACAATATTTCGCAGTTTTTCGAAAATATACGCTTATGATGAAAAAGTTTAAAGTTGCGTGCAGAATCTATATGGAACATTGACGAGACTAGGCTAACTGCAGTCCATAAACCAAAGAGTGGTTGCTACCAAGGGGAAAAAACAAGTAAACAAAATGACGTCAGGTGAGTGCGGTGAACTGGAAACTACATGCTGTGCTATACCTGAACGCAATGGGGAACTATCTTCCACCTTTATGATCTCCCTACATAAAAATTTGTACGGCCGTATGCTGTATCCTCCCATAATTAAGTCTGCCCTAAGTTCGGATCAAATCTCCCTGAATGGGGGACACTTGATTATTTTGGATAGTTTTAGAAAAACGGCAAAAAATATATTTTATCTTACATACTTTCTAAATTAAACTGTACAATATGATGAACAATTAAATTGTTTATAATATCGTTAAAATAAAAAGGCAATTAATGTTTTACTTTTTAAGATATTTGACAAATTAAAAAGGGGGGATCAAGTGTCCCCAGGTACCCCTACTAAAGAAATACGTAAATCATAAAGACCTTACTCAACCCTAATTGTTTATAAAAAATACTTTTAAAAACTACTTCAAAAAGTCGAAAGTGCCCCATGGGTGGGGCACATTTGTCTTTCTAGAGGGGCACTTTCGACACGAATTCAAATGACACAAAAGGAAGAGCAAACTTAGATCACAAAGTAAAATAAAGAAAAGGCATTGAATTTTTTAAGTTAAAAGAAACGATTAATACAAACAAAAAATAATTGCACGTTGTAACTGCTCATGTCAACGTCTTTTGTCATTTGTCGTAGGTGCCCCACATAGTTTCGCCTATAGTGCCCCATGCTTTGTTTTTATAAAAAATATTATTTGTTAAGAAACTTATAAAGACAACTCAATGAAAAGTTATAAAAATCTTAAGTTAATAATATACACTTAAACTTGAATTGGACATCCATTAAATTCTGTTATCAAAAAGTTAAATATCGCTTACCTCGTGCCCAAGTAAAGTTACACAAGATCACTCAAATATCAAAAAACCGTTCTAGACATCACAACTGTTGAAAGAGAACTTCGAAAATTCGTATGTGATAGGAGAGAACAGTATGACCATTAATGCCATCAACATTTTTATTTTGAAATTAACTGTCTTTTAACCATTGCAAAAGTCAAATGTGCCCCACCGTCGAAAGTGCCCCACCCTACCCTACAGGTATATCGTCCTCCTCATACCAGCACCAGGATTGTGCAAATTCTGAAAATGTTTTTTTTTTTGTACTCTTAGTTACCTAGTTTATTAGTTTTCCTGTGGAAAAATTGGCATTGTAGAAACAGCAATGTCAATTGGTTGAATGGAGAGTTATACGACAGTGATTCTGCATCCTAGATTTTACACATTCATGGTTTTTGCATTAGGGGGACGATATGACACTAAGCTAGCGGTGCCAGCTAGCCGGGTTTTTCCGGACATGTACTCTTTTTCGCCTATGCGGGGAGCGTCCGGGATAATTTTTCTAAATTGTCCGGGTTCACCAATTAACATATTTGGTTCATGCTCTGATATTCTATCTATTACGTGATTTGTATCGTCCCAAAATTCATTTTTTCGCCATTGATGTGCTGAATTAATTCAACGAAAAAAAGACAGCGTGCAGCTGACAGGTCTGTTCCCGCACCCGTCCAAAACTGCAAGAAACTAGAAAATTTACGAAAATCAGTCAAATCTTGTTCCCATACGAAGTTTTTTCGTAGTTTTTCACAGAAGAGAGTAAACAAATTCCCCATGTTGAGAGTTTTAACCCAAGAAATTTCCTTGGGCCGCTTTATGAAAACTTTCAAATCTGTCAAATGTCATACATTTTCCATTTTTGTTTTTCAATGCGTTTCTGTACTTTTGCACACTTTCACCTCTCTTTACGAAATTTTAACCCCTACTGTTTGAAATTTGAGAACAGTCCTTTTATTACCTAATGCACAACGCGTTTTCATTGTTGTTGTTGTGTTGTGCAAGCTACTCTTCAAATAAAATCATCTTCAGCGTTCAGGCTCATTTACATCTTTATGGCTTCGTTAATCGTCAAAATTGTAAAAGGGGTTCAGAAAATGCACGAGTGATTGTTAGGAAGCAAATGCGTGTCATTGCTTGGTGCGAGTTTTGGGCTGGAGGCATCACCGGACCATTCTTCTTTGAAAATGCGTCTGGTTGGGCAATAACAGTTAACCCTTCTGTCAATGACTAAGTCTGGCCAAACCTTTCGCACTTTCAAAGCCACTTTTTTCGTATTAATTATGTACATAGCTATCATTACCACATTTCCTGACTGTGTCAGCATTCATATTTTTAATTCTTTACTGTAGCCAAAATTTTTTTTAGATGTAAGCGGGTGCAAAAAAAACAAGGATTTTCTAAAACAACGCCTAGAGTCAATGAAATGGGTCTGGCCAGACCTTGTATGGAGAAACGTATTTATTTCTTATTTCATCCGGAAAAAAACGTATTTTTTTACTTGCATATGTCTGCCAGATAGATAGTTTTGTTGATCGCATCATAAATGAACAAAATATGTAATTTATTTTATTATTAAGTACATATTTATTATCGTGCCCAAATATGTACACAAGTATCTATTACCTGGGGTTTTCCGCTAATTACTGATGTTTATGCCGTATACATCCGGTCACTTGAGACTTTCGTATTTGATTAATTTTATTGTAATGATTTATTTCTTTTTTTTAGCTGACATTATAAATTCTTTTGATTTTATTAAATCTTCATCCAGCAAGCAATCAACGAACTAAAAATAATTCCCAAATTTCACCAAATTCCTGCTTAGTCGAGTTCTATGTTGTTCTTATGGGACACCTGAACACAGATATATATTAGCTGAAGAAGTTTCGCGCGAATTTAAAACTTTTATTTTCTCAAATTCTAAATGGAACGGCCGAAAAATAATAGTTTAAAATTCACTGTAACACACTTTTTATAAAAATCGTTGTATAAAATATTAATTTCTTAAGCTTTCCATCCGGTGCTCTCTGAAGTATGTCAGAAAATCCTTAAATATGTAGGTACTCCCCATTTATTTTAAAGTTCACACCCTTTGCTTCGTTTCTTAAAAGATCCAATGCAGAGGGCATATCATTTGGTTTTAAAAGTGGAAGAACTATAAACTTGCGGTAAAGGTGCTTTGATTCCTTTTTTTATTTATAGAAGTAATGAACCCTGTCAGCCTAGACTTCCTTCCCTGAAATCCTCGCAAATTTCATATGAAAGAACCAAATAATCCAAATTTGCCATTACTTAATCGAAATTTGTCACTCAAAGTTCACGAGCTAATGAGGTAATTGCACGTTGAGTTACTATAACATTGATAACGGTAAATGCTAATTCTCTTGCATTCTCTGAAATTCGGTTTTATTTCGCAAGCAATGTTCGGCTTTATTTCGCATTACTTACTTAGTTGGCGCTACAGCTCGAGGTGAGCCTGGGCCTACTTCTCGCAACCATTTGTGTGTGCGTGTTATATTTTTGCACGAATGGAAGGGACCTACAGTTTTTTGCCGACTCCGAACGGCGAGTTGAGAAGTTCAATCGTGACAAATGATACTCTTTGATGCTTGTCAGACAATCGAAAGAGGTGGGCACCGTGAAAAACTTTTAGGTGTTTGCGGCGGGATTCGAACCCAAGACCGCTGGCTCAGTAGTCCGACGCACTAACCACTTGCGCTACGGTGCCCACATTTCGCATTCCAAAGTGAAATAAGGCCGAATCTTAAAATTGTACCGATTCCTCTCACAATTGTTTTTTCATTTCTTTATTATAGTGCTTAACATTAGGACTGTTTTATTAGCCTTAGATTGATGGTGGGCACCGTAGCGCAAGTGGTTAGTGCGTCGGACTACTGAGCCAGCGGTCTTGGGTTCGAATCCCGCCGCAAACACCCAAAAGTTTTTCACAGTGCCCACCTCTTTCGAATGCCTGACAAGCATCAAAGAGTATCATTTGTCACGATTGAGCTTCTCAACGCGCCGTTCGGAGTCGGCAAAAAACTGTAGGTCCCTTCCATTCGTGCAAAAAATATAACACGCACACACAAATGGTTGCGAGGAGCAGGCCCAGGTTCACCTCGAGCTGTAGCGCCAACTAAGTAAGTAAGTAGATTGATAAATATTCAAAGAATTGGCTTTTTTTAGTAGATATATACAAGTACATTTGTACAATTTTTCTTGTGCAGTCTTCACGCACACTCGTATTTCACTGCGAGCTTTATTGACTGTACCGACACGATAGTAGTATTTATTAGATATCAAATATTCATGTAATAGTAGCGAAGTGAAAACGTTTTCACATATGTAATATTTTTACCCTTGATATAATTTTCGATACATTTTTTCTTCAGCCGGATGCTCATCTTCAATTCAATTCAATGTTTGTCAGTGTTTATTTAGTCTAAAGTTCAACAACTGAGTGAATCGACAACGGCACTCAGAAGGAAAAATCTGTTCATCGATCATTATGTACCAACTTTCGTGGAATAATAAAACCAAAAATTGTGTACGGGCTTACTTTTACATAAATAAGTAAATTTTCTTGATGCCAACTATAAATATTTTAGACTGTATTAGATACATTAAAACATTAGGTGTACAATAACTAAAACTTATAGTTATATCACGGTGATTTATAGTAAAACTATTCTTGTATTGATTGGGAGAAATCGAATGTAATAATAATTAATACTATATAGTATACCAGTGCGAGGAATCTCGCATGTAGAGACCCTATACCCGTTGGCATTGGTAATAAAGTTTTTTCGTAATAACTTTACTCATATGCTCTTTTTCAAAATTGTTTATACTGATGAACAAAGTTCAGTTTATTAGCTTTCGATCAGTGTTAGAATCATTGAAATCGGTGTAAAAATAAACTCTAAGGGGGAATCACAAGCTCTTGCGCTAGCGACAGATAGATAGATTCTCTTCATTTTATTATGGTGGGACAAAAATGACCCAGCGCCGGTTCTATGTAAATCAATATTTTTTTCAAAACCTATGATAATTACAAAGATGAAAGTGTTAAAAATTATGAAAATATACCAATTGAGTAAAAGTCAGGAAGTTTAATGATTCTAAATTAAAAACAAACGAAGTTTAAGGTGATTGAAAGTGTCGGTGGGACAAAAATGGGACGGCGGCGGTTCTAGTGTTAATATAAATGTGTTTTTCTTTTTTTTTGTTACACATAGTACATACGTTTTGGTCCTAGTTTGATACTCTTTTTTGGATCCAATTTTGTCCGGGAATGTCCGGTATTTTCATGCTCGTTAACTACTTCCTTCAAAATATTTCTAGCAACCTTACATTAAGCTGTAACAGCTTATTGCGTACTACATGAGCATACTGCATATGCACATCATCACCCTCGAGGTGGATTTGCACATTTAAATTTAGAAAATACATTACCTGAACATACATACTGAGAATACATTATATTGGAACACAATTTCCTTGTGAAACACCTGTTTATACTTACCTCATTGAACAATCGGCTCTTCTTTTATCTAATAATATTAAAAGCTATAACACAAAAATAAAATTGTAGTATAGCTATAAATCTTTTTTCTATTAAAATGCATTTTATTTTTTCAAATATTTATCTACATACGAATATCTAAAATATTTAAATGGCTATATGAATTAACATATAACATCTATAAGCTTATATAAATACAATTAAATCATTAAAATTGTGTATAAAATATGTGTAAATACACTTATATGTAATGTTATATGTAATGTTTTTTTTTTAAACTGTATATTTATTCATCAATCATTAAAAATATATTTTAAATCTACATACATAGGTATATATTAATTAAAAAAAAAAAAAATGCAAAAGCTTTCTGGCTTCTTCTATAATATAAATTGGGTTTTCTTTTGTAAACAAATGGAATGCATTATTTCAAAATTAATATAAGGGATACAATTTTTTTTCTTAGCTATTTGATACTTGTAATAGGACGCAAACATTTTACATGATAGATTTGGATATCTTAATTTTTTAAATTATAATATTTTTGTGATTGACACCCATTACCCTAAATTAAAACGAAAACAATTTCATGAAATTTATATTAGAAAACAAAATCGATTAAAAACAACAGAAAAACTATACATTTATGCATTAGCCATCGCGGAATGTAGAATGAAGGGAAGTACTTCTTTGTCTTTTGTTATTCGTATCTAAACTGACAGATCGATACTACTCGTAGGGCGGCAAGTTATGACTCCTAAAATGATAGTAATGACAATTAGTATAAAAAAATAAAATTAAATATAAATGATAAAGAAAAAAACATTTTATGCTCGAGAGACTGGTGATTAGTATTTTGCTGGATTATTGGGTCAGTTATTATAACGAGTGCCAGGGATAACATGATTCATGTCCTTAGCTTACATGATTTATGATTGTTGTAGATAAAAGTGATTACTTAGGGTGAAATGCAGATTGTATCATTTTCAAATGACATTTTTTATTAAAGGTTTTCTAAATTCAAAACCGATTTTTGTTAACAAAAAAGGAACAATCAACTTTAGGTACTCTGGAAACTTAAATCGAAATGAGGGTTATTTCAATGAATTTCTATGAGCGTCTTTGGGCTGCGATCTGTATTAAACGGAAGGGGCTTGAGAGAACAGAAAGACCAAAATGCATACCACTTTCGGTAGAGTCTTTTCAAATGACATGGAAAAGTAGACTAAACATCTCCAAACAGTTCGAACTGTCATTAAAAATCATCATGGGACATTGCTTTCTCAACAACACTAAAAATGGATTTTCAGGGGATTCTTTGACGAAGGATAGGAAAATACAACCCTTTATCTTTTTTATATAAACAATTTAACAGCTAGACGCAACCTGTTTATCTCATCTGTGTCTATCCAACTAATGCCGGGCAATAGCAAAATTCGATTCTTTGCAATTATATCGAAAAAAGGACTCAATGCATTCTACGCCTGCAATAATACATTTGGAAAGATATGGGAGTTACAACCGCATAATATACTCGTAGTATACTGGCTGGACACAGCGATTGTAAGACCAATCCTTGCCTACGTGTCAATAATCTGGTGGGGTGAGACTAACTCCTAACTCCTACCTAATAAATCTGAATAAGGTACACAGAATAGCAGTCTAGGTATAACAGGTGCGCTCTCAAGTCACACCGCAACTTGTTCTAGACGCGCTTCTGCACATTCCACTCATTGATCTTGCCATAAGAAACATGACAGCCAAAGGAGCTCTCAGATTAAGAGAGAATGGCAACGTTCATCTGGACACACGCTCATTCTGGACATTTTCAATTAAAAAGGACTCATGCCCTGCATAGATTACGAGAAACCCCAGCTTGACTTCACCAGATACTTCAAGGTCTCCATACCAGACAGACAGATCTGGAACAACTCCGACAATGCCATAATCGGAACATCCATTCATTCAAAAACAGAGGAAGGAACCGGAGCAGGTGTCTTCTCGGAAGAACTTTGCATAAATCAGTCTTACCGACTAGCCGACTGATGCAGCGGTTTCCAATCAGAGGTATACGCTATTAAGAAACCAGGACAAAATTGTTCTAGCAAGGAAATTATCAGCAACGGAAAACACCATTTGCGTGGACAGCCATGCCATACTTAAAGCACTGGACTCCACTTCCGTTAATGCAAAATGCGTAAAGGAATGCTTCACGCCACTTAGAGCGCTAAAACACCCCACAGTTTTACTGTGCTGGGTACGCGGACATGTTGGAATAAAAGGGAACGAAACAGCAGAGGGACTGGCCAGGAAAGGCTCCGATATTGATACGACCATAGCTGACAGACAGGTCTTACCGGCTTTCAACACAGCTAAAAATCTAATAGACCGCACCATAACTAATTTAGCCGAGGACCGATGGCGCAACCTGTGGCCTGCACTCGACCAGAAAAGAACAATAAACTAATCTAAACATGGCTAGAAGATACGGCAATGGCATCCTAACAAATGACTTCTATAGAAGTTGCGTGGATGAGGATGAAATATAATCAGTAGCACAATTTCTATGTCGGCTCTTCAATAACGGCGCCTATCTTGTATGAGAGCACGACTGCCTGGATGACCTGGCTAAGAAAGGTCGAAATAGTTTTGTTAAATGCATGTTTCTACATGCACAACTATGTTATTCAAAATGGACCTTTACGGCCTCTGGGTGAAATTGCATTTACTGCAAACGACCCACCTAACTTAACTTAACCTAAACCGTACAGGATGGCACACAATGAGTAATGCTAATGACCTTTATGGTTTCAAGTCGTTATAACTTTTTTTTATTATGGGAATACAATAGAACAACGAACAAAAATCATTGAATTTATTTTGAAAACCAACAGTCAATTGTTAGGACGCAGCGTGCATATCGTCGATGTTTAAATGTGAGGACTGGATCGCACCCAACGTGCAAAAAATAAATCACACCACTATGTATATATATATTTAATTTGGCGAATCGCCCGAAAGAAGCATCAATAGGTAGGTACTGCTCAATATGGGACGATCTTGGAAAATATTCTCTCCACTCTCTTCCTAAAGAAAAAAAGATTCTAAAAGAATATTTTATAATAGTCCTTCAAGATATTTCCTCAACAGACATCAATAAAATATGGAAATATTGAGCCAGAATGTATCGTACGGTACTGTACTAAATGTGTGCATGTATTTTGTTGCATCTGTTGCTACTGTGAGCAAGTATGCTTTTTTCAAATTCAAATTAAAATAAAAACAAAAACTCAGTGTGGAGAAATGGAGGATTTTTCTGTTTTTGTCCGCCTAATGGAATTAAAGTGTGTGAAGAGTAGACAATCAACACAGTAACTCGGCATATAGACACGGCGGTCTTCACGGACGCGTCAAAAACTGTAAACGACACAGGGTCCGGTATCTACTTTGTTGAACCAGATCTAAAGGTGTCCCTAAGATTCCTGGATACCTACAGCGTTTTTCAGGCAGAAGTTCTAGCCGTACTTATTGCTGCAGAGCAATAATTCACTTTGATATTTACATCGACAGGCAGGCTGCGCTTAAGGTGCTTGAATCGTGCACTATTAAATCGGCACTAGTCAGGAGCTGCCGCACAATGCTCAGGGCATTATGCATGCAGAACCGGGTAAGACTATGTTGGGTGCCTGGTCACACGGGGATATAGGGCAACGAGTTTGCCGATGAATTGGCAAGGAAGGGGGGGAACTGCCACTACCCGAGGCGGTGAAAGTAGCTCCACCACTTTGCTGCATTAAATCAAAGGTAAAAGACATGATTACAAGAAGAGCTAACCATAGATGGTCTAACATTGTAGGGCACCGGGTTTCCAAGGCACTTTGGCCTGTGCCGGACCGTAAAAGGACCAGCGAAATCCTTAGACTTAGCAGGGCATAAGTGAGTATTGTTATAGGAATATAACCCGGGCATTGCCTTTTGGGCAAACACGCCAAGAGGCTCGGACTCACAGACACAGGTATAGCAGAAGATATCGGACATATTCTGTGTGAATCTCAGGGCATAGCACGTAGTCGCAGGAATATTTTAGGATCCTACTTCATTAGTAACCCAGAGGAAGTAGGCCGAATCAACCACAGACTCGTTTTAAAATTTTACAGGGTAATAAAATGCTTTGAGGAAATTGTGGCGGTTTCGGTCTAGGCCATCCTTGGATGGTTTCTTAGGGGATCACGATGGGCCCACTCTGGTGCCTAGTGTTTTGGGAAGGCTCAACCACTTGATCTCTCTCAACCTAACCTAACCTAACCTATGGAATTAAATAAAATAATTTCTGACAGATATGCCTGTCCTCGTCCGATCCTAGCGAGTTTCCGGTTAAGGGAACGTAAAATGTATGCAATCGGAAACATAAAAGCTTGGTTAGGAAAATTTGTCCGTCCAAGGGAGCTGTTCGTAATGGGAGATGTTACTGTACTGCGCATTTAGCTCTCAATGGCTCTCTTAAGGGGCATTTTCGACGAGTTGCATCACCGGATTCAAACCCTTACCCTACCGATTGTTTTCTTTGTGCACCAATAATGGCGTTAATTCACTTTTAAATGCGAATTAACGCCATAATCCACTTATGGCGTTAATTCACTTTTTAATTAGAACCTAAGCCATATGGTGTTAGTTCGTTTTAGAAAGTGGCCTTAGTTCTCATTTGAATGTGAATTAAAGTCCCAAAAGACGTAAGACCCAAATTGCACATACATAAATACAATTTTTTTGTCGAAGATGGAACCTAAGTCCCAAATTTTCGGAGAGATAGGATTAAAAAAAGAATTTTGGATTTCCATTAGGCACCGTAGCGCAAGTGGTTAGTGCGTCGGACTACTGAGCCAGCGGTCTTGGGTTCGAATCCCGCCGCAAACACCTAAAAGTTTTTCACAATGCCCACCTCTTTCGAATGTCTGACAAGCATCAAAGAGTATCATTTGTCACGATTGAGCTTCTCAACTCGCCGTTCGGAGTCGGCAAAAAACTGTAGGTCCCTTCCATTCGTGCAAAAATATAGCACGCACACACAAATGGTTGCGAGAAGCAGGCCCAGGTTCACCTCGAGCATAACGCCAACTAAGTAAGTAAGTATTAGGCATCTAAACCGCTTTTATCCATTTCGATAATGGATAAAATGTGGGAACTTAGCTGTCTGTAACCAATTCCGATAGAAAGAATGACGAGAGGGATGTTCCTTCATATTGGACTCCTCCATCGAACATATGTATATTTCTTGGAACTATTTCGAAGCCAAATTGAATACAAATTCCTTCTTCCATTGAATAGATGAATAGAGCGAAATCTAAGGTACCATTTAAGTTGACTCGAAATAATCAGAACGCTCCTCATGACTGCCGCCGGTTTTAGAATACATTGAAACATTATTTTCAATCAAGATGGACGATCTTTGGTGGTGCTTTGGTTTTATTAGTGGAAACATTTTAACATTTCAATTACTCCCCCACATTGACTCTGTGTGCATCACAGAGGTAAAGTAAATAAAAACGGTTTTGAAAATAAATTTTATGTACACTCTTCTCGTTCAATCATTCAATAGCCGACACAAACCCACTAGCGGAATAACTTCTTTGATTCCTTAGACAATTAATTAACTAACTTTAACTTCCCCGGAAGGTAATATGTGAATAAACCAATAATAACTGGTCATGGTACGTTCTAGTCACAGTCGAACAACTTGTTAGAAAATGCTAGAGATGGGCTAAGTTGTGAATTTTCATTCGCAGTTATAACTGCTAATGCGATTTCTTATTCACAGTGAATATAAACTGCTAATGTAAACTGCTAATGCGAATTCGCAATGAAGTCCTATTATGCATTCGTGAAAATGTTAAAATTCATTTTAATTTCAAATTATCCAGTCTAAGGTTTTGTTGTATTTATTTACTACATTGAAACCTTTTTTCAATATATATGTATATAGGCTTGCAAACAAAACACGCCTGTGAACTTTTTGTGTATTGGACGAATACAACACATGAAGTGCACAGTTCAGTTTCGCACTAGCTTACGTTCAAATTTTTCAATGTCTATGTCGTGCGAGTGAAGATCGGCACAAGGAAATCAAGGGTTGTTTTTGGTTTGATCTCATTCAACGAACAGAATCAATCATATGCAAAAGTTATGATGTAAATACTATATATTACATATGTGCATGTGTATATTTTGTCGGAGAGGTGTTGCAGGGAAAAACATTAAAAAATATTTGTATGGATTGAGTATGTTTTTGACACGTACCTTGCACACCCTGACGAGATATAGGTATGTACTGGTATGTATATATGTACATAATATCCTCTGATAAAAAAAATTTACTTGCATACCTGGCGCCGATGATCTTGCTGAAACTAAAGATATAGTAGGATGCTTTATTTCTATGTGCTTCTTTAAATTCGATGTACTGGTTCTGTACGAAAATTTCGACCAACACAAATTACATTTCGCGAATATTTCGTCCACTTCTGTAAAAAATAGTAAAAAGCAAATTTGGGCCCATTCAGTGATATTACTCTACTGATAGAAAATCGCATTCGCATAGGCATAGCAGCGATTGCAAGTATAATGTATAACCTCTGCTGCTACCTCTGGACACAGACAAGAGAAATACACAGATGTAGAATGGTAGAACAAAAGCATGTTACAAAAAAAATTTAAAACCAGCATACTATCATACAATACCTCGTATGAAATGCCTGCAACATGAACGAACTCAAAGAATGGTGTATGATTCGAGCAAAAATGTTCGTTTCTCTTAATTTCCTTTTCTGTGTTGGACTTCCTTGTGTGTTGTGGATGTTGTTGTTGTATTCCCATTACTGCTTAAATTCGTTTTCTTTTGTATCACGAAAACAGGTTTTATTTATTTTTTGTTTGTTTTCGCATACAAAACGAATACACACGCAGTATGTGTGTGTGATGTAATAATTTTGTTTTTTTTTCTTGTCGCTTGAATTTCTTATTGTAAGTAATGCAAGTTCAAAGGGGCATATGGAAGGAGAATAGCGACTATACCATGGATGTGTGAAATTCATAGTGCTGCGAGTGTTCAGATTTTCTTGAATGGGAATTTTGCTACCGCATATTCGTGTGTACATAAACATATGTATGTATGTATATGCGATGGCCCACCAGAAGGGCGGGAGAAGTAGATAATTTCGTTGGTTCTTGTGATTGCAATAAAATATGTAATTTCTTTGAAAACGTTAATTTCATTTCCAGAGTGAAATTAATATATGTATGTATGCATGTATGTAATCTCTATATATAAAACAGTTTTATATAAAACAGTAAGCGCCTTTACAGGAGCCCAACAAAATATTTGCCCTCGATTGTAAAACTACATATGTACATTTATGTATGTATGTCTATGGAATGTATGCCTCCACAAATTACTCAAATTTTTATTTTTTCAGTTGAAGGACATGCATAAATTGTCGGAGAAATATTCTTATTGATTTCTTACAAATCAAAAAAAAATTCGCTCAACCATAAATCAAAGAACATCGAAATTTCACAGAAATGTGAAAATAAAACCAAACAAAAACAACAACCACAGATCAAAATATGACCACCATATACACACCACAGTTTAAAATCCAGAAACACCGACCAGCCAGTCAGTCGTTCGTATATGTTCGTTCGCAAGAACGATTGAGATAAGTAGACAAAATAAAGGGTTGCAAGAAAATGAAATATAAAAAAATGTGTGTATACCGAGGTCACACACACATACTTTCAAGTTTCAACCAGCTGCGACTGCGATTTTGATAGCAGCAATAGCACCAATAGCAAGTAAGATCTCCGTTGGCGATAGCAAATCGCATTCGCAACTCAATAGCAAGTATAACTTGTGCTGCTACTGCTACCTTACCTGCTACTGCTAGCTTACATGCTACTGCTATTTAACATGCTACTGCTACCTTACATACTACTGCTATCTATCATGCTACTGCTACCTTACATGTTACTGCTATATACCAACCAACAATGCTTTCAACCAGCTGCGATTGCGATATGCAACTTTGAGAATTTGTTTGGCGCCTGTTTCGCAGACACATGTTGAAAATTGGATGAGACGTTCGGCAGATGACGTGTAAAAAGGGTAGTTTTGTTCTTTTCTACGTGTTTCGTATGAGGCAAACACACATTTTGTGTGTCGTGTATGAAAAATGAAATTATGACTCTGTGTATGTAATGTATAGAAGCGAGACAAAATTATTATATGGAATAGCAGTTTCAGCAATAGCAGTTTATTTATAAGTCATTAGCAGGTTGCGAATGTGAATTTTCATAAGCAGTGAATGAATAGCAGATTGCGATTTTTTGATCATCTCTAGAAAATGCCATTCAATGGAATCGGTTTCGCATTTATGGAGGGAGGTGAATACGTAGCAGTAGCAGTGCATTGGCACAATCTAAACAGCGGAGGACGAACGAGTAGCCCTTGGGGGCATAACTGAAACAGGAGCTGTATGGAATAAAATAAAAAAAAAACAAAAAAAATCCATTTTGAAATGACTCACTTGCTTGTCTTCTTCACCACTTTAAGGATAACTTAATTTTTTCACTCTATCTTGTTTTGTTTATCTCGTTTTTGCTGGCGTACGACGACGCGTCCTTTACTTAGTTTACATTTGTTTTTTTTTTTTATTTTTCGTTTGTGCTTTCATTCATTTTGTAAAATTGTTTACATCAATTTCTGGAATGGATTCTGTTCGTCGGAGTGGTAGGTATTTATGTGTGTTTGTGTGTGGGAGCTACGAGCAGATATCCTTTGAGAATATTGGATTGCGAAAAGATTCATTTGCCCTTGTTTTTACCCTTCCGTTTGGCCTTGCTTTTGGTATTAGAATGATTTACCACGGACGACGTTGATGTTGGTTTACTGGTAGCAGAAGAAGCACTAGCTGCAGATGATATGCTTCGTGGTATGCCACTGGTTATGACCTTTGTTACCGTGGTTGTGGTTGTCGTAACACCATTTGTAGTGCTTGTGGATGTGGTGGTCCTTCGCATTTCGGATGATTCGTAATCATGTGCCTCTTGGTCCGTGTCCATGCCCGCATCGACAACTTGATCTGCGTTGGTGTTTATCTTGGTTTCTAAAACTAAATCGTCTTCTTTCGGACTGCTGTCTTCGGTATCGTCCTTATATTGAGAGCCGCCTTTCACTGCCGGCAATTGCTGCTGTCCTTGTGATTTAGATATAGATACAGATGGGGGAGATGGTGGCGACGGTTGCTTATCTTCTTCACCAGTGGTATCCCGGTCTTTGTCCTCGTCATCGTCTTCCTCCTCGTCGTTGCCATTGCTCTCGCTTGTTGTTATCCTAAGGTTGTTGTTTTGGTTTATAAGATTTCCTCCGGACAGTGGTAGCCTGAGATCGAGGGGTTGTTCTTTTTCGGTTTCGTCCTCGTGCTGTCGGTTTTTAGTTTCACCATCTGCCTCTGCTGACACATGCAGTTGAGGCATTAACATTTTATTTAGATTTGTTACACCGAGGTCCAAAAGTTCATCCTGCAATTTATTAGCAGCGTCTAACGGAGCTATGCGTGTTTGTGTCGTCGAGTGCTTAAGATTGAGTGGTGTTGTTGTATTTGGGTTTTTAAACACTTGGCAACTATCTATTGAGGATTTGTTTTTACCTTCTTCTTCATCATCGTCATCCTCGTCTTCCTCATCATCATCGTCATCATCATCATCATCGTCCTCCTCCTCCTCATCGTCATCGTCATCATCATCATCATCTTCGTCCTCATCGTTCTCGTCATCCTCATCATCATCATCATTATTAACTTCAGCAAGGAATTGTTGCAACTTCATTTGAATTCGATTACGATTTGAATCCTCAGGATTTGCGGAACTGCCTTTGGTCGTTGACGTCGACGAAAGCACAAAGGTTCGATTACCATTTCCATTGTTGTCCAGTTTGTAATTGATAAAGTCACCACCACCATCTACCTCATCGTCATCGTCATCATCATCATCGTCATCATCATCATCGTTCTCTTCATCGGATGACTTTTTTTCATCAAGACTCCTCGATAAATTCAACTTAACTCTTTCATTCTCCAACAGCTCCTCAAGGACATTTTTCATTTTTGCATTTAATGACATCTCAGGCTTATCAGCCAAAGATGCTTCGGTGTGGGAGTAACTCAAGTCCCTGGGGTGTGAAATTATTTTGGTGTATCCTTTTTGCCAGTGTCGAGTGGACGCCTCCTCCTCATCATCATCATCACTACAACTATGCTCCTTATTCGTGTCTACGAACAACTCCCCATCGTTATCGAATGATGGATAGCTGCAATCTGTTGGCCGACCTACCGCTATGCTATGGGCAGAGCCATCTCCAGCTATGATCGGGTTTATAACTTCGACAATACTGTGCTTCGGAAATGAGTTTCCATCAACCGTAGTCGTTGTCATCGTTCTCGTGGATGTTGTTGTTGTTCCTGCTGTTGCTGTGGGTAACTTGTAGGGATTGTGCTGCATTTTTAATGTGGTGCGAGTAGTCGTCGTTATGGTTGGTATACTGCTGCTGGTTAGGATTTTAAATATTTCAACCGAATCGTTGTCCCTGTCCGTTTTAATGATATCACCATCCTCGACAACATTGCCGTCGTAATCGTTATCGTCGTCATCTGTGCGAAGGAATAACTTTTCACAATTTGCATGAACAGTTACAATAGATGATGCATCGTCGTCATCTTCCTCGCTGGCCGATACATTAACAGTTTCCCTTTCAGGATCTTGTAATTCTAATGAGATTATATTTTCCCGACATGTTTCCACCTGAATAGATACAGAGTGACACATAGAAATAAAGACTTTTTTTTTTGTACACTGCAGTGTGATGGAAAGCGATAGAATAGAATAAACAAAAACTATAAGAAGCTTGTCAGTAATAATGTTTCAAACTAAAAGAACAACTCGTTGCAAAGAAGGATACATTTTTTTTCACCATATTTTCACAGTGGGGAGACATGCAATAAAAGAAGAAAATCAAGTTCCATGCAAAATTGTTCATTTTCAGATAAGCAACAATTAAAAAAAATATATTGTGCGAAATGGAAAAATAATATTTAAACATTTTTGTCAAACCTAAAGTATCTAGAGAATGGAAAATAAAATATTTCACACCAGAATTTTTACATTAGATAGATGATTATTTTAATTTTCTTATTTGATTTACAAAAGCCTTGTTACCGCACAATATACCTACATATATACACCCAGAGAGTTGATATTTTATTTACATCGTTCTACTGAAAAATACACACATACAAGTATTTTATAATTTACAAGGAGTTAAAAGATACAAATATTAACAAAAACGAAACTACGAAGAAAAGTTCTATACATACATATATACGGTGACTGACCATTCGTCCCGTATTTCACGGGACAGTCGCATTTAGCATTTAGTACATAATCCGGGATATGTAGTTACGAAAACCCGTTTATCTGGTCGGATGTACTCATGCACGAACAAGACAAGCGAAAAGTGACAGCCCAGAGTAAACGTCAAAGTCCTACTAGAGTAATATACATAACTCACCACTAGGGATTTCAATCCCGAAGCTAATTTTAAATCCCGTGATTGGACAGAATATTTAAATAAAATACAATCGACTCTCACAGCCAAATTTTCACGGGATACCAAGATTCGTTCGAATTAGAGAGAGTTTTGGGAAAACTCGAGTAATAGAGAGAAACATTTATTTTTGTTTTAAAATGTTTGTTTAATAAAAAAAGGTACAAAACTTTTGACCACACACTTAACTTCGCAGTAATTCATGTAACTTACTTTTTTTTTTAATTGATCTAGCTACAAACATGCACATAAAGACTGCATCTGCTCCGTTGAACTGCCTAGAATCAACTGATTTTGAAATTCCAGCTGGAATCTTACTAAAACAAGTTCTTTTTATATACATACGCAGATATATCCATTGAAAACCCTGTTTTGAATGCAACCAACAACCAACAAGAGAAAAGGATAACAATGTTTTCTTTTTTGTTTTTACGTTGCAACTTTTTAAAAAACTGTATCTTTGTATGAAGGTACCAAGAGTCCAAGAATATGATCAAGAAGAAACACGACGGGCTGACGATGATGGCACACGCGATGATATTTAGGATATTGTAGGTACTTGATGGTTGGTAGTTATATGTATGTACATACTCAAATACGAATTCCGAAGGGGAAATGTATTTTTATTTTGTTTGTGCTAAACAAAATTCGACTGAAGGGGTGAACAAAGATGCCAATAATCGAGAATATGTGTTCGAATTAGAGAGAGTGACGACTTAGAGGGAGTTCGACTTAAAGAATGGTTTTTGTATGGAAAATTGAAGGGAATGATAAAATGTGCCGAAAAACGCAGGTTTAGAGATAAAATCGACTTAGAGAGAGTTCGACTTAGGGAGAGTCCACTGTAAATCAAACCAAAAATCGATACACGGGTCAAAAAATTGATAAGTCATGTTTTTAACAAAAAAAATCAACTTCAGATAATAATTGCTCACAAAAATGTAGAAATTAATTATAAGTGCCTTATTTCTATAAAAAAACAGCGTAACTTTTATGCTCTGCATATTTTTTGATTATTAAAATGAATTAAATGGAGCAAAATTTAAAAAGTTAATTTAAATTAATAAAAACGTTATTCCTAAGAAACAAACAAATATTTACACTCGATAAAAAATTTCAAGATGATAATTTTTGATAAGGAAATAAATAAAAAATACCTCAATTCAAGCGGTTTACAAAAAAAAAAAATTAATTTCAAAGTAAAAAAAAAATAGTGAAAAATGTAAGGGCGTATTTATTCTTGCTCTTGGTCTTCAGCCGACCTTTGAAAAGAAGGCTTTCCTCTCCTTGAATACTTTCTTCTTTTCTGATAAACAGGTTTTCGTAAGTATATGAAGTGGTAATGGCGCCTTCGAAGTTCTAACATACACTTTAAGTTTGTATGCGCAATAACTGCATGCATGCGTGGTGCATGAAACCAAAGAATATACAAACCAAAGTATATTTTTTGATGGAACCTATAAGCACTGAAGAAATCATAATACGAGTACAGATAAAATAGATGAACGCATACCTAATTTGCGCTTCAACGGCGCCAGATCTGTCAAGCACTACCGTAATCTAACCTATTCTAGATAATTATGTTTCTTTTTTGTACATAATTTTTAAAAAACGGCAAGGCAAGGGTTAGTTTCGATCACAAAAACAATAATCTAAATTATTTTAAAAATCAAAAATTACTAAAAAACAAAAAAAAAAAAAATCAGCCTTCAATCCGGAATTGGTGACTGGCAATCCCGGGATCGTTTAAGAGCAAAAATCGTCCGGGATCCCGGGATTGATTTCCCTACTCACCACATTATGTACTAGATTAAGTTTATTTCCTTTTGTGTTTTATTATACTACGTTTACACCGAGCCAAAATCCAAGATTTCAGCAAAGTACTAGATTTTTTACGAAATCGCGAGATTACGCCATATGTACATCTACATCACCGGAATCTAGGATTTCATCGAGATTTCGTGAAATCCTGCGGAAATTTCAATGCAGTGGGCAGGGCGTCACATCGAACATACGTTTTCAATAATTCACCACATCATTTTGTTATGGTGACAAAACAAAAACACTTATGAAAAGTTTGTTTTGAATTGTTTTGTTGCAAAAAGTTTGAAGTTGGGTCTTGAATTTTACTGGAATGGTTTCTTAAATATTTTTTTATAGCTAAATACAATTCAATTGTGCAAACAGTGGCCCTGCCCACTCGAAATTAATTGCAATGTTCCAGTATTCCGCTGAAGGTCCTAGTGAATACAATGCAATTGCAATTCTTTTCGGCAGAGCGCAGAGGAATACTTTTTCGAAAATTAGTGTTCTTTTTTCGAGGGATTGTAGCTGCACAATATTAAAAAGGAATGGGGAATGTAGATAAGCGATATGTACCTATTTGAAAGGATGCCAAGGATGCTGTGCGAATTTCGCACTTCACTGTATGTACAATCACAGAAATAAAAACACGAGAAAAACGTTGCATATCTACAGGTTTTATATGTGTTTAAAGCTGCGTATGGAACCCCAACGAAGAGACAGACAAGAAAGCGAGTTCATATTGCATTGTCATCCAGTTCTGAGCTATGATTAGAGTTTCAAGTCTATATCTCATCGGGAAGTTAGTGTAAGATCAATTGCAAAATTTGTACAACAAAGCGACCACAAGGATCAGTACTGGGCCCCCTACTTTGGACTATCATGTACAACGGAGTTCTGCAATTAACATTGCCATCAGGAGTAAAAATAATCGGATTCGCCGACGATATCGTCGTTACTGTTGCAAAGGACATTTGTGGGATACAGTCAGCTGCGAACGAATCAATCAACCTCATCAAAGACTGGCTAATATCTGCCGGTCTAGAATTAGCAGATCACAAAACGGACGGTGTCCTTATAATCAGCCGAAAAAATGTGGAATACACGGACACAAGGGTAGGTTAGGTTAGGTTAGGTTAGGGGGTTGACCCCACTTAGATCAATACAGATCCATTGTGATGCCCATAAGTGTTGTTTCCTTATTCGTTTGGATTGTGAAACCAACCCGAAGCTTTAATAAAGCTGTAGATGTCCTTTACCGGGAATCCGGAGAGTTCTTCTATGTCCTGGAAGAGTTTTATGCCTTATGTGGTAGAGACCTTGGCAATGACAGAGGAAGTGGGGTGTATCCTCGTGGACTTCCTCGTCACCGCATCCTCTACAGAGATCACTGACGTTAAGACCTAGTTTACTGGCATGGTGCCGAAGCATGTTGTGCCCGCGGTTATTATTCCTACCAGCTTGGACAGAGAGTTTCTGTCCTTCATTAATATCTTATCCGTTTTGTTTTTATCGTAAATTGGCCACATCTTTCTTTTGTTTATACAAGAGTTGAGGGTTTTCCACATGTCGTTTGCTTTGATAAGCAACATAAGGGTATAGGAAGTCAAACTATCAGATCAAAAGTCTCTGTAAAATACATAGGAGTAATACTCGACAATAGACTTAGCTTTAAGTCTCACATCGACTATTCGGCCAAAAGGGCGCCAGAGCTTCAGGCAGCACTTTCTGAAACACTGCCAAACATCGGAGGACCCGGATAGACTTTTTGCCAAAATCAGTTCCATTTTTAAGAATCATATATGTTAAAATGTATTAATTTATAGCATATGTGTCAGGGTCGACTGTAAATGCCTTCGCGTTTCACCAGTCGACCGCGGTCTACGCATTGCCCACCCATGATATAAATAAAGGTATTTTGCACTTTTAGGTTCTGTACTGAATTAACACGAGAAAGAAAACGTAATATTTTTTTTTAATGAACGATTGGGACAGTGCGTCGCCAAAATGCTTGCAATTTGGACATAAGATCATTCAAATGTTGGAAGAGGACAACAACTTCACTCTTATGACTGACGAGGCCAATTTCGATATAAACGGCAATGTAAACTACAAAATTGTCGCATATGGAGTCACTCTAACCCGAAGATACTTCATGGGGCGGAACTGAATTCGGAGTTTTTCCTCCCAGACATAGCTAAGCCGAAAGAGATTCCCTTTCAACTCTCTATGGTTTCAGCATAACGGTGTAAATTCACACATAACCAGTCCTGTTATGACAGATTTACAGTGCAAATAACCAAATAAGCTGATTTCAAGGAACTAGCTTATTTTTGCTTAAAAGCCAGCTATAACTCAATAGAATTTCATTTCAACTTTGTTAAAAGTATGGCAGAACTTTGATCGGTCGGGTTTATCACAGGTCACAAATCCTATAGTCTTGGAGGCGAGTAACGAAACATTTTCACAAGCGAAATCTAAAACTTAAAAGGAAGGTATAGAAACGCTTTCTTTAATGAAAAAGTAGGCAGCGTTGCTGTATGGCAGGCCTCGCCTTAAAAAAATAGCGCTAGTGCGCCTTTTTGATGCAACAGCTCAAAGTTTCCTGATGACCTTAGTGTGTTTAGAGGACGTACTGTTCGAATGTATCCTGTGGAGTTGAGAAGCTTAATATGGTTAAAGATTCTATGCAGACATTTCTGAAACGTCCTTGGAAATGACTACCTTGTAAAGGAAATGCTTCCCTGAACATTTGCATTGAGTTGGGGTTAAAAGGGATACCTAACCTTGAAGCGTGTGTGCCGAGTGCCCATTGACCTGTACTGATTGCAACAATTCTGGCGGTCACAGCTATCGATCTGTTTTTGTTGTAAGCGGTCTTTCTGAATATGGCACATTTATTGAAGCTCATCCACCTCGAGTTGGTTGCACCATTTCTAGTTGCATTTAATGATAGTCCAGGAGGCGAAGAGATTTAACAGTTCTTAGACCAGCTGAAGAGATACCCGATCCGACACCGCAATCCATCTTGGATCCATCGCTGAGAATCGGTATTTGGTACTCTGATGTGAGAAATTTGTTTTTCCATTGCAAGCTGGTACGATTAGGTACGATGAGTCTTTTTTTTTTGTGGTCTGAGTGACTGGCATTAACTTGAATATTCTCACACCGAAAATATTATCCAAGCTGCAAAAACTATACATAAATATGAACTACCAATCTATTCGAAAAGGAATGTTGATTTCCTTTTCTGATAACCTTTTGCTAGGGAACAACTGCTATAAACTTTTACTATATATAAAAAGATGACAAAATTTTTAAACCGGTTCATATGGAAATCCACGATAACAGCAAAAACTTATCACCGCTAACCAAACTTTATTTTGGAAAAATTATAAATAAAAAATTAAAAAAAAAAAAAATGATAATCACCCATCCCAACTTTTTCTCAAAGCTGCGAATAATAAAGTACCCTGACAGGTGCATGAAACCCTTCATATACATAAAACATTTACCCTCACAGGTGTATACCGTTTTCCAGCAAAAATTAAAACTCAAACATTTAGCCACCGCAGCGAAAAAGGAATTAAAACATCCTGCCAAAGTGCCAAATCCTTTTAAGCATTTTATAGCTTCTCGGTGTGTACGGTTTTATTTTATTTACAACAAACTCAACCTGTTCTCTCACACTGGTTTGTTCCTTGCTCCTATTACACAATAGATTGTCTCTGCCCTTCCATCCCAACCTGGCGTATTTTCTCACCGACTCGCTCAATAATTTACCACCAAAACATTTGATCGGGTGGTTTTTAAGGAATATTTTTAGTCCTTTTTTTGTTGGTGTTGTTGTTGTGGAGTGAGGTAAAAAATAATTAAGCTTCGGAAGGTTTTCGGTTTGTGTTTTTCTTTCCTTTTTTACTGAAAACCAAAATAATTTTTCAAATGAACGTACACATTAGATACACACTACACTAGCGATTAAAAGTTTAAGACCACCACAATTACTTTCTACGCATTTACATACAGTTAGAAGATATTATGTACAAATAATACCTCAGGTGGAATCGCACTATACCTTCATATTTTACTTGCATAACCTTGGGGGTAATCGGTTATTCCAGTGTAAGAAGTTTTTCAAAAATTAAATTGAGTTCTTAGCTATTACTGATTTAAAATGAAAGTAAGACCTGAGTTATTTGGCAACTGAGTAATAACTCACTTTTCAATTTACTTGCACTACAAAAAAAAAATCCACTTGGTAGAAACTGCGTAAGATTTACCAAGTATATCAGTACTTGGTATAGTAGTTTCAGATTTTGAAAACCAGGCGGCGCTGATATCTGTGCTTTAATTGGTAACTAAGTGAAAATTGAATAAAAATAAAAAACGTAGAATATTAATCTAGGTATATAAATAAAAATGAAATGCTGTTCATTGGTAAGCGCATAACTTGAGAACGGCTAGGCCGGTTTTTAAATGTTCGTAATGAAAAATAAATAAATAAATATTTGGCTTCAGCAGTCCTAGGTAGAACCAAGCCTAGCTTCCATTTGTGTGTGCGCGTTATATTTTTGCATGAATGGAAGGGACCTACAGTTTTCTGCTGTCTCCGAACGGCAAGTTGGGAAGCCTTACATGACAAATGATACTCTTGAATGCTTGTCAGGCATTCGGAAGAGGTCGGCACTGTGAAAAACTTTTTAGGTGTTTGCGGCGGGATTGGAACTTAAGACCGCTGGCTCAGTAAACCGACGCACTAACCACTTGCGCTACGGTGCCCACTAATGTCTCGCTTCTAATGTTATCGCTTCTCGGTATTATGGCTAAGATCAAAGTGTAGTAATGTTCGTAATGAGGTGAGAAAAAATCGATAGGTTGCGCTGGAGTCAAGTTATTAACAAATTCTATATTTATTGATCAAAATGACTCATATTAACAACATTTGTTAGTTTGATATCTTGACTCGATAGGTGCCGCCGAAGTCAAGTTATTAACAAATTCTTTTTTTTACTGTATTGAGCAACAATTCGGTGGGGCAGTCATTTTGTTAGTAGGCGATTCAGACAGACCACGAACAAAACCAGCAGTAGTTGAATGCTTGCATCAAAGTCTAACATCTTTGGCATTATTATGTACCAAAAACTACTAACTGCCAACATTCAGAGCAACCTTTGGATATAGGAAACAGAAAAGTACTACACAAAATATATGAGGTATAAAATTTTTGTGTCATCGTGTCATCTTTAGGAACCAACAAACGAACCTTAAAGAAATTTACTACAACCATTTTTTTTTTTGGTTTTCTATCTAATGAGCCAGGGTTTTACCTTTAATACATATTGGCGACTCGGAAAGAAAATTATTTTTTACTTTTTAGTTCATTAAAGCTTGTTTTAAAAAATTCTTTTTTTATATTTATATTTATTTTCTACTTTTTAGTACACTGGTCCCTCTCTTTGCGCGACTTCTTTTTGCGCGGTTTCACATTTGCGCGAAATGTATTTGCCTACCAAAATTCGATTTGAGCGGCTTAAATAAATGCTTACATTTCATTTTCAGGTACGCAACACCCTAAATTACATGAAACTCATACTTCGCTTTGCGCGATTTCGCATTGCGCGAGACTTTTCATTCCCTTAACCCCCTCGCAAAGCGAGGGACCAGTGTATCTTAATTTTTTTTTACAAAGTTACGTCGATACGTATATTAGATTGGGTGGGTTGGATATGAGAAAGTTTACTCAGAATGTTTGAGATTCTACTCGCCCTTTCATTTGATACCCATGCCATGGTGGTTGTAAAGAAAAATGTAATTCGCCATCTTGGGGCGCCCACCATATTGAATTTTGAATGACGTCACTTGGCTAGTCTAATTCTGCTTGTCAATCCCTGTAAGTTGATACCCATATTTAGGAGGTCGTGAAGATAACGGTAAACCACCATCTTATGGGGTCCGCCATATAAGATTTACAACGTCATAAAATATACTACATTGTTTGAGATTCTATTCGTCAAACCCTTCAATTTGATATCCATGTCATGCGGGTTGTGAAGAAAAAGGTAATCCGCCATCTTATGGCATCCACCATATTGAATTTAGAACCACGTCACTTAGCTAATCGTGTTCTTCCTGTCAAATCCTTTCATTTGATACCCATATTGAGGAGGTCGTGAAGATAATGGTAATCCACCATCTTTGGGCATCCGCCATATTAGATTTACAAGATAATGGAATATACTTATTGAGTTGTCACCGGACCGGTGGTTGGATGTTGTAGAAATAGGGTAGGCACTGATTGGCTTTAATTTGGCTAAGCCCAGTGTTGTAACTGTTACTACACATCAAATGTGCTTATTTTACCTCCAAGTGGTAACCATCGGGTACTGGTCGCTGCCCATCCGGGCACGACTTGCTAAACTTATAAGCGCGAGTGCTGAGCAAGGGAAAATAGCAGCACTATAATTCACGACAGCGGATGAATTCCATCAATGGAACCAACGGTGGCGCTAAAATTTCCAGAACGGAAACAAAACCTTATCTGAGCTACTCCGACATATTCGGAGCTTAGGTCGATAAGGATTTCCAAGTACTAGTCAGGGTCTTGGAAAAGAGTTGGTGGCGGATGAGCCCCTAGTGGGCCAACGGCAGCGCTCACACCCCCGTATTGGGTTACTGACACCGGTGTACCCGGCCCCTTGTCCTAGGGGTATACAAGGATCTGGCCCTCCAGGTTGGGGGTTGTGCGTGAGGCTAACTACCTAACCACGTAAAAAAAAATTTGTTCCGAAACAACCAAAAGAAAAGGACGGATCTACTGTTGACAACCACGCTAAACGCAATAAGGACAACGACGTTCGGATATGTATGTACCTGGAATGTTCGTTCAATGAACGGCGACGGTGCATCCGAACAACTGGCAGATGCCCTAAACTGCTACAAGGCAGATATAACCGCCATCCAGGAAGTGCGATGGAATGGGCCAGGCAGAAAAAGAATGGAAAACTGTGATATCTACTACGGTGACTGCTATACAGAAAATAAACAGCGCTTATTCGGATGCGGATTTGTCATACGCGGCAGACTTAGGCAAGAAGTCTTGAGCTTTCGGCACGTGAGCGAGCGTCTTATGACAATCCGTGTCAAGGCAAAATTCGCCAACATAAGCCTTATATGTGCTCACGCCCCCACAGAAGAAAAAGACGACGCTACCAAAGATAGTTTCTACGAGCTCCTCGACCAAACATACGAGCAATGCCCTAGACATGACGTTAAAATCGTACTGGGCGACTTTAACGCCAAGATAGGAAGAGAAGACATCTTTGGTAGGACGGTTGGAAGGCACAGCCTACACGACACCACGTCCGAAAACGGACTAAGGCTGATTGACTTTGCTGCGGGGCGAAGTGTCAGTATAGCAAGCACACAGTTTCCACATCTCAATATCCATAAGGGGACATGGCGGTCTCCGGATCGAATAACCGTCAACCAAATCGACCACATTGCGATCGACACCAGACATGCCTCCAGTATTATGGATGTCCGAACCTTCCGGGCGGCCAACATTGGCTCGGACCACTACCTTGTTGTAGCCAAGGTACGAATGCGGATATCCACAGCGCCACAACAACGAAATACTGTGAGAAAGTACAATGTCGAAAAGCTACAATCGCAAGACACCGCCAGAGCCTACAGAGAACGCATATCCCGATCTCTTGCTACGAGTCCTACCGCAGCAACAGCTAGTACAGAAGACCAGTGGCAACAGTGCCAGCAAGCCATCATAAGTGCCGCGAATGATGTGCTGGGTTTCACACGACCACCACCACGAAACCCCTGGTTTGATGAAGAGTGCAGACTAGCTAACGCGGAAAAACAACAAGCGTATAAAGCGGCGCTGCAAAGAAGGACTAGATCTGCTCGCATGCTCTACGAGCAAAAGAGATGGGAAGAACATCGGCTTCTTAGAAGGAAAAAGAAAGAGCACGAGAAGCGTGCATTCGAGGATATTGAGAGATGCTACTCCAGGAACAATGTACGGAAGTTTTACCAGAGGGTAAAAAGAATGTGCCAGCAAAACAAATCCCGTACAGAAACCTGTAGAGACGCGGATGGAAACATCGTAGTAGAAACACAGTCGGTGCTGAGAATTTGGAAAGACTACTTCTGCAGACTGTACAATGGCGATGACGACCAAAATTCCGCTGTCAGGCAGAATGAACCATTCAACTTATATGATGATAGCCAAAACTCCCATCCACCTGATCAAAACGAAGTGCGGATAGTAATATCCAAACTTAAGTCCAACAAGGCTGCTGGACCTGACGGTTTACCCGCAGAGCTATTTAAAGCAGCTGGAGATGACTTGGTAGTGAGCATACACCAACTCATCTCTAAGATTTGGTTAGATGAAAGTATGCCAGATGAATGGAATCTCAGCATCGTTTGCCCGGTTCATAAGAAAGGAGACCCTCTCAACTGCTCCAATTACAGAGGCATCAGTCTCCTGAACATC
The DNA here is from genome assembly GCA_949775065.1 of Brachyopa scutellaris. Taxonomy (NCBI): domain Eukaryota; kingdom Metazoa; phylum Arthropoda; class Insecta; order Diptera; family Syrphidae; genus Brachyopa; species Brachyopa scutellaris. Next base: position 56,002,435 of record OX459114.1, read on the forward strand.
GCCTACAAGATCCTATCTGCCATATTGTGTGAATGCTTGAAGCCTTTCGTCAACAACCTGATTGGGCCCTATCAGTGCGGTTTCAGGCCAGGAAAGTCCACCATAGACCAAATTTTCACACTCAGGCAGATCCTGGAAAAAACCCAAGAAGTCCAAATCGATACCCACCACCTGTTCATCGATTTCAAGGCCGCCTATGACAGCATCTGGAGGGATGAACTGTATAGAGCCATGTCTAGTTTTGACATCCCTGCCAAACTCATCCGTCTGTGCAGGATGACGATGGAGAAAGCTCGCTGCTCCATCAAGGTCGGTAATGACCTCACCGAGACCTTCGATGTTAAAAAAGGATTCAGACAAGGTGATGCGCTGTCATGCGACTTCTTCAATATCATACTTGAAAGAATTGTTCGAAACTCACAAGCCAACACACAAGGAACGATCTTTCAAAAGTCCGTTCAACTTCTTGCATACGCCGACGATATTGACATCATTGGTAGAACACAGCGAGCTGTCACCGGTGCGTTCGCGAGTATAGAAATGGAAGCGGCCAAAATGGGTTTAGCGGTAAACGAGGGCAAAACTAAGTATATGCTGTCAACAAAAAGGGACAACCAACATCGACGAATTGGACAGAACGTCACAATAGACAGCTACAACTTTGAGGTAGTAAAGGACTTTGTCTACCTCGGCTCTGCCATAACATCAAAAAATGACATCTCGTCGGAAATCAAACGAAGGATTACTCTTGCCAACCGCTGTTTCTTTGGGCTAAGAAGGCAATTGAGCAGTAAAGTCCTTTCCCGATCGACTAAGGAGACTCTATATAAGACCCTTATCATCCCAGTCTTGCTATATGGAGCTGAAGCATGGACTTTATCGAAAGCGGATGAAGATCTCCTTGGTCGCTTTGAGAGAAAAATCCTTCGTAGGATATTCGGTCCCGTTTGCGTTGACGGGTTTTGGAGGAGAAGATTCAACGACGAACTGTACGAGCTATACAGCGACATCAGCCTGGTCAAAAAACTGCACATTGGGCGTTTAAGATGGCTAGGACATGTGGAGCGCATGGACATCAGCGCTCCGGCTCGGAGAATATTCAACTCTAACCCGGAGGGTCAGCGCAGCAGAGGACGACCTCGCCTAAGGTGGCGCGACCAAGTAGAACAAGACCTCAACCAACTTGGAGTGCGCAACTGGAAGCGGTTAGCTAAGGACCGGGCTAACTGGAAGAGGTTGTTGGTTGAGGCCTTGGTCCACCCCGGACTGTAGCGCCACCTAAGTAAGTAAGTAAGTAAGTTGTCACCGGACATGCAAAATTTCAGCATAATCGGATATCTGGAATTGGGTGTAAAATCTATTCCCAGATTTGGCCCTCACAGAAATTGAAGTTGGAAAAATGTCCGCCATATTGGACTTACAACGTCATCAAATAACTCATAGTGTATTGTCTCCGGAATTATACACGTGTGTAAGATTTCAGGATGATCGGATGTCTGGAAGCGGGTGTAAAATCGATTCCCAGATTCCATACTGTCTTCAACAGGCAGTGGAACTTGGATTTAAAGCCTGTGGCTAAAACACTGGTAAAATCGATTTTTTTTTATTTTAGTAAAAATTTAATAAATGGACTTACTAGGAATATGGATCTTATGCAAATTAGTGAGTAGGATGTGAAAAAGGTTGATTAGTTGTATAGACGGCCCTATGCGGATGAATAAAATTTTAAGAGAATTTTCCGTGGATGGAGTTGAAGGGATGATCTGTTGGAAACTTAAACTCGAGTTGAGTAAATGTACACTTAAAAGCAGACCAATGTATCTACTTTTACATACCTATCTTGATTTGATAAAGACAAAGGTTCCGTTTAAAATTTAAAACGATGTATTTTGGGTTGAAATATCCAACTCCTTTTATTAAGTTGTAATTCAAATTAAAATGGTGGGCTTAGTCTAATTAGGAAACGTAATATTTGGCAGCTATCTTCTAGAAATGTGGCAATTAATAATGCAGAAGTATACCCATTAATAAAGCTGATTAAATTAGCTTTGTTTTATTTTTTTGTAGTAATGGAGAACAAAGCTTGAACATATGTATGTGTATGAAGTATGTATGGGACTATTCGGAAACGCAGACTTTGCGCATATACGATATACGATAAAGCAAACAATTCTAAAACACAGTAGCGCAAACATTTTTTACAAATACATACAGTAAAACCTCCTAATTGGGACACTCCGTAATCGGGACGACCTCCCAATCGGGACAACCCATTTGCCAACCCTAAAAGTTTTCATACAATATACCCTCTGTAATTGGGACACTGAAACCGGGACACCTCTTAATTGGGACACTCAATTTAACTTTCCTAGAACCTCCAATATTGAGCCAAACATCCGAATTGGGATATGTTATGAGGCAGGATAAGGCCACAGGGGCAGCTTAGGTGTAGGTGTGGAGGGCGGCGGCACGCTCGCGGTTGCTCGGCTAAAGCTCGTCGGACGGGGGTAGTTCTTGCCAACCCCACCATACACCACCTGGTCATACACAAATATCTCGTGCCATTATACAAATAAAAGAGAGAGAGAGAAAGCTACGTTAATCAGACCACGGACGGACCCTAAAAATAGGATAGAAGAGAGAAGAAAATCCAAGAACCTATGCCAATACCAAAGAGAAAGAGAGGAAAGGAGCCGCGAAACTAAACCTAGCTAGTCTAACTTAATCTAATCTAAACCTAAATCTTATGAATAAACCCTATGCTAAACCTATACTAATTTAATTCTACCTATGACTATCCCTAGGTCGAATCTCCTCCTTTCCTTTATCTCTCTAAGGTAAAGGTTCGTCAAGAACCCGAGACATGCCTGGTGTCATTGGCACAGGTCTGGCCAACCCACCCTTAAGGTCCGAAGACAACCATGACTACCTCTTTGGCCGATGTAATAGAGGTAGCCCCTTAAATAGACCTCCAGTCACAACCTAAGTTATGTTCTGTGCAAAAGTTAACGTTCGTCGTCATTTCCCGTCATCATTGTTTGTATTTCGTCACGTTATGTCATTGTTCTTTTGTAGGAGGACGGCCCTTCCATTCGTCCACACACCGCTAAACAACTCTAGAACACACACATATTATGCACAAACACGGGTATTCATCTTTCTCTGGTTTGTCACCAGCTTTACTTCCATTACATTTCTTCTTTATAATTATTCAAAAAAAAAAATTCTTAAAACTACTCTGTTTTTAACAAAAAAATTAAGCACAAAATAAAAAAATGTCAACACAAAATTTAACTCACGGTTCTTCTGGATCCCCCGTTGATCTGCCGGCAGTTCAAGAAGAGGTGTCTGTTTGTGGTGCAAATCTGCACTCTGACACGCACAAAATTCATTAAAAACAGAGCTACCAATGTAATTCTTACACTAACTTAGCTTAATTTACTTTACTTAAAACTATCACTATTCATATTAAATAAAAAAATTCCAGTTCAAAAGAAGTAAAAAAATAAAAAAAAAGGATCACAACGCTAAACTCTCGATAGCTTTTGGGACACCCTGTCTTTTATCACTACACAGCACAGCACTTTCTTTGTTGTTGTATGTTACATTATTCGTTGATGGTTTGCTGTCCTAAGTTTCGCTCTATGTTTTGTTGTGGTGTGGATCGTCCAAATGTAGTGTTTCGTTGGCGTATCGTAGTTATTGTAGTGTTTTGTTACTGTCCTTTATGTATTGTTGAAGATTTTTATATGTGTATCACCGTGGGCCTTGATGAAGCGACGGCCCAGAAAGGTCAAAGTGCATCTGTACCAGAACCGGTCTGTCACCAAAATATACACCACACAAATAAAATTGGGGCAGAGGCTTAAGTTGCCTTCGTAATTTAGCAACCCACAACCTACGCAAGAAAAGGGTCAAATCATTACAGGTAACCCGGATCCAAATCGTGAATCTACATACCTCTGCCGATATAAGAACTTCCTGCTCTCAAGAACGTCCAAATTGGTAACAAAAATGTCCTCAGACCTAACACCTTCTCAGCTATCTAGATATAATAAAATCTAAAATCTCTAAGTATTGGCAATATTCACTTTAACCTACCCTAGTTCAGTATTTTCGTTCGTCACTGTCAATTAACAATATTTTTTTTTTCTTTTCGTCTGCCAAATGCAATGACCACCGCAGCTGATTCTGATTAGACAAAGGGATTGGGGGTCATTGCCCTTGGTCTTTGTCTTGAGTGTTTGTCTATGTGTTTGTCTCTTTCCTACACTGGTCTTATTTTTGCCTTTTATTTTTCGGACTCTGGAAGGAGATGTGCAACGACTTCTCACCTCCAGATGTCCACGTCATAAAATCAAATATGTATTCTGTTAATACATATCTCGACTTAGTTTATACGTACCAACTGACAATAATATTTTATAACTTAAACTATACATAAAAATAAATATTACATACCCTATCCTCATAATAACACTAAATAAATAAATAAGTAATGAATGAATAAAATAACATAAAACTAACGAGTACAATCACTTACATGAACACTTCGTCATGTAAGCTCGTCAGAATTCACCTCTAATCATAGAGTGAGGGAGACAACATGACACGCAAGTGTTGAGTTTCTCGGAGGGGAATAGATCAACCACCAAGAGAAACGTCAAAAGAAATTATAGACAAGTTGATCACGATGGGTCAGAATCTAAGGTAAGTGTTTTGATTTTAAAATCATTTAGTTCTGTGTAATTTATTAATGTTTGTTTTATTTTTAGGTAACTTAAGTGTATAAAATTGCAGGTGAGTGTATAGATTTCATACAGGAGCGTGTCTTCTGGAATAGATGTGGAGTCGATTCAAGGAGACAATCTCCGGTGTTTTTTTTTTTTGTTCGTTTACATTACTAAAATTATATATTTTTTTTCCAGGTAAAAGGCTACCGCAACAGATATTTTATTAAAAAAGTCAGGAAATATGACTTCTCTAATCGGGACAATTCGAATCGAACCTCTCAATTGGGACACTAGACCCGAAAAAAAAGCAATTGTGACTTCTCTAATCGGGACAGTAAAATTCCATTAACTAAATGTTCGCAGCTGCATCTCATTCTACAAATTTTCAAACCGTTATATTTTTACAGAAGAGTGACTATATCGGAGACAAAAAACAACAGAGCAACGTTTTATTTATTTTCATTGAATATTAGATATTGGTACCATGCAGTTGCAGTTTGTGTGGATACAATAATTTTTTTTAACTTTTTCGTATGCATACGCGTTGAATTTCGCGTAATGAGATACTACTACATACATTTTTATAACTTTTCATAAAATAAATGTCGTTTTATTTCAATAAGGTATGATTTTGTAAACGAGATAGGGCGTTCCATACTTGTTTTAATTAGCAGTTTTTTCTTAAGTAGTTGTGTTTTTCTATATTTTTATACAAACTTCTATAATTGGGACATCTCCTAATCGGGACAGGAAAGAGTCGGTCCTATCAGTGTCCCAATTAGAGAGGTTTTACTGTATATTCAAAATTAAACAAATGTCAAATTTTTGTTGCTTTGTTCATTTCTTGACTTTCCGGACGATGTTTGATTCGGAGAAAAAAATGTGCGAAGAAGAAGAATGGTAAAAGTTAGAACAAACAAAAAAAAATATAATCTCAAAAAAGGCCAGATTTTTAGGTATACGGGTGAATTTGCAAAATTCATATAAACAAGGAACCCAGTTTTTTCTTTTTTTAATATTATTATTGCAACCATCCAAAAAAGTGTTAAGAGTTACGTTCAAAATGTTTATTGTTATTTTTTAAAGCAAAAAAGCAAATAATTTGTTCGTAAACGTCGAAAGTATGCTTTGCAGTCGTATGCTTTTGACGTTTCAACTGCTTTGTTGCTCCTGCTTTGCAAAGTTTGCGTTTCCGAATAGGCCCTATGTATATTCACATATTAGATCTATCAAACCTAAGTCCACCGAGGCCTTCTGAATACCTAAGGACGCAGATTCCATACTTAAAAATAAACGCAAAGTAAAGACTCACAGCGCAAAAAGCCCACTTGCCTAACTAAAAGTGGGTTTTGGCTGGCAAAAATAGAGTCTGTAGACGAATTATCAACGGTTCTGAGAATTTGACTTCTTCTTTTGGAACTTGATTAAATTGAAATGAATATAAATATGACGAATTATAAACACATGACACATGAGATACATGTACACTGTAGTTCAAGTATCGCTAGAAATGAGAAGGATGCATGATACTTATAACCGGTGATGTAAATAATACAGACCATTACAAAAGACCTCTTTAATTATTAATTAAGGGGCTTTGTCTATTAATATCTACTAGTTTGGCTTGTATTGTATTGTATTTAGAAGGGTTATCCCGCAGAGACAACAAGCACGTAGACCTGTAGGCCCATTATACTTTGGTAAAGGAGGTGTAATACAATGCTTGGAACAAAAATTACAAAGTTCATTACAGTGGTTCATTTGCCAATTACTTTGCGTCATTTGTTTGAATATCTTGATTGTCCTACGACTAGGTCAAATAGGAAAAGATGTAAAAGATTGCGATAGCCTACCTTTAGTGGCCTTTAATGCAATTAGTTGTGATCTTCCAGACATATCAAATGCAAAGGCTCTAAGTACGTATCAGTTATATCTCGTCCAGATCTGCGGCGCTATGGACTCTAATCATTGTAACGACAGCCTATCTAAAAAGAGTTCTGTGAAACTCGTTCATTCCAGATGGCTTCCAACAGCTAACCGAATACAATTTCTCCTACGAAAAATCTGTTACATCTGGTTAGTTTCATTTCAAAAGTATACGCATCGATGTGGTTTTCGATCGAAACGAAGTCGAGTTGCATTAACGGGTCGAAACATTTGCATAAAACTATTGTCCTTTTACGATATCTGCCAGATCACTTAAAAGCTGTTGTAGATCCTGTGATTCAAATGAATGGATTCTTTGGGCATGCAGAAAACATTTTACTGGCAATGTTGGCAGACGAACGAAAAGCAATTCAAGTATTAGCTTTGCGAAGGATAATAAAATCTAGGGATTCATCAGATTCTAGTGTGAGAGTTTTCAAAGTACCAAAATTTAACTTCAATGCTAAAGACTATATTGACATCATTGTTTAGAACCATTTAATAGTTTCCGAGCCACCACTGTTGTAAAATTTAAATACTGATGTCATTAAAGAATGTATACAATCGCCGGAAAAAGTTGATTCACTGATTTTGCCCCTTGTAAACTCAAGATACTGAAAGGGTATTGATAGTATAAAAATGGCCTTCATTCAAATACTGCTTGGGGCAGTATAAAATGAAATATATCGCAAACTTTTAATATACCATTTTGAATGTTTTTAATAGTGCCAACTTTCGGTCGAAGTCGATATTGTAAAAAATAAATTTTCGATACACCCTAATGTACATAATATAGTATTTAATATAATGCAATTATTTGAGTTTGGAGCAGGTACCTACATAGTTAATATAGATTTAGAATCTCGAGAAATAAAATATTTATTAATTCGCGATATTCTAGTTTTCGAGATTTGGATTTGCTAGATTTTGATATTGTGAGATTCCGATAATGCGAGATTATGATAATGCAAGATTTTGCTATGCGGGATTTTGAAAACGAGATTTTAAAATGCGGTCAACCGTACCGAACCCGAGCGGGCAGATCAACAGAGACTGCTCTACATCAACTAAACACCATAACCCAAAGTACAATGGACACTAAAGAGACTGTACTCTGCGGCTTTCTAGATATTGAAGGAGCCTTTGATAACACTTCGCATGAAGTTGTTGGACGCTTACTGAGTAGAAAAGACGTTGATGACACTATTATAAAAAGGGGTTCGTGAGCTGAGTACAAGATCGGCGGAAACCTGCACGACACTTCATACCATCAAAATGAACACCACTAAGGGCTGCCCTCAGGGGGGAGTACAACTCTGGAGTCTCGTCGTGGACGAACCCAGAAAAGATTCAAGTGCTTGGGTAGATACCAAATTACAGCAGAGGATCTACAACTCATAGCACCCAATCTCCTACTGCGATTTCTTAGGGAAATTGGTCTTGATGAAGTATTGTGACTCATGGAATTCACCTGGGCTAGGTGTGAGCGAAGCTCTCTCTAAGCAATTCCAATAGGAATAATGACGAGAGGGATGTTTCTTTGTCAACGACTTGTTGGGTGCAGAATCGATCTTAAGGTCGCGGTGCATCTCACCCTTCAAAATAATAATAATAATAATAATAATAATGGTATGAAGAAGTTCCAGTGTATTCTCCGCTTCAGCACGAATAATATGCTGGACATTGCCCATATGAATGAGTTTCCAGTTAAAATTCAGCTCTTGTTCATTAATTTACCATTCTTTTTGAGACAAAAAAAAAAATCGTTTACGTTTCAGAGTAATCAATGTAAAATAAAATTTGTTTATGTTAGCTGGTGTTTACGTTATCGCGAGTTTACTGTATATTTACCCAACTTAGTCCCACTTGAATATGGAAAATACAGCACCCTTTAAGTCATATTTCATGTACTCGTACACTCAGAATGTCGAATTAACTAAAAAACAGAAAGGCAATGCAAGATTTAATAGAAAAGCTATTTTAATAATGATAATGTAAGAACTTGAAGTAAAGGGTGGGCCAATGGGTATTTCACAATGAGTGTCTATTATCAAAATGGCCGTTCCAAAAAAATGCATATGACTAACGGGCGTACACTTGTTATCGTCATCGTGCGCAGGAATAACACCATTATAACTTGGTTGTTATACCTCCAAATTTGATGATAGGGATGTGGTTCCAATAAGATACTGCCACATGGCACGCAGCCAATGTAACAATGACTTATTGTACAAGAAGTTCTCGGGACGCATTATCTCTCTACTGGCCCACTCTTATAAAATGTTTTAGAGTTTGGTTTTAGGTATTCTGAAAACCAATCAAATTAAATTTCAAAAACTCATTTCAACTATCTCGGGAACTATAAACTTCGTTGGTGAGAAATTCAATATTATGAGTGCATCCAAATTAACGTCACTTTATGAAGAGTGACATGCATATGTATATAAATCTTAAATTTTCTTTTAACAAAATCCCATATCCAAAAATCAAAAAGTTGTGTGCATTGAGAATATACACTCGTAATCGTATATGTGTGTATGTGTGAACTATGAATTGAATATGTGCAATTGGCGATGTGGTGAATGTGTGTGTGTGTGCAAATGAATGGCTGATATGTGCTGTACAAGACGTGATTACATAAAAACTAAAAAATCGTTAAAACAGTTTTAGGCCATTTAAAATAAAATTTTACAAAAGCTAAAAAAATCCACGTCAAACTTCTACGGTAGAGGATAAAAAAAAATACCAAATGTAAAGCAAAACTTTGAATACTAAATTCGCCAAAAAAAAAAACCTCAACTAACCTCTGTCTCGATGATCTTTTCAATATATTCAACCGTTCGGAATCGAGGTCGCCCGGTCAATGGACACGGCACCTCTTCAGTTCGACGTACAATTTTCTCATCAAGGACCTTTTCTCTTTCGCGCACAATAACTGGCCCCTGACTTGATTTAATTGCAATTTTCGGAAAAACAATTTTCTGCTAGAAAAAAAAACATAAACATTTATAAAACGGCAGGAAAAGATAATTAAATAGAGAGAACAGATTAGGAGCGTGAGGGAAGGAGGAGACGAGAAAGAAAACTAACAGTAAATGCCAATTAAAAAGTGTAAACAGAAGATTTATTTGTTTCCTCTATCCATTGTTTGCATTCATTGCACTACGCTTAATCCTGTCGGAATAAGGGGTCAATTAAACACTGAATACCACTTGGATTTTACATCCTGTGAGTACCTACGGAAGGATGCCACGCATTTATGAGAAGCACAGCGCTTGTAGTGAATGGTTGACCCAACAAAAAAATCCATTAAGTACTTTTAACCTAAATATTTATTCAAAAACACACCTCCTGCCCAGATCGATTGGAAAATTGAAAAGCCTGCAATTGATTTAATCCACTGTTGTACGAGTAGTATGTATGGCCCTATGCCTGTGTGAGCCTAGCACCAAACGGTGGTATGCAATTTCGACTGTGTGGTGTGTGTTTCTTTTTATTGATTCAATTCAGAGCGGATATTGTCTAATTTCTTTGAAAAGTTTGTCGTGCTTTACCTTTGCAATATGTAGGTCAGAAATTGTCAATTTAGCTCAGCCATTCGTTATTCGAAAATTACCATAGTAATTGTAAATGGATTGTATTCGCGAGATGGCACTGAATACGCATCATAGGGGCAGGTGCTTAATTCTTTCTGGTACATATGGACCATGACACTCAAATTCAATGGAGGAAGGGATATTAAGGATTAAAATATTTCCAAATACGTTCAATCAGACTGGTTGAATAACCTGATGGCGATTAAAAAAGCGCTCGAAGATAACCACGTTGAACGCACCATGACCACCCTGATAGTTAGCCTTCTTAGTAGTGGGCACATTATCGCTGAACTCGGTGGAACCCGTCAAAATGGAACCGCAAGGAGGGATCATATTCTCTCTTCTCTGGATCATGGTCATTAATGAACTACTAATGAAAGTTAGATAGAGTGGAATAAAAGCAGTAGCATATGCAGACGATGTGGTGCTACTTGCCACAGGAAAATTCCTTACCACTGTTAGTGAACTAGTTCAGAAAGCCTTAAACACACTAAACGTTTGGACGAAGCAATGCGGACAACAACTAAAGCTGTTTACTAACAAAAGAGTGATACCAGCCTTCATGCTACCAAATATTGAGGGTACTTCCCTTAAATTGTCTGAGAGCGCGAAATACTTAGGCCTCATACTTGACAGAAAGCTCAACTGGAAGCTGAATATTAAAGAAAGGGTAAAAAAGCATTCGTTGCTTTCCACACCTGCAGTAGATTCTTCGGAAAAAACTGGGGTTGTAGACCGCACACAACGCTATGGATGTACTGTTCTATAGTAAGACCCATACTAACATACGGGGGACTAGTCTGGTGGCTATCTGCCACCAAAACAACCAACATCAAGGATATGACCAATGTACAAAGAATATCGTGCACTGGAATAACCAGTGCGATGAGAAAAACGCCAACAGCGGGATTGGAAGCAATTCTCAACCTCCTGCCTCTGGATCTCTATATGCAGCAAAAAGTGCCCTCAGGCTAAGCCAGTCAAGACACTGGAGGTCGAATGCGTACGGACATGCCAAAATACTTGGCAATTACCTTAACTATACATCAACTCAGACTACAGTCCCATACTTGGATTTTAACCTTTAACTGGGTAGGTGGGGTGCTGACAACACCCCAAGCCCTTATTTTTAAAAATATTATACTTTGCGACTGACAACACCCGTTGTCGGTAAAGTACCTTCCTGTTGTTTTCTATTTTACAGATTCAGATGGTTTTAAAAAGGTTTGGTTGCACAAGTAAGCCGTGACAGACTCTTCAAGCTGCAAGGGTGCTGTCAACACCCCATCTACCCAGTTGTGTAATTTTTTTTTACTGGGTGAATTTGTATAGGTAATTTGAAAATGTACCATTTGAAAAAGATTAGGAACGCATTCAACTGTTATTGACACTATATAAGTGAAGATTCAAGTGAAGAGCCGGACTTAATTTATACGGATGATGGCAAATTTGTTAAAACAAAAAATTGTTTCAAAAAGTAATACGGAAAGCACTATTTTGGAAAGGACGACTAAAAACCCTATAAAGGGTCTTAAAGTTAATTCTTTTAATATTATTCTACCCCAGAACGATATCATAATGACAATTCCACCATAGAACCACTTACCAGAGAAAAGATAAGCGTAATAAAGAACCCACCTACCTACTTACGTTACTATTACTCACCTACCTACTTAAAGGTTAAAAAACCCTTCACGTGGGATTTTCCAAGCAGAGAGCAGTGGGAGAGCACTAAGTCCATCAAAAATCACTTTCTTATACAAATTATTAGCGAATATTTTGATGAAAAAATAAATTATTTTTCGAAATCCATCGGTTAATCCAGAGGTTAAACAGAAGAGAGACAATTAAATCTTCTTGATTTTTTAATCTCAGATACCCCTTTTACGAACAGGATTGCACACCGGAACACCACTTTTGAAAAAAATATACTCTACAAGAATGGATGTATCTTTTGCAATTTTCAATAATTTCCAATGTAATTTTCAGGAAGGTGGAACAAAAAGATGATCTTTCGAAAAATATCAATATGAAGAAGAGAAAAAAATCCCCGGAAATTATGGCCATGTGAGTGCCCCTAACCCCTTAAGAAGTTAATACTGAAGACAGCTATTTTCTCTTCATAGTGTTTTCACTACTCCGAATTTATTGAAACTACATACATAACTGCATTAACAAAACAAAAAAAAAACAAACATGTAACCACACACGAAATTGCATACAACAATATTTAGTTATTATAATGGACACTAGTACTATGTTAATTATAGTTTTCTTTTCTAGTTCATAGCTGTTAGATGAAATGTTAGAAAGATCTGTTAGTAACAGCCCTGCGTTATATGCTTGTTACATTTAAGAAAAAAAATCAAATGCATGCGACCGTTTTGTTAATAAATAAATAAATGAAAACAACAACATGTCTTTTAGTTTCTTTTAACATTTAATATACCTCGATTGGAGATTCTTCCAGAAGTTCATCCGCCATCTTACTCATGTTTTTAATGACATCATGCGCTTGCACTGCTCCTTGCTCAAGCGATTTTAGACGGGCTGCCCTCCATGCTGCACGTTTCTCGGCACTAAATAAAATTCACATATCAGTCTTTGTTCTAGTATTTATTTGGTAAATTATATATATTTAAAAAGATGAAGAATGCAAATCACCAGAGAATTGACAAAATCAAAATAAATCTTCAAAAAACTATAAAAATATATGTACAAGGTTGCAATCACCAACGCTTAACAACATTCTTAAGTTGTGCAAAAAAACATGTGTGTAAACATATCCAACTTACTTCAATTGCGCTTTGGTAGAACGAGCCGCAGATGAAGTCGCCGAAGTCTCAGCTCGACTCGAGTCTGGTTCAGAACTTTCATCGAGGAGTCGAGCCCGTTTCTCAGCATTCGCTGTGCGAACCGGTATGCGACTTATTACGGGTGGCGGTGATGTCGGTGACGTTGTGCCTAGGTTTAGCTGATGCGGTGCAAATACTGGTAACTTTACCTTGGGTTTTGGCAACAATGACGGCTTGTTTATTGGTGATCGAGAACTAACCGAATCTTGCTCCGATGTCGATAGTGATTGTGATTGCGATGGCATTGATGATGTGCTTGTTGTTGTTTCTGTGGTTGTTGTACTATGTGCACTGAATTTGTTCAAATTTTCCAGTGTTTTTTTTTGTTGTTGTTGTTGATTGAACATTACAACAAAATTGTTTAGTGCAACGTTTTGAAAATTTGTGTAATCAAAATAACGGAAAAGTGCCGCGTGCAAAATTCGAATATAGAAATAAAATAAAATGAAAAAGAAAATAATTTTTTTTTTTAACTGAATTTATTTGTTTCAATTCCATATTGATGACATTTGTATGCTTGGTGCTGATGGTTAGTTATAAACATTGAGTTTTGCTGATTCATACTGAGATATGCGATGTTTGATGAGATGATGGATGAAATGCATGCAAAATTAGGTAGGTTTATATTCTGTATAATTTTATAGCATGCTAGTTGACTATAAAAGTTATGGAGGTTTTTATATTTGGGAGTAACAATTGAAATACCAGGTAGTAAACTTATGTTTTTTGGTAAATCAATATCACAATTCTGTTTTTAAAAACGAATGACATTCGGTACGTAGCTAAATTATATTTTTTCCAAAAAAGTCAGTGTCAGCCCTATAAAGGAACTGGGCCATGTTTCTCGCACTGTGAGCTCGTTTTATACACTGCCATCCAAAAGTTTTCTGACAAACCATTTTCTTCACATTTATACGCTTATTGATCTGTGTGGGATTTAAATTAACACAATATCTTTTACATCCGGTTAGGGTCAATATTAGACATTGTTACATCTCAAAGCAATAAATGAGTTTTAAGAAAAATTAGCGAAATCAAGGCATGAACCGATACATATATGTAGAGTAGAAAAACAAAACTGCAAACGTCATTAACTCACCATAAATCTAACCGCAGAATAATGAAATTGTTTCTACAAAATGTCACCAAACACTGCAATTCAGGTACTTTTTGAGAAAACTAGGACCTTTTCTAAATCTTTCGCCGCCAGTTGGTCCTGAAACTTCAATATTTAACCCTTACTGACCCATACAAATTTGCACACTAAACACAAACAGCCCATAGGTGTTACCGGGGTACGGTTCACATAGAAAGCATTCGATCATGTTTGTAGAAAGTGTGCATAATAACGAAAGTAACTAATTATGATAACGTCTGTGTTCCTTAATTTTCGTAGTGATCAACGATCACAGAGTTGGAGCCAATGTCAAGTCTTTGTTTTGAATTGTCAATCGTCAATTGCAGTGTTGCCGTAAGAGATTTCTTAATTTCTTTCGAGTTTGCATTGTCGATAAGTAACGAAGGAGCAAATTTGTGAATTGTACTAGAATGTTTTGGCCGGAATGTCACCACAGAACACGTCCTCACATCACTATCTCTGCTAAATAATCTCAAGAGCAATGGATTGACGTTGCTGAGGACGGTTCGAAAAAATAAACCGAAATCCCAATGGCGATGCAGCCATTGAAAGACCGCGAAATCTATTCAACTTTGTTTGGTTTAAGAGCTGAAGCAACGATATGTTCATATGTCCCGAAGAAGAAGAAAGCCGTCATTTTGATATCCAGCATGCGTTACGATGGGGCAATCGATACGACAACTGCATCTATAAAACCGCAACTCAAATTCGATTATAACTCGACTAACGGTGAAGTTATACGACAAAACGTAGAACTAATCGGTAGCCTTTGGCGTTATTCTACAATATAATTGATGCTGCTTATTGAGAGCATGACCCAGAAAATGTCCGAAAAGATCTTCGCAAAATGTTCCTGAAATAACTGGCTCGAGACATACATACATATATGCTTGCCACCGATTCAAGTTCGGAGCTTAGAACCGCTGACAACCCGATTCTATTTATCAAAACAGCCATGGGAAGCGTAATCGGCTCGAAAATCTCAGGTATGCGCTTCCATTTCGCTTCCATAAGCAATCGAAGAACGAGATAGCACCGGTTGTTTGAAGGTGCCAGGCATTTGCAAGAAATGCGATAATGGTGACCGAATCAAGACAAAGTTTTGGAAGTGTTGCCAAAATTGTTGCAATACTGGTTACGACCCGCATATTACACCTGCTCCGGTTATTTGCTTGGATTATACTAACAATATCTCAAATAAAATTATAATCACCCCTATCGGTAAATCCGCCGATGGGAATGATTCACGAAAATTCGAAATTCGGCATCATTGAATCCATTCGAAGGGAATCATTCACTTGCCGGTAATGTGAATGTCTTTTCACTTGATCATTGAAAACGATCGGATTGGATCTCTCCATACAAAGTTTGACGTTACAGATCCGCGAGAAAATCGTTGCGGATCTGGTGCTTTTGCTGTTTGGTTGGCTAGCATTTTTTTTTACAACTTTAAACGTTGAAAGTGCAGAAACAAAAAAATGATGAACTAACTTCAGGCATTAGAATACACAGATCATTAGACAAAACATGCGACCAAAACAAGAACATTTTAATGGAAATAAATGTTAATTCAAGAAACGTTGAACATGACATTGGAATGCAAAATATTCCAATGAAGTGAATAAATTGATCGCACAAACTATAATAGGAAACATCTGGAAAAAGCTTCTGTGAATCATAAGCAATGGCAAAACTTACAATAATACACAACTCTCCAGTTATCCTGGACACCACCCAAAGAGTTAGTTGAAACCTAACATCTGAGTTTCCTATGACTACGTCGATCTGTCTGTCTCTCGTTCTTGTCCTTCATGTGCTCGCGGTGTGTGTAAACATTATAAGGGTATTCATATGTATGTCATATCAACTTTAGCGTATGTGAATTATAAAAAAAAAAAAAAACGCTTAACGTAAAACCAAAAAAGTATTTATTTATTATTTTTTATTCCTTAGATTTTTGTTTTCATACCACAATCGCCTTTTCAAGTGTCAAATCAGAAAACAGCTAATTTCGAAAATATAGAAAGCGATGTAGATAAAGTAGTGTATCCGGCGGATTTAATGATCACGACGATAAGTGAATGTGAACCGAACGAGTGAAAGGAATCTCAGATCCGCCGGATTTAATGATAGGGGTGTATTATTTCCGTTATTTCCCAATTCAAATGCTATCGATACATCCATATTTTGTTCTTATTTAATTTCGATTTATTTGCAGCTTTATAAACTCGTTTTACCTTTATAAATACTTTGCTTTTATTCTTTTGACCAAATAATCCATTGAGTTGACTAGCTGAGTCCTTTCAGTTTGCTTACTCTACCATACCTTAACATACAATATAGGCATTCGGTATCCATTTAAGTCATACCATTGTAATCGTAACTTCTTTCCACAAGAAGTCAATTCATTGAAATGAATAGAACACACTCCAGTAGAAACTCTTTTTTAGTAACCTTTATAGCTAACATAGTTAGCCGTTTTATTTTTCTTTTTTTATATTTGTTGCCACGACTCTTGACCTTACTTAGTTTAACTTAATCCAGAAAATAGCACGCAAGTGGAAGAGGAAACTTTTGAATTCAGCAAACCGAAAAAGTGAAAACTTTCAATTGAAAAGTGAAAAAGAAAAAAAAAACAAAGTGAAAAGAAATTTGAAAATAAATCTGCCAGAAACAGCTTTCGTCAATTAAAATGGAAACTTGGTCCTTCGTACTTTAGCCGAATACCGAATACAACTAACGACCGAACTTTGTTACATCTGACACAAGAATGGAAATAGAACAACTTGTTTGCCAGCGTCAAACGGCTTTCAATTACAAAAGGTGAGCCTGCCATGAAAAATACAATTGCAGGAGTATGTCATTGAAATGCCAATTCTTTTACGGTTTGTTTATTTTTATTACTAAAACGGGTTTATTTAAGACTAGCTGACCCGTGCTCGCTTTGCCCCCCCCACCCCCCTGCCGTTGTTAGGGACAGAACAAATTGTATTGGAGATGAGTGCCGAATTAATTTTCCGAACTAGAGATGGAAATTAAATACAAAAAATCCTCTCTTAGTGGATGTCTATGTTATTATAGGATTGTTCTGTCCAAATTTCAACGTTTTAGGTTCAGCGGTTTGGTCCGTGCATTGTCCGTCAGTGAACTGTTTTATATATAGAGATGTTTACATAACTGAGATTCAAACTATGTGGGACTAGGTTACTCAGCATTTCGTTGTTGGTAAAAAGTACTTTAATTATTTAAAGTTAAGATTAAGTATCTTCTGTATCTAAGAGATCGCAATGGTTTGATTTACACCAGAACCACGCGCCGGCCGTGACTTTTTGGATTTTTTCCGTAAGTGACTAAGACCTGGATAGGAATCGAACCCACGATATCTGCGGTACGCTAGCTAGTGATGCATGCATTAGATCACCAAGGTGTCATATCCATAGTCTAATAGTAGAATAGTCATTTTCGACGTTTTGTTGTATATAAGTAACCGGATAAGTTTTCTGGGCAAAACTGCATCAGGACCAGCCACCAAAACACGATTTAAAACCAATAACGAGAGTGCTGGGCCTTATCTCCACTTCTTCTCTTATGACGGCAAGGTACCCTTTTTACAAAACTGCACGACCCTATTCCAGCGTTCGGACTTTAATGCGATTGCAGTTGATCTGCTGCGCTTTTTACTAAGTTTTCAAGTCTACTGCACCACTGCGCTTTGCTCACAATCTACTGCGGTTTTCAGTTGAATAGCAGCACTGATCATATGTTAAACAAAATGTCAAATGAAAATGATTGCTATGTCTTTTATGACTACCTCAACTACCATGAGTCATCATATGTAAAACTAACCCATTTAGTGAGTGAGTGAGTAAAGTAGTGCCCTCTCACTTATACGAAGAACCACACAGTCATTCAAATGTCAAATTCAAATCACAATAACCGCTAATGTCAGCATCGTCGCCCGTCGGTCACTTCTAATTATTACATTGCCGTTTTTGTATTTGGTGAGATATTAAATATGGATACATTTTTAATCAAAATGTAGTCTGAGGAAAACGGGTAAAAAATATTCCTTAAATCAGTTCCTGTTTTCTCAATAATATTTAAAAAAAAAAAACCAAGAAATGCTTTCCGATGAGAATATAGTTGTGGAAAACTTCTTAGACAAGGAGTTGGGAAATTCACAAGCTCGGCCGAAATATCAACAAAAATGCAAACCAGAATGGGATATCGACAGAATGTGGCTGAAAAAAGAATTAAATTCTCAAAGGGCATACTGCAAATCATGCAAAAAACACTTCACAACAATATTCCAAATTTTGAGCCTAATGCAGTTAAACGATATGTACCACCGAAAAAAAGAAGCCGAATTTAAGAACCAGTCATTAATGCCTGTAGTGCTAGAGAAGCAGCTTGGTTCGAAAGCCAAAAATTACAAACATAAAAAGGAGGTAACAATGGTTATGCACTGTGTTTCGAATTTCCTTCCATTTACCACCATGGATTCGCTGCCAAATTTAATTTATGCCTTATCAAGGACAAGTGTAAATAAAATTAAGTGCTGTGCGAAAAAGATAACTGATCTAGTCCATCTAATTGCACTGCCTAATTGTAGAAGTCATTAAAAACAATAATTTTTCACTCATAAATCATATTACATGAAAGTACCGATTAAAGCTGTAAAAAGTGTTTAGTTTTAATAGTGCGTCACCATGAGAAAACATCGGTTAAAGATACGTTTTTAGATTGACTAAATTGGAAAGCTCGTCGGCAAATTCAATAGCAAACGTTATAAAATTATATTTAGAAGAACTTAATTTTCCTAATCAGAATTTGGTAGGCTTAGGCACTGATAGCGCCTCAGGCATGAATGGCACATTAAGTGCGGTAAAAGAACAACTTAAATCTTTGAACCCTTACCTTTTCTTTTTGGGTTGCATATGCCACTCTTTAAACCTCTGTGCAAAAGCAGAAGAGAAGCGACTTCCTCATGAACCCGAGTGGTTAGTAAAGTCAATTTTCAATTTCTTTTGGCGCAGCTCCATGTGGCTTGCTGATTTCAAAACATTTCAGGAATATTTTCAATAAAGAACATTTCGTGAAAAGTGTTTGATTTTTGTTTTATATTTTAATCAATTAAAAATGAATTCAGTGGATTTTTTGACGACGACGACGAAGAGGACACTGGAAAATTATAATTTGGCTCGCAGAACAATTCGCGATGGTTGTTTCAATCCATTAGAACTACCGAATTCCTGGTGCATATGTTTTAAAAGTGCAAGTGTTGTGGCAAGTTTTTCTTAATATTAAAGGTTTAAATTTACCTTTCGGCTTTCCAAAGAAGCATTTAAATTCATTGTGGATGAATTAAGTCCAAGATGCGGAGACGTTCTACTTTGCAAGACATCATGGATCTTGTCATGATTCGTTCAATGGACGAATTGTCACATAAAGCCATTCCCTGAACAAAAATTTGTGGAAGGAGAAACAAATACCTGGATATTAGGTAAAATTCATGTCAAAGCAAAAAAATTAATTAATCATTCAATGTGTACATTTCAGGCGATTCAAGATACATACTCCATTTGGCTACGATTCGAGACCTTCTTGCAAAATATATATACACATAGAATAGTCAAAGACACATCTTCCAATGTAAAATTATCAATTTGTTTACTTACATTTTTTTTCCCATTTTTTTAGTAGGGGTTAGAATATACCCGAGGTAGGCATGCCTGTCGTAAGAGGCGACTAAAATCCAATCTCCGTATACCGAGTGCATAGTGTATACAAAAATGCAATGGACAAAACAAAAAGATTGATTACCCCAGGTGGCAGTCCAGCTTTACTGGAAAATCCACCCTCTTCGGAGGTCGGCTCTACGGATTCTGGGGAGAGCCATTTATTGCAATCCAATGACCCTTTCACAAGAAGTGCAAGGGTATCTCGATCTCCTCCATCAAGATCGAATAACTCCGGGAAAAAAAGTCCGCCGAGAGCGCCGCAGCGCGAAAACCAGGACTTAGCGAAATATAAAAGCTTTGAGGAAGAAAATAAAGTACTCCGAATAAAGCTTAACGAAATGGATCTACTCTATCAAGATCTTAAGAAAGAGATAGATCTATTAAAAGAAGAGAATAAGGTTCTAAAGAACACACACTCGCAGAAAGAGCGCGAATGTGCTCCAGCACTATTAGATAGTCGGGAGTACCACACCGATGAAGAAGAGCTAGCACGCGAAACGAATCGGGTCCCTAAGAAAAGACCTTCTAAAAAACGGAGAGCCGGTTCTTCGCCCGAAGTCGTGCCCTTAAATGAAGAAAAGCGTAAAGAATTGCAAGAAAATCAACGTAAAACGCAATTTCGTTTACCGCCACCAATAAACATCGTCGGGATAACGGAATATAATAAGTTGCATAGCCTCCTTAAAGGAACGATTACATCGAAATTTAAGGTCACATCTTTGAGAAATAATGCGTGGAGGATTAACGTCGACGACCACGATGACTACCGAGCAGTGTCCCAAAAACTTAATGTGGATAAGATTCAGTGGTATACTTTCGAAATCAAGTCAGAAAGGCCACATCGTGTTGTAGCAAGGGGTCTTCACCCCTCATGCACCAAAGAAGAGATTATGAGCGACCTTCAAGCCAAAGGCTTTAAAATTCTTGATGCCGTTAATATCATCAAGAAGGAAAAGCAACAATCTGAAATAGATACAGACATATTGGTTAGGCGTGGACTTCCACTTTTTATGCTAACATTCGATAAATCTGACAGCATCGACGATATCTACCGAATTAAAACCATATTGAATATCGTGGTCAAAATCGAGCCCATGCGTAGAAATTTAAAAATAATTCCGCAGTGCAAACGTTGCCAAGGATTTAATCATACGCAAACGTACTGCAAAATAGAACCGCGTTGTGTGAAATGCGCCGGAAAACACCTCTCCCAAGACTGTGGAGTGAACAAACAAGCCTCCGCAATCTGTGCTAATTGTAAGGGAAGGCACCCGGCAAATTATAGAGGCTGTGAAGTAGCTAAGGAGTTGCAAAAACGGAGAGATGCACTCCATAAGCCTCAAAATAAAATAACAAGACCGCTAACTAATGCAAATAGTAAGATCGGTCAGGCGAACGTAGGCAAACAAAAACCACCGGGTTCAGAGCGGAAAAAGTTGGTGACAGGAGAAAAGCCCTCGACTTCTGGCCTTAAGAGAAATTGTAATGAAAAGCCATTAGAAAAGACATCAAGTAATAGCCCTCGGACAGCAGGAGTGCAGACCTACGCCCAGGCTGCAGCATCCGAAAAATCAAAAAACATCGAAATCCCGACGGACCCTGCTTCTCAAGTTTTCTCAATTATTCTCGCGAAACTTGAAGAGCAAAGCAAAATAAATAAAATTATTCTCGATAGGTTGGTTAAGCTCGAGAGTTATTCACGGAAAACGCGTACTTCATCTAGAATATGAATGAAAAAAGAATGTTAAAAATATGTACTTGGAATGCAAACGGACTTTTGCAAAAACTTGACGAATTGGAAATATTCATGCGAGAAAAAGATATTGACATTTGCTTGATTTCTGAAACTCACGTGAAAAAGGAATCGCATTTAAAAATAAAAGGCTATACTGATTACCACGCTTGTCACCCTTCGGGAAAAGCAAGAGGCGGATCTTCCTTGTTTATTAAAGACTGCATTGAACAATGCGAAGACCTAAAGATAGAGCTTGAAACTCTGCAAATGTGCACAATTCGAGTTAAAAATAGTCAGCGTACTATTAAAATCTCATCTATTTACTGTCCACCGCGTTCCGCGCTTGAAAAAAGTGATTTTACTAACTTATTTAAATCGCTGAAACCTAATTTCATTATTGGCGGCGATTTTAACGCGAAACATACGTCTGGGGCTCTAGATACATCTCGCAAAAAGGTAGAATGCTCTATGGGGCAGGTATGGAGTACAGTTGTGATTTCCATTCGACGGGCAAACCGACTTACTGGCCAGCTGATACTTTGAAAATACCTGACCTGATCGATTTCTTCGTGGTGAAAGGAATATCTAACAACCACATAAAAGTTGAAGAAAGCTTTGATCTGTCGTCTGATCATTCCCCAGTTATTTTGACATTGAGCGAAAAACTATTATTTAACCGAGAGCCAGCGAAATTAACCGGCAGAACAACTAACTGGGAAGGCTTTAGGAACGAAATCGAAGTAAATGTTGAACTGAGCGTACCGCTTACGACACCCTATGAACTTGAGGTTGAAGTCGATCGCTTCGTTGAGATAGTACAGCTCGCCTCTTGGAATAATACGCATAATCCAAGAAAAACGCCAGACAAATACGGTCTACTATATCCTGCTGAAATAAAGGAATTAATTAGGGAAAAAAGAAAAGCGCGTAAAAGATGGCAACAAAGTCGTGCTCCACAGCATAAAACCCATCTGAATCGTCTCTGCAATTTGTTAAAGAATAGCATTAAGGATTTTAAAAATCGTGCGATAGGCTCTTACCTTAAAAGTTTAACAGCGAAAAAAGATTCCAATTATTCCCTTTGGAAAGCCGTAAAAGGCATCAAAAGGCCCAAAATCCCCGCGCCACCACTTAAAATAAATCAAAATGAATGGGCAAGGGAAGATAAAGAAAAAGCGGATATTTTTGCCGCCCATTTGGAAGAAACCTTTAAACCGAACGATGGTCAAGTGGTTCATGACAACATCAACCTCACAAGGATGGTAGTTCCACCATCTGACGATTTAACGCGCAGATCTGCAACGCTTAGAGAACTCGAACGTGAGATCGCGAAACTAAAACCTAAGAAAGCTCCTGGTTATGATTTGATTACCGGAGAAATTCTCAAAGCCTTACCTAGAAGAGCATTTATTAAGCTTCTCCATATTATAAATGCTGCACTCAGATTAAAACACGTGCCGAGCCAATGGAAAGTTGCGGAAGTCATTATGGTTTTAAAACCAGGAAAACCGTCATATGAAGTAAAATCATACAGACCAATCTCGCTTCTTCCAGTCGTATCAAAAATTTTCGAGAGGATATTACTAAGGCGTCTCCAACCGGTTATAGAAGAAAATAATCTAATCCCTGACCACCAGTTTGGGTTCAGAAGTAAGCATTCGACAATTGACCAGGTGCATAGAATTACTAACGTAATCGAAAAAGCACTAGAAGAAAAAAAGATATGCTCAGCCGTATTTCTTGATGTCTCGCAAGCCTTTGATAAGGTGTGGCACGATGGCTTGAAATGCAAATTACGACAAGTACTCCCCGTGTACCTATACGAGATTTTGGATTCATATCTCGGAAATAGACTCTTCCGTGTTAGAAATGGAAACGAATACTCAGAGCTCAAAAAAATTTCGGCCGGCGTACCGCAAGGAAGCGTTCTGGGGCCGCTTCATTATCTGTTATATACTCGTGATATACCGAAAGAAGATGGCACTATGCTTGCTACGTTTGCCGACGACACCGCTATCCTAGCAGTAGGGAAAACAATCGAGGAAACGACTGCCAAACTGCAAAACGCATTGAATAAAGTAAATGAATGGACGAGGGACTGGCGGATCGCCCTTAACGGAACTAAATCTGTTCACGTGAATTTCACTTATAGAAAAATTAATGACTTGCCAATTTTTATAAATTTGGCCCGAATTCCTATTGCAAATGAAGCCAAATACCTGGGAATGACACTTGACGCAAAGCTGAAGTGGAATTCGCACGTGAAAATGAAACGTAAAGAATTAGAAATCAAATATAGAGAAATGTACTGGCTGATCGGGAAACATTCCCACCTCAGTACCGAGAACAAACTGCTTTTATACAAGCAAGTGCTAAAGCCGGTGTGGTCCTACGGTATACAACTTTGGGGTTGTACCAAGAAAACAAATGCCAATATTTTACAGACCTTTCAAAATAAAGTGCTTAGAGAAATTGTCCAAGCACCGTGGTATGCTAGAAACGACGATATCCACATGGATCTCGGAATTCCGACAATCGAAGCTGAAACTAGAAGCTTCGCGCGAAAACATAGAAACCGACTAATCGGACATGTTAATAATACAGTCCTACTTATTTTGGATGAGAGCAATTTATTGCGCCGACTACAAAGGACAAAACCTTTAGACTTGGCGAGATAAGGATTAACCGCATCTAAATTGCGGAATATGCAGGATCTTTCATTGGAAAGTAACCTGCCAAACGTTTATATTTCGTGATAGAAAAATTGCTTGATAAGTAGTATAACTTAGTTGCAGTATCTAACAAATTTATATCGAAGGGAGGTGTTTTTGGTCAGTAAGAATCTGACACTACTATGAGCACGCGCTTGCTATTCTCATAGTGTTGTCTATGGAAGATTTTCACCTACCCTCGGGGAAAAAAAAAAAAAAAAAAAAAAAAAATTTTCGATTTTCGTTTTGGGTCTTCATTTTTCCGGAATTCGGACCCAAAAATCGGTTTTTGTGCAAAAACCTAGATTTTCCCATAAAAAAGTTTAGTAAAATTTCACTGTCGTGCGGCGGCGGTCGTTAAGACCAGCAAAGAACCCTATATTGGACAGTGATGCGCTAACGAAGAGTGTATTGGACATAACTTTACAGAAACTAAGAAAGTGACTGCTGGTAGAAGGTACGTTAGTTTTTTTTAAAGTTATCTTTAGCGATGAGTGTTTTTTAGAAGCCGCGACAGAGACAGCTGAATTCGTGCAATTGAAGCCCAATGAAAGATATTCAGATGTAGTTCAGGCAGTCAAGCTAAAAAACAACGGGAACTATAAAGCAATGGCAGTAACACTAAGTTTTAAAATGTAACAATAAATATGTGCAATTACATTAAAAATAAAATTGAGATTAAAGTGAAAATGTACAAATATTTCCCATCGGCCATAATTCAATGACCAGATACAATATCTGAAAATGAATTCGGCAATCGAACGACATTTTTCATTCGTGCTAAACTTCTCATCGAAGGCTTATTATGCGTGCACATACATATGTATATACTTCATAAATATAAAACAACCAAATTAATATTTTACAGAATACCATAGAATGAAGAGACAGAGAGAGGTGTGTTGATAAGAAAATATGTATGTATGTATGTATATGAAGAAAATAATTAATTTACCATTTCCTCCAACACCATGAAAGAAAACCAAAATAAAGCCAAACAAATAGTCAACTTGACAGCCAACAGAAAAAAGCCAAAATTTACAAAAAGTATTATTTAAATGTTTATTAATTTTTATTTAATTATAACACACAAATAAATGTTTTATTTTTACAAAAGACAGTGCTAAAAATATGTTATAGTTTATCATTATAAATATATAGTTTCCATATAAAAAAGAACAGCATAAAGTTAGCATTATTAAAAATTAGTATTAAAAGACGTCATTATAAATATTTTACATAAAGTGCTTATGTATACCTTTAACCGCTAGCATGATAAATTTTTAACAAATTGTGCTATCTATTACCTAATGGTTTAATTTATATGTATAAATGTATGTATGTATGTATACTACTTTACGTTGATAGAAATTAAATATATTAAAATTATATGTGTAGATAGAAAATACTATAATTATTGTTAAATAAAAGGAATTTTTGCATGAGTATATATGTATAGTTATTATTAATTATAAAACAAATTAAACAAAACTAAAGAAAATTTGTTAATTGAATAAAATTAAAGTTAAAAGTTTTAGCTTCTAAATACTGCTTCAATTTCTTCGAGTGGATTCCTAGAAACAATGTAAGAGTAAAAGAAAAAAGATTGTGTAAATGCGAAAAATTATTTCGATTAGAAAAACAAAACAAAACAAATAGAACCAAAGAAAACAAGATTAAGCATTAGTGAGATGAAAGAAGAAAGAAATGTATTCGATATTCCTAGGAACACACTATTTAGCGTGAAGTGGGTGAGTTTTGAGGTGGTTTCGGATTTTATACACATACATATTTGAAAAAAAAACTTACAGTTATTTCTTATTTCTGTGAATAATTGAGTTGACAAAAAAACATGATAGAAAGTATAAACCTTTAATCTTCTATAAATATTTTAAAACTGTATAGGTTTTTTTGTTGGTTACCTAATGGCGTGAAAATCGCTGGACAGATTTCGATGACACTTTTTTTGAAATGCTTCTTAAGTACCCGGGATGGTCACAGGCTATGTAATTTTTTGCTAAGCCTTTCTTTCATACAGTGGTGTGAAAAATTATAGATTCAAAATCGAATAGCCGATTTCCAAAATAGTGGAATGACGCAAGGACGAATTGCCAATGAAATAAATCACTCTCAATGTGAAGTGAAGGATTTTCTACAAGCTGATATTCAAAATATCACAGATCTGGGAGACCAACAAAATGTTCGCCAACAAAAAAACGAGCCGTTCTACGTGAAATGTCTAAAACAGGCGCTTCTTCGTCCCAAATGGTTCGATGTTTTCATTGTCCAAATGAAGGCGATTCTAGCCTTATTTACTCATTAAAAAATGGGCAACAGCGTCAAACAACTTGAAGTATCGAAAGTGCTTATGTAAACCACCACTTAAACAGTGACATAAGGAAGCACGATTGAATTCGATGAAGCACACCTCCAACACAGTGAATTCGATAAACAATAGACGACATTGCTTTTCAGGCTCTGACTCCGACAGGTGCCACGGAAGTTGAGGACGGGATGCTTAAGTTGCGTGAGGTATTTTGCACTACGAATCACACGATGAACAGTAGATTTACTCGAGGTAACTCCAGGTGCATCTCCGATCTTAGCTGTCGAAACCTCTGAATTGAAGACTAATCGGACGATTTTTCGTTTTCCCGCAGCTTTATGGGCCGTGGAAACATTTCCTTTGTATTTTTTCTGTGAGTTTTTGGACCCATTAAAAGATTACCAACAGCATGATCACTCCGATTGATCGTGCCAATGATAGCACGCTAAGACAAGCCTCCCGAATGGTAAGCGTCTATTTTCGCCGTCTCTGACCCTTTCTTATTGACAAAATTTACTTTAATTACAAAAAAAAAAATCCCTTCACAAACAACGATAGTAATTAACTGCTTCTTATCTTATGAACCAATTTAATTGCACGCGAATCTGACTGATTTGAGTAACATTTCTCAAAAGTGCAGTTAGTCTGTTTTTTTTTAAATTTTGGAATTCACCGTTGCGTTCAGCACAAACCAAACATCCTTTTATGTTCTGGAACTGCCATGTATCGGAAGATAGATCATTTTCATTTCCCAAAATTGCCTACTTCTAATCAAGTGAACTGCAGTGTATAAATGACACTTATTTTATGACAGTGCAACTCGAGCACTAATTCCTTAAGTCCCAAAATGCCAAATCTGAGACAACAATACATTCTAGCACTCTTGTTAAATCCAATTGTACATAATCCCTCAGATGTTGTAAAATCGTAGCTTATGTGATGACATTTTATTTTCCCAAATTAAAAATAAAACAGAGTCACCCAAAGCAATCCATATCCGCGGGTACATTTATTGCGACAATGTTATAATAAAATCTACCATATATTCTCCAGTAACAACTGTTCTTCGCAATCTACAAACTCAATAAAAATTCGTTTAAATCTATGTTTTCCATGCAATAGGGGGGATCAGCGAATCAGAACAAAAAAAAAAATATAAAAAATCCTTCCTGACTTCACGAAAAAGGGCATTAACCAAACTGGGTTTTAATTTATGAGTGACTGGAGGCAGAATTTATTACTTAGCTACACATACCACCAGGCAGCGCCGCACCGTTCTCCTAGCTCGCATATGTGCGCGGGTATAATGTGATTTTCGCAGGCTACAACTAGGACATTTGTTCGGCTCCCATTTTGTTTTTTTGTCCGCCTTCTATTGTTCAAAATACGCGGGCATGAAATCTATACGTACATTGTTGAATTCTCTCAGAAAAAAAAATATCCTTTTCAATTACCATGGAATAAATGGAGCTTTCTTTATTCGGCTACTTTTCGGGTAAATTGAAAATCGCTTTAGACATTCAGTTGAGATGATTGACTTCAATATTAAAGCGGATCTCTTCGGATTTTAATCAATTTTATGAATAATTGCCAGTCGTCATTATGTGCCCAGTGAGGTTTTCTAGACGTAAGCCTTGAAATACTGTTTTCAATATTTTAATTAGGGTTGCGTTCCTTCATGCGGTTAATTGGATTTTCTTGGAATTTTTTTTTGTAATACTACTTAATTTCACATACTTTTTAAAGTTGTTGCTTTGGTTTTTGATTACTTAAACGGAGAAATTAATTAAATTACCTGGTAAGGGTGGTAATTATTGAGTAATCAGTACTCTGTTATTTAATTTTAAGATGATGGTGAATGAAATTATATTTCAGCATTTTAAGGATGTGTCGTTCGATTTAATGCGAGAATACACACACAAAAAAATTGAAAAAAAGGAAAGTTCAGAAAAACAAAGAGAACAAAGTTTTCTCATTTGCGCTCCTTCCAAAGCTATTTTAAACGAACACAAAAAAAAAAAGAATAAATTCAAATGTCTTTCTTCGAATTCGAAATGAAAACCCACAATTCTCAGATAACCTTAATGCGGAATGTAAATTTTTTGTTTTACTAAACTTTCGTTAAAAACGAACAAAAAAAAAAACAACTTGTTTTCGTTGAATCTTTTCCTTTTATTTTTTTTAGTATGGTAATTGACAGTTGTACATATGTATGAATACTCCAACATAATTTCGTTTCAAAGAAAGAACTTTAATTTACATTAATTTTATGCTTAGTTGAATAAAAAGTATGATTCACTGAAAAACTTTTGTTTTCTTTGTAACATAAAGTTTCAGATTTTGTTATTGTGACTTAATTTTATTTTATTGACAATAGAAGGAAATGATTGGACGTAGTTTTTGTTTTTTTAACAGTATACAATACATACATTATATCAGTATACCGTTGGACAGTAAATTTACACATGGCGTAATTTAGCATTTGCTGAAGAGCGCAAGCATACAGAATAATTATAATTTAAACGGAACGGTTCCTAGGATTTCTAGGTCATGCAACGCCATTGTTAACCTTCCGTCGGGCGCAACTGATCTGACAGGCACAGCTGCTAAAGATTTGCGTACAATTGCACAGTTTTTGGCTTCAAGAATGCGAGCTTTTTATTAGCTTCATAGTTTTGCATTCCCCACTCAAAAAAACAATTCAGTTGGTGATTGAATGACTGGAAGTAAAGTTTGTGACCATTTTGATCGGACAAGCACATTGCGTCCGTTCTTGGAATTTTTTCAGAACATAATCGTTTACTTCTGTTAGAATTGCTTTTGGCCTGTTATTTTATTTTTCTTTGTACACATTTTTTTGCATTTAATTTTTTAGTTTCTACATATTAGTTTTTGAGAGATATTGTGATTTTTAAATTTTTTCTTTCAAGAATTGAAAATGACAAGCAAAAACAATTCCTATAATCTTGAAAACCCTGAGCACGGACGTAGCGGAGTTCCTCAGGCTGTTAGAAGACGATCAAATCGACCCTATTGAAGAATTTGGTGAAAGAAGAAGTAGTGAGAGTGACATTGAAGACTCTATAGAAGCTTTTATTTTTACAGTAAAACATCAATCAAAGCTAAATAACTTGGAAAACTACTTATGGATCTGTCAGGCACATTGCGCCCGTTCATGTCCATATTGCTATTGTGCCCGACGGAAGGTTAACTAGCGTTTTACAAAAAATCGTTCGTCAGGCGCTTGTACGAGTAGTCTAACATCACGTGATTATTGTATACAAAAAGTTATACAGTTATTGACAAAACAATAAGACCCAGTAGAAAACGTCGTCACCATCTTTCTTTTTCTCGTAAAAAAACGAAGAAACAGTGATGCTAGTTTAGATAATTTGACTTGACACTAACGGTACTACCTATATTTCAAGTGAAGAAAAGGGTGAGAGGACACAAGGTTAGGTTAGGTTAGGAAGCAGTAGCTGCCGGTAACAAGTACCAGCACACTTAGGCCTACAGAGGCCCATTGTGATACCAGGGATTTTGGGGATATTTACCCCGCTACTCAAGAGAACCATTTGGAGCTCTGTATAAAGCGAAAAACGCTTCCTACGTCTTTTTGTGCTAGATCACTCAGATCTTCGAAGAAGTTTTCTCCTAGGTGCAGGTCCGTGCTATGATATTCAACGTCCGTGTGCTATTTAAAATGTTGCGCCCCTCTTCATACGAAAATACACAGGATGGCTAGCGGGAGCGGAGTTACCGGCAAAGTTATAGAAAAGTATCAGAACTTGATAAAATCAATTTATTTCTATTACAACAGTCAAAAACATAAAATGCATATAAAAGAATTTGAATAAAAATAACTAAATAACTGATATTAAAAAAAATATAATACCAATAAAATTACCGCCCCCAAAAGCTTGCGCACCGGGACTATAGCCCATTTAGCCCTGTGGTAAGGGTGGCTCTGCCTAGGTATAGTTTTCTACTACGAGAAAGAGCTGGGCATGAGCAGAGAAGATGTGTTGGGCTCTCCTCCTCCTCCCCGTCCCTACAGCTTCTGCAGAAGTCATTCGAGATGACCCCCAGTCCAGTTGCGTACTTGCCTATAAGACAGTAATGACACCTATAGTCGTACCTGTATGTAGTCTTTTTAGTGACAAAACGTATCTAGAGCGGTTTAGATCTAATCTAGGCCACCTTCCCATCTAGCGTTGATTTTATTGACTGTATCAAGTTTGTAGGGGGCACGGCACAATGGATCTTAAGGTCGCGGTGCATTATTATTAACAGTTGAACAAGCAGAACGGCAACTAAATCGCTATCCAGTTACAGTTGGTTCAAGATATACGTACACCAAAAAACTTGCCTTTTAATTTTCTGGTCTTTCCAGTATACAAACGAGTACTTGCATTACTAAGTGTTGTTGTATTTGAAGAGCTTACATCTCGGACAGACATTAATCTTTGAAGAAAGCAGACGGGTTAAATTTTCTTTTATCGCACTTTAACAAAAGAGTACATTTACGTACAAATTTTACCTCCAAAAAGCAGTATGAAGTCTCCCCAATACGATTTTTTTTTGTAGTGTCAGTTTGGGGAAGAGTTAAAGGCTTGCCTATTGTTTTAATGGTATCAAATTGGTACATGGTTGTTATTTCTGGAGATAATGAGCCTTCTTATGTTCTATGTAAATGGCCTTACAAATAACAAGGTAGCTTCCTGAAAGATATATGTATCACATTTATAGGCACACAGGCATACAAAACAAAAAAAACTCTTAATGTGTCTTTTTATCTTATATGTAGGGTAATATGGAATAACGTTATGTTTTTGTCACCAAGTAAACGAATGAATAAAGCTTTTTTCTCGGAAGACTTAAAGATGGTGTGTTGTGATATCTACGTAGGGGATACCACCAAAGTATGAATAGCGGAGTAGAAGCTGACGTTAGGCGTTTGAAGATTCCAGGAAACCCTCACTTTTTTTGTTATGTACATCAATTCATTTGAATAAAACTTTTTTCTGATCCGAAATTATTGAGCGTATATACATATGTACATAAACATTTGTGGGGAACCAACAAAATTCATTGCTAATTGACGGGAAATCGAAAAAAAAAATATACAACACACGCAACAATTTTTGTTTTTAAGGACCCTATTAAGGCTTTTAAAGTCACATTTACATACCTTTTAAAAATGTAATAGCGGCTTATCAGCATAAGCTGCCTTTGCCTTTCTTTCCTGATAGACTGTTAACCAAATTCACATCACCATTTACATAGGCTATCCCATTAGATCAGCGGATGCGACACAACTGAATGTCAGACAAAGGTGTCATTTTCGGAAATTTACACAAATAAAGGAGATGGGACACTTTTGGGCTAAGAGCGTACACCAATGAAATTGGTATCAAAATAAAGCTGAGGCAGTACATTAAAACTGTGAAGTTTTATGAAAATCGTATGTGGAGATTTTGAGATTTTTGTGTGTGAAGTTCGTATTGCGGATAGAACGTCTGATGATTTTTGTCCGTTTATATGCATATAAAATCATAATATCATAAGAACCGTAAGTCGCATATACATGTATTTAGTATCAAATAAAGGGCGATTCTATCTTTCTTATGACCTAAAAATAATGGGTCTAAGATTTTCCGTTTTAAAATAATCAATCAACCTCTGAAGATATCAAAAGTAAATTTTTTTTATTGAAAATCACTAATTTCTGAAAAATCTTCAGCGACAACATACCTATTATCGACAGTTACATATGTGTAAGAGAATTTTTTAAGCTTTAATTTGATGTATAATAATTTAAGATTCAGCCACAATTAACTAAGAAAAACACTTTCAAAATCCTACGTAATGCAAATCAATCACTAATGCTCAGTAACCAATCCTCAATGGTGAGTTCTTACATGTTTTTTTTTTTTACAGAAACTTGAAAAAAATGTTCTTGTTTTGTTTTTAACATATTAATGCAAGAACTATTCCAAACATAATATAGAGAAAATTAAGAAAAAAAAAACAATAATATATAATATCTAGTTTTAAAACTAGTTATATTTTGTATAACTGTTTGGTTTCGTTAACACAAAAAAACGAAAACGACCCACCTCTATATTCACTTTACAAACTTATAATTAGTAATATTATTCACTATGAGAAATCGGATAAACATTAAGAACGCGGGTGAGTTTGTAGCGCGTCCATTATCCTTTTTTGCGCTGTACTACTGAGTTCAGCGATCTCAGGTTCGCAAAATCCGTATTTTTATTTATTGTATGTATGTATATGGCAGCACAGTTTTGGAAAGCCTTTAATTTTCTCAAAATTATTGTTATTAGAATATTGGCAATTTCTCTAAAATTGATCCAGTAGTTTACGAGTTAATCGAATGAGAAATTTAATTTTTCGACATAAAATTGAATTTTTCGACGTGAATTTCTCAAAAAACTATACAACCTACGAGACTCGCTATATTTTTCTTAAAAAATATAGTTATTCAACTACGAACTTTGATTTTTTTGAATTAAGTAGTTTCTGAGAAAAATGTGTGGTACTTTTTGTATGATATTTTTCACACTTTTTTGGCAATGATGGAAAAATTAAGGAAAATATTTTTGGAATCTTTATTTTGAGCCCTTTCCCTCTGATGTCCCATGAAATATTTTTCAGATTACATTTTACCCACTCTGTATAGTTGTTTCACAATATTTATGTTGACCACCATAATGTATAAGTGTGCCAAATTTCAAGTTTCTAGGAAGAACGGTTCTTGATGTTTTTATCGTGACAGACATTTTTGAGTTAGAGCGAACTTTTAATGGTTCCGTATTAGTAATATGGTAATACGGTATTACCATATGGGTACGGAACCCTAAAAATAACATTAAATATGTATTTCTTTAAAAATTGTGCTCGATCTTAAATAAGTGCGATTAGCGATTTATCGCTACTAGTTAATATCAGTTTTCTGCCACCATATACTCGAAGGACTTCGCTGATTTACCTAATCACTCATCAAGACAATGCCGGGCCAATATTACGAAGCCGTCTTGCTACGGAACCAAGGGATACTAAGCACATTCTGTTTCTGCAACAAGTAAAGCTGATGCAAATCTATCTATGTAGCTAGTTCAACGTTGGATAGATAGTTGATAAAAAAAAAGCTCCAATTATTTAGGCGGAACTCCGCAGGAATTTTATTTAAAAAAAAAATCTATGAAGAATCATAACGCAAAATGTTTTGACATACGTATGTATCTTAATCTAAAGAGACTTCTTATCTCTTTATGTATCTTAAGAGAAGTCTTATCGAAGTGGGATAGCAAAATTGAAAAATTACTTTTACACTAGTTCTTAGAACAATAACATCGATTTCATGGTTCATTCATCTACCTGTTACCGTTCATGCTGAGTTACATATTGTATGTATGCTTACTATTTCTTTGTCCTGATCCCTTTAGGTTTAGGTGATAAACTTGTTTTTTATTACAGAAGCTATATTCCAGATACACTTTTATACTTAACTTGAATTTTGTTAATTTTATCACTCGGTGATTATTATTTCACTCTTGTTCCAATTTCAGTTTAAATAATTCCAAGCTAGATAAAAACTGAAACGATAAACCGTTAAACTGAAACGATTCAATTTAGTTTACGATACAGGTACCGTTCAGCTACCCACGTTGAAATTACTCGACGTTATTTCATATAAAAAGTAACCTCAATAAACAGAGCGGTCCTATAAAAAAACAGGAATCTCCACCAGCTGCTAATTGGACCACATTTCGTGATGGTCTAATCATGTTTTGACGGTATATTTTTAAAACTTTATACATCAACTAGTATAATTTAAAATAAAAAAATGCAATTAACTTTTAAGCTACCGCAACGACCAACACCAACATTCATTTGACTTAAATTATTCACCAAAACGCAATTAAATCATCTTTCAGTTCCATTCGTAAGCAAATATAGAAGAGAATAAAAACTTAAAAACCATACTAAACCATCATCCATAAGAGTATGAACATATCTATGTGTATAAAACCCGAAAGCATCTCGTCCTTATTTAAAGCTCTACCCACCCCCACGGCATGTGCATGACCAGTGATCATAATATTATATTTTGTGCATTAATATAATGCATATGCATGTGTTTGTGCGTGTGTAAGTTTATGTGGGAATGCATCATTCGAAATAATTAAAAACAAAAATAAACTTATGTCTAACTTTCACCACAACCAACAAAATAAAATAATAAAAAAAAGCAAAATAAAATGAGAGAAATGGAAAATAATTGAATGTTCATCGTGGCCCGTGGGACATTGCAATGTTCTTGGCGCACTTACCTCGTATCCTCGGAATCACAGTTTTCATTATCATCACCTCCATTATCACTGTTCGCATTATCATCTACATCCTCCGTATGGTGTTCGTATTGCTCCATTATGTCATTGGAGTCGTCCAGTAATCTGGTCTTTTTATCACGTCTTAGCGTTGCGATTTTTTTCTCCTCTTCTTGCTTTAACTTTTCAACTTCGTCCTTTGATAGGAAGGAGAAAACTTTTTCTATTTCAAATGAGAAAAAAAAAATTAAAATAAATGAGGGGATATATAAAATCATAAAAATGAAATAGTCGTCTCTGTGTCGCTGAGTCGCTTACAAGGATTATCTGGGTAGAGTCTTAACTATGACTAACTGTTTTTTTTTTTGCCAGTTAATACTTTGAATCGTAGATGTGTATGTAGAAATGGTTAAACTAACAAAGTTGCATTAAAAAAAACAGGAAAATATCAAGTTAACGATGTTAATTTCGATTGGAAGGAAAGTACCATGAATTGCATAATTAAGACGCGTAGAAGTTTCATAAATAAATAAACAGGAAAATCGCTGGAAAGTTCGTTCTAAAGTATAATCAGAATTTTAAGTGGAAATAAGACGTGCTGGAGCGCCGAGAGACTAGGGGGGATCTTTTTCAGAACTAAGAGAGAAATTTTACAAGTAAGGGAGCAGTTGCTTAATGAGAAATGATATCCTTTGGATAATAATGCAGTCGGAATAAGTTCTATGTACATACGTAGGGACTAACAAAAGTTCACTTAGTTGGTGTCAATTTAGTAGTTTTTGAAAAAAAGATGCATTTCTGTAGCTAATAATCTTACAATATTTATTTCCAAATTTCAGAACAATACGTAAAAATAGAGACGAGAAAGAGAAAAATTAGTGACGTAAGCTCGGTTGAAGTTCCACTGCCAACACAGGAAGAAATTCGTTTTACCATTCTCTTCGAACTCACAAATTTCTCCACGAATGCCAAAATACGGAGTAAATGCATCATCTCTGGTTACTATTTCAAAATGGTTTCGAAGATTCCAGACTGGCCATTTTTCTGTGGAGGACGAATCTCGTGAAGGTCGGCCCAAATCCTCGACATACGATACAAATGTGGCCCTGGTGAAGGCTAAAATTCACGAAGATGTCAGGATGATACAGGAGATGATAGCGGATGAACTGGGCCATGGCTGTGTCACGAATTTTAAATCATCACTCGAAATATTCGAAGAAGTCAGCTCGATGGGTTCCAAAAATGTTGAATGGAGAGAAAAGAGGCTCGTGTTCGTTTTGCTCAACATTTCCTGGATAGGTTTGAAAATGGAGAGTCAAGCTGCTTCAATAAGATCGTTACAAGTGAAAAATCTTGGTTTTACAAGTACGACCCGGAAACCAAACAGCAGTCCATGATTTGGAGCCCACAATATGCCCAAACAACAAAAGTCAGCGACAAAAGTTATGATGTCGATGTACTTCACCAGGGCGAAAACGTTGGCCGTCATCCCGGTTAAAACTGGTCAGACGTTCACTGCTAATTGGTACACTGAACCTAGCTTACCATAAGTTTTCCAAAATTTACTAGGACGCCGAAAAAAAGAGGAGCTTACTTACTTACTTACTTACTTAGGTGGCGCTAGCTCGGGGTGAACCTCGGCCTGCTTCTCGCAACCATTTGTGTGTGCGTGTTATATTTTGTGCACGAATGGAAAGGACCTACAATCCAGACGCTTAAGTACGCTGTTTTTGCGTTCACAATAATCGCATAGATGGTTATGTATCTAGAGCATCTACGTAAAAAGCGAAGATTATAAGCTAATTTTTCAACAAAATAATGTTCTAACTAAGTGTAATGTTGTTCCCTATATTTATATATATAGGGTAATGCCGGTCGGTGACTGGTATAACCCACTTCAAATGACTGGCATAACCCCAAAAATACTAATACACTTTCTTTAGTCGTCATTAAAAACGTATGTTTTGTATTATACGCATATTTTCACCTATTATTGTTAAAATCTATTCTATTTGCATAATTTGGCAAACAATTTAACTTTACCCTATTTCGATTATGTATTAAATTCTAAACTGTAACAACCGTAACTCTCTTTTGCTACATGCTTGCATTGCATGCTTAATTCTAACGTTCATTTGCTCTTTTTCATCTTTCTTTTGTTACGCTATCCTCATGTGTATATTCTAAAATTCTAAATCTAACTCTGTCTCTTTGCTTTGGACCTTCATCGAGTGCGGTTGAATTTTGGTAACACTTAACACACAATACACATTTATACTTTTAATTGAACATTCACACATTATACATTATACATTGAATTAAACATTTACACATTATACATTTAATTAAACGTTCTCATTTTAATCAATTTCTTATTAATTGACACATTACACAAAACACAATTAAACACAAAAATACACAATTAAATACAGTCCACACAAAAAACATTTGAACAATTTACACAATACAATACAGAATGGTCCTTCTGCCAGCCGGATTAATCTCGTGATCAGTGCTTGATTTAAAAACTTTAATTAATTAAAGTACAGAAAAAAAGTGATATTCATATGCTTATATGTATGTATGATATGTTTTTATGATTGGGTGCTCCTCGTGTAAGAATAATATTCCATGAGCTGATGCATAAAAAAGTGAAGTGACGCTTTCGCAAATACAGTTTTTCTTGTATATTAAATACATGTATACATCATATCAAACACGTGTCTTAAGCCCAATTCCTTTATCATTTTCAATTAATTACATCATATATTACATACATGTGTAAAAACAGTTTTGTATAGTTTATTGACAGTTTCATATCGGACACATTCGTAATTAAACAAAAAATTAAATTTATTAAAAATGAATGCTATTAAAGCAAAACGCGGTCGCGCTAAAGGGTGTCTCACAAGGGCATTAACATTTTCGGAGTCCGTGGATGATTCCACCTCGCTCCCTATGTTGGAAATCCAATTTAAAAGGCTTAACCAATCGTGGGCTGATTTCGTGTCGCTACAGGATAGGTTGTATGAATTTTACGAGCATGAAGATTTTGTAGATCCAGAACCAGAGTTTGGCGAATATGAGACTAAATATTTTCAGTCTCATGCTGTGTTGGTTAGGGAAATACGTAAAAGGTCAAATGATCAAAATGCAAAATCAGTTGAAGACAAATTAGCCAATCAACAGTCTTTATTCCTGAAACGTTTAGAAGCATCAACTTCTTCCAAATCAATTGTTCTACCCAAACTTGTTGTGCCTGTATTCTCCGGAGATTACAAGGATTGGCCGGCGTTTAAGGACTTGTTCACGGGAACAATCGACAGCAATCCTTCGATCACTGCGACGCAGAAATTTCAGTACCTGAAATCTTTTTTGAGTGGTGAAGCTGCTAGCCTAATTAAACACATTCCGTGCTCTGAAGATAATTATATTGAAGCCTGGGACAAACTGGAAGCCCGCTATGATAAAAAGCAACTTATTATTCAGTCATTTATACAAAGTTTTCTTTCGTTACCATCGTTGAGTTCTTCAAATCTTCATAATCTTCGAAAGCTTACAGATGGAGCTGACGAAGTCATACGAGGATTGAATGCCTTGGACTCAAATACAAGGGATCCTTGGCTTATTTATATCCTATTACAAAGATTAGACAACGACACAAAACAAGCTTGGGCTCAAAAAATAGGTACGCGTGATGATGGTACTATCGATCAATTTCTTGAATTCCTGCAAATTCGTTGTAGCTGTCTTGAATCTTGCTACTCATTAAATCGTTCGTCCTCTAAGCCAACTAGCAAGGTCCAAAATAGCTTTCATTCGCACATCGTTGAGACCAAAATAGGGTGCCCAAAGTGTAAAGAGGATCACATGCTTCCATACTGCAAAGCATTTATCGCTCTTGGCGTTAGCGCTCGTCGTGATTTCGTCAAAGAAAAGTCATTGTGTTTTAACTGCCTTCGACCAGGTCATGCATCCACTAAATGCCGTTCTAACTTTCGATGCAGAACGTGCAATTCTCGCCATCATTCATTGGTGCATGCCACACAAAACACAACTCTTTCAACAACCAACGTAAACTCAATTGACACTCAACCCAGCCATAATTCTCCACCTTCGTCGTCGCACAATACTGACACTACTCCTATCAATAACCTCCACTCGCTCGAATCCACTCATCGCCTCTCAACTATTCTTCCAACTGCTGTTGTTAGGACTCGAGATAAACAAGGAATCTTTCGTAATCTTCGTGTGCTTCTAGATACAGGGTCCCAAGTCTCGTTTATTACCGAACAAGCTGTTCAACACTTGGGACTATCTCGAAAACGCTCTCGGATTCCCATTACGGGAGTCGCATCCACTTCGGCAGGCATAACCAATGGGTTGACAACTTTAACGTTACACTCTCGATTTAATTTAAACACTATCGATCTTGATTGCTATGTTATTTCAAAGATAACTTCGTTACTTCCACCATTTTCCTTATCCAAAGCCAAACCTAATATCTTGTCATCGATGGACTTAGCTGATCCAAATTTCAATGAACCTGCTCCAATCGATATACTCATCGGGGCAGATAAGGCTTTCAGCGTTATTCAAGGATCGTCAAAATCGGAATCAGGTGGTCCTGATTCAATACCAACCATATTCGGGTGGGTGATCGCCGGTAGTTGTCAACAGCTATCACCTACCAAAACTAGTGCCGGAGTTGGGACATTTTGTACGCAGTTGGACTATACACAAGAATTTGATCTAGAGCGATTTTGGCGTCTAGAAGAGGTTCATACTGATCCACCTTTATCGGTTGAAGAACAACTTGCTGAAGAGCATTTTGTCAAAACACACTATCGTACTTCGAATGGTAGATACATGGTGCAACTACCATTTAAACCAAATACAAGGTTCAGTTTTGAAAACTCGTTTCGTATCGCACTGAATCGTCTGCACTCCATTGAAAGGAGATTTCTATCTGACCCTGAACTTAAGCTCCAGTACTCTCGCTTCATTAACGAATATCTGTCCTTAGGCCATATGGAGGAAATACCGCTCAATGAAATTAATCAACCAACCACCCAGTCCTGCTATCTACCTCACCATGCAGTTTTTAAAAGTGACAGCAGTACTACAAAGGTAAGAGTGGTTTTCGATGGCTCTGCCAAATCTAACATTCATTCAGAATCTTTGAATGAAACACTTTTCGTTGGCCCCACCATTCAACGCGACTTATTTTCAATATGTCTTCGATGTCGTCGTCACACATATACCATTTCGGGGGACATCGAAAAGATGTACCGACAAATTTTGGTTTCACCGAATCACACTGACTTCCAAAGGATCGTTTGGCGTGAAACTCAACAAAGTGCATTAAAGCACTACAGGCTGTTAACAGTTACATATGGCACCTCAGCCGCTCCATTTCTAGCTGTACGCACCCTTAAGCAATTGGCTTTAGACTCCGCTCAAACATACCCTCGAGCTTCTGCAATTATTCTCAACGATTTCTACGTCGATGACGTCATAACGGGCGCTGATAGCATTGAGGAAATCACCACTCTACGAAATGAACTAGTTGAGCTTCTCAAGTCCGCCGGGTTTAATCTGCGGAAATGGACTACGAATTGCTGGCCTCTTCTGATATCTTTGCCCGAAGAACAACGAGAGCTCTCTCCGATTGAGTTCGAGGAATCCATGACAATAAAGTTGCTTGGGTTGCAGTGGTGTCCATCAAAGGATTGCTTTTTATACAAAGTAAATCTATCCAAAACGCCAATATTTACAAAACGTCGCATACTATCTGAGGCATCCCGAATCTTTGATCCCCTGGGATTTCTCGCCCCAGTTATAATCGCAATTAAAATATTTTTCCAAGACTTATGGCGCGAAAAGCTGAATTGGGACGAAGAGATTACCCAAGAGCTCGCTCACCGGTGGACTTCAATTCGTGATGAGCTGCACGTGATCGAAACTATAATCATACCTCGGGTCATGTGGACTAATAAATTCAACTGGGAGCTGCATGCATTTTGTGATGCGTCGTTGGATGCATACGCAGCTGTGGTTTACTGCAGAAGCATAAACAAAGATGGGACTATTTCGGTATCGATTGTGGCGGCTAAGAGTAGAGTTGCCCCAATAAAAGTGCTATCACTACCCCGACTTGAGCTCTGTGGAGCACTTCTTCTTACTCGACTTATTGATAAAATTAAGCTCTCTTTACAGAATAAGGAAATCAAGGTTTTTGCATGGACAGACTCCTCAATAGTCCTGCACTGGCTATCTTCAACGCCCAAAAAATGGTCGGTATTTATTGGTAACCGAACATCGGAAATATTGTCTTCTGTGCCATACAAGTCATGGAATCACGTGCGCTCTGCATTCAACCCAGCTGATGTCGCGTCGAGAGGAATTCTACCGTCTCTCTTGGCTTCTTCGAAAATTTGGTGGAATGGCCCATCATGGCTTAGTAAAGATTCCAGCGAGTGGCCCCTATCACAGTACAGTATGCAAGATATTACTGTCGATCATTTGGAGGAGCGGAAATTAACCAAGGTTCAGGTATTCGTATCTACATTAAAAAATACAAACACTAACGTACTAGAAACAATAATCATTAAATCGTCAAATTGGATGAAGTCGGTTCGCGTAGTTGCATATATTCTTCGATTTACTAAAAACATTCGTTCTCGAAACAATCGCATTTTTCAGACTCTATCAACTAAAGAAATCGCAGATGCAAAATCTCAGCTAATAAAATGTGCCCAGTGTTCATTGTTTGCCCTTGAAATCAAAGCTCTCAAAAACGGTAAAGAACTACCCTCGCGAAATAAAATTATATCACTAGCTCCGTTTCTTGATCACATCAATGTCCTTCGGGTCGGTGGACGCCTACAACAATCAGATTTATCCTTTGATGAAAAGCATCCGATCATCCTGTGTAAATCGCACCCAATAGCCAAACTTATCGCACAATACATCCACAAACACTTTTTACATGCCGGTGTATCTTTAATGATTTCGTTAATGAAACAAAACTTTCACGTAATCGGCTGTCGGAATTTGTTACGCAAAATAGTGCATGACTGTGTAATATGCTTTCGTCAACGGCAAACATCTTCAAGTCAGCTGATGGGAAATCTTCCAGTTGAACGCGTTCGGTTCTCTCGTCCCTTTAGTAAGGTTGGCTGCGATTATGCTGGCCCTATCATGCTACGCTTGGCTCGCGGGAGAAATCCACGATTTGTAAAGGCCTACATTGCTCTCTTTGTGTGTTTCGTGACCAAAGGAGTTCATATCGAATTGGTCGGCGACTTATCGACAAACGCGTTTCTCTTGGCCTTAGACCGTTTCGTTTCGCGTCGCGGAAAGCCATCCGAGATATGGAGTGATAACGCCACGAATTTTCATGGAGCTAAAAGGTTGCTTGGGGAGATGTATGATCTTCTGCGAAGTCAACAACATCAAAACATCGTGCAAAATCATCTGTCTAAAGATAACATCGTTTGGAAATTTATACCGCCTTCAGCTCCTCATTTTGGCGGGCTTTGGGAGGCGGGGGTAAAATCCATTAAACTACATCTTAAACGTGTCATCGGCGAAAATATATTGACATATGAAGAGATGTATACTCTTCTTGCTAAAATCGAGTGCCTACTTAATTCACGTCCTATGTGGCAAACTCCTGATTTCGAACCAACTGCACTTACTCCATCTCACTTTATGATTGGAGAATCATACTGTGCAGTTCCAACTCCAGACTTAAGCAATACACATTATTCAACACAAACTAACTGGTATCTTTTACAGAGTCTTCTACAAGGTTTTTGGAAGCGGTGGCACCGAGAATATCTGACGTCACTACAAAATCGTCCCAAATGGCAACAACTTCAACGAAATCTGCAGAAGGATGACGTCGTCTTACTTAAAGAATCAAATCTACCTCCTTCTAAGTGGATTCTTGGACGCATAGTTGACATTCATCCTGGAAAAGACAACAGATGCCGAGTAGTAACCGTGCACACCAAGTTTGGAGATTATGTTCGACCGATAGTAAAGATTGCTCCTTTGCCTATATCTGAAAGACCGTAGTCTTTCAGGGGGGGCTGAATGTTTTGTATTATACGCATATTTTCACCTATTATTGTTAAAATCTATTCTATTTGCATAATTTGGCAA
Organism: Brachyopa scutellaris; assembly: GCA_949775065.1. NCBI lineage: Eukaryota > Metazoa > Arthropoda > Insecta > Diptera > Syrphidae > Brachyopa > Brachyopa scutellaris. The sequence goes on from OX459114.1 coordinate 56,045,725, forward strand.
ACAATTTAACTTTACCCTATTTCGATTATGTATTAAATTCTAAACTGTAACAACCGTAACTCTCTTTTGCTACATGCTTGCATTGCATGCTTAATTCTAACGTTCATTTGCTCTTTTTCATCTTTCTTTTGTTACGCTATCCTCATGTGTATATTCTAAAATTCTAAATCTAACTCTGTCTCTTTGCTTTGGACCTTCATCGAGTGCGGTTGAATTTTGGTAACACTTAACACACAATACACATTTATACTTTTAATTGAACATTCACACATTATACATTATACATTGAATTAAACATTTACACATTATACATTTAATTAAACGTTCTCATTTTAATCAATTTCTTATTAATTGACACATTACACAAAACACAATTAAACACAAAAATACACAATTAAATACAGTCCACACAAAAAACATTTGAACAATTTACACAATACAATACAACGTAATTAAGCCTTAACAATTCTAACTGGCATATGGATGCACTAACACATTTGTACTAATTAATGATTACTGAAGAAATGTATGGGAATTATGTGGATAAAATAAAAAATAAATAAAAGTTAAAATTATTTCTGTGTTTTATAATTCAATCAACTAAGCGAACTTGTGTTAGTCCCTACGTATAAGAATATATTGACGACAATTTATATGCAACTAATAATATATGCAACTAGTACTAATACTAGCACATGATTTTTTTCATTGTGTTGAAAAATGGAGTGTTTGAAGTAAAACGTAGCGGTACTTTTAACTCTTTCAATGTCCTTATATTCTTGTTTCGGGTTGTTCTATCGTGTGTTATTAGTTTTCCGGTGAGAAATAAATATAGCAGACACGAGTTTCAGTCGCACCTTTAAGTGGCGAAAGTAATATTAAGCCGACAAATTATAATAAATCGGTGTGTAGTTGATTACATTTAATGTGTTTAATTAAGTTTTAGTCAAATATACCTTCTTTTTTTTGCAACCAACAGGAAATGCCAGGGGAAGAGAACTGTCTGTGGACGAGAGGCTGGGAATCCCAAATTTTCAAAGAAATGCCTTAACCGTTAAACAAATAACGGAGAAAATACGCAGGAATAAAAACGTTGTCTAAAACTTCTTAAAGTATTCTGGTAATTATGGGAAACAAAGCAGATCTGGTCGTCCACCAAAAGTTGATGAAAGAGTTAAAAGGCAAATTAAACGCTTAGCCATTAATAAGCAAATCAGTCCTTACCAAATAAGGCCCCAGTTGTCTCTTCTAGTAACAAAAAGAAGAGTCCAATAGCTTTTAAAAGAGGATAAATCCATTATATATATCAATAGCGCTTACTGACAACTAAGCTTCTCTTACGGCATAAGGAGGCAAGGTTATGTTTTGCTAAGAAATATCAGTTTAGCATCACAAATGGCAATCTGTCATCTTGAGTGATGAAAAGCAATTTGATATGGATGGTCCTGATGGAGAACACAAGTATTGGAGAGATATACACCGAGATTGTGAAACTCGGCACTCGAGGAACTTCCAAGGATGGCTGGGAGTATGGGCTGGTTTTGGGTACAGAGGATAGGCTCCAATTTGTTTTATTTCCCACAAAATGAATTCGGAGAAATATGTGGAATTGCTGGACAATGTTCTTATTGATTTGGCTGCAAATTTGTGTGGGGAAGAATGGACGTTCTAGCACGATAACGCTGCCAATACATCCATCGGCAAATAAGAGTACAAACAACTACTTTAAGTTGCTTAACATCCCCACTCTTTGTTGGCCTACACTCCTACAGTAAGTTCTGGCTTAAATCCCATAGACAAATCATGGGTCATACTGTCGAAGCGGGTTTACTCAAGTGTAGCCGAGTTCGAGTCACTTTTGCATCTAAAAACTGCTATCCAGGAAGAATGGCTGCAAATTGACATATCCACACTACAAAAATTACTCGATTCAATGCCTCGACGCTTAGTAGTAGTTTTAACCAAAAAAGAAGGAAGAACATAATATTAAAATATTATTTCCAAATTATTTTACTTAAATTTTTACAGCAGAATTGACTTTTAAGAGCTTGTCTGTTATACTTATTTCGTTCGAAGTTATACAAAATATACGTTCTGTGTTTCTAATTAATGACCAAATTTAATTTTTTTATGGATATCTTCCTAGTTGTATGCCTTTAATTAAAAAAAAAATGAAGTTCTTAAAATAATAATAAAATAAATATGTTTTTTTTTTAAAGTTTTTTGCTTGTCTGATATAGTTATTTCGCGTAGTGTAGAATCAACCCTAGGAACAAGGAACCGAACGACAATGGACAAAGGTAGTGTATTCGATTTCTCTGAGAATTATGTATGCACAAGGAAGATCATTGCACTGAATCTATCAATATCATCTTATCAGCACCCCAAGGCATCACAATTCCATTTTCTAATGAAACAAATAATCATAATATATCTAGGTAACGTACTAAATATTCTAAATATTGTTTTCATTTAAAAGATAACCGAATGTAAGGCAGGAATTAGCCTTGAATCCCTTAATTGGCCATAGTCCTGATCTTAATATAATTGAGAACCTATGGTCGATTATGGGTCAGAAACTACGCAGCAAGGCACCTAAAAAAATTGATGAGCTTAAAATAGTCATAGAGGAAGTGTGGAATAAAGACATCACATATAGTGATGGTAAAATACCCGGTAAATACCATTTGAGGGTAAATACCCAGGGTATTTACCGGGTATTTACCAAAACGGGTATTTATTTTTATATTATTCGATTTAAAAACGAAAATGCAAAACATAAACAAAAGATTCATTGAATATTTACTAATCTGAGTCGCTGGAATTAGATGGTATTGTAACTACAATCTTATCAAAAGAGATGAATTCTGCCGATTCAGTAGATTTTGATGTGCTGGGTATATTCGCATTATAACTGCAAATCGGCTCATTTACTTCTGTTTCCGAACTTGTCCGCGTGTTCAGTAGTAAAGCTATGTTAAGACGATTGCCAGATCTGACAATATTGTCAGGTCTACAAATGTGCTGACAATTATCTGCAAATGAGCTGACAATGACAAACTACCTCACAATGTGGAATTGCCAGTTCACACGGTTGCCAGGTTTTGTCCCAATTCCTGACAATTTATTGACAGGCGGTTGGCCTACAAATGTTCTGACAATGTTTTCTCTGGCAATATTGTCAGATAAAAAATTGTCAGTTCACACGGTTGGTAGATGACTGTTTACAAAAAAAAAAAAAACTACAAATTCATTGCCAGACGTTGTCAGACTCATAGCATTTGATAGAATTTTTTTAAAAAATAAAAAAAAATTTAGATAGTGTTAACATGTTTTCCCGAGATAAATGCAATTTTCTAAAAATTGATTAAAAAAAAAATTAAAAAAATTGTGTTTGAAGACCAATTGCTCGAAAATGAAAGCACGGATGGTAATAGCCGTAAGAACTGTGGTAGACATCCATCAATTGTATATCGAACAAGCCCACCTTGATTGCTCTGGCCTTCATAGACCAGAAGTTATAATTGAATAATTGTTGGTGCATACTTCTCTGAAGGAACTTTTTTAAACACCCTGTAGATCCGTGGATGTTGAAGATAGACACCCCCACCCATGCGATTTTTTTCATAACATGGACCAATGAATCGTTCCCCATAGTAACATTTTTTGTAACATAATGACTTTTTTCAACACCCTGTAGCTCCCCCCTTTCAATATGTTTTGTTTGTTCACAAAATAAACCAAGGAATCAGAATATTTATTGTCTGTGATATTAGTACGTCTTTCTGCAAAATTTGCATTTAGCCATTTTATCCATTTTATCGAAATATTTCCACACGGAACTCTTATTTCTTCCCATATTAAATAAAAAATAAACTTTAATCACTAGCGAGAAGACTGCACCAATTGCTATGAAAAACTGAAGTCTACTACTAAAAAACCATTAAAGTAGTATATATAAATCGTACATATCTAACTGTAAAAAAGGGTTGATTTACCAACCGTAATAAATACTTCTTTGGCATTATCATTATTTACTAAATGTAATAAATACCCGATTTTGGGTGGGTAAATATGATTTTGGGTAAATACCCGGTATTTACCCATTAATAAATACCCACCGGGTAGGTAATACAAATCTGTCCATCACTAATCACATAACATAACAACAGAGGAAATCCAAAAACTTTATGATTAAATCATACGAAGGGTCCAAGCGGCCATAAAGGCGGTGCTTCAAAGTACTAAGGAAAAATAGAAACTGGCTTCCCCGTAAAAATTAGTGGCTCCGCGAAATAGTACCCCAGGAAATAAGACCCCAAAAGTAAAAATAAAATAATGCCCCAAAACTGGGGTAAATTTTCATTATGAAATTCTGCCCCATTTTTCAAATGGAAATTAGGCCCCAATGAAATGAAGTAAGGCCCCAAAAATAAATGAGCTAATGCCCCAAAATTGGGGTACTAGGCCCCAGAAATAATGTTGGGGTCTTATTTCATTGGGGCCTTATTTCATTATGAAGTTAAGCCCCACATGAAAAAATGGAATAAAGCCCTAAAACGTGAAATTTCACCCCAATTTAAAGCAATTTTTGTTGTTATTGTTTTGCATGCGCATTTTTGGGGCCTTACTTCATTTTTACTTTGGGGTCTTATTTCCTGGGGCCTTATTTCGTGGCCCCAAAATTAGAAATTAGTATTATTCAATGTTAACTTAATTACATTTAATAAAAAAAAAAGTGGAAAAAACTACCCTAATACATTTTTTCTTTTTCTTTTATTCCTATTTTACACCATTTTCTGCTAGTGTCTACCTGATCTTGAACTTTTGTCGCATTTGTGGGAAATTTGGCCACAAATAGAGATTGCCTCAAAAAATTATAGATAAGTATATTTAAAGAGAAACATCCTCCGTAAGATATTCGGTCCTGTTTGCGTTGACGGGTTTTGGAGTAGAAGATTCAAGCACGAACTGTACGAGCTGTACAGCGACGCGCGGCGTTCAAAATGGCTAGGGCATGGAGAGCGTATGAGCTCTGGTTCGGAGAATATTCGATTGTAACCCGGAGGGTCAGCGCAGCCTAATTACACACTTAGCTTTAACATTTTTATCTTATAAGCTACAATTACTTACCTGCTTTCTGGGCGGGTTTATGTTGGTCCTCCATAGCTGACTCAAAGAACTTCTTTTTATCCGAAACCGATTTGGGTGTCTTCGCTGATGTTGGCGGTGACTGGAAATCATAAATAAGGCTCAGTATAAATAAATTTCCATTACAAAACCAAGAAAAAACAAACAAAAACATCATGTTATAAAAAATGATAAAATAATGTAAAACACAAACGCATACAAACCCAAGAAAAAAGAAATAAATAATACAAAAGGGAAACCAAACAACTCTATGTACATACGTTTACATATCTACACTACAACAAAGTATAAAAAAAAAACATCAAGTTTCGTAAGTCAGTGTTAAATTACAGATGCTTCACCATTAATCACCAAAGATAAAGGACCGACCAACAAAAAACTTGGTCTATCATCCTTGTTCATTCAGAAACCAATTTTCCAAGGTAATTTTATGGGCGACTTCGGATGAGGCGGGAAAAGGAATTTGTTTGTTGGATGATAGAGAGGGTTGGTTGGTGGGAGTGTACAATTTTTTTTCCATTTTTCTTTTCGCACAAGCTCACATTAATTAGAGCTGTTCGAAGAAAAATTAATTTCCCATCAGATTAGAATTTTCAATTAAATTCAATATCTAGGATGCACGCAGTGCAACGTGCACCTCCAGCCATCTTTGCAAATATAACTCCTTTCGCCCATTGCTCTCCTTCAAAGTGCATCCACATCTTGATAGGATTTTCTCTCATTATGGGAATTAATTTCATATTTAACGGAATCCTAATAGGGTGAGTGGCAAGTGATGGTGATGGGATGGGTTTGGGGTCTCTGGGTGAGATGGGCCATCGACATCGTTACACACCGACATCCTTAAAATTTTAATTATGGGTCCTTGTCATTTGAAAAGCATAAGAACGATCGAGATGAAAGTCGGATGCTTGGTGTAGTACTCGTATCTTTTCAGGGAAAATGAATCTCTTCTTTGCTTCCATGGTGTGCTTGGGCTTCACCTCCCTCTATCGTCACCTCTCAAATTGGCAGGCAAAAATTCAATTCCAAACCATCGATTAGCTACTCGTAGCATCGGTGCCTAGCAAAATGTCGAACGAAGGATTATCGTGGTGAAATGTCAATTAGTCGTCTATTGAAGTGAATGCAATTATGGGGATGATTTGCCACCATATTCTCTATCGTTGCGAATAGGATAGGAGGATGTTTCCATGAATTAAGTTCATAGCTTTTAGATTCTATGGAATGGAAAATTACGTATTACGAATAAGATTGACGTTCAACTTGGCAAGATTGTGTACATTGGTGAAATCTGTTGAATAGGCGGCACTCCTAATGGGCCAAAGAGCAAATTGGGCCCTTAAATTGGTGTTCGGTTTCGGGGGTGCTGATTCCTTCAGTTTAAGTTAGCTCAGTAAATGATGCGTAAGAGGCGTTTTGAATTTCACAATATTTGGACTATTTATTGATTAAGAAAATGTAAAATTCAATTCTCTGAATTTAAAGTAAGCTGCTACACACTCTAATTTTTGAAATTACATTTCTATACTATCATTTCCCATCATTTCATTCTATGCTATCTATATGTATATAAAACTAAGTGGCAAAATGCGTATGTTTCCCTCTACCGCCCGTAGTGTTCAATCAATTTAGTTGGTTTTTTTTTTAAATGTAGAACATTAGGGTACAAATGTGAAAGGCAGAAAAAATTACAAAAAAAAAATTACGAAAAGTTTTTTTTTGAATGCCTGGCAAAGCGGGTGGGGTTTAAACTAGTTAGTACACTATAAGCCCAGGAATGACATTTCTTCAAAAATGTTCTCAATTTGGGTGCGGACGTTTGATTTATTTTAAAAAAAATTAATGATAAAGAAATTGCTGTGTTTGTCCCAAAGAACGCTGTGACTTCTACAACACTTAATAAATTCCTCCAAGAGTAGTAGAAGCCATTATTTTAAAAATATTGCTCCCGCAACACAAGCAAACTCGACTGAAAAATGCTGAATGATGTAAATTGTCTACACATTATCATTTAAATACGTCATTTTCCGTCATTCTAGCTAAATCCACTCGCCATCACTCCAATCAAAATTTTTCATTCCAAGCTACACACTGTAATTTTGACATCACTATAGAAAGAATGTCATTTCGAAAATGATAGTGAGTAGCCTACAATGATAGTGAGTAGCCTATTCGTGTACAGGTAGATTTTAGATTTTAGGAGTTAGAGGATGGTCCGGTTTGGGATACAGACATTATGGGATCTGATTTATTGGTTCATGTAAGGGGGGGGTTATCTTGAACACTCACTGAGCTACAGGGTGTTTAAAAAAAGTTCCTTCAGAGAAGTAGGTACCAACAGTTTGAGATTTTCACCTGCGTAACACAAAAAAAAACAAAACGTACTTTTGTTTTCGAGATATTGGTCTTCCAACACAAATATTTTTTAACCCATTTTTCTGAAAAGCGCATTCATGTCGGAAAGTGTGCTTATAATTTTTTTTTTTTACTACATATTAGTATTTTGATGCGCCATAACGTCAGCTACAAATTTACCATAAAAAGTTTTCACCTGGGGCTTAAAGTTTTGCAGGTATTAAGGGCCTGCTTCTCTCAATCATTTGTATGTGCGTTTTATATTTTTGCACAGTTTTTTGCCGACTTTGAACGGCGAGTTGACAAGCTCCTCATGACAAATGACACTCTTTGAATGTTTGTCAGACATTCGAAAGAGGTGGCACCGTTAAAAAAACGTTTATGTGTTTGCTGGGTTTGAATCCGGGCAGCATTGCGTAGTATTCCAAAACACTAACCACTACGTTACGGTGCCCGTAGGCACCTTAAGAAAAAATAACAAAATAAAAAAAATTCTAAAGAAATAAAAACAAGAAAAATTAACATTTGTGTTCGATAAAATAGTATACAGTAAGGTACCAATGAAAAGAAATAGTTGGCACATTCCATACATATTATATTTCCGAAATCCGAACAGCCTCTTAAATTTTTTATTATGAGATTGAAAAATAAATTCCAGACTCCAAACCAATAAAGCTACGTGCAGACGATATGTTCACTGAGCAAATTTGTGTGCATATTTGAGTAAAAGAACACTATTACGCAAATTTGGACATATGAACACAGATATGAACACGTGTCACATTTGAACACATTCGTAGTTTCAACTATGTTCATATATCAAATGTATGCTCATTGCAGTAGGTTTTGAACGGGCTGTTGTTTTTTGCTTATCTATCTATCTATCTATATAATTAAATCGCTAGCGCAAGAGCTTGTGATTCCTCCTGAGAGTTTATTTCTGCACCGATTTCAATGATTCTAACACTGATCGAAAGATTATCAGCTGAACTTTGTTCATCAGTATAAAGAATTTTGAAAAAGTGCATATGAGTAAAGTTATAAAGTTATTACGAAAAAACATGATTACCTATACCCACAGTGTATTAATCTCATATTCATACACCAACTATTAAGAATAAAATTGAATTCCTGATCAAAAACGAATTGAGATATTAAGTTCAATATAGTATATTACTGTTACTGGATAGTAAGCAATTGCACTCAATTTAGTTTTGACAGTAGTAAACATTCACTTTGGTTTGGAAATAGGAAAAAGTAAAAAATGGGCAAAAAGGAGTTCAATTTCGTTTTCGTACACCGATCGTTTATTCACAAAAAAATAAAAATTGCTAATTTATTGCTTTTCAAAGTTGGCTTTTGCATTGAATTATTATTTTTCAAAGTATATATAAATATTTTGTAAGATTATTCGAGATTTGTTGGAAAAATGAGTAGAATGCAAGGTGAGATATCAAATTAACTGACGGAACAGATAATCAGATATAACGGAGAAGGAAAATCTTCTAGTGTGATATCAAGTTTGGTAGGTCGGCCAAGATCAACCATCCAAACAATCATTAACCGCTTAAAACATGAAAACCATATCAAAAATAAACCAAAAAAATGTATTTACAGACGAGTCTGCATTTAATGATCATGGATCGGATGGCAGACAAATAGTTTGGCAAAAAAGAACTACCAGATAGCTTCCACATAACAAGGCGGACAGTCAAATATGATGTGTGGTTCGGTAATGGTGTGGGAGTTTTTTTCCGCAACTGGAGTGGAATGACTGCATATAATTTAAGGAATAAATGGACTATTAATTAGCAATACATTGAGATATCGAACCCAAATCTGAAGGAAAGTTCTGTTCAAAAGGGGCTCGGGAACAATTCTACCCTTTACCAGAATAACGCCGCCAAGCATAAAGCTTATTTATTTCGAATGTGACTTCTTTACCACTCTCGAAAAGTAATGAAAACACCGGATATTAATGTCATAATGAATTTTTGGGAGGATTTGGACCGCAGATAAAGAAAATTTGGTATACGAAACGAAAAGATCTCAAAGAAAGAAGAGAAGAAATTACAGAAAAATTAGGTAAATCCATGCCCAGCCATCTTAAACAGGTCTTAGCTGACAAAGATATTTTGATTCAAAATATTAGTTTTTAGATGTAATGTAAACAAATTGACTAAACATCAAAGTGTTCGAATACGAAATTGACCATATTTTTCTTAATTTTATGTTTTCTTATGAACAATTTTCAATATTTTATTTGAAATATTTGAATTAATTGAAGTCATAAATTGTAATAATAATAATAATCTATAATCTATAATCTATAATCTATAAATCTATAATCTATAAATATTATAAAACTGTAGAGGTTTTTTTGTTGGTTACCTAATAGCGTGAAAACGGCTGGACAGATTTCGATGAAACTTTTTTTGAAATGCTTCTTAAGTACCCGGGATGATCACAAGCTATGTAATTTTTTGCTCAGCCTACTGGGTCTTACATAGTAGTCAAAATAACTGTATATCGGAGAGGAATATTATCATTATACAGCCCTAACTCAATAATGGCTTATCGGATTGAAAATCAAAAAAATAGGTGAAATTAGTAAATCTGTCGCTGATTCATTTGAGATATAAAACATCCTCCTGCGTTATCCTGAAGCTGAGCAATGTTTAAAACAATTATTCAAAACATCGCCCACAATTTTCCTTCAGCGGAGACCACCGCCAGCAGTCGTGCAGCAGTGGGTATCGTTGCAATAGTGTGTGTGTAAGTATATGTGCGCGCTCTAACATGATCATATGCTTTGTACTTCAATGTAATGCAATCATTATCACCATTTGCGGCTCTCACACTCAACCAATCTTAACAAATTAGGTGTCGAAAGAAAGAAAATTTTCTAGAGCAGTGAATTGCATTCAGTTAATAAATATTATTAATAAATTAAAAAAAAAAAACGATCAAAAACAAATATTCTACCCAAAGTGAACTTGTGTTGTTTTAAGAGTTAGTTTTGGTTCATATATGTATGTATGCACATATATATTTGCTATGTGGAAGTAATCTGGGATGTTTGGTTTACAGTGCTATTTTGCCGAGACTTTAGGCAAACGTTATCAGTAGTGCCACGAGGCACATCCGAACGCACAACATTTCTCTGATTTGTTATTTAAAATTGGTGGAGGAACGCTTCCGGAAGAAAATGGAAAAGTGAATTTATCACAAGGTTTAAGGTTATATATCACAACTAAAAAAACCGTAAGAATTTTTAGCTTTGTGAGCGAGCTATTTTGTTGCCTCGGAATGATTAAGCTCCAGCAATTAACAGCGAGATATTTTCACGTGCTGATGGTCAAAGTGCAGAATGTATTTCAATCACCCGGGTTGTGGACCAAGAAGTAACAACCAGATCTCTGGTCGAATTTTTAAACTCTCGTTTTCGCTGCCATCACATAAATTAAAACTAAAAGTGGGTGTGCCTACTATTCTTCTAAGAAACTTGAGCCCGTCTAAATAATGTAATGGCACCCGACCTAGAGTTACAATTTTGCAATGACATCTGGTAGAGGCGGAAGTGTTGACGGGCTACGGTGCGGTGCGGTTTTTGAGAACTATGAAATTTGCAGTTAGGGGCTGAAAGTTACACATTGAAACGTTTTTGATAAAACGCAGTTAATCAACAAAATTTACTAAACACTTTTGTGGACTTAGACAAATACTTTGATGTTTCTACACTCCCACTGAAATTGCATATTTGTATGCATAAGAAAGCCCTTAGAATGCGAAGCAAGGCGAGCTGGGTTCAACTAGTAATAATAATAATAATAATTTTTCTATTCTTCTAAAATTTTGCAGTATCTATCCAATTTGTTTGATTTTTCCTTAAATAAATATTGCCACATTAGGTGATACGTCCTTTTTTTCATTCGTAAACCGTAAACGGTTGAAGGGTGCGAGATTTCTCGCACTGGTCTACTAGTTTATTTTATTTAAATTCATTTTCGGTTTTAATTTGTTTTTATTAGGTTTCTTTGGACTTTCTCTTTTATTTTCGTATTTTTGTTTCGGTGTGTATGTGGTGCGCGTGATGTATATCCAGATACTCGACGTTACAATGGATGCGAATATTTGAAGGACGGTCATTCAAATGAAATTGACCCGCAGCCGCGCTTACCGGAGACGCAGTCGCAGCCCACAAAAAAGAAAAGACAACAAATTGTATTTTTATTTTAAAGAACCGAAATAAAACACATGTGTCAACATTAGTAATGAAAAGTGAATAAATTGTTTGTTCATATGTTCATATTCGTGCACATATCTGTCATATGAACCAATTGTTTATATCGTGTGAACACCAATCATATGCACAGAAAAAATATGAACACAACGCATTTGAACACATATGAACACACCAAAAAATTTGCAACTTTGGGACAAAGTGTTCATATCGTGTGAACACCAATCATACGCCGCATGAACATATGAGCATTTGGAGCGAATATGAACACATATAAACACGCAAGCGTATGATCACAAATATGCACAGTGAACATATCGTCTGCACGTACCTTAAGAGTAAGTAGGTACATACAGTAACATCCTAATTGGGGCACTCCAGGGGACCACGAAAATGCGAACCAAATTGGAGGTGCCCCGATTTGAGAGGACCTCCAAATGGGGCCAAAATTGTCCCAATTATGGTCGTCGCTGAATAGCATATGAAGGAACATTATGTACGAACAAACATATGCTTTTTTTACAAACACATTTCCGATATTCCGGTGGAATTTCCTTTTTTCATGCTTCATGGAATGCACATACATATGAATGTATACGAGTATATGCATACATATACACAATAAGCTCTGATACTTGTAATTTCTCCCTCTCTTTGCTTTTTGTCCCAATTTGGAGGTTGTTTTTCAAGCAACTCTAACGAAATTCGCAAGCAATTCTTTGCCCCATGATCCAAGTCAGAGGTGCCCCGTTTTCAGAGGTTCGCTTATATGAAACAACCAAGTGAAACCGAATGAAGTACGGAGGTGCCCCAATTACAGAGGATCCCAATTTTAGTCTGTATTGAAATCTATACTCGTTCTAGTTTAGAAAAAAATTACAAAATTGACCCAATTGTAACAGCTTGTAACAATCAAAGGAGACAAGTCTTTTCGAAACCTCATTTGTAAGGTTTTTCCTATTGCGTGCGTTTACGTTTAGTTAAAATTATATTCGAAAATTCGTAGGAATTTAATTACAGGGCTGACAGTCTAAAGACGGTCGTTATTTTATGGGGGACGAAATGGGTGATTCTATTAAAGCAATTTTCTTAAGAATTGCATTAAAAAAAACACATCTCCTCATACAAGTATATTTTGAAACGCTCAAGATGCCTGGAGAATGTCTGGACCAATTTCTTTGATTTTTTACCAATACAAAAACACCACAAAATACAAGATGTATATATGTAGAGAGTAAGTGCGGCAAATATGGCCCATGTATGTAATATGGCCCACCGTAATATCTCGCTAGTAGAAGAGCATAGACACCCCACTGTGCATTCATTTCAAACATATTCCAGCTGGTTTTGACTCATTGTAATTTGGTGAGTCTGGCTAGTATACAGTGAGCGGTAAATCAGGTGGCTATTTTCTTGCATGTTGCGATGAAGATTTTTGATAAGTTTACTTAAGATGAAAGTCCTAATAAATGCATTTATTGCTTGAGTCTATTTTCTAATTAGAAGGAAGGAGAAGCACTGGTGTATGTGCTGTGTGTACAATATGGGCCCATAAAGATTGTTCTGGCAACGAGAAAAAATATTTTATTTGCGAACTTTGCTGTTCGTATGATGACAAAATATGATTTATACAGTAAGTGGCAGTGGGTTGATGTATTAAAAATGTTGTTAGTACCTAATTCGATAAAAAAAATCGTACCTTAAATTATAAAATCGTAACTTTTATTTAAAATCAAAATCTCTAATATTGTTTTTTAAAGTTTATTTATTTAAGAAAAGAAACAGGTACTTAGATTCATTGTTTTGTTTGTTTAACCCTTTGTTTACCAAGCTATTATAATCTCCATTTTTTTTGAAGAATTTTTAAGTTGAGGATGTTTTAAGATGGAAAACTAATTTTTGAATTTTTCAATGACTCATGGGGACGAAATATGAGGGTCAGTCTCCAAAGTACCGCTAAGCTATAACTAAAGTTTTATAAAAAGACAATTTTTTTTTAAGCTTTTTTTATTTAACTATGATATTTTTTGCTTTCGAATACATAGGCATTTAATAAAATTAAAGATCGAAACTGTGTAAAAAAACCAATTTAGTTTGTTAGTACCGAAATCGACTAAAACTACTTTCTTCAAAGTCTAATATGCTGTCAGAAAAACCGTTATATCTTTGGCTAAAATAAGGTAAACATACATAAAAAACAAATTTCATTGGAGTTATATGATACTTAGAAGTCTTGTTTGGTCTTAGTTTTTTAATATGTTCCTATAGGGATTTCATTTGAAGTTAAACATGCTGGTACTTATAAGTACCGTCGGTCAACAAAGGGTTAAGAGTAGCTAAAAAAGGAAAACTTGTAGTGTTAAACTTAAAGCAACACATATTAAAAATTAGTTCTAACTAGACATTACTCGATAAAAATCACTTCTCCATCGCGTTCTTGCCGTGTTTCGTTTTCCACGCTTAAATTGCAAATAGCTATCACTATTCCCATACATGTCAAATGTATGTAATGTATAGGTCTGTTCCCGTACTGTCCAAGACAGCTGAAAACAGCCGAAATCAGTCAAATTCTGTTTTCGTACGAGGATTTTTCGTAGTTTTTGACAGAAGAGAGCGTAGTTTTGCGTAATTTTCGGCTGTTTTGGACAGTACAGGAACAGACCTTATACGTCACAATAAAAAATGCTGCCAAATTTTTCGCATTCTGTAGCATTGCCAATTTTAAAGTTTTTTAAATTTTTTCAATGAAAGGGAGATTTTAAGTTATAAAATACAAGTTGGGTTTTTTTTTTTGAGTTGTACCTAATTTGAACAGATTGTACTTAATGTACTTTTCATTTAAAAAAGGGCCGAAAAAGGTACAAATGTACCTACAAAATCAACCCTGGTTAAGTGGGCCATATTAGCCGCACTTTTTAAAAAAGTGATTTTTGAAGTTCCTTTAATTTTTTTATTTATATTTATTTGTTCAGATTTTTTTTATATTTTATGTTTATAGACAAAGAGAAATATTTTCTAAGAATTTAAAAAATTAATGAATTGAAACTAAATTGTCTGTTTTATGTCCAAAAAAGTTGAGGGTAAGCCATATTTGCCGCACTTACTCTATGAATAAAACAGATAAAAAGAAAAAGAAAGGGAAAGTCATCATCTTGGTATATACAAAGTACGAATGGAAGAACAATTCAACTTGACAAGGACCAGCCTGTGTCATGGTTTGAGAGTTCTGATCTCTGAAGGCCAGTTTCAGCTTGTTTTCCCTGATCAGGGCAATATCAATAGTATTATGTACCGCGAGAGAGTTTTCAGAAGCACTCTGTCACCAAGTACGTGTGGTCGTACATAAAAACCGTGAAAATCAATAATTTCAGTGACCTCGATACCCCACGTAAATTTAATAGTTTTTTTTTTTACATACAAAAATAATTCAGGAATATTCATATTTATTTACATCTACAAGTATACTAGGTATGCACCTGTGTACGTGTATTTTCTAATTCAAATAAACTTTAATTGCAAATACAATTTACTGTGGAAAAATGTGTGACTGTACGTGAACTTCTCTCACGATTATCATACAATGTAGACATGGCCATAAGGTTTCACCTGCTGAAATGTTGACATAGTGAATTGCTAGAGGGCTGCACTAAGCAAATACTCGCAACAATGGTATGGTTTTACTCCATTTTTCGAGATACCACCATTCGTATCTTATCTGTCGCAAGGCAAAAACACAGAATTAATTATACGAAATGACTAGTTTCCCCATTTGTGTGCCATAAGTTGGCAGACGGATAAGATAAAAACCATAAAACAGTGTGTACACATTGTGCGATTATATACATAGTTCGAAAAGTACACTTTACACAGTAACAGGTTCCTTCGTGCTCAGTTCTCATTCAGAGTTTGTTTTCTCAACAACACCAAGAAGAGTGCAATTCTATTAACCCCAACTATAGCCCTAAGGGATTTAAAAGACAACTATTCGGATAAATATTTGTGTTGAAAATCAATTGTGTGTTTATAAGATTTAATTAAAATAAAAATTGGCAGCTTTTTGTGTGTTTGTTTATTTATTTTTTGTTGTATTTATTTTGTTCACTCTAGATATGTAGTGTTTTCGTTAACTGAATTACAAAAAATTAATCTATTACTTCAATTTACAAATTAATTTAACTTTCGTTGTTTTTTGTTGAAGAAAACTTGCTTTAAGAATTGAGTAGACCTCACTAGTACGTATACTAGAAGAGCCCTTTTGGTGTCACATATCGAGTGGAAGGGTGTGTATTTGGAAGCATTTAGTGGAAGTAAATCAGCGCCCTTGTAGCCTAGTCTTAGATGAGTGCATCAAGTGCGAAGCTAGTGGCATGCATTCGCGAAGGATAAAGGCAATAGTGTAGAAGAGTCAAGACTAATCGCGTGGTCCTTATTTTGTAAATTTTTGTATCGGAATTTCGATCGGCATCGAGATATGATAGGTCGTTGGAAACATAAGCATATCTTTTGTTAATATTGGTGTGACATTACTGCTCAATTGTTTCGGCTGCAATTTCGTATGTCTGTACTTCTCTTTCGTTAAACCCTATTCATATGTATGTATATTTAAATAACTCCACTTTCAGCATTGAAAGTCCGAAAATCGTTTAATCGAATTTAAATAGAAAATACTAGTAGCCTGTGTTGTTATCAAGTTATCAGGCTAGTGTGCGATTAATAGAGCCAGATGGTTTTATTTAGGGCGTCGAAGCAGGCATTTTGTAATAAAGAGCCCAATTTTCACTTCTTTTGTTTTACAGTTGACAACTTGTATCCCATGTTTCAATAAGTACACATTGCTGTCAGCAACCAAATTGCTCGCATATGTGATCTATGTGTCTTATTGAGTTCGATGTATTATGGCCACTATCGTAAGTGTCGATAATAATTGATCGATGAGCGACAACTATCGATTGTCGATTGCAGATTTTGATATTGTGATTGTGATCAATATTTGTCGATATGGCAGTCGCTTGTAGTCGATCATAAATTTCCGTTCGATGCTTTTTTTGAGAAACGTGAAAATATTGAATGAAATAATAGTAATTTTAATAAAAATAAATATGTTACAAAAAAATTACACTAAGAATTAGAATGTAGGGCGAAGCAGGTTATAAACAAAAAGCAATTGGTGCTTCTGGTTTCATTTATGGAAACAAATGCTGATATCGCGAAGGGAATTTGCGTAAAAACAGAAGCAAATAGGCAATGGAAAAAGAGAATTAATAAAAATTATTATTTAACTTATTCTCTTTAGTTTAATACCACATCGTGATGGAATAAAATCAAATAAGTTAGAAATTATTGTATACGGGCATGGATCCAAGAACAGTGTTCCTGATTTCTACCGCTTGGTCATTTCCAAAAAAGTTCCTCGCCATAATATGGCAGATGCACTTCGTCACCATTCGTCTATTCCTCGACCATCCCTAAGCCACAACTCAATGCAACTAATTTTGAATTATTTCTTATACAAATAAATCTGTGGCGATAACCGCTTAAGTCTGAAATAGATTTTTCGGAATACAGTAGACTCTCGATAACGTGAGCAATTATATTTGGATAATTCGGCTGGAATTACTGAAACGGCTGGAACGTCATCGTGACATTTTAACTAAATTTGTCAAAATTACATCTGCCTGGATGTACTTAGACGAAATGTGGTTCCAAGAAGATGGTGAGACAGCCTTGATCTTATGATTTCAAGTCGTTCGATTTAATTCTTTTTTAACAGATCTGTGACAAAACACAAGCATGCCAAATAAAACGAAAGAAGTCAATGTTTAAAAATAAGATCAATAAACTTGGATTTTTTTTTGGAATTAATTTTGCGTTTTATTGGCAAATCAAATCGTATTCTTTACTAAATCAGCTTTTAGCTTTTTGCAGCGAAGGAAGCTTCAATTTTTAAGTACAAAGCTTAATTCAGCGAACTTAATCCAACATTAGGCGTGTTTTTTTGTAGCCTATATAGACTTCAAAAAAGCTTTCAGTGTAAAAATAAGACTCGATAATTATGCAAGCTAAGGTTTTGTTGTATTTTACATGGGTAAACATGCTGCTGAAACATGTTTAGCCTATACAGGTTACAAAAAAAACACGCCTATAATCAGGATCGGTATGAAATGCTGTGGTGGAAATCTCAATCATAATACAGTGCGTTGCAAAATTATAAAGTCACACATATACAGTTGTGTTCAAAATAATAGAAGTGCTCCACTTGAAACATTAAAAAAGCAAGAAATCAAATTTTTTTATATGCAATATAAATTTTTTTTTGATGCAATTTTTAGGGAAAGCAATTAACTAACAAATACAACTCCTAAAAAAGTTTTTATCAAATAAAGGTAAGAAAATATTACCAAAAGTTTGGATTTTAATGCGAAATCAACTGTTCAAAAAAATAGTAGTGCGATAGTAGTCGTTTGGTAAATTGATGCAAAATTGTAAAAATTGAGGTTAAAAAGTTTACAAACATTAAGAAAATAGCATGTAAATTTATTATTTAAAGAAATAAAATCAGTAGAAACTAACTTCAACAATTTAGTGGGCTGCGTAAAGCATTGCACAATTAAAAAACATTAACTCATTTTAATGCTGCGGCAGAAAGGAAAAACGTGTCGAATTTGAAAATATTTTTGGATGTGCCCCTACTATGATTAATAGTGTAATAAAATTTTTAAAGAAAAGCTGGGAACTCGGGGTCGCGGGCGAAAGCCTTACAGAATTGATAGCAGGCGTATACGGCGGTATAACAAAACCGACCCTTTTGACTCGGCGAAAGTAATTAAAAAGGATCTAACACTTACTGTAAGTAAACTAAATATTTGTAGGCATCTCATAGAAGATCAAATACTTGTACGGACTCATTGAAAGCGCCACTTCTGAATTAAAAACACATAAGGTCAGAAGTCAACAGTTTTGCAAAAGAACACATTGAATGGCAGGCATATTGACAAATGGCATAACATATTGTGAACGGACAGAAAAAAATTATCTTTTACAAAGGTAATGGCGTCGGGTGATATGCGCCCAATACCAAATTCCACCCTAAACACAATATGAAGACAGTAAAACATGGTGGATCGAAAGTAATAGTACTGGAAGGGTTTTTCGTACTACGATGTGGGATCAATTCATATGATAAAGCAAGTGAAGGATCATCAAGTGTATGTTGATCTATTAGAAAATGTGATGTTACATTCCGCCGGGCACGAAATGCCGTTAAAATGGGCCTGTAAACAGGGTAAGGACCTGAAATATGCTTGTCGAAGAGTTGAAGAGTAGTTTCCGGTAAAAGAGATTGAGGTTATGCCAAGGTCATCACGGTCATCCGACCTCAAACTCATAAGAAATAGATTGGCCGACGATATAAAAGAGGTTTCAGATGCCAAACTATACAATTATCAGGAGCTTTAGCAAGTGATTCAAGATGCGAGGAGTGAAATTCCTCCAAAACGGTGTCAAGGTCTAGTGGACTCCTTGCAACGCCGGTGCACGGCAGAGTGGGACAATAATGAAACTTAGATAAAATATTGATGTCAACTTTAATTGCCCGTAATAGTTTCGTAATTCATTTCGGTGTTATTGACTTAGTTTTCTGCCTTTATAGCACACACTACTATTATTTCGAACAGCACATATTTGTATAAATATTATAATTTTTTTTTCTTCTAAACTTTTTGTGTAATCTTTTATATTGACTTTGAAATGATGAATACAATATATGAGCATGGTGTTTTTAATATAAATATGTTTGAATAAATGTTAACTTTGTTTAAAATCCACTTCATCCCATAGGAGTATTGTACTACTTTCAAAACCTCCGTACTCCTATTTTTTTTTAAGGACATAAAATATTTTACACTTGCAGCAAAGTGTAATGTCAATCTAAATGAATTTAATTCACTTCAAATTTAATGTAAATTTGACAGCCCTTTTATTTTTCTAACTGTCGTCAAAAAGGGGATTTCCCTCTTTCTTGTTTGTTTTTGTTTTTTGTTGGCTTCATGCTATTTTCATCTGTCAGTTCGGTATTTATTTTATTGTTTCCTGAGATTGTGGTTTGGTGGTTCTGTTTTTTTGTTTGAACTTTTCATGTATAGTTCAATAAATGAAAAGTTTGTTAAATTAATGCTTGAAATACATATTGCAGTTCTTGTTAGAATAATTCAAAGTTAACTTGTATTATAGATATTTAGGGAAATTGGATTCCTTTAAGGCGGTAAAGGCAAAAAAATCTGTAAAGGAGTCTTGTGTTGTTGGAGGTTCTAAAACAAACGAGTCTGCTGCTGTTCCAATAAATATAGCACCAAAATCGCCTGCTACTAATTTATTTCGATATTTTTTATTCTTTGTTTTTTTTTTTAATGATTTTTAAATAAAGTTAAAAAAAAAAATAATTTTGTGCACACACTTATTTTTGAAGACTAAAAAATGTCTGTACTACTATTTTTTTCAAAACGCTCCTCTTTTTTGGCTGCAGTACTGCCTTATAATATTTCTCTCCGGCAACACTTATCAT
Organism: Brachyopa scutellaris; assembly: GCA_949775065.1. Lineage (NCBI taxonomy): Eukaryota > Metazoa > Arthropoda > Insecta > Diptera > Syrphidae > Brachyopa > Brachyopa scutellaris. Next base: position 56,066,037 of record OX459114.1, read on the forward strand.
TTTGAAACGCTTTTTCTGCATATTATTTTTTCACTAACAAATTGTTTACTTTGAATCGTCTTTAATTCATACAGTCAGCGTCAAAATTGAGTAGACAACAATGCATACATTGTTAATATTCACTTTTCCTATAATTTATGTATGGACTATTTAACATTAATATTAAAAAAAAAATTTTGTTGTTGTTTTCTGTGAACTTTTTGTTACACGTTAAACCGTTTTTCAATTTTTTGTACCTTTTTAGTTTTTATAAGAAAAGTGAATGTTATTAATGTATGCATTGTTGTCTACTCACTTTTGACCCTGACTGTACATTTTAAACGAACAATTATCGATTTTACGGGTCATTATTATCAATTTAAAACTGCTCTTAGAAAAATGTCAAGAAGCGTAAAAAACGTTCTGAAACGTCAACAAAATCAAAATCATCATGGCATCAGCATCAGCTGGGTTGCGCATCGGCATCGCAGTTGTGCAGTGATGCCGCATCGATGCTGATTTTGTTGGCGTTTTATTCCAATTCTGGCCAATTTCCTTGTGATTTTCCTGAAATTCCAATTTTCACATCGATCTGTCAACTTTTAGTCCTTTCTCAACACAGAATGAAAACCAGCGACACCAGCGTTTATTGTAATTTTAGTTTTAAGAAAACACTCGATTGTCGATAAATACTAACCCATAATTAAAAAAATTTAATTATTGTAGGTGACCTTTAATTTTTGAAACACACTGTAGCAAACACCGGAAACAGTGTTGTCTAAAACTGAACTCCGCTTAGAACCAGTTTAATAAAATCATATGTTTGTAAAATAATTCAGAGAAGTTAATAAAATATAAAAAAATATATATAACATTATGTACATATGTATATAACAGGTAAGACGACACAAAAGAAAAAAAACTCAAAACATACATACTTTGTTATATTTATTGTATAAACTATTTGAAAATCTATTGGATTTGTTTTGTCCGATGTTCTATGTAACTGTATATGTGTGTGTGTGTGTAAACTACTAGAGCTTAACTTAAAAGACTTTCTTTGGGTATTTGAACTTTCTTTTTGTGTTCGTTGCGCTTCAAAAAAATCAAAAAAAAAAAATCAATCTTTCTACTTGTTAGACAGATGGCATGAAGTTCATAACTGATTGAATTGTATTCTATCGTTCTAAATAAATATGTGGAAGTGTATGAGTTCGCCGATACTCATTGCAGAGATTTACAAACTTGAATGGGATTACCAGTCGTTTGGTGGGTGGGATGGGTGGCGGTGCGGGCTAAAGGGTACAACAATACACAATCAGACATCATCAGACGGTCGTCTCCTTGCCAATAGAGGATGTCGGTGAACTCGGTGGCGACCCAGGAGCTTGCGATAGAATCAAGTTCAATTGTGGCTGCGATAATGAACGAATTTTGATGGGAATTAGTGGAGCTGATTGTTTAGGGAATTTCTTTGGCGGCAGTGGTGGAGGTGTAGAGGAATGTGAATAGCCCATAGATGCAACACTATTGCTACGGCTACTCATACTGTCAAAAACGGTTGTGTTACTGTAGATGGCCTCCTCCTCGATGGTCGAGTATATTTCCTCGGCCGTCTCGTAGTACGAGTTAACATTCGATGTACGAGATAGGCATGGTGACGATGGCACTGGAGGCAATGGCTTCGATAGATTAAGGTAGTTATTTTCCGCTACTTGTGCGGAGGGGAAGTTCTGGGACTGTGATTGGGGTGGCAAAGGTGGAACTGGAGGCGGTGGAGGGGCGAGTGTTATTGGTGCAGACAAATATTCACTATTTTGAATATTGAAGAGAGATTGTTGCAGACTTGTTGACGAAGGTGGTAATGGTGGTGGTGGTGGTGGTTGCAATGCTGTTTGTTGTGGGGTGGTGGTGGTATGCTGTAGCATATAGGCCGACGATGCCGCAATATTACCATTTTCTGGTGAAGCCTTCATCGCCATTGCACTGTCACTCACCATTAAACGTCCTGGTGTTAGTTGATAGTGATGATGTTGCTGCAGTTGTTGCATGTGGAAGGGGGAAGCAGCACCGGGCGACGACGTGGTAAACACTGAAACCGGCCCAGAACCGGCCGACGAGATGTTCGTCGTCGTCGTCGTCGGATAACCTAGATGGAAGTAATTTTGTGTAGCAGATGAGGATGGTGTGGTGTGTGGTATAACATTGTAATAATGTGACGTGTGTTGTGGCACGGGCAAACTGTTGTACTGCACGGGAAGGATTTGTGGTGTTGGGAATATTTGTGTGGATGTTAGTATGGATCCATGCTGAAGCTGCTGCCCCTGGTGCTGTAGGTGATGGAGTGCCTGCTGTTGCGACAGTTGGAAGTTGTTTTCGTTTGAATACAATGGGGATTGATTAGTGTAATTGGAAATTGTCGTATCGGATGATACATTAGAGGGATCGGAATCATAATCTAGAAACGGATTTACCGGATGTTTTCTGGTTAAGGTATTACTCCTGCTGGTCGTTGACGATTCAGAGGTTGTGGTTGATGATGATAGAGCGCTGAATGGGTTGTATAGGTTCTTTCGCAGCTCGTTTTCCTGCAGAAGAATCGTACGGTGCAGGTCTTCGGTGACAAGAATGCTATCTGGTGAATTTTCATGAACAAATTCCTTCGGTCGTTTAGCTGTGGCCGGGTTCGTAAGCAGTGGAGCTGCCTTTTGTGTTGGTGATGGGCTAAGCTGTGGCGACAATGGAGGTAAGACTTCTAAATACTGTGGATCCGAATCGAATTGCTTTGGAAGAGTGTCATAGTTAACTGGTGGTGGCGGTGGGTTTTCTTTGGGTCGCATTATGGCGATTTTAGAAGGAAGTCTAGGACTTTTCACAACCTCTTGGATGGTATTAGTTTCGGCGTTGTGTTCGAAAACGGCGAAATCGCCATGACCAACGTCGGTGTTTTGGAATGTTTCGAGTGCAATGTTCTTTAGAATGTCAGCTTGCTTAACCTTTGGCTTCGGTGGAGGCAGCGGCTTAGGCGGTTTCTGTGACAGGTTGTCTGTTGATTTCGACTGGAATTGACTACCCATTGCGCTAGGCGCATGACTCTCGGAGAGCAGATCATCATTGGATTTCGATAGAGTGCGATCGTTCCTGCCAAGAATGAAGTTGTCTCGTGATGGCTTTACTGCTGGCTTTTGCGAGTACAGCTTCGCCATCTGTTCGTATTCGTCTGGTTTACTTCGGTCGAGGAATGCATCTCGGAATGGATTGTCTCGCTCGATTTCTTCGCTGGTGGACGGAAGCCTTTCAGGCGTTTGTCGTCCAGGAACGTCATATATGAAATTGTCCTGTCTCACTGGACAGAATTCTGCGAAGACGGGTGATTCGATGTCTTTGATTCGAGCGACTGTAGGCACTATTGGTGGTAGTTTTTCAGGTTTGTACTTTTCCAGCGTCGAGTTGGCCGAAGACGACGGGCTGGCCGAGCGAAGTATCCCCTTGCGTGGAAGTCGACGGTAGTCATACTCTTGTTCAGAATCATATGGTCTGGACTTACAGGCTGTGAAATCAGGTGTTTTCGAACGTTCGTAGTCTGACTTGGACCGTTCGTCTCCGCTCAAGTCGAAACTAACCGACTTACGATGACTGTATGACATATCAGGTGTACTGCGGCCGGAACCGTATTTCTGCTGCGACTGCTGGTATTGATCTTCGGAGTCACTGGTATTTCGATGGAACTCGGAGGAGTCCAATTCGTCAAATGGATTTTGAGCTGAAGGCACGTAAGGAGGGCTATCAACGTTAACACCATCATCGACGTCGTCATTATCATCATCGTCATCGTCATCGTCAACATCTTCGATGTAAACCTGTTCAACTTTGCTAATTAGTGGAGGAACATTCGTCTTCTGTTTCGCTGTAGCGACACTTTGATTATGGACCATTTGCTTGTACTCGAACCGGGGATCAAGCTGACGCTTAGCATCATCTGGCAGGATCGTCGGCTGTGGTGATGGTGAAGTTTTTTCTCTGAGTTGTTCGGTTATCTGATTTTTCGTTTTTTGTTTGTTTTAATTTATTTCAATTGGAATGCATTGAGTTTTGATTTTCGATTTAAAATACAAAAGAGAGAGAAAAGTTAAAATTAATTAAGTATAATTTTTTGCAATTCAAGTTTTATTTTTGTTTTGTTATCGCCGATGAAATGTTCTCAAAAACTATATAAAAAGCACACTGATTGATTTGCTAGCGTGTGTTTTCGTATGTGGAAATATGATTTCAGTGCTAGAAGATGAGGTGACATGTCACAGTTTTTTGAGCTTAACATTGGACAGACACTTTAGACTGTTCAAATACATATATTTTGTTGATTAAAACATAAAAGAGACAAACACTAATAGAAAATTAGACAAACCGCAACTTACGGTTTAAGTGGTTAGGTTATCGTGAACATAGTTTGCAAGAGAAAAAAAAAGTGAGTAATATAATAGGTAAATAGTCTTGTAATGGACTTATTGCCAATGTTAGATAGAATTTGGTTTATTTGTGCAAAATAATGTTTGAAGTTGGCATTAGGTAAATGAAAGGTAAATGGAACAAATAATACGCCCTTAAGGAGGTATTCTAGTCTATAATTTTAAAGAAAAAAAAATCGTTTGTTTTTTTATATTTTTGAAGATTAGACCTTCAAAAATATATCCTGACTTCCTGAGGGTGAATTATCCTACAGAAAGTCTTTTATACACCATGAATTCTCAGAAAGTCATTATGTGAAGATCGCTGTAACTTATTTAGTATATATTATCATGTTTAGTGTGTAGTGAAGCTCAGTTTGCTCTTTAAGCTATCGTAGAGTACGTACTCTGTAAAAGTAAATGAAGACTGACTACAGAAATGATCCTGTGAAGTATAGTCTTCATTGTGTACCTACTCTACGATTAGGTACAAGAAGGCCCAATGTATGGAGCAGGAATCGCCGAATAACGAAATGTAAGTCTAGACTGCCTGAAACTTTGCCTGAATCTTTAAACGCGTTTTTCTCGATACTACTTTTTCCAACACGTTTGACGTGATTTCTCAAGTTCTAATGAACAGATTAACTTGAAATTTGGTGTGGTATTTCTTTATATATCCCTCTATCGTTGGAACTATAATTATGTAAAAAATGTTTGTTTTTTACTATTTTTAAAAAATTAAAAACTTTGAAAAAAAGTGGCCGCCATTTAATTTTTTATTTCCTTAGTCCAGACGATAGCGACATTCCTACTGATTAAGTATCTTTTTTTTTTCAATATCACCAGAAATGTTGGAATCATGTCAAGAAGAACGCACCCTTATTTTTCACCACCCCACTTTACCAGCCTGTAATTTTGTGAATTTTGAAAATTTTTTTTTAAATTTTTTTTTTGTTAAAATATTAATAAATATCTAATAAAAAAATGGCTAGTAAAAATATACTTAGTACTTTTTTATCGAATTTTAAAAAAACCACCAAAATTTGTACCGTTAGACTAGAATACCCCCTTAAGTCGTTTTTCCCTCTTGTCTATATATGTGCACACTCGTATATGTACATGTACATATATATGTATGTATATAAAAGAGACTGCCGTCCCTGTGTGCACTTATAACTCGAGAACGAATCGTTCGATTTTTACGATTTTGGGGTTGATGGATTCGTATTGGCACAAGAAAGGACACTATGAAAGAAAGTATGGGATGGGACGGAAAGGTCTAGGTGGTTCGAGTCAACAATGGGTGTGAAGCAGGGTTGTCTCCTAAGTCCTCTTTTTTCTCAATATTCCCCGATGACCTCACAACTTTTTTACCTGGGGGATTTTGTTCAATGGCATTAATATCAAGCTCCTGTCGTACGCTGATGATATTGTGATATTCGCAGAAACTCCAACGATGATGCAACTCATGATAAACTGCATCAGTATTGCAGATTGTGGAATTTAAAAGTTAATATCAGTAAATCGAAAATAATGATATGTAGTATTTAGAAACGGATTTGGGCGATACGCACGAGATGAAAAATCTGCAAGAAAAACTGAAAGAGGCGAAAAAAAGCAAAAATTCCAACTGGAAACGCATTCTAGGAAAAAAGAGCATTGCCACTAGCGCGAAATATAAGCTCTTCGAAGCGGTAATGAGATCCATCATGTGTTACGCGGCTCAGATCTGGGGAATTGTACAGTATATGAGGAAGTCGAGACACTGTTGAGACATTTCATAAAGAAAATAAGATCTTTTCTGCGGAAAAATCAGGGAAGCGCAACATCTTTTTGAAACCTTTTTTATATGATCTTATTTAAGAACGCTTTGCACGGGATAGCGATCGCTTGTTTTAATTTTTTATAGTCTACACACGCTAAAGGGGATATGAATACCCTTTTAATGATTACACACAGCGCGAGCACATGAAGGACGAGAACGAGAGACAAACAGATCGACGTAGTGGTAGGAAACTCAGATGATAGGTTTCAATTTCAACTAACTCTATGGGTGGTGTCCAGGATAACTGGAGAGTTGTGTATTATTTTTGTACTTGCTTATGATTCACAGGAGTTTCTTCCAAATATTTCTTATTATTATAGTTTGTGCGATCAATTTCTTCAGCCATATTCAACATCCTACTGCCAGTGTTATGGCTTCGCAGTAGGTTTAAATATTAACTTCTGAAACTGGTCAACTTATTTTTATTTCGTGAGAAATAAATGCTTCGAAGACTTCTGGATTCGAACCGTGAACCTTTCGCATGACAAGCGACGATGACTACCACTACGCCACGGCCACCCACAATTATTGTTGGACATTAAGAATTCAATACATTATCTATTTCTGATGTTTACTTATTTATTAAGAAATCTACTTTTTGGACATTCTCTAGTTCTACTAGTGTTGCACCACACATGTATGTTATGTGACTCTAACCTCTTATGTCCAGAGAAGTGTAAGTCCATGAACTCAATGACGCTGGATGTCTCCCCCGTATGGTACCCGCTGTAGCTGTGTACGAACAAAATTGAAACGGACTGAAAAAACATTAAAGCAGCGAGACAGAAAGCTTTTAGTTCCACCACCATAACTTCGCATTGTGACAGACCTTTCCTGAAAAGTATGTCTACTGTCATTTATGGACGGACGACTTTGATTGACATGTCAATTGTGTGGAAAATAAAGAAACGATCAAATATACGAATCTATGAAACATAGAACCTTTTGCTCGTATTGCTTTAAAAGGCTAGGCAACCATATCGTATCAACTATGTATGTAGATTCAGATCATTTAATAAGAATGCAAAAAATAACGGGCTAAAGAACTTCTTATGAGACTATTTACATATCACTTAACTTTAAAGGATACAGACATTTCAAAGCGTCACTAAAATATTGGAGGTACTTAGTACTCCTATAACAAGTTAGGTTAGGTTAGGACGTTACTCTTCCTCCTGCATTTGGTTAGCTACAAATTTGTAGTGACTAAATCAATCAATTTGAGAGTCTATGTCAAAATGAATTTTCCAATTTCATTACCGAAATACGAAATGCGAAACAAGTTGCCTCAAGTTACTTAACACAAATAAAAATCCGCACAAATAAACTGAAGTCCTTTACGCAAATTACATTTGCATACACAAAAATAAGTGCGACTAGGGTTCTCATAATTACATTTTAAATAATTCATGGAAGAGCCAAAAAAAGAAAGAAAAACAAAAGAAAACACTCAGTCCTCAACAGACCTAAGTTGTTTAAAAAAAAAAACAAAAAACACACACACAATCCAAACCACAATACACATCACCTTTATACCACGTACCTCTAGAGGCGCACAGAGGCAGACAGTCTTCTTTGAGGATATCTCCTCAAAATCAATTTCAAAAATAAAAAAAACCTGGAAAAGTAATCAAATTAATTTCTGCTCATACTCGTACTCGTACATGTACGAGTATTCTCAAATCATCGAGCAATTAAATTAATTTGTTAAATTGCTCTGAAAGTGGCTTTATAATTCCACAGGATATTATTTTACTACGAGTACAAGTATGTATGTATATGTTTACCAATGTCAACATGCTATAAATCGATGAGCAAGGTACATATGTACCAAGTTCCAAGTAGTAGTAGATATTTTGTACCGCTGTACATGTGCCACTTGCCAACGAATATGATTTTAGTAAATTGGTTTTTAATGGCATTAACCTGTCAGATGTCATATTATACATCGTTTTGGACTAAAAAAAAAAATTTAAAAAAAAAACTTAGAACTCCTGGGTTGATGACTGGTAATGCTGGCTGCCGCAGCAGCAAAAGGATAAAAAAAAATACAAAAAATAATTTATATTCTTTTACATTGCGGTATCGTAGGTAGGTAGGTAGGTGGATGTTATATAAATTTGAATGAGTGAACGTGATAAGGGTATTCATGTTTACAATTTGAGTGGTTCCCGCCTCCATTGTGGGTGGATGTTAAATTCGTTTCTCGTGGATAAAAGTTATTTTTAATTCTTGTTTTTGGAACATTTGTATGAACTGTTTGTACAGTATTACTTTTAATTTCTTATGTATACATTTTCTGACAATTTTTTTATTTTTGTTCTCTCTAAATATAACATTAGGAGTATACTTATTCATTGTGATTGCGCCTCATTAAGTATGTGTGCTTTTTTTTCGCCATTTCTCTGCGGCATTTATGAAAAATATCAAAAAGTTATTTTTGTTTTTTTTTTTTTTTTTATTCCCAGTGAATACCCTGATGGCATGTGATTTATTATTTAAGTCATTTGGCCAGTGGATGCGCTGAATATGAACTCAAGATTTATTAACTTAAAACTTAAAAGTCCGGGAATGATTTGTGTTAAATCCCTAGTCATTTATTATTACTGTGCTAAGTTTTATTGTTTCACGGTAAGCGTATGTACATACGTACATAGATTATAGTAGTCGTTAATTTTGTTTATTGCTCAATAGATGCTTTTTTTGAGTTGGGTCTAAGATTGCCAACAGACAAGTTGTTAATATTATGGAATATGTAACTGTCATCGAAAGGTGATTTATTGTCTTCTATTTTATTTAATAAATTCTGAAATATTGATTTTCGATTTTTCAAAATAATCAACTAATTTATCAAAATTGAAATCTTTTTGGCATTGTGCATACAATTTGCAACGATTCAGAATTAACGCACATCGTCTCCGTATAAATTATTTTAGCTCTAATCTTTACATCTTCCCTATAATACGAAACTGGTACAAAGAAATTTCAAAAAAATGCGTGTTGGGCACGCTCTTGATATGATAGGGATGATTAACATTCTCTTCAGCTTTATGATAAACATAATATGTATGCGTGTACATAAGTATTTAGTATTTTATTTCATTGAATGCTTATACAATGTAAGATGCAATATCTTTTAAAATATTGATAAGCTAAAATAGATATAAATACATGAAGAAAGCTTTTATACATATAACGGGAATAAGATACAAATAAAAATTAAAAAAAAAAAATTTAATTCAATAGATATACAGTTATTTTACAATTTTAAGATGAAAAGTACGACTTTAATTTTATTTTAAATTGTGCTGCATTTTCTATTTAATGTAATAGAGGGGAAGTAAGACAGGTCGAGTGTGCTTTTAGAGATGGCTAAACATTTCAATTTTAATGGGTTCAACCGAAGACCATTTTTCTGTGACCAACGGGCTATTGCAGCAAGTCGTCATTAACGCACCTCACAGCGCGCTCGATAAGACCCAACGGGCAACTTACATATGTAAAGCTGTACATCGTCCGCATATAGATGTATTAAGCTGTATTTAATAATCGATGGGAGTTCATTTATATACAGCGAAAACCGCAAGGGTCCCAAGATAGATCCCCGAGGCACACCGGTTATGGTAGAAGAAGTAACAGCTTGAAATCGATTTGACAGATAGGAAGAAATCAATTTGACGGCGCAAGGCGAAAAGTTAAAGATGCTCGACAGCTTTTTACAAAGTGTAGAGTGGCTGACTGTGTCGAAAGCCTTTGAGAAGTCGAGTAAGACTAAAAACGTAACCTCACCGTTATCTAAAGTATGTCGTATATCTTGCAATGGCGCCAAAAGATTTTTATCCACAAGATACCGACGTATTTGTTTTTGAAGAAGTTTCTCCAAAACTTTTGATAGAAATGGCAATATAGAGATCGGCCGAAAATCGTCGCCTTTTGGAGTTTTTAGAATGGGTATGATTTTTGCCAATTTCCATTCGGGAACGCCTGTCATTAGCACAGGTAAGGTTAGGTTAGGTTAGGTTAGGTAAGGTGGCTTTTCCGGCATTCTGTAAGATTCACTTAGACCAAGGTACATAGGTCCATTTTGAAAATTTGATAAATTTCCATATTTTATTGATATCCGTTGAGGAAATATCTTGAAGGTCTATAAGAAGTATTCTTCCAGAATATATTTTTCTTAAGGAGGAGACTGCTGGGCAGCAGTATATGAAGTGATAGGGGGACTCCTCCTCCGCCTCATCCATGCAGCTGTGACAGGAGTCATTGGCGAGGATTCCCAGCCTGCTGGCATGTCTGCCTATTGCACAACGTCCTGTCAATACGCAACTAGGATGCCGATATGTGCTCTGCTTATTTTTAGCTTGCTGTAAGTCTTACGTCGATTTAGCTGAGGCCAAGTCTGCTTGGCGTGGGTAAACGTATCAAGATTATGCCATCTTTCATTAGCCTGTTGCAGTGCTTACGTAGAGATGTTATGTTTTATTGTTTCTGTTACTATATGGGGTTCACTTGCTATGGTCAAATTCACCAGTTCTGTACCTTTTCTGACTAGGTGTTTCCCAAAGTAATATTTATTTCGTTCTTAACCAAATTATCAATTAATTAATTCTTCGTCTCTCACTTGTTGTTTTTTTCTATAAATGAATCAATCGGTCAAATAAAATATAAATTAAAATAAAATGACTGCAAATTATGTACATACATACATAGGTATTAAGTTTAGACCTCATATCTGCCCAGCTATTTATAGGACGCTCCAGTTGGAAGTTATGATGCAATTTTTTTTAAATCTTTTCTTAAATTGACATTGGAAGGTAAGTAACAACATACTAAAAAATTAACAAAATTGGAACAAAAATATTACTCTGGGCGCTCATGGGTTAAATATAACATAATATCTGTTCCTTCAACATAAATTCACCTAAACATGCATGTATTAGGAAGGTACAGGTTATAATATGATTGTGCGAAATGGTAGTATCCTTCCACTTAGCGATGATAGTTCAAATTATAGTTTATGCTTTGTAATTGAGCCGTGGAATAGGAAGGAGCTACATATTTATGTACTTCATTATCATTAAACAGATTTTACTTACAAATCGGATGAAGATGGTTTCTATATGAACAGTAAAATACGGGTATAAGAAAACTCTATATCAGAAAAAAACCCTTATAAGTAAACGAGTTACCCATGTCCTTTCCTATATTAATCCATACAAAATAAAGAATCACAGTCTCGTAAAATTGAAATCTTAGGGGAGGTAAAGTGTGGAAGATGCGAAAAGAAATTTCCAATAAATTCGAAATTTCACAGAGCACTCTGTTCAAAATTATCAAAAATGCTGGAAGCAAAGAGGAATACAAATTTTCGTGCAAACAAAAAGAGATATAGAAAGGACACTAGAACACTATTTTAAAACGGGTCAAGTCTTCCTTGAAATGAAACATTTGTTGACGGTTTACCATTTAGAGCTAGCTTTGAAGAAAGTGTGTTTGAGGATTATACCCTTCGCAAGTCCTAAGGAAGGAGGAACTTCCTCCGCAATGAAGATGTCAGGGGCTAAACCGCGTTTGGCTAACATGTTGGCAAAATGGTTTAAGAGGATGCGAAATTAACTGGTCCTATTTTTCTCGAGAAAGCCCAACAGTTCACCGTATCTATAGTCTGATATATTGGACTTCGCAGCCAATTTGGGATGGCTATTTTATTTTATTTTTTTTTTTATTGTAAATAATTTCTTCATGTTGAATGGAGTAAGCTTTTATTTGTCTATTATTTTCAGATCGGTTATAAGAAATGTTTTTTCTATATCCGTTGTTTTTATAAAAGCCATTTTTTTCTCATATAGAAAACAACAGAAAAAAAACGGATATAAGAAAGATTCTTTGGATTTTTAAATTTTCTTATATCCGTATATTACTGAACTTAGAAAAATGTTCATTCTAAATGTATCATATTTTTTGCCTTAATAAATACTAACTGAAGACAGTCGGCAATCGTTACAGATTGCTTTTGTTTTCTTTCCAATTTTATTGTACATGCGAGACAAACAACGCTTAGACGTATATCCTATATATATACGATTAATTCGGCAGACACATTCACGGGCGCTTCGTGATTTTTAAGTAATACTTAATCTTATTTCTCGTTCAATAATGACGCAAGTTTTCGTCCAGATAAGTTGATAATTATGGTTTGGATTAAGCGATCTGTTCAATTCAGATGACAAATCTACACACATACATACATATGCATGTATATTTATTCCTCGCTACACCGCAGCATAATAAATAAGAACACTATGCTTTTTTTCAATATTACTATGTATATTTCACTTTTTGTTTCAAGTTTGTTTGACATCCTGCATTTTCTTATTCACGTTTCATAAGGACACATTTAAAATATGTTTAATTTTTCAATACATTAACAAATATATAATTTATTTATTTTAAAAAAAAAATTTTTGATAAATACACCATTCATTCATTTGTTATATTTTTTTCTATAAACATACATATATTTATTAGATATAGTAAATATGTATGTACGTTTACCGATTAAAATACATAAGCTAAATTGTATTGCATATGTATCCAAAAATAGTGTTAAACTAATAACGAAACCTTAAAAATCTATCTAACTTTAGTTTAACTTATTTTATATAAAAATTGTAATCTATTACTGTAACACGTTTTAACGATGATTAAAATGAACTAACATGGATTGCTTGCGGTTTATTTGATTTAAGACAAACTGTTTGCGGAACTTTAGTTTATTGAGTTTTATTCGTTAAGAAAATGATTAACTAGTTAGTAGTAAATTTATATTTATTTAGAAAAAACTGATTTGGACCTTGATTATGTTTTATTATTTAGATTAAAATTTTCATTTGTTATTCTTTTACGTAGGAGGGATTCATGTGATTGTAAATTTGTCCAGTTGTGATATTATATGTAATAGTAGATTTAGTTAAATTTGTTATAACTATTGTGTGTAAATACATAAATTAATGATTAAAAAAAGGACTTGCACTAACAAAAAATTAAAAAATAACATAAATACTGAAATATGCATATTTAATACAAAGAAATAATTAAAATAAATAAGAAACTTAAACTTAACCCTCTACTTGCCAATTTTGTTATTGAAATTCTTGATGGTACTGATATAAAAACAAAAAAAAATGAACTTTGAACTGAAAAACACGAATAAACTGTTAAGAATTCAAAACAAAATTGAACAATTTGGCGGTATCGGGCATCAAAGGATAAAAAAGTATTAAAATATTTTTCAAAGAAGCGTGCCTAAAGGCAGTCTTGGGCAGTAGAGGGTTAAAATTGTAAGTAAAATAAAATTAAAATGGGAATCGGCAAAAAGAAGTCCCGGGCAGTACCAAAATATCCTTAATCGTTTTATCGACTCAACTGCAGGTAGTCAGAAAATAGCTAGTGTTCACAAATATTGCATAAGCGATCGTAGGCTACGAATTGTCCAAGGTTTGAAACTTGACTACGGTTTGAAACTTGAGTAACGTTTGGAACTTGACTAAAGGTTGAGACCTAAAAATGTTGCCTTTTGAAAAAATTAACTTCCGAACCCCAGTGCGGAGAACTTTTTTACTTTAGGTGGCTTTACAGCTCGCGGTGAACCTGGGCCTGCTTCTCGCAACCATTTGTGTGTGCGTGTTATATTTTCGCACGAATGGAGGGGACCTGCAGTTTTGAGAAGCTCATTGATAAATAATACTCTTTGATTGCTTGTCAGACATTCGAAAGAGGTGGCAACCGTGAAAAACTTTTTTTAAGTGTTGGACCCGGGCTGGGATTGAACCCGGCAGTATGCGTAGTAGTCCAACGCACTAACAATCACAGCCACGGCGACCACCAGTGCGGAGAACAGAGCCTTCAAATGGTGCAAGTTAGTGCAAAAACCAAGCTAGCTTCTGTCGAAAATCTTCCAGCGCCTTGATAAAAGTTAATGGGTCGTATTAATAAAAATTAGCAATTACTTCGAGTAAAATCTCTTAGCAAGGTATTTAGCATTTGCTAGAAATCGGTATGAATAAAACTTAAGTTTACTTGAGCAAGCTCGAAAATTCGAAGTGAGCATTTGCTTGACATTTGACAGCATATCGCACAACTGACATTTTGCAAATTATTCAGGAGACACAAAAAATGTCTGCTACATAAATAAATTGAACCAAAAGTCAACAAAACATTTAGTTTGGGAACATTTTAATCTAATTCATTTTAAAATGAGTATTTACTGGTATTTCATAAATTAAGGGTGTTGTATTGAAACCTAAATTTTGAAAAAAATGTCAGTTGTACGAGTGTCACTGTTGCGAAAAAAATACAAACGAATTAGAAAATTTTATCGACGAATTTAACAAAATACATACTATTTAGTGTACCAATGCGAGAAATCTCGCAGACCCAACACCCGTTTACAGACAACGAATGAAATGGCTACCAACTGGCACCTTATTGCAAAAAGTTTTTCCGTGGTCGTGATACTGTGTTAACAAATTGTTAGTTTTTATAAAATGAGAGTGCAAGTCATTACTGCTCCAGGGCATTCTCCTTCTTTTGATACCTTATTTGTTAATAGATAATAGTAAACGTTCAAATATAGTTTTTTGGTAATAAATTTACTCATACTTATGTACTTTCTCACAAATTTTATTACTGATGAACAATATTCAGTTGCTAAGCTTTTTAGCTTGGATTCAGTGTTGGAATCATTGGAATCTGTGCAGAAATAAACTCTCAGGAGAAATCACAAGCTGTGGCGCTAGCGATTTAATTATGTACAGCTGTGTTCGATAAAATAGCAGTGCGTTTTTAAAATCTCTGAATTCTATCTTTTAAATCGCACCTACTTTGGTTCTAGAAATCGAGAGAAGAAGTCGAGAACATACGGCACGAAAGAAAAGCGAAATTTAATTAAAAAAACTTATAAATGAAGGAAAATCCTATAAAAATATATTCAGGAGTAGCTAGTTTGTTCGGCAGAGATAGATCGAAATGCTATAATATACGAAAAAACAAGAAAACAGGTGAAAACAGCGAAACAGATTGCTTCGGAAGATGTCCAAATCATAAGAACAGCTAAGCGTGGTCCTTTTATCTCATCAACGAAGATTCAAATCTCGAGATAAGTGTTGTACCGGTAAGGAAGAGACTTCTAGAGGCTAGATTAAAAGCAAATTTTCCGAGAAAAGTTGCACTTCTGACAAAATATCATAGGGCCTAACGCATACAATGTATCCGAAAAAACAGTCAATGGCCACTGTCACAAAGGAGAAATATTCTCTGAGCCAAAGCTAAAGCTAAAATATTTGGCTCTAGTGAATCTAGGAAATAAGTCCTGTAAGAGATCGTTGTCTTACATAACAGACACCCTGTACTTCATACAGCACATCGCCCTTCTAGTACAATAAGATGTCTCATGTAAAGTTAGCATTTTAAGGACTGTCAGAAATAAACAGATATCCAACGAAATCGCCTCGTGTCTTAATATATAACATGGCGCTGCGGACAAACTAAAAGTGCTAGAAAAGAAGAAAAAACGAGTTAACAAAATAAGAGGCAGCTAGTAAAAAAAAAAAAAAAAAAAACAAATAAAAACCACAAAGCAAATTCCAAAGAAAATAAATAGTTGTGAGAAAAAAAAGGTCAAAAAGGTGGAACACTAGTTAAAACAAGCGATACACGAAATCGCCCACGTGTAAATCTCAACGGGAATGGCTGGTGAGGAACAAATACAGGAACAAAAACCAAATTCAACAACAATGGTGCCCTCAAATCTTCCTACTCCGAGTCCACTAAATGTTGAAGGAAGTCTCGCTGATAATTGGAAGAAGTTCAAACAAAACTTCCAGATATACCTAATCGCAACTGGCATATCAGAGTCTTCAGCTGAGTCACAAGTGGCGATTTTCAAGCTTCTGGTGGGTGAAAGTGGAATGGAGATATTTAATGTCCTAAATTTAACGTCAGGTGAAGAAAAGTCACTAGACAAAATACTGAAAAAATTTGACGACTACTGCATTCCAAAAAAAAACGTGGTCTTCGAGAGATATATCTTCAACTCGAGAACGCAAAAACATGGAAAATCATTCGAGCTGTATCTCAAGGATATACGTCATCTGGTAAAATCGTGTGATTATGGAGCTGCAGAGGATTCCATTCTAAGAGATCGTATAGTGATGGGTATATACGACAAAAAATTGCAAGAAAAGCTGCTAGCTGATCGGGAGCTGTCCTTAGCAAAGTCGATAGAGGTGTGTAAGCTGTTTGAAATAAGTAAGGAACAAACAAAGGTAATACAAGATGGTCCATCCAGTGAGATGAAAAGTTCCATAAATATTGTAAAGAAATTTTCAAAATTTAAAAATAAATATAGAAACGTAGAAAATACCAACAAATATAGTAGTGCACATAAGTCAAATTTTAATCAAAGTTTATTAAATTGTAACAAATGTTTACAACGTCATCCGAGGCATAAGTGTCCAGCATTCAATAAGATTTGTTTTTGTTGCAAAAAGCCAAATCATTTTGGTGCTGCTTGCAGAAATCGCAAGCATAAAAAAGTAAATGCGGTTAATGTTGGTGACAGTTATGACTCAGATGATGGTGTTTATTATACGGATGTTGTGGCTGCTGTTGGTGGTGGGTTGAAAGCGTGGTACGGTGACGTTGGAATAGCGGGTAAAATCATTCGATTTAAATTAGACACGGGCGCAGATGAAAACATTCTCTCGGTAGATAATATTAAGAACATTAACTTGTTAGACAAAGTGGAAAAAACCTTTGTGACGTTGAAAGCTTTTGGTGGTTCGGAAATAAAAGTTGCGGGAGAAATATATTTGACATGTGAAGCAAACCAAAAAGTCAAATCATACAAATTTATAGTAGTGAAAGGAAGAGTGGGGGTTGTACCATTGCTAGGTAGAGAAGCATGTGAAGAACTCAATTTTGTTAAAAGAATTAATGAGGTTAGGAAAATAAACAACAATGAAGTGTGTACAACAGTTGATAGTTTTGTGAATAAAAATAAAGAAGTGTTCAGTGGTATAGGGAAATTTTCCGAAATATATTCACTGAAAATTAAAAATGGTGTAGATCCAATTGCAAAACCGGCGCGAAGAGTAGCACAAAATTTATTACAGCCATTAAAAAATGAGCTAGATCGTCTTGAGAAAATGCAAATAATTAAAAAAGTGCTGGAGCCTGTGGAGTGGACCTCTAATATAGTCATAGTCGAGAAACCAAACAACACTATTCGCGTTTGTCTAGACCCAAAAGATTTGAACAGTGCTTTAGTGGTGGAACAATGTAATATTCCGACTTTGGAGGAACTTAGAGCACTATTAGCCGGTATGATGGTGTTTTCAGTGCTTGACTTAAAGGATGGGTTTTTCCATGTTCAGTTGGATAAAGAATCTAGTTTTATTTGTACATTTAGTACACCACATGGAATGTACAGATACTTGAGGCTAGCTTTCGGATTGAAACCAGCCCCAATGATTTTTCAGAGGTACACTTCTCGTGTTTTTGGCAACATTGACGGTGTCTTCGTATACTTCGATGACATTCTCATCTTTGCAAGAACGAACGAAGAACATGATAATATCATGAATGAAGTAATTGAAGCTGCTATTTGTCATAATGTTAAATTTAACAAACAAAAGTTACAATATAGAGAAACAAAGGTCAAGTATATGGGATTTGTTTTGTCGAGTCTTGGCTTATCGGTTGATGAGACAAGAATAGAATCAATCGTAAAGATGAAAGACCCAGATTCTAAGGTAGGATTACAAAAAATACTAGGTATGGTCAACTATTTAAGAGATTTCTTGCCTAATCTAGCAAAAGAAACCGAGCCTCTTCGAGAGTTACTACGAAAAAATGTAGTTTTTAATTGGCTTCAAAAACATTCTACATGTATAAGCAAAATAAAAAGTATGCTAGTTAATGCTACTTCCTTGCAGAATTTCGATCCAAACAAGGATATTGTCATACAAACCGATGCAAGCTCATATGGTCTGGGTGCGTGCCTTCTGCAAAATAAAACGCCAATCTCATGGGCTTCACGAGGGCTAAGTGACACAGAAAAAAACTATGGGCAAGTTGAAAAAGAACTCTTAGCTATTTTGTACGCATGCAAAAAGTTTCATTTTTATTTATACGGTCGTGAGATTGTGGTCGAGACCGATCATAAACCTTTGGTTCCCCTGCTCGAGAAAAGCATAAATAAAATACCATCGATGAGACTTCAAAGAATGCGACTTAAGTTGGAGAAATACAAGCTAAGGCTTTGTTACATTCCGGGCAAATATCTTCTTCTTGCAGATGTTATGTCAAGGTACGGAAATGATAGTTACGATAAAAGTGAGGAAATAAATTTAGAGGGGTGCGTGCATGAAATTAATATGTCAAATGAAAAACGGGAAAAGTTTAGGAAGGCTACATTTGAGGATGAAGATTTGAAACGAGTTTTAAAATTTTATAAAGAGGGTTGGCCCAAATTAAAAAATAATCTTTCGCCTTGTCTTAAATTTTTGTGTAAATTTAAAAATGATATTTGTTGTGAGGATAACATAGTTTTGTTAGGTGAAAAGGTTGTAGTTCCGAGGTCTCTGCAAAACGAAATATTACAGTGGCTGCATGTTGCGCATTCAGGAACTGAGAAAATGAAAAATAGGGCTCGAATGCTTTTTTATTGGGTTTGTATTAACAATGACATAGAAAACTTTGTGGCCCAATGCAAAGTATGTCAAAAGTATTCCTGCGCATCTCAAAAAGAGCCACTTCTTCATCATAAGACACCGAGCTTTCCATTTGAAAGGATTTTTGCAGATATAGCTTCTTTTGCGGGAAAAGAATATCTGGTAGTTGTGGACTCGTACTCAAAATGGATTGAGATTCTGAAACTCAAAAATAAATCGGCGGCTGAAGTTATTTCAGCACTCAAGCCTTTATTTGCTACTCATGGCATACCAAAGGAGTTCATCTCTGATAACATACCGTTCAACAGCTATGAGTTTAAGAAGTTTAGCAGCGAGTATGAGTTTAACATAACATTTTGCTCTCCTAATTATCCGCAAAGTAGAGCATATGCTGAAAAAGGTGTTCAGATAGCGAAAAATATGATGAAGAAGTGTGGTGATAGTAGCACTGATATAAATTTAGCATTGTTAGAGTACCGAAACAGTCCGGTGAAGGGAATGGGTGCATCACCCTCACAGATTTTGTTATCTCGAGTAACAAGAACACATATGCCTATATCAGACAGGCTGCTGAGGCCAAAGGTCGTTGATAAAGTACCAATCAAAATCGAAACTCAGAATGCGAAAAACAGCAAGTATTATGATAAACATGCAAAGCATAAAGATAACTTTAGTGATGGAGAAGATATATTGGTTAGGGAGAAAGGAAATTGGGTTGATGGAAGAATCGTAAAGAAACTAGGGACGCCTAGATCTTACTTAGTGAAGCTAGAAACAGGGGAAATATTTCATAGAACTACCAGACACTTAAAGCGACCTAGATTTTGTTATGACACAATGCCTGTTTTGCCTAGTGTATCCGGTGATACGAGTAATGCCAAAATCAATGGGCAACAACAAGTTTCAGAACGATCACCCTATCAGCTTCGACCTAGACCATGTCTTCAGTCATCCACGAATTAAATTAAAGTTAAGTTTAATTTAAATTGTTTAATGATAATTATAAAAACAAAATTGAATTAAATGTTAATTTAAATTATTTATTGATAATATTATAAAATGAATTAAAACATAATTGAATTAAATGTTAATTTAAATTATTTATTGATAATATTATAAAATGAATTAAAACATAATTGAATTAAATGTTAATTTAAATTATTTATTGATAATATTATAAAATGAATTTAAACAAAATTGAACTAAATGTTAATTTAAATTATTTAATGATTATTACAAAGTGGATTAGAATAAAATTGAATTAGAAGTTAAATTTAAATTAAGTTAAATACATATGTCTATATATAAATTAAGTTACTTAAATGAATTTAAATAAATTGTTTTTATATACTTAGAAGGGAGATCTAAGAGATCGTTGTCTTACATAACAGACACCCTGTACTTCATACAGCATATCGCCCTTCTAGTACAATAAGATGTCTCATGTAAAGTTAGCATTTTAAGGACTGTCAGAAATAAACAGATATCCAACGAAATCGCCTCGTGTCTTAATATATAACAAGTCCGAAAACGGGTTAATGCAAAATGCCACCCTCAGTATACTCTACCGACTGTTAAGCATGGGGATGCCCGAATGATGATTTCAGCAAATATCTCTTGTAATGGGTTGGTCCATCATTTTGGATAATTTTGAATTCTTCAAAATGTTATGCTGTCGTATGCTGAAGAGAAAGTGCGTCTTAAGTGGGTATTTATGCAGAATAACGATTCGAAACATACGGCATAAGCAACAAAGAATTGATTTGAGGAGAATAAAGTCGATAAATCCATTTGAAAATCTTTGGACTGACGTAAAAAAAAGTCGTGAAGACAGCTAGACCCAGAAATATAAAGACATTGTGAGTAGTGGGCCAAAAGGCTTGGGAAGCTATTCTACTGAAATGACACCAGAATTTTATTAATTATATGCCACACCTGTGCGGGGTTGTTATAAAAAAATAAGAGATCAACAACAAAATATTGAAGGAAGTCACATTCGAAGCTGAAAACAATTGAAACAATAAACGATTTCATATTTCTCTTCCAGCACTGCTATTTCATCGAACACCAAAAAAGTGTCATTTTCTGTTTTTCGTTCTAAAAGGTTTTTTTTTTTTAAATAAATTGCAATGTAATATAATGTTTTTTATAAATCTTAGGTTTTTTACCACACCAAAAAAAAAATTAATATTTGGTAATCGAATGAAGTATATTTTCAAAATGCCTTTCAAATTGCATTGCATTGCTATTTTATTGAACACAGCTGTATATAGATTGACGAGAATTATAGTTTGCAGTAACGGTAACCTTTTGCGTTTGTCAGTTTCGAACAAAGCAAATGCTCAAGTAAGTTCTCTCGCATACAAATCCGAGCAAATGCTCAAAATTTGAGCAATTGCTTTATATTTGAGTAAAGTCAGGTTTTATTAATACGACTCAATAAATTCGCCAGTTTTTGTTATATCAGATAATTTGGACACATTTTGAAAATGAGGCTAATTCTACGTAGGGTAGCTGCAAAAGTAAGTCAAAATGCCTTGAGATATGTACTGAAATGTCAGCAGTTCTATAAATTTAGTTTATAACTCAGATTTATTTGTATAAGGGGCTTAAAGTGTCCAAGACCGGAGACAAATTGTAAGCGGCCAATTAAAGAGCTGCAATTTAGAAGAACCGTCTCAATTTATTTCAAAAATAAAATTTTAAAATCTTCTTTCTACTGGCGACTACCTTATGATGAGGCAAGCAACAAAAATACATAAGATTCCTAGCTTATAGGGACAAAATCAATAAGGAATAATTTAAAGTAGATGAGCGTATCTACCTACTGCAGCAGTAGTACCACCTGAGACAATGGAAGTTCTCAGAAATTAAAAGAGGTAGACCTGCTTAGAGTTAATAAGATATTATATGTATCAAACCAATCAGTATTTAGAAAATTGTAGTTTAGTTAAAAAAATATATAAAAAATGACCTACTGATAACCTTACCACGGGTAAAAATACTTATATAAAATAATAATAAAAAAAAAAATACAAACAAAACTATAAAATAATTTTCTCATAATAAATAACTAGTTTATAAATAAACAATTTAACCGAATCTTAGATCGGAAACAAATAAAACTTCTCCTCTATGTTACTATCTCATTTAAAAGGTACTTATAAATGTTATATTTATTATTAAAACGGTTTAGGTACATACAATTTGAGTTAAGTGTTTTAGAGATTATGTAATTGAGTATTTTTTTTTTTAAATGTATTGCAAGAGATACGAATTTGTTGCAGTTGGTTCTTTTATCGTTATCAGCGTGTTTGCATTTACATATGTACATCATTTACAGACAATTTTTTCTTTAGTTAAAAATAACCGATTTTCTTATATACACATAATGTATACTCATACATACTGTCTGTCGATATTTTGATGACCATTTTGCTTACAATTAGATTTATATTTTTTTTATTCATAGATGTATAACATTTAAATAATGCATGTATATAAAATTCAACAGGTCTAATTTAAAAAAAAAATTAAACAATTCACTGATCTAGTACATTTTTAGTTTTAACTTCTTATACTAAATTTTCCTTTTAAACTAGTATTTCAGTCTTATATTTAGTAAAATCCGCTTGTTAAGTTATTTTTTGATCATATTTCTGTAATGAGTAAGAAAATATTGTGTTGTTGTACGTTTAAACTGGGATTTTCACTTGGAATTGATTTTGCGTCATATAAGAAAACCACACATCAAATTGGCAAGCTAAATATTTAGTACTCTTGGCAATTATTAAAAAAAAAAAAAACTAATAAATAAATAACCACGGATATTAATATAAAAAAATAAATAAAAATATACGCAGGATGCATACACTTAACTGCATTTCCATAATAATAACATGCAATTATTGAAATATAAGTATAAACAACTAAATATGTACGAATAAAATGTATGTATGCCTTCCAGTGACATGTATATTTTGCATGCGTTCCTTGAGGTCATATATATATGTACATATGTACATACACATTTTGTTATAGGTAATTATTAATTTAGTTTTTTATTTTTTACAATCACATAGTCCCACTTACGTTGCATAAAATAAAATGTCATCTAATATAAAAATGTATTTACCTACACATAATAAAAGCTTCTGCGTTATCGGTATGCATATGTCATACCCAGTTATCGGTTACAACAAAGAGCAGTAACTTTCATATACACATTAGGCGCTATTCTTTTTTAGTTCACAGCAGAGCTCTGAATAGAGCCTGAGCGAATCAAGAGCGCTCTGAACTGAGTGTGCTCTGAGCGCAGTCTGAGCGGCGAGCGCTCTGATTTATTTTTGAAACACACTTGAGCCCTTAGCTGTCATATGAATTTCAATCGTATTTTTCAACCATGTTTTTCATCTATTTATAACCTAAAATTAAGTTTATACTTATTATTAATATTATTTAATACAATTATTAAATTGTATAAACTAACTTCTACGCCATTACAAAAGTCCTCGCCCGCCATTTCAACTGTTTTCCATTTTTTCCTGTCTATCAAATGTGACTTTGGCTGCACTCAGCATTTTACTCTGAATGCGCAGTCTATTTATTTTGAGCGCATAAAGCGCGCTCTGAGCGAATAAAGAAACACACGTTCCACAACGTTCACACGAAACACGAATCATTTTTTTTGACAGTTCACGCTCTGCTCTGAACTAAAAAAGAAAAACGCTTATGCCCGTTTTCACAGTGCGAGCTTAAGTGTCGGATTAGTTAGGTGTAGGATTGAACATAAAACTCACTTAAGAAGTTTTCGTTTTTACAGTTAACACTTAAGGGTGGTATATTTAAGTCATGGATTGAGTGTCATTGTGAACCATTTATGGAAAAAAGTAATTGTGATAGAACACAAAATGTCAAACGAAAGTTGGTTTTCATTTCCTTGTCAAGTGCTTTTTGGAAAAAATACAATGAAAATTAAGAGAAAAGAAGACAAAGAAGCCGCTGCATGTGTGGAAATAAAAAAATCTATAATGCTAACGTTATAGAAAAATGTGTGGTGTCTATTTGAGAGTAAAAGCAGCTCTCGAGATCAAATTCGCAAGCCGAAACCGTCTTGAGAGCAGCTCTTTATTCTCGACATTCGAACTATTTGAGTCACTCGCAAGTGGAGCAATGTTTTGATCACTACCGAAGATTAGCTCGCAGAACTCCAACAGAGTTCGTATTTTGCGAGTAGCTGTCGAGAGTCAACATGGTAAAACAGTTGAAATCGCAGGAAACCAATCAACTCATAGAGAAATATGAGTCTATTGAAACTTTGTGGAAAACTACTGATAAGTTATTTTGCGACAGAAACAAAAAAATTAAGTAATATTACGTTCACACGTACATACTTGTATGGCTTTCCTTAATTTACCGTCCTGTTCTCCATTTCGAGTGAAAGTGGATTGAAAATGAATTTGGAATTCAATCGAAATGGAATTTATTGTTCTGCATTCCAAGTGGATTTGAATTTTTGGAATCCACTCATTCATTCATTTGATTGAAATGTCAAAATCTAGTGTAAAAACATTTCAAAGTTATTTGAGATTTCTAGTTCCTTCTTTTGTGAAAGTGAATTAACAATTTATAAAGAAATTATTTTATTAAAAATGAATTTTATTTTGTTTTTGTTTTTTTGTTTATTTTTTATTTGAAGGTCAAAGGGAAAGGATTTTGACATTGGCCTTCGTAGATCCATAGTCAGCAAAGTTCTCGGCGAAATGTTAAACATTTTGCAAAACAACTTCTGTTCGAAGCGGACGAAACTGCAAAGTACGCAGATGGAAGAAGAAAATATGTTCTTTTTTGAAAAATAATGGATTCCGGGGATTATAGATTGCTTGGAATGTATTTATAAACATTCACCTTCACCTCTTGAAAGTTGTTAACAACAATTTCTAATATTTTTCCATTCAGTCGTTGGAAGACTTTCACTCTTAAACCGTTGTACTAACTTGCTTCACAAATCGTTAGTATACGCTATGTCCCCTTTAACAAAACCCGTTGAATGTTATTCAAGAGAATACTCTCTTGCCTCTAATTTTTGTGTGTTTCCCCTATTTGAGAAATCAATTAATTTATTACACTAATGGAAGGTCTTAATCGTTTACTCAGATTTTTCAAAATGAATCTGATCAAATTAATTAATTAATCCACTTTACAACGGCATTTGAATTCAATTCACGTCAAGAAACTCAAGTGAATTCAATTCACTAAAAACAAAGGATTTTCGGAATGCAGAACACGAATTTACAGTTGTCATTTTGAGCGGAATATAGAACACCAAAATATTCACTTTCAAACATACGATCCAAAATCTATGATATCGTTCGGAATACAGAACACCTAATTCCACTTTTGGTGGTCGAATTCACTAAAAGTGGAATGTAGAACAGGGCGATTAGTATCCGTTGTGGGCCCAACGGATTAAATGAATATGTATATTTTATCTCACTAGTAGCCAAACGTCAAAAACAAATCTCTGAATTGTGTAGCATCATCAATTTGAAGCTCTCTTGTAAGACTAGACTCCGCACTGAATTAGGCACGACGATCTTCCCCTTGGTTTAACACAGCATTTTTTTTTTACTTTTTTCCTTTTGTAAGAGCAGTGCCAATAATTGAAGCAACTGTAACCTTTCGCTACTTCCAACTGATGACAAGCAGAAGAAATATATCAAGTGGGCACGGTTATGAGTACTTTCAGGAAATAAACTCTTAAAATTCTACCAGAACTCGCGATATTTAAATTTCAAAAATATTATACAGTACTACCTCGGTAATTTGAATTATTAGAGACCTACCCAAGTTCGAACCACGGAGGTTTTCGAATTACTGGATACTTTCTTCGTTGTCAATATTTCGGATACAAAAGCAGTGTTAAACGGTTTTAAGTAGTAAAATACAAAATGTTGTGGTGCTTTTGAAGACGGTTCATATTTGTCTGACAAAAATGCTTGAAATGTAACTTAAGATCGTAATTTATTAAAATAACAAACCATTCACAAAGCCAGTCGACACAAAAATGCTAACTGCAGGTCTACCTACAATATTTTTTCCTCAAACAAAAATTAGCTTACAGCCTACTGAAATGGAATCGACACGTCTTTATCTTTATAAATGTTCTTTATTCTTCTTTCTTTATTGTAGCAAAAAAAAATTTACATTATTGGATACTATTGCACAATTTACAGAGATGTGGTATTATTTATTACCTTACTACTGAAAAATTACTAATGTGATACAAATAATATAATACAAATAATCTAGAAGGAAAAGCTACAAGTAAAAACCTTCACTATAAATGTTATCTCCTAA
Source organism: Brachyopa scutellaris (assembly GCA_949775065.1). Lineage (NCBI taxonomy): Eukaryota > Metazoa > Arthropoda > Insecta > Diptera > Syrphidae > Brachyopa > Brachyopa scutellaris. The sequence goes on from OX459114.1 coordinate 56,092,379, forward strand.
TATTTCTAGGTTCATAATTATAACTCTGAAACTGTAAAATCATTTAGCAAATAAACTACGGAGAAAATTCGAATTACAGAGTACCAATTTTCGCAAGTGTTCGAATTACAAAATACGTAATGTAATCAAATAGGTGTTCGAATTAGTGGAGCGTTCGAATGACCGAGTGCTCGAATTAGCGAGGTAGTACTGTATATATTTTAGGTATACAACAATCTCGAATGGACAGTCATCCGAGAATAACTCTCAATAGCGAAAGTACTCTCAAATGGACCTTTACTAACAACCAACATCAGCATTGAATGCATATATGCATATTATGATTTGAAAATTCGCTGTTCGACGAAGTTGCTTGAACGTATTTATTTCAACAGGCGGTTTGATATGATTATACCAAAATACACATTTTAACATCATAACAACAGGCTCTGTTATTAGAAAAATTAAGAGGAACAATTTGTGAAATACACACATAGTAAGAAGGGCGCTCCTTATCAGCATAATCACGTTTTAATGCGAGCCCATCCTTATGCAGTAAAACAATTCCACTAAATCACCGATAACAAATACGACAAGAAAAGTGGTCTTGTTCTAACGAGTGATGCTGGGAAAAATGCAGAGAGCTGAAAAGCGATTTGCACAATTTTAATGCAATTTTTATAAAACATACGGACCACTATGTGATCCAATAACTTAATTAACTCATTAAGCAAATGAACAACAGTAATCCAGCTAGAAGCGGTTTCAAAACAAGTTTGAACACGATAACATTTGAGTGAATGAGTTTTCCCATCAGATTCACATTGATTTCAAAAAGAAATCCAAATTTAATTAAATCACATTCAAATGCAATATAATTGATTGAGAAAGTTTCAAGAAAATACGTCCTGTCCTGCAGACGTTAATACATACATATATACACACTTATTATTATTACTGGCAAACAGCTGAAAGAAATGGCTCACAGTTTCTGTATTCAAAAACGTCAACGTTAACGTAATGATGTGTATTCGAATATGTTTTCCTAATCAAGAACAAACCTTATCTGAAATGTTATCAGATAAAGTTTATAGCAATGATGGCGTACATATTATAAAATTCTACGTCTAGTCTAGTGAATGATCTTCTAAATATTGTTTCAAACTATGTAATATAAATACTTGTAGCTGTATACATAAATAGTGGTGACCACGTAATTAAGGACATTCCATTTTCAGTTTTAAACTTCGTATAATTCCCGTATTTTATGTTATATGTTTTCTTTGTTAAATAAATGCAGTATTCTTCATTCGTTATAAAAAAATAATAAACAAAAAAAGAAAACATTTACAAAATAACATAAAATCAGCTATTTCTGCTTGGACACATAAATTAAGGACACTATCAAATATCAAACTTTTTTAACCAAGAAAAATTAAAAATAGAAAAATTCACTTTAGGTGTCACTACACATTTAGTACTTGGTCGGATAACCTTTTGCTTCAATCACAGCTTTGCACCTTTTCGTAAGGTTGGCAACTAAAGGCTGACATCATAAGGCTGGAATACTCTGCCACATTTCCTTTACGTTTAGAATAGTTCTTCAGCATTTTTACTTATTTTTTTCTTCAGAGTCCTTTCCACGTCCGGTTTTGCAAAGCGTTTAGGTCGGGACTCTGCGCTAGCCAATCCAAAATATTTATGTTTTCTGAGGAAAACCACTGATTAACAGTGTGTTCTGGATCGTTGTCCTGCATAAAAATAAATGGATCAGGCATGTGTTGAACTACAAAAGGCTTCATCGTGCTCTACAATATGTCCTTATGCAAGTGTTGATCCATTTGGCCAACACCAAACCAGGAAAACGCAGCGAGAAAGTGTAGCGAGGATTGAGTTCCTTGTTTTGCGGACGTCTTACATACTTTTTGCCATCTGAGCCTAGCATGTTGAACTTTGACTCATCGCTCTTGTTTCCAAAAATCAACGGGTTTTTTGGCGTGTTCTCTTCCGAATTGTATTCTACATATTAAATTAATTTTGGAAACGAGCGGCTTTTTTTGCAATGCAGCCACGTAATCCCTTTATGAGTAATCGGCGTGTTATGGTTCTTGCTGCTACTTCTTCATTTAAATTTGCCACGAATGCGATGTTAATCTGCGTGAAAGAGTTAGCTTTGCTCAAGTTGCAGATAATGCGATCTTCTCTCTTAGTGGTATTTCTTGGTCTTGGCTTTCTTTCATTGTTCCCTATGTTTCTATTCTCTGTGTACTGCTGAATCGCAATATCCACATAAATTTGTTACTGACTTATTTTCTGTGTAGCATTTCGTGACGATAATTCAGCGCAATTGAGACGTGCAATTCTTTTTGCGAACCATTTATAGATTAACTTAACCTTCAATTCTTTTATCTTATGCTACTGCAAATACAATATACCACTTACCACAATTTTTTTAATTTTTTATTACAACTTGATTAAATAAAATAATAGCTGTCCTTAATTATGTGAACAACTCAAATAATCACTCATCTACAACTGGCACAACACAACAACTGAATAACAAACTAAACACGTGCTTGAGTATGATCGTAGTTAACCGTTACAGCTTACAGAGAGTGCGTAAACAATATGATGAGGGCAAAAACCGAAAAAAAATGTATTCTCTGATTTGAGAATATTGTTCTGAATTATGTGACTACACTGCAATTGGTCTTATAAAATATCAATCAATATGTATACTGTACACTAATATAGAGGCAATGTAATAACTCTGAAGAAAGTTATTTTCCGCTGTATATGTACATTACGTCAGCCAACAAAACGGTATTTTCCGTTACTTGCACATGTTTGGATGAGTTATTGTGCAAAATGTTCACTCTCAAACCAGTTGCTGCGCTGAACAGTCACTCAGTATTTGTGAAGCTCCGAAAAGCTGGAACTAAAAAGCGAAGTAAATATAGAGGCAACTGTTTATTTTTTTTTTAAATCTATTCTTGGTAAGAATTTCTGTTACATTTTTGGCTTTTAATGTTATTTATTTTTACAGTACAAAGTTTTACTTTGATATTCGAACATGGGACGTGGAAAGAGGCTTACGGAAGAGGAAACAATTAAAATTGGCATTCTCAAAGAAAATGGTTATTCCAATAGACAAATTGCTGCCAAATTATCAAGATCTGCAAATATCGTTGATCACTTTGTCAATTTGGGTGATCAATATGGAAAAACAAAGGCAAAAGGTGCTCCTTAAAAGGTGTCAAACCGCCAAAAAAATCAAATAAATTGTTGCGGAAGCACGCCAAAACAAACTCTTTGCTTCCCAAATAAAAGCGAAATTGGGCCTTGAAGTTGGAGTACGACGTGTCCAACAAATTTTGCAAGCCATGCCAACATTGGTTTCACGAAAAAACTTAAAAAACCAGCACTTACTTCCGGACATAAAGAAAGTCGAGTTTAATTCGTTAAAAATCACATGTCCTGGACAACAAAATGGAGAAGGGTGATTTTTAGCGATGAAAAAAAGTTTAATTTAGATGGGCCAGACGGTTGTCATAGCTATTGGCATGATTTACGAGACAAACCGGAGGTAAGAATGAGCCAAACCTTTGGAGGAGGCAGTGTAATGATTTGGGGCGCTTTCGGCTACAATGGAAACACACCTATTCTTTATGTTCCGTCGAAAATGCTTCAGTATGGTTATATGAATTTGCGGATGAAATCGGGGGACAGAATTTTATCTTTCAGCAAGATAATGCTGCTGTCCATTCTGCCAAGGTGGTACGAGAGTACTTCAGAGATACAAATACACCCGTTTTGGCAAAGAAAGTCTACGCGAATGGGAGGCAATACAACACTGTCAAAGAACTTAAGGAGGCGATTCAAGACGTTTGGAGGACTTTAGAGGATGAATACTTTCATAGTCTAATAAATTCAATGCCCAGCAGGATTTTCGAGGTAATTATTAATAAAGGAGGAAGTACACACTACTAGAATTTTAAATTGTTAAAAAAAAAAAAAAAATTAAAAAAGCAATAAAAACCACTAAAACGATGCCGCCTCTAAATTAATTTCATCAAATTACTGATTTCAACAAATTATTTTTATAACAGTATTTATAGCACCAAACCCTTTCTTACAATACTTTTTACATTACTTTGAGTATCTCGGTAGTCATACATCATCACTTTATATGTAAACAGCATTATTCATAGATTTACAGCATATAATTAGATTGTTTTAAAAAAAGTTGGTGCCCCTATATTAATTTCGCCTAGTGTATATATAGTATACCATACCACATCACTTGCTCTATTAATGCAAACCATCAGATTTGCAGCAATTTGTTTAAATATCTTCGCACTTAGCATCAAATAACAATTATTGAACTACCCGATCCCTACGGAACCCTACAATATAACCATTTAATATAACTAACTCAATTCAGTTATTTGTGTAACACTTTTAAATTGAAAAACAATTTTAAATAAGTGTATGAGTGGACAACTGACTTATATATTGTGAATAGGCCGAGCATCAAAAACTGCATCTACACAGTGCTCTTCAATTATTCCGCCCATATAACATATGACTTAAAATTGAGCCTTAATATTGAATAAGAGTCCCTAGGATGTGCAACAAAATCATTGCCATGGGGACATAGGTATTAAATTCAAAAAAAAAAAAAAAAAAAACATACGAAGTAGATATGCCAGTAAATACACACAAACACACACACAGGCGAACGCACCACTTAAACAAATAACAATAATTAGATAAGCACACCAAATGCAAACGTATCCCTTGGATATTGGATTGTCAAACTTAACATTTAATTATGAAAATAAGATTTTGTACGAGTATGCGTGTAGTAGTGTATTGAAGTAGTACTGGAAATAATGATGGATTTGTATATGAATTTGCAAAATTAAATCAAAACGCTTAACACATAGAGACAGCACAAAATCTGAAATAATATTAACACCGACAGCATGGAAAGATAACATAAATTGCAATTTGTAATTTTTTTGCAAATATGTAGATGAGAATTAAATTGATAGATAAATCGAACAACGGACAAAATGTGAATGTAAAAGCACACGACATTGTGATTGGTTTTGGGGGGGAGAGGATTTTTTTTTACACAGTGTAATGGAGCAATTAAACAATAACTATGAGTTGATCACGGTAAAATGAGTGCAAAATGAGTTTAAAATAGTTTCAAACATACCTGTGATTGGGGTGGAGCCTGTATCGATGGATTTGTATCCAACGTGTGTTTTGATATTACCACGGTTGTGGTTTTTTGGATTTTATCTTCATGATGTTCAGATGGAGATTTCGGTGGAACATTGTCGGCTAATGCTAGAACTTCAGCTGCTCTCACTATATCTAGTACCTGTAAATGTAAATGAAAACTCGTTAGCGACATTACAAAAAAATTGTTTGTGTTGTGTAAAGGACCTTATGTTAGTGAATTTATAGCTTAATAAAAAATTATCTAGGAGAACAGATAAAAAATGAATAAATAAATAAATGTATGCACATATTTTGGGCAACTAAAGCTACTGACTAATAAGTACTCGTTAACAAATACCGACTTGTATTATTAAAGTGTTCAGACTACCACTTCGATGCCATAGTAAAAGTCGTAGCCGGTACTGAGGGCAGTGGTTATAGTACGGATGACCAGACGATTGGAATAAACTGATTAATATGGGGCTAAGGACCAGGGTTACCTTTGGGACCCTTTGGGGTCCAATTGACCCTTTTTTTGATGGCACGGACCCCAGGACCCTCCTTTTTGAAAATCATCGAAATTGGACCCTTTCGGACCCTTTCTGTAAATTGGGAAACAATTAACACACTCAACCGAAATTCTTTCACTTCTTTTAGCAGTCATCGTCACCGATAGCAATCACACTTTTGCATTAACCCGTATTCTATCTATGTATGTGTTTGCCAACGCCGAAATGTAAAATTCCCCTGTAAACAGACACATTTAAATAGTTGTTTCGTTTCGTTTGTCATAATTCTACTATTGTTAATATAAAAAAAGACCTACCAATCCTTGCTATCCGCAATTCCGCATTAAATATTATTGGAAAATGAAGAGTTAGAAGAGTGGGTCCCTAACTCGAATTTAATTCAGAAGTTTAGGGCTTGCATTCCTAACAATTAGGTTTTCCAAACCATAACTTTTTGTCCAAATACTTTTCTTGTTTCTTTTGTTTATGTTACTTTATTTTTAAATGAATTGCTTTTTTTTAAATGACCTGATTTTTTTTATTTTGCTTAAGAGTTTTCATGCATAAGCTTTATATATTTTTAAGCAATTGGACAAAAATGCAAATAAAAAAAACTAATAAAATAATACTTTTCCTACCCCCGTCTTATTCTTTAATTTTATATGGGACCCCTTTATGGACCCTTTCCGGAAATTTTCAGAGGCAACCCTGTTAAGGACCAAAATGGAAGAAAGCTGTACCTAAACTATTATTAAATTGAATAACAGAGCAAACGGTTTATCGACCAGTGGCCCTACTCTGTATTTCGTTTCGAAAGTCAATCCTATTCGAAATTGCTTTTCGTTTCGCTTTTGAATTGGTACTCTGTAACACTTTCGGAATGTAAAAAGTGCTACTAGATGCTTTTTCCACTTAATAATTTTTTTTTGTCGAGTCTCGATATATTTCTTATGAGATATGTCAAATAAATAAACCGAGAATAGGAGGCAAATATTGTTATGATTTTTAAATGAAGAATTTAATATAATAAGACAGAAAAATGTATTCTGTTGCACTTCGGATGGACGAAGAAATAAATTAAGAACGGATTGAGCGGAAAATTATACGGGACAAATCAAATATTATTGAAAAAGGTGATAAAAGGTAAAACTCGGTTAGTACCAATGATTCATATCACCATTACTTTTCATTTATTATTTTAGTTTTGTTCAGAACTTTCGCATTTCGAAGGATGCTTTTTTGTATGTTTTGAATTGCATACGAGATGAATTTCCTTCTCCTTTGGGATCCACTGGAGTTCCTGTAAATTTAAAATACCCGATGATGCGTATCAAACAGCTTTGAACAGTAACATGGAGAACATAATGATGCCTACTCCTACATTGTTAAGAGAATACGAGAGCAAATCACAAATAATTTAACAAATCAATAAACAAAAAAAATAAAGACACAAATTCATTTAGATTTAATAATTCCTAAAAATTAATAGAGAGTACAAAATATTCGTTTTCGAAAATTTTGCTTTCGAAACGAAATACAGAGTAGGGCCCCAGGTTTCTCAATTTAGCAGAAGGCATTTGGTGCTCATCGGGTACATGGTCAAATAAAAGAATACAAGTTTTGTTTTCTAATCCTTCAAATACGTGAACTTTGGTTGCACATGTTTCATTTATTTCGGACTTTTCTACTTATTTTATATCTGTGCATGATAATCACGAGGAATGAAGGCTGCTTCGTCATTATTGGTAAAGACCTCATAGCGACTTTTTACGACAAAGGACAAACAGTGAATCGCTGCGCCTTTAGACCAATTAAGGATGTAACTACGAGCCGAGTAGGATTTGTGTAATGCACTAACAATCACAGGGCCTGATTAATGCAATTTACTAGTGAATATGGCGCCAGCTAGATCGACTCGGCCTTTTATCAACTACAATGCTGTAAATTTAAAGACATTAATCTACGAGTGTTTATTGTAATTTACCTTTTCTGGAGTGCTCTTTTCCTTCGTGCTAACCAATGACTGCTCAGAGTTAACCAAAGCCACAACATCTTTCGATGTTTGAGGAACTCCACTATTTACAACATTTTCTGAATGTAAATTGCTATGCAGCGGCATTTGTTCGGTATTCGTGTCTGTTTTTGTCGCAAAAACTTCGAAATCCTGTAAGTTAGACTGTCGTCATTCATTACAATTTGCGTAAAGACTTTAGAAACTTGTACTATACCTGTCGCGAACGGTCGTCTTCATCTCGATCCAAACTCGATATACTTTGACTTAGTTCTGAGCCAGTTTCCGATGCTCTAGAGCCTGTAAATGAATAAATAAAAAAACATACCATACATATACGTATATAATGTAAAACAAAACTATGTACGTGTAGTCGAATACATACCATGTCGACTGCTTGTTGAATTGATTCCAGTGCTCATGCCACCACCTGTGCCAATTGAATGAATTAAATTCGATTTGTCATAGCCCTTGCATACAACTAAATGTATCTCGTTGCCAGCTGTACGTAGGATGTTTACTGCATCTTGGTGGGCAGCTCCCAACAGAGAATTTCCATTAACTTCAAGGAGACGCATACCGACCTGCAAAGTCAATAAACGACAGCACAGTTAGTACCTATGGCTCTATCAATCTTGGTTCAAGTGTTGAAAGTAAATAAAGAAATTCAATTCGATTGCAGATGCAACATGCATGTTTTCCAAAATTAATAGCACATAAGTATAAAGTCGATTCAAATCGATTGCTAGAGCTCTGCGTTCGATATGCTTTTCGCAATGAATTGAAAACGAAATACAGTAGATGACGGATATAAAAAGGTAATAAAAATCCAAAGAATTTCTTTCTTTTATCAGTGTTTTGTATTACAAAAAGAACGCCTATAAGAAAGACAATTCCTTTTATTAGTAACACACACACATTTAAAAAAGAAAATATGTTATAAATACCGCAGTCATTTAAAATAAGATCTCTTAGCATTATGTATCGGTTATTTGTATGTAATGTACACATAAAAAAGCTAATATCTAAATTGATTGCACTTCCTTTGATTGTTTATACGAAAAGTGTATGGTAACGTTTAGGATAATAAGTAATTTGGGAGAACAGTTGCTTACACACGTTAAATTTCTATGCAATTATTATAACAGCATCAAAATAATATTTTTTATACGTACAAGTTAACACAATGCACTTGGGTCACGCACTAAGTGCATGCCGGCGAATCATATGGGATTCGCTGAGTCAGTTTGTTCAGGTGCAAACATGTTCTCACAGTGCCGGTGCACTGGGATCCAATTGCACCGCACCGGATACACGCGCCGAGACAGAATTGATGACTTAGCACATTGGACGATGGGAACGATGCCTTCCTACGGGCATGGATTAGATTTAAGAATGAGTCTTAAGCGGGAATTTGACTTGTGAAGATTTGTTTTATAGAAATAAAATATATTATTTTTGACCACAGTGTTTATCTTAGTAAGTCGGACGGTTAGGCCAACCCCTTGGTTGGCGTTCGCGATTTTTTTTATGCCCTCTTCAAGGACATGATTTAACTTACATATTAAGTTCATATAAATGTTTTTCTTATAAAAGTATTTTTTATATAGGTTAGGTTACGTTGAGAGGAGTGTGTGATTGAACGAGCAATCATTTTTTATATAAGTTTTATTTAACACGTAGGTTAGGTTAGGTTAGGTTAGGATTGTTGTGTGATTTTTCGAGCAATCATTTCCACTCGGAGACTCAAAGGTCCATTGTCAATCTACTCTTAGTTTGGGAGTAACCAACTTTTTTTAACAAACTCGTAAGCCAGTTTGTGCTCTTGGTGAATCTTAGAAGATTCGATATCTTTAAACTCTGCTATGTCTTCCAAGAATCTATGACCTAAAGTACGGAGGCGTCGTTCTTGGAGGGTGGGGCAGTAGCAGAGTAGATGTTGGATCGATTCACTTTCTTCCTCATCACCGCAGCTTCAACAATATCGTTGGACTCAGGGTCAGGGAGCCATTTACTTGTCATATGAGCTATAGCACAGTGTCCTGTGATTGCTCCGGTGATTAAGCGTATGGAGAATTTAACCAGATTTAACATCGTCTTTGACCTATTAAGATCCAAGTTTCGGCCAGAAAGGACGAGATGTGACGCAGTCGGTTCGCGTTGGTCTCTTTTTCGGTTATATGGTCGATTATGCTGAACAGTCACCCAAATTCTGAAAGTTGTATTTGTGAGTCGTATACGAGCATAGTCGCATTTTGTAATAGCAAATACATTACAAAATAGAGTTATGCTCGTATACGACTTTCAGAATTGGGGTGAATGTTTTAATCGGTGGCAGCATGGAGGTGTCAGCATCACTCTTCCCCATGGCCGATCCAGCTCTAGCTAGTTCGTCTGCTATCTCGTTTCCTCGAAATTGCTATGTCCGAGTACCCAGCACAGTCTAACCTTGTGGTGCCTGATGGCATTTACTGCATTGCGACATTTTTGGACTGCCTTTGATTTTATTGTATTTGATCCTATTGATTTTAGAGCTGGCTGACTATCCACCAGAATGGCTATCTCCGACGACGCACGGAGGGAGGTATGGGAGCCTTTTCAATCACCAGTAGTTCCGCCTGGAAGACACTGTACCTAACTACCTAGGTCCATTTTTGAGCCGGTCGGTGAAGAGTGCTATTTCTTGGTATCTGATCACTTTGATTGACAGCCAGTCTTGATTGGCACATTGAAGTTGAAATCATAGTGAGGAGTAATATAATCTGAAGTCTTGGTTAGAATTTCAGAATTGCATCTCCTCAGTTGCTCTATTTCTCCGAGTGTCCATACGTGGGTTGTCTTAGCTCTTAGCAGATCGGATTCTCATAGTCTGAGGGCTGAGGGAAGGTAATAAAGAATCATATCCAATCCCGCTTGTGGTGTACTTCATATTGCTCCTATCACGCCCTGTGCCGTCAATCTTTGCACTTTGGCCAGCTTGTTAACGTAGCTTTTTACTTATTTAGCGGTTCACCAAACGATGGATCCATAGGTGATGATGGGTCTGATGATTGCAGTGTACATCCAGTTGATTATTTAACACGTATGTAACTCCCTACCGATATATGGGAACGTGCATGGTGTAGTTGTAGTTTCTTATATGAGATGTTTTTATATCTGTCATCTACTCGTATCTATTGTGCTAAATACTAGGTTATTATGCTGTACCCGTTTGCAAGATAATTCAATTTCATCAAATTAAAAACTTTATTAAGAAAAGAATAATTTCTCAAATTAAATCATATACATAACCCCTAAATGGGTGCTTCTTTAAAGAAATGAAAACAAAGACACCCTCATTGTCATTGTTCTAGGATTCATTTGAGTGAATGACAATGAGCAACCCAATTATACACAAGGACTCAAATTGGAACGAACAATAAGAGAACGAGTGAGATATACAAAGTAAAATAAATAATTTTGAACTCACCTTAAGCCTTCCGTCACGTCTAGCAGCCCCCACTGAATTAATCTTGGATACGAATACACCCTCGTCGGTTGGATCCACTGGATTTCCACGCTGGCCATTCAGACCGCCCTTAATGTGCATTCCTAGGCGTTCACCGTCAGTTTTTTTGATAACAATTGTCTGCGAAAGCGTAAAAAGAGGGTAGAGAAAAATAAAAATAATAAAAATAAAAAAAAAAACAAAAAATAAGAAAAATGTATTATCCTTTGAAAAATGAGAAAAAGGATTTTGGTTGTTGTTGTTTGTGTGTTGACGCTTTTCCTTTTTTCTCCTTCAAATAGCTTTGGTTGTGTTGGTTTCTTTAAAATACTTAATAAGTTTTGTTTTGTTTTTGTTCTATTTATTTTCTTTGTTTTTATTTTTTTTTCTTAGATTTGTTTAGATTAGAGACAACATTAAACATTTAATTAAGGTAGATATTGATCCAACAATAGAGTTTTTGTTTTGTTTGTAATTAGTGTGAATTTAAGAAGTTACAGACTGTTAGATTTATTTAAATATAAATAGCATGACGTAGGAATTGTGCAAACAGTGAGTGTAATATAAAAATTATGAAAATTCAGTTTAGCGGATATTTATGCGGAATTCTCGAAATAAAAGTACATATACATTTAGGCCTAAATAGAAGAGGAAGGAAGAGATTATTTACATATAATTTTTAGCAGTCAATTAAAATAAGAGCGGCACAATGTTAACTCCAATATTTTCTAGATCAACCTAATTTTGACTCCTTTCGTGAGTGCATTTTATTGCAAGTCATATAACACCGACTCACAGTGGGTGAAATTACCAATCTAGCGGGAAATTCCAAATTTTTGCTAACATTTTTATAATTTGATAAGCACAGTTTCTAGCCCAATCAAACATAAGGATATTGATTGGCACACAGCCTGACTAGGAAGTTTCGCCACTTAGTGGTCGTGATCTTTTCGCTTTATTTTAATATTTATTACTTACGACGAGTAAGTGCTCACATAAAGAACCTAGTTTGAACAAAGTGCAAGCGTACCTACTGAGGTAGGTAGGTATTTATTAAACTAATAAAGTTTAGTCCTGATTACCTACTTTTATTTACAAACATAGCCGCAAATTCATAGTCAGCCTTTGATTAGGGTATAAAATCGATTCTATTTAAAAACGGTTTTAAATTTAAAACCATATTTTAAGTTTTGTTATTCATAGACACATTTTTCCCATCCTCTAACCGTCTAACGAGTTCCTACTTTAAAACGTATTTTAAGAGCCCCCGCACACTACAGACACTATATTTTAATATTTATTACTTACGACGAGTAAGTGCTCACATAAAGAACCTAGTTTGAACAAAGTGCAAGCGTACCTACTGAGGTAGGTAGGTATTTATTAAACTAATAAAGTTTAGTCCTGATTACCTACTTTTATTTACAAACATAGCCGCAAATTCATAGTCAGCCTTTGATTAGGGTATAAAATCGATTCTATTTAAAAACGGTTTTAAATTTAAAACCATATTTTAAGTTTTGTTATTCATAGACACATTTTTCCCATCCTCTAACCGTCTAACGAGTTCCTACTTTAAAACGTATTTTAAGAGCCCCCGCACACTACAGACTATAAAGTCGGCCGACAGTTTAGTCGGGCTCTTAATCAGTATGAAAATATATGAAAGTGCGCACACTACAACGATTCGATATCGGCCGATAAATAAGTTTGATAGGCTACACGATTGCCTTCAAACTAAAGTATCGGCAAACTATCGGCCGACTACTTAATCAGTACGGCGCTCTTCTACGTGCGCACACTACAGACTATAAAGTCGGCCGATTTTTTTCGATAGCTCAGTTTGCTCTGAATTTTAAATTAATTTTCTTTAAGTTCTGGATGTTTCGTCGTATTTAAATATGGAATTATGGACATATTTGGACGTAGAGCAATGATTACCTCTCTGGAACATTTTTTACTAACTACCATTAAGCGACTATTCTCTGCAAAATGTGTTTAACGACTAGCAAAACCAAATCGTTCGAGCACAGTCGGCCGATTGTTTGTCTAGTGTGCGCACTCACTACCAACCCGACTATTTAATCGGCCCAGTGTGCGCACTAACCGGCCCAACCCGACCAAACTATCGACCGATAGAAAGTCTGTAGTGTGCAGGGGCTCTAAATGTTTTTTGATCAAACAAACACAAACGTAAGCATACTTTGACAGAAAACTAGTAAATTCACATAAAAAAATAATTCAAGCTTCAAAATGGATTAAAAATAGAAACGAAGGCAATTTCCGTTATTATTTTTAATTAAAAACAATTAGTTTTCATGCATGTATGTACATATGTACATACATATATGTATAGGTATTTCCGATAAAACGAGACAGGGGACAGAATTGGGAATCGATGGAAAGGGAAATGCTACGGCAATTTGTGTAACGGCATTTGGAAGTGATGGAAAACAAGGCAATGAGCTTAAGATGAAAATACCAATGGATAGTAGTTTGTGTAATTTGCTTATAAGAACAAATATATTTATATATCTTACCAACATATATCACACTGATTAACATTTCTTCCAAAAAATTGTCAATGTATATGTATTGGAATTGGTAGCGCACGATTCGTTTGAGGTTATTTCATATCAACGATATCAATAAAAAATTTAGCAGTGGTTTTGTCAAAACCTATACCTCGAATAAAATTCTCTTTCATCTAACTCCTCAAATGGGTTCGATCGGGTTTTATACATTTTTGATTTTGTTATCAATTTAACATCTTCGAAAATTTGGAAATCACGATCCCCGGAATCATTTTAATAACTTTCTTTATTGAATGCTGAAAAAGCTGTTTTTATTTACTTAAAATGACGTTTGACTCTTAAATGGGTTTTATCTGACTATGAATTTGCGCCATAGCTTTTAAGTGGCCTGAATACACAAAAAAATCCCAAATAAACTGTTCTCCATGTTTTTGTGGACTTTTAAACATTTCATTCGCAAACTGCCGCTGATTGGCTTAATTTAGATGATAAACTATTTAGTAAGGTTTTGAGAAATAAATTGCAATTCAAAATTTTGTTTAGTTTTTGTCGAGCTTTTTGAAGTTTGGCGAAAAGTGGATGTCAGAAAAGAAAGGATTGCTTCTGTTATAAGCTATGTATGCCATAAATAATAAGAGTGGTAATGAAGAGCAGTATAAGAAAACAAAGCAAATGCTACAAGATTTCACCTCTATTTTTATAAAGCTCAAAATGGAAGGCGGTTCGATGTTAATACATATCTTTATAAGTAAATCGCTTTCGCAAGAGCTTGTGATTCCTCCTGAGAGTTGATTTCAGGACCGATTTCAATGATTCTAACACTGATCAAAAGCTTATCAACTGAACTTTCATCATCAGTATAAATAATTTTGAAAAAGTGCATATAAGTAAAGGAGAAGGGGCAAAATTAAATATAGCCTAGGCCAACAGCGTACACCAATGAAATTGGTATCAAAATAAAACGGAGCTTCAGTACAGTAAAACTGTAAGGTTTTATGAAAATCGTATGTGGGGATTTTGAGATTTTTGTGTGTGAAGTTCGTATTGCGAATGGATCTTCTGATGATTTTTTTCCGTTTATATGCACATAAAATCATAATATCAGAAGAACCGTAAGACGAACATACATGAATTTAATCAAATGAAAGTGATTCTACTATCTTTCTTATGACCTAAAAATAATGGGTTTAAGATTTTCAGTTTTAAAATAATCAATTAATCTCTGAAGACTTTAAAAGAAGAGTATTTTTTTTTTAAATTATAAATGAACTTTCGTTTCGTAAAATAAACTCTCTATTCCTTCAAATGTCAAAATTCCCACCGTTCGATTTTTTCTCACTTTCGAATGAAAATAAAATTAAGCTGATTGTGTTGCTTCAATTCGAAACAACACTTCTTAACACAGAAACGGGACCATCAGGACTTGGACGTCCTGTAAAGTACTTTTTGGAGATCAGCAATCGTGCAAAATGTGCAAAAACCATGCAAGCTATGTTGAATGCCCTATTTGTTTCTTTCGATTCCATTATTTCCTTAGTTTCCAAAACCTCAACAAACAGTCTCAGCAAAGATATGCTTTGTTTATTGTCTGATCCAGCAAAACCAGCAAGACAAGGCTATATATAAAGAAGGAGATGAAGAGGTGGAAAAAGATGAACAAAACGAAGAAGATGAAGATAACGAACAAGATGAAGTTATAGAAAAAGACGAAAAAGAGGAAGAAATGTCTGAAGACGATTTTTCCTGAACTACAATTAATGAACGAGAAATCTAATACTAATTATTGTTATAGAATATTTTATAAGATTTTTGGATTGTTGTGTAATTAAGTAAATTAAAAATAAATTTTTTGTATTGAATTCTTGAACTGGGTATAAGATATTTTTATTAGCAATCTTTGGAGACCAAAAAATACCACGTACATAGATGCAACGAAATGAACAATGCGATAGAAGCTGACTTATTTACCTCTAAATTGGCCATTTCATCAACTGTGCGACGTTAGATGTTATATGTTATTTTAATATTGTCGTAATAGATCCGCTACCAGGACAAGAGTATTCAAAATTCATAGAACCAAAAATGTATATTATATAAATTTTAAATAAAAAAAAAAAAACTAGCCACGAGGAACGTCGCTTAAGCCTAAGCTGCCAGACAACTAAGTGCTGTCACATTTCAAGCACTTTCCTAATTTTGCACAAAACCGACGAACAATCAAAGTTGATTGACCAAATTCACGAGCAGTTAATAACCATTTAAATTTAAATACACTACATCCTATAATAAAGCTTAATTGTGTTTAATATCTACTCCTCGAAAAAGAAAATCCGTTAACAAAAAGAATTTAAAAGTAATGTAAATAGGTAATTTCTTTTTCAAATAGCAAGAAAAATATTCAAGGACTCTACTATGAGGAATTTCTAAGAACCCTTAAGCAAGTTGAAGGCTTGTTGAGCATTGCTACGACCATAAATAAATTAAAAAAAAAAAAAAAAAATTTCTAGAGATGATGTACATTGTACATTCTACTTTACTTTTTACTTTCTCAAATAAACTACAAATACTCTTTCAAAATATGAAACAAAAAAATTGTAATTTATTGCATACTTTAAGTGAAGAGTTCTTTCAATTTTCAAAGCGCTCGCAAATGAATGCAGTTGTTT
Organism: Brachyopa scutellaris; assembly: GCA_949775065.1. NCBI lineage: Eukaryota > Metazoa > Arthropoda > Insecta > Diptera > Syrphidae > Brachyopa > Brachyopa scutellaris. Next base: position 56,108,800 of record OX459114.1, read on the forward strand.
TTGTCTTACCTCAGTTGGTACATAATTAACTTGGATGTGCTTGTAATATTAGAGGCAAAAATAAAGAATTAATTTTGATTAAGCGTGAAACGGTATACAAAATTTTGGATAGCTATTATATTTACAAAAGTCACTTAAAGCGTTTATTTAAATATTTTTACATGCAATTATTTTAGGGAATAAACAAAATCGATGTATACTATGTACATACGTATATTATATATAAACATAGCTTTGCTATTTACCTGGAATCCAACTGGCAGGGGATCGTGTTGAATGTAAAGTTTAATGTCATCGCCAGGTTTAAGCAATTCCATAACTGCATCCTGGTGGGTCGCACGAGACACATCCACACCATTGACTTTCAATATTCTATCACCCATTCGTAGTTTGCCACATTTCGCGGCAATACCATCTGGTACAATCTATAAATTAAGAACAACAACAAATAAATAATTAATTAATGATACATACGAGAATATTAATAGGTATGTATATGACGAAGGTTCATTATAGTTACTTAAATGTATGGAAACATAAAGTTGACAAAATATTCTCACGTCACGAGGATTCGGCAGTTAGTGGGAAGATTAAAGTGATCATGGATTCAGCGACGCATTTGCCGCAGTTGCGTTAAAATATCCGAAACATTACCTAATGGGCATCACCCATATTATAAATGAGCACCGGATACCGACAAGGAGATATTATATTTAGAATTTCGGACTTGAATAGATACATATATGTATGTACATGTCACAGGACAGATGAAGAAACCAGCGACAATATTTTCTATTTAACTGTTCGCCGAATTGTTCTCGCAAGTAGTCATGGTTTGACGGACTGTTTGGTTGGAAAAAAATGTCTTCGCGATCACGGGCTTCCATTTCAGGCAGTAAATTCCGTTATCATGGGGCGATAACGGGCGCCATCTTCAGTTGCATTCCTTATTTTTGAAGAAATATTGACCGATAATTTCTACAACCCATAAATCACACCAAACCATTGTTTTGATGTAATAGCGGCTCTTTAACCTCTTCGGGTTGCTCTTCAGCACAAATACGTCAATTTTGTCTATTAACATAGCCCCATTAAGCCAGTAATGGGCCTAATCGTTGAATATAATTTACCTCTAAGCACACGAAACACATTCGTCGTAGAGCTGATATTCGTAATACAATACAACTGAATAATTTATAAACACTTCGCCAGTCTAAGTATATCCATGATGAAATGAAATGTCTAACAATACTGAACAAAAACATCATGACAGTTTGACACGACGCACGCGCGATCTGTCATAAAATCACTACCGAAAAAAAGTATACCTCTAAATGAATCACCCACTATGTAGTTACAGATTTCGGAATTTATAATATTGCACTATGTGGTGCAAAATATAAGTCACTTACATACAGTGCCGGTAAAAACATGATGGTATTTTACAATCAGCTGAAACAATTTCTTTAGCTGCTACTGTTATATACTATTGCTAAGCGTGTTCTCTCGCTAAAAGTGAGATCACTGGTATCAAAATGATAACGGTTCGTTTTCTGCAGAGCAGTTTTGAGAGAGATTTGCGATTTTGTACGGTAAAAATAATAGCACCGCGCTTACGTTTCTACTGAAAAAAGTAGTTTGTTTTGAATTTTTTTAAAATAAAGCATCACAGTGTTATAGTTAATTTTTTTAAATGGCTTTTGCATAAAAAGATATTAAAATTTCTTATTAATTACGAAGCTATGGGTCGCGAAAGCATTGTAGTTCCGAAAAACGAATAGTTATTCAAAGAATGATTGCAGAGGGAAACATTTATGCAGAAGTTAGACGTTTAGTTGGCTGTTCCAATACAATGATACCCAATTCAATTATTTTTGCACCAAAAGTTGAAACTCGTGGCCGAAAATCTGCTATGTCGCCATTACTCGTCCGACGCTTTGTCCGGCAAAGCAAGAATGAGCCGTTTAACCCTCAGTTTAGCGGTGACCCAAAAGGCGGTAAGTCATACTTTGTGGTCTGACAGACCACATAATCCATTTTGCAGTTGTGGCCTATAAAATCGCGGTACTACTTACTATTCCATGTGTAAGATTAGGTGTAGAAACGATGTATAGTAAAGTGTGTGTTTATAGATTCTTACTTTTATTGGATAAAAAGGAAGAACAGCAAGCAAAGACGTGTTAAGTACCCTACTGGTAGAATTTACATTTTTATTTCATCTTGTAATTAAATCGCTAGCGCAAGACCTTGTGATTCCTCCCGAGAGTTTATTTCTGCACCGATTTCAATGATTCTAACACTGATAGAAAGCTCATCAACTGAACTTTGTTCATCAGTTTTGAAAAAGTGTACATTAGTTAAGTTATTATGAAAAAACATTATTACTTTTACCTACGGGTATAGGGTTTCTATATGCGAGATTCCTCGCACTGGTTCACTAGTTATTCTATAAATTAAATAAAAATAGATATAATGTATGTAGGTACTGTGAACGAGTATATTATTTAGTTAACTGATGATGCTTTTTCTGTAACATATTTTTGTCACACCAATTTTGAGTATAAGCCGCAAACCGGATCCTTACATCTCAGGCAATGTTGTAGTCCAATATATGATGGGCTTAAGTGTTCGGTTGAAAAAATAAGAATAACTGACCTAATGTTTTTTTTTGCCAAGCAACACGATGAGAATTTGTTGTAATGGAAACAAAAAATGCTGCTATTTCATGGGCGAGTAGAGGAGGCCAGCAGTTCTGATAGAAGAAATGTTTTGTTCTTACGAAATGTTTCAACTTAAGCAAGGCTCTTGGACATCAAGGCACTGGCTAAGTTGAGTGTGGAAAAGAAGTTGTCAGCGTATATTGTTCGTCCTGTGCCAAAACGCTTTAACCATATCCATTATCCATTATCCCTATCGTTGGCCCTGATTCACCTCTCTATCTTCATGTGTAAGTTTACCTGATTAAATTAGACCCTGCAATGGATAGTGTGTTTTAGAGTCATAAGCCCACCACACCTTGACACCATATAAACACACAATCCCACTCTCAGCTTCAAGAAAAATCGTTTTCATTTTTGTGGTCTAACAGACCACAACGCGAAACAACGTTAAAATTTTACTCCAACTGTATTTTTGTTCCACGAAATATTGACAACTGTTTCAATATTATTACTGTTATAATATTATTATCGCATTCGACTCGCTGCATCGAGTTTGACAAAGTCATGGCAGCATTTGCGGAAATATTTACAGAAAAAAAAATTACGACACAATAAATTTCAAAATGGTCTGACAGACCACAACGCTAAACGGAGGGTTAAACCTGCAACGGAGCTCAAAAAATAACTAAACTTTGGAGCATGTATTGAAACAGTTCGCAGCCGACTTAGAAATAACAATTTAAAGGCGTGTAGTCCAAGAAAAGTCCCTCTTTTAACCGCTAAGCATGCAACCAAGCGCATGAACTTTGCAAAACGACATACTGGCCAGTAGAGCGGACGGACGAAAGTAAAATTGTAATGTTTGGCGGCAAAGATTCTCGTTCTTACGTAAGGAGGCCCCTAATGCAGAATACAACCCTAAATTCACGTTTAAGCACGGTGGTACAAGCATAATGGTATGGGCTTGTTTTTTTAGTTTTTAATTGCACAATGAAATTCTAGTGCTATTTTTATTGCCGCTTATTTCTTAAGTTAAAGTGACAAATCTTTAATATTTTCCAAATTAATGAATAAATTTTGCGATTCGGTTTCAAAACACCTTCTTTTGAGTTAATTGTGTTTACTGATATGTTCAAAGATTGCTTGCACGGATTTATTTAGTTTTTGCTACTTGAAAAAAATTGCTTCGTATCATGATGCTATTTTTTTCTTACCACAGCTTTTTATACCTAATTCCGATACAAACAAACAAAAATATGAATAATGATTTAACAAAATAACTATACTTACGTGAGAAATAAATACTCCAGGCTCTCGTGCTCCGAATGGCACACAGGAATGATCCGTACCTCCTATTATGCTAAAACCTAACGAACCTTGATTCTTCGGTAAAACGACCTCCTACGTAACACATAAAGAAGAAAAGAAATAAACAAAAAAAAAGTTAATCACCAATTCATGTTTAATAAAAGAGACAATGTTTCATGTTATCAAAGATATTAACTAAGCAAGTCTTTAGATGTGAATATGATTTTATTTACATTACATATATACATATAAAAAGTATGTATGTACATTTAAAAAAAATAAATAAATAAATATAAATACAACCACAGAATAGTATGTTCCGAAATTTCAGTTACAAAAATATTCACAAAAACAACCATTAAATCTTTCCAAATTATTTATAGCATTTCTGCATAAAGCCGTGCATAACCATAAGAACAAACAAACAACAACAACAAAAAAAAACACCACGTGAAGCAATGCATCTATGAATGTTTACATTTATGTATGTGTATGTGTGCATGTATAAAGAAATATGTGAATAAAAAGGACTATCTTGCGATAGAACATAACGTAACTCCACTCGATGATTTCCAAAGCCCACAAGCAATAGGATAACAGTAAAAAGGTATCAGGATCCGATAACAAAATACAGTCATATATACTAACATAACAGAATATATGACTGATAGAAATATAGGATATGGAAATAATGAATAAAGTGAAAATGAGCCCTATGCCCAGAGATACACCCTCATCCTGATTAAGCGTAGCTGCTTGCTGCTGCTTCTGAGTTAGAGGCAATATCAAGCTGGGAAGCCAAGAAAAAAAAATATAAAAGGAAAATACACCGCCTCACTTCCACGCACATTTATAGCGTACAATGGATTGGATAGGTATGCTTAAGTTTATGTATGAATGTATGTATATTTTGCATTTGAAATATGCATCTCATTGTGGAATATAAGCAATGTTTCCATACTTAATGCAGCAACTAAAAAAAAAAATAATTAAATTCTTGTGCAAGATTGAAAACTGAAAACACACACACCCTCTATTATAAACGAGAATATATTAAATATACATATGTATATATCTACGGAATTGGCTTATAAGAAAATGATTAAAATTAAAGAAGAAAATTTAATATTGAGATAGCGAGATAGAGAGTTGGAGAATTTCTTCTACTTAGTCTATAAGAATTTATATAACATGTACACTGATGGACAAAAGTATTCGTAAAATGGTATTACATTACGAAAGGAAGAAAAAAACTTATCTTAACCGTTATTTTGGACATATTATTATTTATTATATAAAAGGTAAGTTCTCAACGTAAACATAAAACAAAATATTTTAGCAAGTCAATTTCGTAATAACTGTAAATAAATAAAAATAACAAATCAATTTAAATATAGCATGGACAAAAGTATTCGTAATTTATAAAAACTCTGTAAACATATTTCGTTCAATAGGTTACTAATTCATTTGTCTGCCTTTTTGTTTTAAAACTGCATGTAGTCTATTAGGCATGGAATGCACTAAGTTCTTGGTAACATCGTTGCCTATATTCCTCCATTCCTCCTGTAGCAACTCCTTTAGCTGTCTCTTTGATGTTATGTGATGTTCTCGTACCCGTTTATCTAGCACATCCCATAGATGCTCTATGGGATTGAGATCTGGTGATTGAGGTGGTGTTCTCAAGGTATGAGGGGTGTGATAGAGTATCCACAAACGAACCATTTCAGCAGTGTGCTTTGGGTCGTTATCTTGTTGAAAGTAGAAAACGTTACCCAAGTTCAAGTTATCAGCGCTCCTATGCAAATTTTCCTTTAATATTTTGAGGTAAAGTTCTTTTTTCATTATTTCATCAATAAACACAAGCTCCCCCACGCCTGAAGCTGCCATACACCCCCACACCATGACTGCACCACCACCATGTTTCACAGTCGCTTGCAGGTCTTTTGGTTTTAACTCGGAGCCTGCCTTTCTCCATACCAAAGCACGACCATCTGATCGGTAAACACAAAATTTGTTTTCACCAGAGAACAAAACTTTATCCCAGAACGATTGAGGTTTGTCTAAGAACTCCTTTCCAAAATTCAGCCTATTCTTTTGGTTTACCTTCGAAATAAGTGTCTTTTTTTCAGCATACCCTGGCGCTGTAGCCCTTGTTTTTTAAGACCCTTCGGATTGTTCGGGGATGAACTTCTGTCCCAGAGCTCTCTTTTATCTCCGCGGCAATTTTGGACGATGGTGTCTTCAGTTCCTTCTTCACCATAACAATTATTTTCCTCTTGTCCCTTGATGTTAGTTTACTTGGGCGACCACTTCTGGGATTATTTTTAAAGCTTGGGTTATTTTCATAACGTTTTACTATATCCCGAACAGTAGTATAGCTTCGTTTAACAATTTCAGATATTTCTTTAATTGATTTGCCACTTTCAACAAGATTCAAAATAATTTTTCGTTCTTCCACGGTTGTTTCTTTACCTTTTCGACTCATGTTGTTCTATAAAATGCACGCGACTACACAGAGGATACTACAAATGTGAAATGATGCAATAAAAACCTAGTATTTAAATTTTACTTCATTTCATTCCTGGAAAATGTTTGTACGAAAAATAAATACAAATTTTTAGTATTTCTTATTGAAAGGCGAATACTTTTGTCCATGCTGAATATGAATTGTGTTATTATTTTTGTTTTATTTACAGTTATTAAGAAATAAAATTGTTGAATTTTATAGTTTATTGTTTGGATTAAGAACTAACCTTCCAAAAAATAAAAAAATTACTGTCAAAAATAACGGTTAAAATTAGTATTTTTCTTTGTTTTGGCATGTAATACAATATTACGAATACTTTTGCCCATCAGTGTATGTACACATAATACTTTAACCGAAAGAATTAAAGACTTTAGGTATATACAATAATATCCAACTATGATGAATACAGTGTTTTTTAATGTGTAAACATCTTAGCTCTCGGTTCGGTCAAATTTTTCTTCGTCGTCCGTCACGCGTAGCCAAACTTAGTATTAGTGCGTTCTCTGTATATGATTCTCTTAGTATTAGTGCATTCTCTGTTTATCCGCCATCATACACAAACGTATGTTTACGAATCAAATTTTACGAGTGCCTAGTACTCACGCCTTTTTTTGAATGGATTCTGTTTTATCTCAAATAAATACTGTGGACAAAAAAAAAGTTTGACAGCAGCTACACTTCAATTGTAACTTGAATATTCTTGGGGTTGTAGGAATATTGAAGTCAAATAAACCGAAAATGAGATTCAATTTTTTAATACCCAGTTTCACAGTGAGAGTTTAACCTCGCGTTTGGTTTAATCTTCGTTTAACTATTTTTCGGTTTCACAGGGCTCGTATTCAAAGTAGAGTTTAACTCGTCGTTTAAGTTAAACGCTACTCTGGCGTTTAGATTTTCCTTTGATATATATATATATTTTGACAGCTGCCAGAATAGCAAAAAAAGAATTTATATTAATTTTTAGGAATAGTTAATATACGCCGAAATCAAACTTTTATTGACTATACGCTTCTATGCCAGTGGATCCCTGATTCCATACTCATTACTGCGGGGGACTTAAGTGGTGTTTTAAAATCATCTACAAGCTGATTTGTAGCATTTTCTCCCATCATCTTGCCCTTTCAAAAGAGAACTGCGTACAATTCAACATTTCAAAAAAATGCCAACTTTTGTTCCAACAAAGCTGCCAAAACTGCGTTAAATTAACTGAAAGATTAGATTAGACTGTGAAACCGAACGAGTTAAACTAAAAGTTTAAACTCTCGTTCAGGTTTAGTTGATCTTCAGTTTAAACTCTCACTGTGAATCTGGGCATATGTTCCAAATAATTTTATATTTTGTTCTTTTAAAACAAACAATTAACCGGAAATGTAATTTTGTACACCTAAAAGAAACTTGGACAGTTATACCCTGATTCTAATTAATTGGCGTTTTTTTTGTGTTTCAACATGTCTTTTTAAGAGTGTTTTTGTGTGTTTTTTAAGAGTCACTGGATAAAATGGATAAAAAAGCAAAGCTCCATTAACACGAAGGAACTGTCAATAAAGTTGTGGAAAAAACTAGTGATGAACATAAAATCACTACCAGTGAATTATTCACGTGAACGAAAAATAACTGTTTACGTCTGTTAACGACTTGGAAATAAACAGTGAATCGCTAAAACGTGAATAGTTTCACGTCACAGTTTGGAATTCGCAAATAACGATTTCACAACAAAAGTCGCGGTCGTGAGTATAAACGTGAGGTGCGAGGCAGTGATGATACGTAGAACAAAGCAGAACGCGGTGAACGATATTGTATATACTATACTGAATAATGCTGCCTTGCGCACAGAAACATGTATGTAACGTATGTTATGTATATTGTTCGCTGGGTTGTATTGAGAATTGCCGCTGAAAAAAGGGACGAAGGTTGAACTTTGTAGCGGTTCTAAGAAAAAAATACTTTTAAGATGCCGCCAATAACAAAGCGAAGAAAAACTAGTTTTTTGTGGAATTTCTTTGAATTGACGAAAGTTTCGTAAAATGTAATATGTGCAATTTGAAAAGGCATACCTATGGAAATCAAGCATCCGTTAATATCATTAGTTTCTGGGGTAAGTTTATTTTTGAATTATTGCGTCGAAATGTTTTTAACGGCTAGTACGGCTAGTATACATGCAAACGTATGTACATGCATATTTACACATTACATAGTCAATAATTCATTGTATGTAAATTATTATAGTATTTTATAGTAGTTTATGTAGTTTCATAGTCGCATCGTCGTGAATTCACGTTCACTGATTATATTCACAGTGAATAAAAAATCACGTTCACATTTATACCAGTGAACATAAATTCACGACTTAGCCCAACTCAAGAAAAAACAAAAAGTGTGAGAAAAATTTCTAAAATTGTCATCTAAGTGATTCTTGCAAAGACCTAGTGATGTGGCTGTGCACGACCAATAAAAATGTTGACTCCTCAAACAGAACGAACAATTGTTCGCTTAGTCGTAAACGTTCCCAAAATTTCTGCGGTAGCACTTGTTAAAAACCTACAGGAAAAAGCGATTATAGAGGTGCACCCAAGACTTTTTTACATTCACCTACACTCCCCGAAACAAGCCCACTTGTCTGCAAGAAACATAAAGAAACACCTGGAATATGCCCAAATGTATGTCCGTCAACCTTTAGAGTTCTGGAACACGGTAGCGACTAGTCAAAATTCAACATATTTGATAGGTGCCGATTTGTTTGAAGGAGAGACAAGGTACAGCCATATGTATGTCCCTCGCATGTAAATGCCGCTGTTAAATATAGTGGAAGCAGTGCGATGGTATGGGGTGCAATGAGCTCGAGTAGAGTAGGATACATGGTGTTCGTTAAAGATAATACGAACATCCCCAAAAACAATTTGCTAGCAACGGCTACTAAGCTAGGCATAAGTGATAGCTATTGCTTTGTTTATGATAATCACCGAAAACACTTGCGCTATGTTGTACGGGAATGGCTGCTCTATAATAAGAAAAATGTTCTTCCCCATTCTCCACAAGGCCCGGATTTAAACCCTATAGAGCACCTGGGAGCACACATGGAGAACAAATTGAGCGATTGGCCAATACGCAGCGAAAATGTATTGAAAAGTGCCCTTCAGCATATATGGGCCAATTAACCGCCCAATGTAACAAACAATTAAGTTAGGCTCTTTTCACACTATTCAGTTTATGCACGGTTTTCTTCCGTCACAAGCTCAGTTTGTGGTGGTGTGATGTGCTGTTTGGTCATTGTCGTTGTCATTGTCATGATTGTACAATGATAAACTCGGTGGTATCCCATCAAATACGGTTTATATATTTTATTACTCTTCTCAATTACTTGCATGACAAACTGCATATATTCACAAAAAAAATTTAACAATATTTTTTTTTTAATTTTTTTAAATCTGCATTCACAACTTCAATCAACGAAGTCACTCACACTATTTGCCACAGTGATTGGTATATAGCTTCTACTCCGCTTACTCGAATGCGATATCCAAGGGAGATACATAGACATCGAGTCCTTAAGTCAAAATAATTCAGATAATTCTCGACATTTAGCGGATGGCGATCGCAAACTCAGCTTTCTTAATTTTAAGATTGGCGTTCCGGTAGAATTTGCTAAGTTGGTTTTTACTGACACTTTCTGGCCAACTGGAGTCATGATTCGACCATTTGTGTACAAGTCAAAAAACTCGCCAGAATCGACAGCCCCGAAAATAAAGACATAACAAAGACTCGTCACCCATCTATGCAAAATGCTCATCGACCGTCATTAAAGATTTATTTCCACAATGCTGGCGGTCTGCGAACTAAAGTAGTAGACCTTTTTAATAATTCAAGCTACATTGACTACGACGTTATCGTCATTGTTGAATCCTGGCTTTATAGAGGAATTGCGACATCATGGATATTGAAAGCAATATCAAAAACAATAGTAAATCTTTTTGGTCTTTTATTAATTCTAAAAGAAAATCTGTTGGGATTCCAAATATCATGGTTTTCAAAGGCGTTGAATCGTCGGATTTAAAAAACACTGTCGAAATGTTTGCTAATTTCTTTGAGTCAGTTTACTCTAATTGTGGTTTTAAACAATTTAATGAGTGCGATAGATATCGGATCCATCCAATTAAGCTTTGAGGAAATGTCTTCTGCACTTAAATCACTTAAGCCAAATGCTAATCCTGGTCCCGATGGCATACCCGCCATATTGCTTAAACATTGTTGCAACTAGATTTGTACTCCTTTGCTCACAATTTTCAATCAGTCCCTTCTGGAAGGCAATTTCCTTGATGAATGGAAACTTTCATAACTGACCCCCATCCAGTGTCCCCACTTAATTTTTTCCAAATTGTAGTGAACAGCTCCAAAAATCGTAGTGTTTCACACTAAATCGTAGTGTGTCACAGTAAATCGAACTACACTACCCCCCTTTCACTAACACACACCCCAACCCTTTCTTCTTAGCACAATTCTAGAGGGGATCACAACGGACCCGATCCGTGGCCTACGTGAAGAGGAGTGATCCTCAGCCTCACAAACCAACCAACCAAATCGAAGTGATAATGCGAACATATTGATTGGAACATTATATTGGAAAAAGCATAGTAATATGAAGTACTTACATGCATTTGTATGATTATAATTATGAAAGCACTATTAAAAACGTAATTACTTGAAAGAATCGCTTCATGGTGATTTTGGATAAAACATAGGATATTATGTTAGGTGCTGCAAACGTTACCAACCAGTTACCCCCAGACAACGCAATACGCAAATAACAAAAACCGTTTTAAGTACATTGTTGCGCTTGCGGCGCGGGTTCGACTTTTGACATTTCTACAAAATATTCCATTGTACTGTAAAGAGAAATGCAGCTGAACGTTATTGTGAAATGGCTGCATTCAGATCATTCAGTCCAAAATTTTGAATCGTTAAAACATTTTAACAAGAATTATTGCATTATCTTCAGAGCTATCATATTTTTTCTCAAATTGTAGTGTTTAGGAATTTTTCGTAGTGGCGTAGTGAAAAAGTTGAAAAGTAGAAAAAGTGTAGTGAAACACTTCAATTGTAGTGAAAGTGGGGACGCTGCCCCCATCTTTAAATCAGACCCAAGGAACAATATAGAGAACTATAGGGGAATATGTAAACTTTCGGCTATCCCCAAGCTGTTCGAAAGCATGGTAAAAAAAAGACTTGATTTTCTAACGAGCGAATTTTAATTCAAGGCATAGCATGGCTTCGTCTCCGGCAGATCTACTGTTACCAATCTGACCTACTTTGCATCATATGACAGATTATTAAAAATGTGTACAATGGAGACAAATCACGCTGAAATAGGAACTCTGGTGAGTTCAGTGCAGAATCTGTCCGAACTAGGGTTTCCCAATCAAACCTTATTATAAAGTGTAAATTATTTATAAACAGACGTGAAATATTACAGGAAAGCTCTTGAAGCTGTAGAATGCAACTGCTTTTTTTTTGCTGTGTCTTGTTCGGCAAGAAAACGGGTAAGGTGTATAGGCCTACATTTGATTTCTTATTTTATTTTTATCTTTTTTATGAGAACGCACAGTTTTAGAATAATATTCATTGGTGAAGTATGTATTTCTTTCACCGTTAAGGACAAACTTGAAATTCGGCGATACAAGTGTAATTTCTCAGGTTTACATTACGCATTGCCAACAGAGAAGTATTAAAAACGTAAGGTGAGTCTCCTTTTATTTTACAATCGAAATATAAATTTAATAACGTAAGCGTAGACATTCCCATTTCACAGCTTTAGAGAAGCGACTGTCACATGCCCATTAAAATTAATTGGATTGAACTTGAATGTGGCAGACAAGAGATCGTTTTTATGACTCAATAGAGTAATGGAGATTTTCTTCGCCTCTTTGAGCTATACTCGTATAACATCAAATATGATGTTATTCCAAGGAAAGCGGAAACTTTACGTTTTCCAATTACAAAGAACGACAAAGTACATTGTTGTTGTACGATTTTTAAGAGCAGTGATTTTCGTAACTGTAATTTTTTTTAATTTAAACATTTCTGTTAACTAAGCTATGCTCGCACGATTGCCAGATCTGACAGTATTTTCAGGTCTACCAATGAAAAATTTGTCCCAAATGTCTTACAACCATGTGAACTGACAATTTTAGTCCGACAATATTGTCAGACTATTGCAAGACCGCTATCCGTCCATTTATTTGTCAGGCTGTCTGTCTGACTTCAACATCCACGGAGCTACAGGGTGTTTAAAAAAGTTCCTTCAGAGAAGTAGGTACCAACAATTATTCAATTCTAACTTCTGGTATATTTAACCTAGAGCAACCAAAGTGGGCTCGTACGATAGACAATTGATGAATGTTTATCACGCAGTTACCCACGGCCATTATCATCTGTGCTTACATTTTTGAGTTTTTGGTTTTCAAACACAAATAGTTTGTATTAGTTTGTCATTGTCAGCTCATTGTCTACTAAGCACATTTGTAGAGCTGGTAATATTGCCAGATCTGGCAATCATCTGAACATAACTCCCGAGCAGCGTTTACAAATTGCGGAGATTTAGTTCCACACTGCCGGCGAAACCGTCGATTCATTGAAGAAAGTATTCGATGACTACATTATCTCCAGAAATGTACCCGTGGCCTGCCCTTCAAGATCGGGTGATTCGACGCCACTGGACTATTTCAAAAACAAAATCTACGCAATAGGGTAATGAAAGATGGCGTAACATTGTTAGTAGACTTGGCCTCAGCTAAATTGACGTTAAATTTACAGCCAGCTAAAAATTAGTAGAGCACATATCGGCACCCTAGTTAGCGTATTGACAGGTCATTGTGTAATAGACAGACATGCCAGCAAGCTGGGAATCCTCACCAATGACCTCTATCACAGCCACATGGATGAGTGGAAGGAGGAATCCCCCTATCACCTCCTGTCAAGTCGCCCAGCACTCTTCTCCTTAAGAAAAAAGATATTGGGGGAATTCTTCTTTATAGACGACGAGTTGTTATCCGGTGCGCTTCGCTAAACCCATTGAGAACAGTGTTTATGTCATAAAATGTAGTGACATTTTTTCGAGTAACTTTTGGTGCACCGAACGATGTATTTGGAAGCACGAATTGTGTTTGCAAATGTTGTTCAAGAAATGCTTGGAATTGAATACATATTTACATACCTATGTATACGCAAATATAATTTTGAATCAATTTTTCCGACATTAAGAAATAGTAATAACTCTGGTGGAGAATTAAATGCCAGTAGCACTATTTGGATTTAAGAAAACTGTCCAAACAACAATATCCAACTTTTTCGACCGAGGTTAACTCAAACATTTTTTAATTCATAATAATTAATTTTTAAGTTCTGTGCATTGTAAATAAATACTTTTATTTCCTTTTTTAACCATTTCAAAAAATAACAAATTTATACCGATTTATGAACTTTTTGGTTAGATGCAGGAACTGGCCCAACAATCATAAGTTCATATCATAAAAATAGCCTGTTGGATTAAGTGCTAAAAACTCAAAAAAAAACTTACCATCCGATTGAGCTGAAACGTACACAATATATTTGTTTTGAAGCGAGAAGTGTACGTTAGCTGTCACCGTGCATTGCTGTAGTAATAATTTTAAGATTTTGGTTTTCAGCGCCATCTATCGGAAAACTTGAAAACTTTTTAGTTTACGAACATTTCTCACTTCATAACAAACATATTCTGTAAGTTTCAGCACAATCGGATGGTTTTGAAATGTTTGTGGCTGCACCGACTGTGCCACAATCATAATTACCGACGACTTCGTCGATAATGGCGGTAAGGCAGAGTGACAATTGAGAGTTTTCATTTTTCCGTCGATGTAAAGATATTGGAAGAAGCTATTAAAAGAAACTATATATATTATATATTGAAAATTGTTCTTTATTGAAAAGCTTTGCATGAATTTCAAGCAGATTACTGAAAACTATATGTTGGTGTTTCCAGCGCCATCTATCGGAACATTTTAAAACGAACATTTCTCACTTCATAACAAATGCATAATATTGTGTAAGTTTCAGCTTAATCGTACGGTGAGTTCAAAATTTTTTGAGTTCCAGCGCCATCTGCCGGAAAACTTGAAACTTTTTGATGTACGAACACTTCAAGCATTAGGAAAAATATACAGTATAGGTTACAGCGCAATCGGATGCTTAGTTTATAAGTTTTGAGGCATAAAACGAACAGCTCATTTTTATATACATATAAAAGAAGATAGAACTTTATCCAACTATCAATATGGTTCCAAGAGTACTGATAAGAATCGGCTCTCGTAGCAACACAATGAACCTAAGTGAATCCTATCGAATGTGGTGTTTAGCCACCTAACCTAACCTTAGGCTTCCAATTCGGATGTAATACAAATCTGACAATATTTATGTGTGTGTCAAACCACTTCAGGTAGCATTGTAAACACATTCAATTATTCGTAGTCTTCTCAACCGTTGTTTTGTTAGATAGTTCGGAAATAGAACATTTCAACCCCTTCTCAATGAATTTGCATCTGTCTTTCCAGTAAAATCCGAAAAGTCGTAATTTTCCATTTCTTGTCATTTGCCTTACCTAAGTTGATGAATAACACCGAAAAGGTGGATACGTACGTATCCTTAAAGTACTTATGTAACCTCATTCCGAAAATAATAAAATAATAAATACATAAACATATGTATTTTGTTTATAGCTCGAAGTAAATTCTAATTAAATGAAAGTGCGTGATGTAGAAAGTTTGTGCAATTTAAAAAAAACAACAACAACCACAAACAAACAAAAACACCAGTGCTTATTTATTAAAATCGCAATAACCTTAAGCTTTCGAATGAGTATGTATCCGACTTGGAACGAGATTACATATTTTGATGTTTTGTGTAGGAGTGATGTACGAGTACGAGTATATCAGAACCATCATAAATGTATCTTTTGATTATCTGCTAAATATAACACAGCATAAAAAGAGTGCGTCATATGGCGGCATTAATAAAACATGTGCATGTTCATGGTTGAATATAAACACATTTTCTTGAAGAAATTCCCAAGCTTATTGCTTATTGAAGTACTGGTGCTAGAATATTTATAGCAAAGGTCAAATATGAGTATAACGAATTTAATGCGTGTGACAAGCTAAAAGGTGTTGGGATAAATTGCTTCTGATTGTCATAAACTCATGCATCAAGTAGACGAGTTGGCTCATAACTTCAGCGTTCGCTGCGATTGAGCTTATTTGAGGTTATAAATAACATTTGTATGCTTTACTGAATGTGAATGGAATATTCCGGAAACAATCATTCTTTAACGCCTATTATGTCGTACCTATTACTACAGCCGGTAAATAAGTCTCATACCAATGTCTGCCTAAGAAAGCAATCTCATCTTAGAATAGGTAGGTTATAGAAAAAGGAGCGGAACTTAGACACAAACCGATGAAGCGATTAATACAGCAAAACTGCAAATATCAACGTGGCAAGCCCATCATAAAACGGAAATACTAGCTGGATTTAGGTACACATATTGACATTTTTGGGCAAACTAGATATACTGTGGACGTCCAATGTAACGAATTATACAATGCACACTTTTTCGTTAAATCGTCGATTTATCTAACTAATAATCCCACCAATGTATTTATTATAAGAAAAGAGAAATCAATTCACATAGACAAAATAACAGAAGTAGGGATAAATGCACAAAAAGGGCAAACTATTATGTAGAAATTGTAAAGCACTCATCAAACCGAGCGAACATTTATTGCATCATCTTTACTATATTATTATAAAGAGTTTTACTATATATATTTATATATATTATTATAAAGAGGAAACATTTGTATGCAGGCGCTAATCTCTGGAACTACTGAACGGATTTCAAAAATTCTTTCACTTATAGAAAGCTACACTATCCGGAAGTGCTTTAGACTATTTTGTTGTTTAGAAAACATAAAATAAAAATAATATTTTATATACTATTTTTGTATGGTTGATCCATACATTCACTCCTAACATTAAAGCAGTTATACGAATTGCAAATAAAAAAACTGTAACATGAAGTCAATTTACTTACGGAGATTTTAAGAGTTTAACCTTTTCTTAATTACACCTACAGGCTGAGAAATAAATAAAAAACGAATCTAAAAACATGCATTATTATCATTTTCTTACATCGACGACTTCGATTCGATCGCAATGACGAGACGAGGTTATGTTGCTTGCTCAATTACATACATACGAGGGGAGATCCGTTAATACATTATGTAGTGCCTGTCAGAGGAAAACATTTCTATATATAGTTCACTGAGAAAGGATCGCGCTGAAATAATTAAATGAAAAGGGACAACAATATCATGCTCTGAACAAATCAGAGTAAAATATCATCTCAATAGATCCCCTTAAAGAACCAAGAGAAGAATGAATTCTAAAGCGGATAAATATAAAAGAGGGGTAGAGAATAATAGATGTAGACGCGTGGAAGCAGTTATTAATGAAGGGAGAATGAATTCAAGTATTCACCCCAATTATGCAAGTCGTATCTCGTATCTCACTTCAAGTCGTACTCGCATCGTATTGTATTTCGTTTGTTATTATGCAAGTCGTATGCGTTGAATACGACTCCATATAAGTTGCTGCATGTTAGCAACGCATTACGTCGCACTTCAAACTGAACTTTTTCCTGTCAGTACTGGTTTCCTTGCCGGCGAGGTCCAGGAGATGTCTTATTACAACTGCTCCCGAAAGATGTCACCACAAATTCAATAGATTTATTCTTTAATGAGCACATGAAGGAATATCCTTAAAAGGAATTATATTCACAGATTGTTAAGAGATAGTTGAAACGCAATAAGTGCCAAATTCGTTGTGTATGTATGTATGTATATATGGATGTATTTTCCGAAATTTAAATTACAATTTTCTAACTAAAAAAATAATTGACAATTGCAGTTTAATAAAACTATTCTGTTGACAGCCATTTGTTCATCTTTTAGATGAACGTGCAGCACACATCTGTCTTTTGCGATGCCGACATTAATCTCCGTAGCATATACCAAAGCTTCGAATTGGTTGCTGTTTTTAAGTTTTTTAGAAAGTAAAAGTAATTTAAGTAGTAAAATAACTTCGAAAAACATTAAATCGTTTCCATTCAAGAGTATACAATTGTTTATTTTTCATGTTCGTTGAATTTCGTATAGAGTCACTTAAGAAATCGCAGCCGAAGAAAATACCACTAAAAACGTTCAAAATACGACTAAATACGACTTGCATAATAGCTGATATCAGCCGAAAGTCGTATGCGATGGCATCCGATTCTGTTGACAGCTGAAAAGTCATTAGCGTACGAGTATGTTCGTAGTGACACGACTTCCATAATAACAAAATACGACTATGTTCGTATGTGACTCTCAAATACGACTTGCATAATTGGGGTGATTTATACGAAAGAACAAGAGTGTAGCGATAGTGTAGTTGTAGTGACTAGAAAAAAGTGAAGAGGAGAAAGAAGTGGGGATTCAAAAAAGCACATTGCACAAGAGTGAAGTGACTGATTCTTCAATTGAATCATTCGTGCGTAAACGACACTCCAGTATTGGCTGTATTGCGGACGTTAGCGAAATTGCGTTTTGAATTTTGAAAATTATTACAACTTACGTAATATGCCTAAAAAAAAATCTCAACTTTCTCGACATACATCCCAGTCGAAGGCAGCTAAAATACGTCGAATTGAGGAGTCTTCTTCTGATAAAACAAATCGTCTTGCAACAATGAGAGAGTGCATATCGCATGCGCGTGCTAGGGAATCTAGCACCGAACGTTTGCAGCGGCTTGCGGCACAGAGACAAAGTACACAGGAATTTGCCTCTAGAGTACGTAATCGAAGATTAGCTCATAGTAATAGATCGGCTTTCAGTTACGATCCAAACATTGATTATGCTCATCAGAACTCCGTGCGAATTGGAGGAATGAATGAGACCTGCACTTACTGTTCTGCGAAAAAATGGAGCGATGAGGCGAGTGGTGTGTGCTGTGCTACTGGAAAAGTTATTCTGCCAGATATCCAGGAGCCACCACAACCAATAAAAAATCTCTTGGCAGGCGATCATCCATTATCTGCACATTTTTTGAAAAAAATACGTAGGTACAATAGCCTTTTTCAGATGACTTCTTTCGGCGCGAAAGAAATTCGGGAAGGAATCTTTATGCCTACTTTTAAGATAGAGGGACAGATTTACCATCTTATTGGCAGTCTTCTTACGCCATCAAACCAAAGCCCGCAGTTTTTGCAAATATATTTTATCTCTGATGCAAATCAATTGTCATTGCGATCAAAAACTGCCCCTACCTTAAAGATAAATTTAATAAACGAGTTACAGACCGCATTGAATAGCCATAACCTATATATTCGCAGTT
Source organism: Brachyopa scutellaris (assembly GCA_949775065.1). Classification (NCBI taxonomy): domain Eukaryota; kingdom Metazoa; phylum Arthropoda; class Insecta; order Diptera; family Syrphidae; genus Brachyopa; species Brachyopa scutellaris. The sequence continues at coordinate 56,127,751 of OX459114.1, forward strand.
TTAAATACAATCGAGAAAACAACTCATCAGAAAACTTAAAATTGATTATCCACGCTGATCGCACTCCACAAAACCAGCACCAAGGTAGGTACAATGCGCCGACAGTTAACGAGGTTGCCGTCCTATTACTCGATGAAGAGAAAGGACCTAGAGACATAGTACTGCATAGTAGAGATGGCCAATTAAAAAGAGTTTCTGAACTGCACCGTGCCTACGATCCCTTACAATATCCTTTGATGTTTGTAACAGGCGAAGATGGTTATTATCTAACAATCCCTCAACAGAATTCCCCAAGTAATAAAACAGTTTCCTGTATGCAGTTTTATGCGTACAGATTGATGATAAGAGCTAACTCTTTTAATGCTTTACATTATTACAGAGATTTGTTCAGTCAGTATTGTGTCGACATGATGGCTAAAATGATATCGGAAAGATTAAATTTCATAAGTCGAAACCAACTTAAATTCAGAGCTGACAATTATATTCATTTAAGAGATGCCTTGAATCAAGATGCTAATTTAAATGCTGCAAATATTGGACAACGTATCATCTTGCCTTCATCTTTCATCGGTTCTCCAAGATACATGAATGAAAAAACACAAGATGCCATGACCTATGTCCGTAATTATGGAAGACCAGACTTATTTGTAACATTTACATGCAACCCAGCATGGGCAGAAATCAAACAAGAACTGTTCCCTGGCCAGCAGCCTTTCGACCGACATGATGTTATAGCTAGGGTCTTTCATTTGAAAATGAAAAAATTGATTAAACTGATCACAAAGGATGAGATTTTTGGAAAAGTTAAGTGTCATATGCTCAGCGTTGAGTGGCAAAAGCGCGGGTTGCCGCACTGCCATATGTTGTTTTGGTTGGAAAGAAAAATACAACCTGATGAAATTGACCAGATTATAGTTGCTGAACTTCCCAATAAAGACGAAGATCCGGCATTATTTGACATAGTGACCAAAAATATGATACATTGACCATGCGGGGAGGGCAATCTTACATCACCGTGTATGAAAAACGGCATCTGTTCCAAAAAATATCCGCGGCGTTTCGTAGCTGAGACTCAGACCGGTGAGGACGGTTACCCTGTTTATCGTCGCCGAGACGTTAATAATAGCGGTCAGATCGCCACCTTAAATATTCGGGGAAGAACAATTACCATAGATAATAGATGGGTCGTTCCGTACTCCCCAATACTGTGTCGTTCTTTTAACGCCCATATTAACGTGGAATATTGTCATTCTGTGCAAGCTATTAAGTATAAATGTAAATATATAAATAAAGGATCGGATCAGGCAACTTTTAGTGTCAGAAATGCTCATGATGAGGTTCAAAATTATTTAAACGGACGCTACATCAGTACATCGGAAGCAATATGGAGATTGTTAGAATTTCCCATTCACGACAGATACCCTACCGTTGTACATTTAGCCGTACACTTAGAAAACGGGCAAAGGGTATACTTTTCATCGGCAAATGTGCGACAGATAGTTCAGAATCCTCCAAAAACAACCCTCACGGCGTTTTTTGACCTATGCAACTCTGACGAATTCGCAAAAACATTGCTTTATCACCAAGTTCCCCATTATTATACATGGGCTAACAATAAGTTTTCACGAAGAAAGCGTGGTCAAGTTGTCGACGGATTTCCTGGTATAAAAAAAGATGCTGCTTTAGGAAGAGTATATAGTATTCATCCTTCTCAGTCAGAGTGTTTCTATCTAAGAATGTTGCTTCATCACGTATGTGGTCCCACCTCATTCCTATACTTAAAAACCGTACACGGGATTGTCAAAGAAACATATCAAGCAGCTTGCCAGGATAGAGGTTTGTTGGAAAATGATGACCAATGGAATAATACTTTGAGAGAAGCTTCCGTTTCCCAATGTCCGTTAAAGCTGAGAGAGTTGTTTGTAGTGATACTTTTATTTTGTCACCCCTCTGAACCACTCAAACTGTGGTATAGTTTCAAAGATGATCTATGTGAAGATATTAGGCATAGAATCCGGCAGCAGAATCAGGACATAACTTTGGATTGTAATGATGAAATTTACAATACAGGATTGATACAAATAGAGAACAAACTTTTAGAACTGAACGACAAAAGCTTAAGCGATTTTGGTTTACCTTCTCCCAATCGATCACGTAACGATACAATAGACACAATACCAACACATGCGTACGATATTAATGAGTTGTCAGTTTATGTCAATGACAATTTACCAAAGTTAGTCACAGATCAAAAACAGGCTTATGACGCAATAATTGATAGCGTAGAAAATAATAGAGGTAAGTTATTTTTTTTGGACGCCCCAGGAGGCACAGGAAAAACATTTCTTGCCAATTTAATATTGGCAAAAGTGAGACAATCTGGAAAAATAGTCGCTTCCTCTGGAATAGCTGCAACTCTTTTAAATGATGGGAAAACTGCGCACTCTACCTTTAAACTACCATTAACTGTATCTTTGGAGCAACAGTCGATATGTTCTATACGTAAAAATGGACCACTTGGAAAATTGTTACAAGATACATCTTTAATTATCTGGGATGAATGTACTATGAGTCATAGAGCTCATGTTGAAGCAGTGAACCGAACGCTTAACGATCTCAGAAATTCAAATACCATTATGGGTGGAGTTACTTTCGTTTTTGCTAGTGATTTTCGACAAACACTTCCAGTCATAGCGAAAGGAACACGTGCAGATATTATTAAAGCATGTCTTAAATCCTCTCTGTTATGGGGTTCAATTCAAACGCTCAACTTGCGCACTAATATGAGAGCCCATTTAAGCGAAAATAATGATGGCGATTTCCCACATCAGCTTCTTAAACTTGGAGAAGGAAATTTCCTTTCTCCAAACACTAATGGTAGTAGCGCTGAAATCGAATTGGACAATAGATTAGGTCGCATAGTCTATAGTCTGGAACATCTTATAGATACAATATATCCTGATATTGAAAATCTTCTACAAAAAGATTATCATTGGCTTTGTTCAAGAGTAATAATATCACCCAGAAACGATACAGTAAATGAAATAAATAATTTTATTTTACAAAAAGTTCCAGGCCAAATAAAACATTTAAAGTCTATTGATACAGTTAACAATATCGAAGATACAGTTAACTACCCACAAGAATTTTTGAATTCCCTAAATCCTTGTGGCCTGCCACCATACGACCTGATGTTAAAGATCGGTATCCCCATCATGCTGCTAAGAAATCTAAGCCCACCTAACATGTGTAATGGCACAAGACTATTAATAAAAGACTTGCGAGATAACTTAATCGTAGCGACCATTCTCACCGGACCAGCAGCCGGACAATTAGCGCATATTCCACGTATTCCGATGATACCGACGGATTTACCTATATCTTTCAAACGCTTGCAGTTTCCGGTGAAAGTGTCATTTGCCCTCACAATAAATAAGTCCCAGGGACAAACATTTTTACTGGTAGGTATTGACTTGAGAAAGGAGTGCTTTTCCCATGGCCAGTTATATGTTGGCTTATCTCGAGTGGGATCTCCCGAAACTCAATATATTTTGCTGCCAGAAAACAATAGAACAGTAAACATAGTATACAAAGAAGCCTTGATGTGATGTATTGATTATGTTCCTGATCGAATTCTGAATTATCATTTACATTTAAAAACCTATCTCCATCCTTTTTTTAAGTTTATACCACAAAAAAGAAAAACAAAAAAAAAAACAAAAAAAAGAACAAAACAAAAAACAAAAAAAAAAAGAACAAAACAGAAAACAAAAAAAAAATAAAAAAACAAAAAAAATGAACTTAAAAAAATTATTAATTTTATGTATTGTCTCAATAGTGGCAGGCGAGCGAAGCAAGGCGAGCACGGGTCAGCTAGTTTGTAATACAGATCCATCTTACTTAGTTGGAGCTCCTGCACAAGGTGAACCTGGGCCTGCTTCTCGCAAACATTTGTGTGTGCGTGTTATATATTTTTTGCACGAATGGAATGGACCTACAGTTTTTTTTTTTTTTTTTTTTTTGCCGACTCCAAATGGCGAGTTAAGAAGCTCATAGCTCATTGACAAATGATACTCTTTAATGCTTGTCAGACATTCGAAAGAGATGGCAAGGCACCGTGGAAAAACTCTTTCGGTGTTAGACCCGGGCTGGGATTGAACCCGGGCAGCATTGCGTTGTAGTCCAACCAGCGTTGCCGCTATGCGACTTTAGTCGCATTTTGACCCTTTTTTGAAGCAAAGAGACTATGACCCGACTTTTTAAAAAACACCTCTTTTTGACCCTTTTCAGATTTTTTGGAGACTTTTTGAGACTTTTTCGTACAAAAAATATATTTCCAATAAAAATTCCTTTGTTTCTCATTAATCTATTTTTTCCAATGTGTTCCTTTTGTACAAATTTAGTTTAATTCAATTTTTTTTTGATGTGTAAAATTCTTAGCTCTCGGTATGGGCCCCATGAGTTTCTCGCAGTCACGCATAACCAAACTTAGTATTAGTTCTCTTCTCTGTATATGATTCTCTTTATTCATTTCTCCTTCACACAGTGTAATAGCAATAGCATAGCAATAGCAACGTCAACGTTCTCTGTATATGTTTACACATCAAATTTCACGAGTACCTTGTGCATACTCTACTCACGTCTTTTTTATATAATCTAATGCATTCCTGTTTTTGTTTTTTTTGTTTTCTTTTGAAAAATAATAATAATGGATATGGAGGTCTGACGTCGTTACCATGTTTACATTAGGTCTGTTTCTTTACTTAAAAATTGTTACGAATTCGTACAAATTCTAGACCAACCGCGTTCCTTTACACAAAAAAAAAGTAGTTGAAAAGAGAAGCAACGAGAGAGTAAGCATTTCCCCTCTTTAAAAAATCTTACAAATTCTTACTTAACAAATTTCTGCCAGTATAAAGTGAACTATCTGTCAAACTCAGCTGTTTCAATTGTTTTAAATTATTTGCATTTTTTTATTTTAACGCAAAAAGTAAAATAATGAAAAGAAAAGGGACATATGTATGTATGTAGATGAAAGTTGAATGTTCTGAATGTTGAAATTTGCATTTCGCAATATACTATTGGATCTAGGATATCATGAAGAGTGGACTCTGCTGTAAAATCCAAAATTGTACAACACCACTTTGTTTACGTTTATTTCACATATATGTATATATGACATTTCGTTTGTTGCAACTTTTGTGGTTAAACGCGTTCCTTTACTTTTTCCCCACTCCATAGCTTCCTTTTTTTGGAGCAAAAAGTAAACGAACAGACCTATTATTTGTTTTTGTTGCGATTTTTTTTGCTCCATGACCCTATTTTTGCGACTTTTTCAAATTTTTCAGCGGCAACCCTGAGTCCAACGCACTAACCACCATGGCCACGGCGTCAATACAGAGCCATCAATGGAAAAAAAATCTGATTTGTTATACAGGAAATTCGTCAAATCTGGTATTCGTTAAACTGGACGTCCACTACTTTCAGCTGCAGCTAGTTTCGACTCACCAATATTAAAAGCTCACCGATACGGAGTCAAGAAAAAAACAAATTCAAAGAAACAAGGAAACTCCTGAAAGTTTTGGAATAATAACCCAAAGATAAAGAAAGGTATAGAAAGAAAAGCTTTGGAAGATCTTCCAAGTTGTCTGGAGATGTATAACATTGGAAACTGTTTAGAAGCTCATCAAAAAAAACGGCTAGATTAGCGGCCAAAGTGGTATAAATACGAGGTGGATTTTCGACAAGTGATTTTTTTTATCTCTATTTTATTTAAAAAAAAAATTGTTTAAAATACAGTCGACTCTCCCTAAGTGAAATTTTCACGGGATACCCAGATTTGTTCAAGTTAGAGAGAGTTTTGGAAAAATTCGAGTAATAGAGAGAAACATTTATTTTTGTTTTAAAAGGTTTGTTTGATAAAAAAAAAGGTTACGGTCTCCCATGGATGCGATTGGTTTTTAAAGCAAAGTTTAAAGCTTATTACGTCATGAAAAAACTATAGACGTAGATTTCCGGTTTTCTTTGAATGAATAATAAACTTTTACCAATAAACCAACATGGTAAAAACCCTTTAATGGCTTAGTTGCCTTTTTACCAGGAATCGTAATTTTCTGGAAAAAAAAAAAATAAACCAAATATCGCCTGTGAAAAAGTATAAGCTCAGAACTTTGTTCGATCTCAGGCTTAGTGGTGAAGAGAAGCTTGGTATGAGATATATTTGGGAGACCAACAAAATTTTCACCGACGGCAAAACTAGCCGTTTCACGTGAAATGTCCAAAACAGAAGTTTACGATCAGGAAAAGCCAGAAAATCAAAACGCGGAACAACTCAAAGAAAGAATTGTCGAAGCATGGAATAATATACTGGAAAACACTTAAAAAGAACTTATTTCCAGTCCACCACGAAGATTGTTTTATTAAAAATTATTAAAAAAAACTATACCTTGTGCCACAAAAATTGTCAGTACAGGCCTTATGGGGGAGCTTGTTTTTAAACAATATATGCCTGTACATATATTCTTACACTGACTTTTTGGTTTTGTTTTTGTAGTTTGCGTTCAATGCGCATACATCCCACCATGATGCCACACAGATAATGGCATACTGTAGTCGTGTGGCCACCCTCGCTGTGCGTATGGAAAATATGAATATCAAAGCAGTGTTACCATTACAAGATTAAAGCAAATCGTTACAGATTTTTCTGTGGTTTTTGTGAAAGAGCTTTGGGATTTTGTGCTTTGAGAACCAATAAATGAATTTGAGGAGGGTGTTGCCGCTAACTTTCTGTTTTCTCCACTTTTTTTTTTGATTTTCTGGATAAATCGCTAAAATTCATTTACATTTTTTTTCGTGTATTCTTCTTTATATTAAAGGTTTATTTGCGAGAGGTAAATGTTGGGTGCGGAAACGAGTAGTATTTTTTTTTTTTTTGTTATTAGGTTATATCTATGACTTTTATCTTTTTTCGTTCAACAAATTTTGTTTTTAAATCAGCAGATGGTCACCCTATGGTTATTGCTTTCCGATCTGCAGCGATTTGTCATGCATACAATGGTAACTCCGTGAGAGCTTAAAAGAGGGACAGATTTATGAAAGCTATTGCAAACAGAATGAGAGGCAAACGTCCTATCTTCACTGTACTGACCTAGCGTACCTCGGTCCGAGCATGTTTTTTCTAGTTTTATATTCTTTAGACCGCCGCGCCACCGTGGCCGTGGTGGTTACTGCGTTGGACTACTACGCATGCTGCCCGGGTTCAATCCCAGCAAAAACACCTAAAAGTTCTTTCACGGTACCACCTCTTTCGAATGTATCAAAGAGTATCATTTGTCATGAGAAGCTTCTCAACTCGCTGTTCGGAGTCGGCAAAAAACTGTAGGTCCCTTCCATTTCGTGGAAACAATAGCACGCACACGCAAATAGTTGCGAGAAACTAGGTTTGGGTCTGCTGACGCCGTATATTTTTTATATTCTTTAGACAAAAGTGTCGTTACAATTTGCGTGCCGAGTCGTTATACGTGTACCATGGACCGGTCCACGATAGGTACACATTAATACTTACTTCATCTGTAATCGTTTTGGATTTCTCGGTGTTTGAATCTAGTTCAACTATCCTCGAAGTAAATCAGGTATAAACAGACCTCAGGTCGATAAAACTTCACTAGAGGAGACTGTAAAAGATAGTCATCTTCATCTATACTCTGTTCCACAAAAATTGTCAGTACAGGCCTTATGGGAGAGCTTTTTTTCAAACACTGGGCCTGTACATGTCTTCACGGCGCTCAATTAGAGAAAACCACTGAGATAAAAACTAAAGCACTGACTTACATAGGTTTTGTTTTTGTAATTTACCACAAATTCGCATACAACCCAGTACCGCATAACCACCCAACTCCACAGTCGGTGACTGAATGATTATTTGTGGCTGCCAATCGCCGTGTATATAGAAAATATCCACATCAAAACAGTGTTACCATTATTAAGTTAAAGCTAATCGTTAATGCTTTTTCTGTGGTTTTTGTCAAAGAGCTTTAGGATTTTGTGCTTTGAGAACCAATAAAATTAGTTTGAGTATGTGAGGGTATTGCCAAATGGCTTTTGTTTTTTCAACTTTCTTGTTTTTCTGGTGAAACTGTTAAAATGAAGTTGAATGCTTTTTCGATTTTTGTGATTTAAAATGAAGGTTATTTGCGCGAGATAAGTTTTGGTTCTGGCAACGAATAGTGACTTTTTTTTTGTTTTCAGCCTATATCTCATAAGCTAATCGTTTCCGATATAAAACATTGATACTCCAAAATACTCGAAAACACGCCCTTTACAACATACCAAAATTTTATCAAAATTGAGGTGGTGGTCCACTTTGTACACATTTATATTTTTTTCGTTCAACAAATTGTTTTGTTTTCAAATCAGCAGATGGTAGCATTATGGGCAATGCTCTCCAATTTGCGGCGAATTTTCATGCATACTATGGTAACCCAGTGAGAGCTTAAAATAGGGACAGATTTATGAAATCTATTGCAACCAAAGTAATTTTTGAATATCGTTCTATTTACACGCCCATGTTTGTGTATTTTCGATGCCGGGATACCCAGATAACATACATACATATACACAAATATAACAAGAAGAAAATAAAAAGAACACTGAGATCGGTCGCACAGGCAAAATTCGCCCTTTGGTGGCCAGGATATTGTTAATAGGTCTGTTCCCGTACCTGTCTAAAACAGACAGAGGGTTTTATGAATATAGCCTATACGCTATACCTACAAAAACTGGATGCAAAAATATTTTTCTTATAGACTGAAGACATTTGCGAACTCGTAAGATTATATATAGCTATGACTTGAAGATTTAACTCGATTTAAATATTTATAAGTGCAAACTTAACTTAACGTAAAAGTTAGGAAAAAACTTTACTTTAGGATATACAAGTAGGTACTCGTATTTTCTTTAAAAAAAAAATAAAAAATAAACATTTAATAACCAGAAAAAGCCACTTCATAGCCAATGTTTTATTTTTCGAAACCCATATAAGCTGAATTTCATTCTTATTCTTTTCTTTAGTTTTATATAAGTAAGTATAACGGGTAAAGAAAGAAAGTAGTGCAAGGCAAGTTTATTTTTTCAATACGCGTTCTTTAAATAAATAATGATAGATGAGATGATGTGAGATGCGTGTACATTTTCAAAAGTGAAATTAAACCATTTGCATTATCTGTCATTAAATCATTATACCCCCTGATAGTCTTTTACATATTTTTCCTTGTTTAATATTTTTAAATTTAAGTTAGTTTATTTAATTTAGCAAGCAAAGTATTCGTGCAAGTATTAGTAATTAATCTACAATTTATTTCCACTTACTGTATCGTCACAGAAACTCAAACCCATCGTAACACTTACAAAATTTAGTTGAAATCTTTTTACTTTTTATATTTTATTAAAAAAGTATAAAAATATATAAATTCAAAATACATATTTACTTAAATCAAGTTACGATCAGTTGTAGTTTCCGGTACTATAAAGTATATAAAAAAATTACAAGCATAATTTTAAAAAAAAATCTAAAGTGAAAATCCTATTCTCAAAAAATAAATAAAAAATTACAATATATCGAGAGTGTGTGTGTATTATAGTAACGATGTAATTTATTTACAATACATCATAAAAATCTAAATGAAGTTGTTATTTTCATTAAAAAAAAATGGTGCTGGATGTCTTCAATTTGTTTTGAAAAAAAAATTACTTATGATTACAAAATTTTATAAAAAAACAAAAAAAAATAAAAAAGAAAGAACAGAAAAAAAAATTGCGTTGAAGCTTAGCATTTAACGTGTATTTTTTTTTGGTTTTGATAACGTGATAGTCACCTCACTAATTAACGGTTCCAGCAAATGATTATCAGTGACCCGAGTCATAACGGTCTCCGTGAATGTCGACTTTGTTATGGTTTCTGTAATAAGACCTAATTCGGTCGGTGCCGGAGGCAACATTGGTAGATCCGGTACGGCTTTATTGACGGTGACTGTTACTGATGGTCCAACACCATCGTTCTTGGCCACATGGACTTGATGTTGGCTACCACCACTCAAAAAGTGCGCAGGAATCATTGCTTGGAAATCATCACTTGTCAGTGGCCTTGGTGGGGGTTGTGCCATCTTAAATTTGATTTGATATTTGGATAATTGTTTTTTTTTTTTTTGTTTATTGTCAATTTGTCATTTATACATCAAAGGGAAGTGTGTTTTAATGATTGTTTTAGCAACGGACCAAAATTTGGTAGTAAAACAAAATGTGAATATATAAAAAAAGAGAAAAGAAGAAAAAAGGAAAAAGAGATGATAATAATGGATTCATATTCTATTTTTTTGGTTTTTTTTTTTTTTTGTTCTCCTATACTTAGCATTTAATTTTGAAAAAAAGCAAGCTGACAATTATTCAATGAAATTCTCATATAAAAATAAAATAAATAAAAAATACGGTTTTAGCAAAATAACCTACATTCGGTATAATTTACTTGTCAATAAATGTATCTTGTTATCTACATTTTGAGATGATATAAAATTAAAAGAAAAAGAAATAATAAAAATGCATTCATGAGTAGCAAAATCTAAAACATTCATTTTAGAACACACAAAATATGTGAGTATAAGGTAGAAATAAGTAAATAAAAGAACTCGAATAACTATGTTTGCCGTTTACAACCACAAATGCAATGATTAATAAATATTAAGATTTAATTCAACATGCATACAAATAAGACGATCAATTCTTGTTTCAATAGTTATGCCTTCAGGAACTAATAAGAAATCACAACTTCTCTAAACATACATATTATACGTTCATGCATACTATGCTAGAAAATATTTAATATTTTTTAAATTGCAATAATATATGTATGTGTCTACATAATATATTTATATAGCCCTAGAGAAAATTCCGAAATGCGATTGTGAACATACTTAGAGTCCAACCATTATACCTATGTATACATATGTGCACTAAAATTTCCGATGCGAATATCCAACGAAGCAATTCTACAAGTATGACGCCAAAGTTACAGTGAAAACTCTCCTAACGGAAACTTCTTTTGCGCGGACATTTTCTTTTTTTTTTCCTTTAGTTATTTACATCTGTCCATATTGGACACCAAGTAATTGTTGTTACAGAACAGGATATGATAGCTTATAAGCCCAGTGCCTTTACATACTTTTGTTTTACAATAAGGTGGGTTTTTTTTAATTAAGGAGTATTCAAAAAGTGAAGATTATTTGAAGTGAAGATTATTTGTACATTTGTATTAATGTTTTCGAGTTAGGTCTGATGGTATAAGGCGCTTCAGTCTTCTATTTCGGGTTATTTCTTGTAGCGGGATAGAGTTGTTATCGTGGATTAACCCGTTTCGTGCCAAATGGCATACATTTTTTTTTTACTGTTTTCAATCGGTTGCCTTTTAGTAAGTCAATCAACCAAAGCTATCTAAGAAACATGTCCTATCGTAATTTTTGCTGCCCCTTTCCAAATCCGGGGACAGAATTGTTCTATCTGCCGCCATTTTTGAAATATGGCAGCTGAAAACAGAAAAAATTTAAAATTTTAGTTGTTTTTTTCCAAACAATCGTAAATTTTAACATAAGCCACCACGTATAGGAAGCTAATACTTCGTATCTGGTGGAATAACTGATTTTTTTAAGAGATAGGACCGATAAAGTAAGGATATTCAACATGGCGGATTTAAGATGGCGGCCATAAATGACGATTTTTACAAAGTCCACAGATTTGGACCAAATTTGGTATAAAGGGGTTTTTGGGGTCGCTGATCACGAATCTGAAGTCAGATTTGCAAAATCCAAGATGGCGGATCTGATATACGGATATATTCGGAGACCGCCTTTAACCGGACGCGGACAATATATTTTTATGAATTGTGAAAAACGCCTCTCTTAGCCGGACGCGAACTCCTTAGCAACGGGCGCGAGGCACACAAGTATGTCATAAATTGTACGTCGACAAAATGATGTCATAAATTGTTCGTCGTAGAAAGCCCAACGTCGGGGATTCCCCGGATAAAGTGTTTGCGATTTTCGCTCATTCTGCCTACATTGCCTTATTCAGTTTTGACGCGTTTAAAGAATAAAAAAATTGTTTTAAAAAAGCTATGTATGCACATAATAAGTATGTATTTTCGTTTGTTAAATATAAAAACTCAAAGGTGTTATTCATTTACAAAGTGGATCTCGGTTACATTACTATTCATCAATCAGAAATTAATAAAAAAAAGTATAAATCAGGCCACTCCACTCCCTACAGGCGGACACTCCTTTTAAGCGGACAAACATTGTCTGACGGCCGCTGTCCGCCCAAGAGAGTTTTCACTGTATTATCATTACATATACTATTCAACTGAAATGAACAAACGCTGTCAGAACAGTGGCTACTTATCTACCTGGTCCAAGCTCCTGGTTTGATACCGATTGTGCACAGTCAAATCGATAAAAGGAATGTACATATGAATATACATACATACATATGTATGTATACGTACGTAACACTCAAACACAAAAAAACATTGACAATACTCAAGGGTAGAGATATAAATATAAGTACGGGGTAACGCAACGGTCACTGACTGCTTGAAAAAAAAAATTAAAGCTCCTCTATTTTGTAACTTTTTACTTATAAAACAAACTTAGGAAACTTATTTTTGAGAATTTAAGCACTTTAGAGAGGACCAAGCCAAGCTTATTGAATCTTATTTTGCAAATTATTGCTCGATTATTTTGGCTTAAAGACTTTATCAGTGTCAATTTCATCTTCGACTATAATTCGGGTATTGGTGGCACGATTTCGTCAACAGGGGGCTATTACTGATCTTCTCCGAACTGGAAGAACTAGCACTTCCTGAACGGAAATTCTTGCAAGTGTCGTGGAGAATCCACAAACATCCACAAGATGTCGGTTTGGTCAGCTCGGTGTGTCACTCAGATCATTGCAGAGATTTAAGAAGCAAATTACGGAGGTTTCCATACAAAAACTAATTTGGGCAAGACTTAAAGACACCTTTTTCTCTAAGCAGGTCCATTACGCAGATTGGTAAGGCAAGAAAATAAGAATCCAAGATTGACAAAGCAGCGGTAATTGCACTTATTTAAATGTACTCCATGGTGCGGTGTTACATCAGACAATTTATTGGACTGTTCTTCTTTAAATATGAAATTGGACATTTTTGGAGGCCAGCGATTGCTGAGAGGCTGGATGTGTTTTCAACAGGATGAAGCTCCTGCGAGCGAATAATTTCTGGAATTAATAAAAATCGCGATCCTCTAAGAATCCATCCAAGGATGGCACCTATATCGCCACAATTTCTTAAAGCATTTTATTGCACTGCTAAATTTAACAACGAGTCTATGGTTAATTCGGGGTACCTCCTCCAGGTTACTAAAGAAGTAGGAACCTAAAACATTCCCGCGACTGCGTGCTATGCCCTGACATTCACACAGAATATGTGCGATATCCTCAGCTAAACCTATATCATTACAGTATCTGCAAATATCCGTGCCTATGAGTCCGAGTCTCTTGGATTGCTTGCCATAAAGGCAATGTCCGAATAATATTCCCATAGCTATTCTCATTTGTACCCTGTTAAGTCTAACGATTTCACTAGTCTTTTACAGCGCCGGACAAAGTGGCTTGGAAACCCTATGCCCTACAATGTTTGACAATATATGGTCAGCCCTACTCGTAATCGAATCCTTTAGTTTTGCTTTAATGCAGCATAGTGGGGTAGCAACTTCCACCGCCTCGGATAGTGACAGCTCACCCCTTTTCTTGCCCATCGGCAATCTCTTTGTCTTCTACCCCGGAGTGACTAGGCGCGCAGCATAGTCTTACATGCATAATAAAATCATAGTTCTACATGCATAATACCCTGAGCATTGTGTGGCTGCTCCAGACTGATTTAAAACTGCACGATTTTAACGCCTTAAGTGCAACCTGGCTATCGATGTAAATAACAATATCTTAACCGGATATTCGTATCATGTTCAGTAGCTCTGCAGCTCTAAGTACGGCTAGAATTTCTGCCTGAAAAACGCTGGAGATATCCGCGAGTTCTTTAGATCTGGGGTTAAATCGGCTAACGCGATAATTGACTGTCGCTTTTTTTATTGTCGTTTTTGATTATCAACTATTCTTTGCTCTGTGTTAATCGATCGCAAAAAATTGTTAATATATTGACATCACTTCTAAGTCGGTCAAGAATTAAATGTCATTTTCAAATTGTGTTGTTTTGAATTTGAAAGCTAAAGTCAACAAACCACCACCAAGAACATTTAATGTTGCAGCCAATTGAAGAATCGGTTGATCTTACTCCAGATGGTAAATGGTGCAGCCGCAAAACTTGTAAAAATGCCTCTTTTGTTAAACGAAAGTTTTTCAAAAATCTAAAACATTATGAGTACTAAGAAATGGTTTAAGGATATCCGTACAGATTCGTACATACAAAGGTTCAGGTAGTTCCAAAATATTCGCTCTATTTCGCAGATTTGTTCTTATCAGTCGGACCTTTTTATAATTATTTTCACTCCTCACTATCCTCGTCTTTGCGTTTTGGAAAATTGCAAATGATGTAAACATTGCACTTGAACTAATTTCCTTTATGCCAATCCTCAAAACATAGGTTTTTTTCTTAATATATTAACCAATTTGAAGTCGACCGCACCAAAATCCTTATGGAAAATGACATAAATGTATGAAAACGACACCTAAATAGCTGTCATCTAAAATCAACGCAAAAGAACGATTGTTGTTAAAATCACCTTAAACAGAGCAAAAGTGTCGATTTTGATTATCAACTATCAACTATTGTGTTAGCCGATTCCACCCCAGGTTCCACACAGTAGACACCAGACCCCGTGCCGTTTGCAGTTTTACACCCGTCCGTGAAGACTGTAGTGTCTATATGCCGAGTGACTGTGTTGTTTATCTTCTCTTCACGCACAGGGTACAAGGTTCTGTACGGTGTGTTAGAATCAAGTGTGAAGAGGGTATCATCCGTTCTTATTGGATTATCCATTTGCATTTCTGTAACAATCGTACAGTGTCTTGTGCCGTATTTCCAAAATAATGAAGATACGAATAGAAACTAAGCATAAACAAAACTCGGTGCAGGGAAATAACTTCACGGGCAATAACTTCACCTGCAGTGGGAAAAAAATTCACATTTTTGATGTGAAGTTATTTCTCACTGAAGGTGGGCAATAATTTAACCAGAAATTGTGAAATTATTTCCCACTTATGATTTTTTCGAAAAACACGGGGGTACCGTGGAATAAAGCCGAGCGAAATAAGGCCGAATTTGCCATTATCTCTATTTTTAAGTGGAAATAAGGCCAAATGAAGAAAAATTTGGCATTTGGCTTGATATACTTATAAAATTTGCACGAATTTTTCACTATTACTCTATCTGATGCTCCAAAACTAAAGATTCAATTTCAAAATAAGATATTTTATTTTTTAGCTTGCATGCCCAAGACAAATTTTAAATTTAAATATCTGATTTTGAAATGGAATCTTTAGTTTTTGAGCATAAGATATAATAATAGAATAAGTTCGGGTATTGTGATATATGCGGGTAATGTGATATAGGCGGTTTCCTCGGAAACTATGCTGAGTTTGGTAACTCTTTTTACATCAACAGTAAGTGACTGTAGTAAGAGGAGCATGCGTATTTAATCAAGTTTAAAATCGGCCATGTTTTCGCTTAGTTGTTCAAAATTTGTTTTCGTATGCATTCGAGTTTCTTTTTTCAGTAAAACAAAAAATTATTGTGTGCAGTGAGAAATTCTATTTGAAACCAGATGATCAGTTAATTGGAAAGAGCAATACTTCCTTTACGTAGAATAACTGCAAGTTTTGTTTTAAAAACTTCATTTTATTTGAGCCGTGTACCACATTAGAACCCAAAGTATATCACATTACCCGCAAATTTTTCAAAATGAGGTTTTCGAGGTCGGAGCACATTTTCGTAAAAATGCTCTATAGTGACGATTAGAACCCTGCCAAAGGATACTGAATGGTAGTTTATACTTCTATATTGAACCTTACGAAATTTGGATGCATTAAATCTTACACTTTGTCCGTTAAGTCCAAAATAGAAATGCGTATACCACAATACCCGCGCGAATTTTTAAGTAATCATTAAATGTGAAGTTATTGCCCACCTTCAGTGAGAAATAACTTCACATCATAACATCACTAGAGGTGAAGTTATTTCCCATGTGAAGTTATTGCCCGTGAAGGTATTTCCCTGAACCACAAAACTCATAAGTAGCTTAGAGTCATCTTAAACACTTGGCTTTTAACTTGGAGCTATTTTTCAGGCAAAGAAAGAGCAGGAGATAGGAACCAACATTAAGTGATGCTACACTATTAACCCTTTCAGTGAAACTTTTTTGTTTAAGGGTTAAACATTATTTTTTTTCTTTGTATTGTAACTGGAAACTGTAACTGATGAAAAACAAGGATGAAAAATAATTTTTGTTAAATGTCAGTTCTAAAGTGGTTTTTGGAAATGATGTCATGAAAACACAAAAATTATGTCAAATTTACTAGAATTAACTTACGAGATTATTTTAATTTTAAAACTGTGCGCGATTTATCTATATACAAAATGACATCAAAAATGTTAATTAATTCGACGATTATCTAATAAAAAAATAAATAATAAAAAGGGGCTACTGTAAAAAAAATCGATATTAGTTTGGCAGATTTTCCTGCACGAGTGCTCAATGCGCACTGAGAGCTTATAGGATCGAATTTTGTTAGCATCAACTGCTTGAACATATACAGCACGAAGTTAGGAAGAAATTGAAACAAAAAAATGTTTTTCATAGAGAAAGATTGGGATTTGGGATTTACAAGAATTCATGTTACCATATGGTATCAAAATACTGAAAGGGTTAAAGGAATAAACAATAACTAACTTCAATTTTACTTTAAATTCTTTCCTACTGTCATAAGGAAACTATTTGAAATAAACTAGAGAAAGCATTTTATAAACAATTTGAACCTTTAACAGGTACAGCTACACAATAACAAAACCAAAGTAAGCAAACAGAACGTTTGTTATAATTTCATTAAATTAAAACCGCTATCGCTACACATTGAAGTTATGATTTCTTATAAGTTAATGAATTTTTTTTTATGAAATGGAGCAAAACGAAACAACAACAATAACAAAATTACGAATATATATTATTTTTTTATGTTGGATGGCAGGCACAAACTCTGACAAAATAACAAAAAAAAAATAAAAGGACATAAACAACATCAATATCATAACATAAATTAAGTGTAAATAATAAACACAATCTCATTGCCTAACTAAATTATTGTTATTGCAAAATGAAAAAATAACAAATTAAAAAAAAAAACGTAAATGAAAACGAAAAATAAACATTCAACACTCAACATTGAAGCGGTAGCTCACCTGGATATCTACATCACTAGGGGTGGTAGCATTTGGACCATTCTGAGGAAGACCCGTTTGTGACTGTTGCTGCTGCTGATCCAATGGAATGGAATTTGAATGTGCCACCCGAACTCTAGGTGCCGGGACCGGGTGACCTGTGGCCGTATCAACAACTGTGCCCAGTTGTACAGCAGGTGTTGGAATGCGATTTGAGTTACTGGTCATCGTATCGAAACCATTTGTCTTCGACGTCATCGTCGTTGTCGGTGAAATATTTTTATTCGAATCGTAGGTAAATGGCTCAGTGATGTACATCTGCGACTGTGGCGACTCTTCGGCAATGTCCCCAATCGAACTATTGAAACCGGCTGCGGGTGTGTCAATTAAAATTGTAATTTTTTCGTTTTTTTTGTTTGCTTTTTTTTAACCCAATCTCGAAAGATATTACTCACCTGAACGATTTGCCAAATATCCTGATGGACTTATGGAATTCAATACCGATGGGCTGTGTGGGCTCAATGGTGGTTCTAGCGGTCCCCTAATTTCTCGTTGCAGGACGAGTCGCACGAATCTCTGGTGATCGGTTAAAAGTTGCACGGCTGCATCGTGATAGGCATGTGTCATATTGTTTCCGTTTATCTGCGATGAAATGATAGGAGGAGGGAGGAAATTCATGCAAAAAATAACAACCGTGTAACTAGCGAAGCCTAATTGAAGCATCACAACTCAGAACTCACCGCCAGCACCCGATCGCCGACCATTATTTTGCCATCGCGATGGGCCAAGCCACCCTCGGTTATGCGAGAAATGAAAATCCCGTCGCAGTTGTCCTTAAACGGTGGGGAGCCTTTTCCTCCGGCAATACTAAACCCAAGGCCCTGGTTAATTTGATCCCTTATCAACGTGGTGTGCAGGGTGACTTTATGGATGGGAGCGTCCTAAATAATAAATCAATGTTGTTGTGAAGGTTTTTTTTTTGTTTGGAATTTAGTATCGGTGTGTGTGTACAGGTGAAAGGACACATTTTGTTTAGGCAAGATTCACACAACCAACAACCTACCTTGCCGTTTTCCAAAATTCCATTTGTGGTCGCAGGGACTATGGTTGTGGCAGGGATAACATGTTGTACACTTTGCGGCTGCTGCTGTGATGCGGCGTTAGTGGTCATGATATTCTGTTGCTGATAATTGTATTCATTTGGTATAATTTCTATGGGTGGTGGGATGGATCTCTCCTGACGTTCTTTCTGCGGTCGGCTTTCAACTGAAATCTGAATTATTTTGTTTTGTTTTGTTGAGGTCGATGGTGCATTATGTTAGGAAAATGTTTGATGAATTTAAAATCAATTAATTTCAGATATACGGGTTAAATCTACGCGTGACTGCCCTAATGAAACTGAGTTTTGTTTGGTCGAACAAAAAAAAAAAAACAATTCATTTTATATATGTCAACAGCACCGTTGACCAAACGTTAACCAAACAACATATTTATGTATATACCTAGGTATGTACGAGAAGTTGCAACAGGACGTTGGGATTTATATTTTCAGCGGCTTTAGCTGGCGTGATGGCTTATTCGATGAGAATATAGGACATGATTTCAACACGAACCTCGAGAACAAACAATCCTTAATTGATATTCGGTCACATTTATCCACTTATTTGAGCGTTATTTTTTTGTTATCTGTTTTCGTAACACGATTTGAGTATGCATTTGTTTTTATTGCGAAGGTAGTGGTCCTGGTTTTAACTTTCTTCTACTACCTCATTCTTCCTGGCATGTTCTTGGTCCATTTGCTACTATATACTGTGTTACAACTTTAGGGATGTGCTTCTTTGTCGCATATTCTTACTACAATCTTAAGCGATAAAGTTGCGTTGTTGTCATACTTCTTCATACTTCGTCAATAAGCAAATCACTCATAAGAACTCATAGAAAGAATTTCAAGGCAGCTTTCGAAGTCACCCTTTGTTGTGTTTAACCAGTGTGCCAGTTTTGAGGTGTGTCTGATGCTGAAGATTTCTTGTATTTTGAAGATTTTCTGGGATTCCAGCTTCGGTATGGTTTCGTAAATAATTTTGGCCCTATAGCATTTTATTTTCTGTTTGCTTACAGAAAAATCACTCTGAGAATAATAGTGTACTGAATATTACAGCGGAAGCGGCCTGTTTTTTTAATTAAGTCTGTACAATACTAGCGGAAGCCTTCTAATCAACTAGCGGAGAGTTGCTTATTACCATAAGGGGCTGTTTACAATAGGCGTGTCTTTTTTTCTAATCTTGGAAAAAATGTTAAATACACTAACAAATTAGCCTATCTAGAATTACGATATTATAGTTATCCAGTATTAGGTCCTTAGCCTGGGTAGGAAAATGTGCCGCCAAACTATGTTTGTAGATTGTTATCGAAATGTCAAATATGACATGTAAGTGGGACATTTGTAAACAATCGCGGCGACGAGAAATGTTTTTCAAAGAGAAAATGTAAAAAAATTAACAAAATGAAAGCTAAAACTAATGATCAGTCCATCATTCTATTAGGCGTGTTTTTTTTTTTGAAATCTATATAGCCTTAGAAAATATTTTTCATGTTAAATACACTAACAACTAAGACTATATTGAATAACGAAATCCAGATAGCTATCGAGTCTTATGTCGTTAGCCTGGACAAAAAAAATGTGCTACCAAACTATTTTCTGTCGATTGTTATCGAAATCTTATCGAAAATGTCAATTGCGGCGATGGAAACGTGATGCTATGCAAAGGAGTTTGGAAAACAAGTGGAAAAGTGAGGAAGAAATATTATAAGTCAGATAAAATTTCATTTTGCTCAGGCAAATAAATCCCGCCTTTTGAAAATAAAAAAAATGATGTTTAAATGTCGAATGTCAATTAGCATTGTGCTACCAAATCACCGAATAGCTTTTTTTTATACATACTTTTTTAGGGCTATATGTATATAGATTACCAAAAAAACACGCCTATTATCAGTTATTTGTATTCAAAATCTTTTATATACATATCTAATCTATGTATATGCATTTTAAATTTTTGTTTAGTGTAATGGTAATGAATAGACTAATAGATTAATTTTGTATAACTTAACCGGTCACCCCGCTCCCGTTAGCCATCCCGTGTATTTTTTTGGCGAAGAGGAGTGCATCATTTTGAGTAGTCCACGGACGCCGAATATCTTAGGTCGGCCCTGCTCCTACGGTATGGTTTATTTTTTTAAAAGTTCGGTTTTCTATTATTTTTTATGTCTAAAACAGTAAAGCCCAACAGGACTATAACGCGATTTACAAATTGCGGCATACCCTCCTATCACGCGATATCACCCGATCGTTAAAGAGGAAACACGTTTTCTAAAAAGTAGGGTAGAACCGGGACAATAGTAACACTTTGACTTTCAGCTCATATAGTCTCTATGCTGTAATATTTATCAAAGAGTCATTTACACGAAAAGATTGCTTGTTTTCTTCCCAGTATTATAACTCAATTTTAATCCACAAGGAGTGATAGAAAAAAAGATATATGCACTTTTAATGAGATGGGACAAATATTACAAAAGGTCCCCATATCCTGGATAGTTGTAACATAGGTAAGAATGAAGACAAGATATGTTTTACTTAAACTTTTAATTGTTTTTTGTAACTATTCACATTGATTAATGACAACAACGAATGCATAAATAAATAAATGATTTTATTCGGCAAAAAACCTACCATAAATGCAAACAAAGGTAGGTCTCCAAAAAGTGTGCCTTATTCAACTCACAATTGTGCCAGATATATAAAATATTTTGTTTAGTAGCCTCTTGATGTGACCAGTGTTTGTATTGAATCAATGACTGTACCCTCTTTAAATTTTATTCCAATAGCCTCTTTCTCAGGAGTATCGGTATAGATGTTACAGTTGTAAAAAAATAAAAATATATATTTGGCCTCAGCAGTCCTAGGTAGAACCAAGCCTAGCTTCCCGCAACCATTTGTGTGTGCGCGTTATATTTTTGCACGAATGGAAGGGACCTACAGTTTTCTGCCGTCTCCGAACGGCGAGTTGGGAAGCTTTACATGACAAATGATACTCTTGAATGCTTGTCAGGCATTCGGAAGAGGTGGGCACTGTGAAAAAACTTTTAGGTGTTTGCGACGGGATTCGAACCCAAGACCGCTGGCTCAGTAGTCCGACGCACTAACCACTTGCGCTACGGTGTTACAGTTGTAATGTGTTACAATTGTCCCCAAACGGGAATGTTACAACTGTCCCCATGCGCCATTTATACATAAAATACGTCTTATCTACTTTATCACAAATGGCTGGAGTCAAAGCAGTACACAAAAAGATAGACTGATAAACACTGAATATACTATAGAAAATAAACTTTATAAATTTTGTAGCAAAAATAAGTTATTCAAAAATTTTTACCAACGGAAAAATTTACTTTATAGGGTAAAAAACTGTCTTTTCCTCTAGTGATGTCTATTTTGTAGATGCCGAAATGAAACTCGCAAATAAATGATAATATTCAGACGGGTTGTGTGTGACTGTTAGAGAGGATTTGCAGTTACAGTTTGGGAATTATCGTGAGTGTTACAACTGTACACTGTTACTATTGTCCCCGATCTACCCTAGATATGTATATATACTTTTTACTGCCCTGTAATAAAATGGCGGCATTCGTACCTTCCGAGGATCATATTCGATTCGTCATTGCATACTTTGTCATTAATTAAGTAAGTAAGTTAGAAAAGGTGTAATACTGCAACATGACAATGCGCGACCCCATACAGCGAAACACACTCAAGAAAAAATCAAAGAATTGCAATGGGAAGTTTTACTGCACCCGCTGTACTCACCAGATATTACTCCTTCTGATTATAATTTATTCAGATCTCTGGAGCATTCTTTAAAAAAATATAGAAACTCACTTACAAGATGTAAGGAGTCACACTTTGTTTTTTGGAATTTTTTTGAACTTTTTTGGAAAGCGGTTCAATAATTTAATCGCTTAAACTTTGTTTACAGAATTTCCAACAGCTTCTAAATTGTATACTCTAAATTTGGTGTAAACTTAATTTCGTCCTTATTCAAGTTACGCGATTTGACTTGCAATCACAGATTTATGAGGCGAGGGTGTCGTAAAAAAAAAACATCGAAGAACGAGTTTCGTTCCATTTTTTTTTTTTGCAAAATAAAAATGCATAGCCAATGAATAAATGGATTCCTTGCATGACAAAACTCAACTAAACGGCGCCAAACAGAATATCGAAATCACCGGATGTTTTTCGAAATGGAAACCATTACCATACAAGCGTATCCATCAAATCTCTTCAGAAAACAAAATCATTTCTCACACATAAGATCATCTTCGTCTTTTGTTGAATTGCACTTCCACTCCCACTCGTTTCAAAAACCAATCCTTTCTTAGGTACGTTACCTTCTTGAGGAGTATGTCTTCTATTCACTATTCACTTTTATTCATCTTTTCGACTTGTTGACTTGTTGACTTGAAGCAAATGTAAGCTAACGGAACAGTTGCACTTTGCTGCACGAAGAGCTTCGCTTTATACATATTTGAAATTCGTTTATTTGGACAATATAACACAAGAAAGCACTAAATATTGAACTAGAAGACATTAGGCGTACAGAATAGATACGAGAATATGTATGTATATAGAAAAATACGTCTTTACGTTGTCGACAGACAAAAGCGAATATTTGATGAAGTTGTGCGACACTCAGTTTAAGAAGAGTCCTCTAGGTTAAAAGCTTAAGCAGTTTAGAAGAAAAAAAATCTGTACATATTTTTAAATCAAATCATTTTAACCACATAAGAGGGTTTCCGGTCTATCAAGTAACACAAACACCATCCAAACTAACCTGTGATAGTGAGCCATCTTCACTGAAAACCGGATGACCAATTAAACGTGTCACCTCCCGTTGCACTACTAATACCAGTACTAGTCCGCATGCCTTCAAAACTTGAACTGCCTGATAATGGTCCGCGGTCTCGACTGATTTTCCATTGACTTTAATGACTTTATCGCCGACTTTGAGGCCAGCCAAATCGGCTGGACCACCTTCGGTGACACGTGAAATGAATATTCCCTCGTCGTTGCCTTTGAAGGGAGTTGATCCTTTGCCACCGGCTATGCTCAAACCGAGTCCGGCTGATGTCCTTTCAATGTGAATTTCATATTGCTCCGTACGCAGTTCCGTTACACCGTCCAGGGCATCTTCTGAAAGGACAAACAAATCAACAATGACCACAATTAATATGTATACAAAGACTAGTGGTAGCAAAAGGTGTGTCTGTTGCAATGACTACGATTGCGTGTAGATTCAAGTCACGAAATGCAATTACGGGCTAAAAAAAAAAGGTGTTATATCGAACCAAAACCATGTTCTAGCTTTTGTGGTGGAAAGACAAGAAATACATCAAAAATTAATCAAAAAGAAAACACCCCGTGGCCGCAGCAGTGATACCAGTGATATTGGTGTCCTTGGTACTCTCTCTCACCGTAGGTTGTCTCCCTGTCCGAGGCGGCGTACGTTGTGATTATTCGAACTTTTTTATCCTTTTTCTTTAGTGAATTGTAAGGACTCCTGCCGGATGAGAGGGAGCTGCGTAGACTTCCGGTTGCTAACGAGGGACTGTTCCGACCATCGTAGTATGTTGGCCTCTGATTACTTCGTGAGAGCGACGATTGGCCACTTGAACGTGGCAGTGAATTGCTGCCCTCCTTGACTTTTAGTTTCACACTAAACATCGTTTATTTATCCTTTTCTTTTTGGTTTTATTTTACACGTTTCTCGTTGGAAATATCCTTTAGCACAAAGTAACGGTGTCTACACCATATTCAACTGAGAATCTGAACAAAATAAGAAAAATAAAAAAATCCATTTTACGGTGTCTCCTTCAATTGGAAATAGGATACCCCCAAAGGTAGAGTGCAACTGGCAAATACTCGTAGCAGAATGGGACACAAAAGTATACTCTACTCGTACAATATTCGATTCGAAGATTTGGTCAAATGCGAAAAAGATTAACTCTCGCCACGCCAGGGTTAGTCTGTTTTCGCTCATCAAATTGCAATTGGATGATTTCTTGTAATGGATATGTCTGAAATATTTGTGACAATGAAAAGGACATTAGAACACTAGATGCCAAATGTGAGGTTGATAGTTTAGAGTGCTGCACTTGGGATTGCAATTTGATATAATAGCGGTAACAATGTAGTCGCACATAATAATGAGTTGAGATGAGAAAATTATGAAGTTTAATGAACTGTTTGTTGTTCTGGTATTAGTCAGAGCTGCTGTCACTTGCAAGTATACATAGACCAAAAATTATGTATCTATCTCAGTACATAAATACTGTCGAATATGACAATGGACAGAATTAAAAGATTTGGAATGGCGTGTTGGGAACGTTTTTACGTAGTTGACGGAATGTAGCCAGCACTCCGGGTTCCACGTGAATTATTATTCAATCCAAAATAAATTCTTGTAGTAAGACCTTTATGAATTTTCAACTACATAGTTTTCGGGATTAATAGCTGCAACAACAGTGGAACCTTGGTAAGTTGGACACTTGCGGTGCAAGCATTTTTGACCAACTTATGCAGGTGGCCAACTTATAAGGGTGGTGCATATTTTTTTTTTTTTTTAAATGTACATTTAGATACATACATACATGTATATTCAAAGTGTGTTTATTACTGCTTATAGTTTCCACTAAAAAGAAGCACTTTAAGTCTTGAAGTTAATCACAATCTGAATAAAAAGAATTAAAGCCATCTCTATATTGCACACGATGTAACGAGAACGAACATTTCGTCACTTTACCACTATGTCTAGACGTTTTGTTCAGTAGTTATGCGAAAATATAGAAAAAATTCCATCACGTGCTACCCTTGGCCCACTTTCGCCGGTTATTTCATATGAGAGATGACATAAAGTGTTCAAATTTGTGTCCAACTTCCAAGGTAGGCAGGTGGACATCATATAAAGGTATTTTGAGGAACATTTCTATAGAATTTTCTTGGTACAGTCAAATATTGGCCAACTTAGCCAAGTGGCTAACTAGACAGGTTTCACTGTGCAAGTGTGCATACACTGACTTCGAACTGGGCCTGGTATTCCACCAGATGTAATAATTCTTGGGTACTATGGACTGTGATTTAAAAGAGATCCATTGTGTCGCATTGTCTTTTGTCGTTTTCAATTGGCTCCACTCTGCGATTCACTCATTCTGAATCCAATGGAACAGCAAAACCACTTGTGCTCAGTTTTGAAGTTGTTTCCTTGTCAGTCACTCACTTCATATAAGAGTTACTGTACGTAAACATCACGCAAAAACGATCGGCTGGGCCGATGATAACGCTTTTTTTTTACGATACAGGCATATTCTACTAAAGCAATACATAAAGTATTACGTATAAAGTATAAAGTATTCGTGGACGTCCAGTATTACGAATGCTCGATATAACGAATTTCCAGTATAACGAATGAATTTTTATTTCCCACTAATGGTTCTATATAACGAATGGTTTAAACATTTTACGCTCGATATAACGAATGCCTTGCAAATTCCTGTAGGTGCAAGTTTACTTTTGTCGGATATTGTCATATTTTGTATGTATCCTTACTTCTGCTTCGACTAGTAACATCTGTTGAGTGTACACTGGTCCCTCGCTTTGCGCAACTTCTTTTTGCGCGGTTTCACTTTTGCGCGAAATGCATTTGCCTACCAAAACTCGATTTGCGCGGCTTAAATAAATGCTTACATTTCATTTTTCAGAAACACAACACCCTAAATTATATGAAATTCATACTTCGCTTTGCGCGGTTTTGTTTTGCGCGATATCGCACTGCGCGAGACTTTTTATTCCCATAACCACCGCGCAAAGCGAGGGACCAGTGTAACTATTTTTTTTTGTTAATTCCTGGTAATGATCAGTTATGCTAACATGTACATATCTACATAAATGTAATTTTAAAGGAAAATTTACTGTTTCAGTTTGTTGGGTTTTTTACGTTTTATTTTTACGAATTTATTTCGCGAAGTATTTCTAGTGGCGCACTGATGAAAAAATTAAACATTCAGAAGCAATGAATTGCTTCAATAAATGCATACAGTGGTCAGTTGAAAACAATATCGACTACTCAAAAACACTTTTATTAAGAGAAATGCTAGAGGAGGCGGTCCAAAAAAGCTTGCAGGGAACCAAAAGGGAAACTAATATTAAAGACTTTTTTTCCAAATCATAATTAGGCGCGTTTTTTTTCAAACCTATACAGATTTCGAAAAAGCTTTCCATACAAAAAAAAAGACTGGATAATTATCCAGGCTAAGGTTTTGTTGTATTTTACATTGAAAACATGTTGCGGAAACATGTTTAGCCTATATAGGTTTGAAAAAAAAAACACGCCTATTGTTTTGTTTACCAAAACTTTATTAATTAATTCCTATTTTCTTATAAATAAATACATAAATTTCATTGCTAAAATCACTTGCTTTTTATAATCTAGTATTAATTAGCAAAAAAAAAATACGTTCGATATAACGAATTTTTCGATATAACGAATGACTGTGCATTATATAATTCGTAATACTGGACGTCCACTGTATATGTATGCTGTCAATGAAAAGGGGCTCAGCATCGACGAATTGGACAGAACGTCACAATACACAGTTGCAACTTTGAGGTAGTAAAGGACTTTGTCTACCTCTGTTCTGCTATACCATCAAAATATGACATCTCATCGGAGATCAAATGAAGGATTATTCTTGCCAATAGCTGTTACTGAGCTGAAACATGGACCTTATCGAAAGCGGATGTAGGTATCCTTGGTCGCTTCCAGAGAAAAATCATTTGTACGATATTCGGTCCCGTTTGCGTTGACTATAGGCTGTATAGTGACATCGACCTGGTAAAAAAAAAAACTGCGACGTTCAAGATGGCTAGGATATATGCGAATGGACTTCAACGCTCCGACCCGCAGAGTATTCGACTCCAACCAGGAGGGTCAGCGCAGCAGAGGAAGACTTCACCTAAGTGGAAAAGGATCTCAACGAACTTGGAGTGCGCAATTGGAGGCAGTTAGCTAGGGACCGGGCTAACTGGAGGGGTTTTCGGTTTAGGCCTTGATCTACCCCGGACTGTAGCGTTACCTAAGTAGGTAGATAAGTAAGGCACATAATACTGCAAAACATGTCTTTTTGCTGTTTCTTTTTTGGATTTACGCGTAGCCTAGGAGATCACAGTAAATCTTATATATTTATGCCACCGCATACGAAATGCATTCACACGGCAAAAAATCTAAACGTGGGTTCGTTACTGGACCCAACAAATCGGAAACGCTCTAAGGCGGTCAAGCTTCAACAGTCACTGTTTAAATCAAAGCAAACTAAATGAATCAATTTAAATTTTCTACGAGCCTTCACATTTATTTACATATATGTATGTACAAACATAATAAATTATTATTGATCTTTTTTTTTTTTTGAAATGCCCCCATAACTTATTTCTTATTATGCATGCAAATCAATGAATCGCATTTATTTTACCAACGAATTTGAAAATTGAATATCCACGCTGCAATGTTCGTGGGTTGGTTGCTCCGCGATTGTCGAGTGTCATAAAATTCCCATTACCGACCCAGAGTCATAACGCAGATTGAGAGATAAATTGATGATATGATGTTCTTCTATACGCGCGCCGCTTGCCTCATTTTATTGCTCCCAAAGGACACTGACGACGACTGGGTGAAAATAAATTATTTTTAAATTCAGGGAAGAAAAATATTCCACATGACCATTTTATGGGAATTTGTACACACTGGCCCATGGTCCCCAAAGGAAACCCAACAAATACCTATGCGGCGCCCTATCAATTGCGTATTATGAGGCCATTTTTTTGTTCGCTGTATATGTACAATGTATGTGTGTCTCTGTTTGACAAAGTTTAAAGTACATACTCGCAATCGTACTGTTCCCGCATTTTCGAAAATGTACGTGTTGGGTACATTAAAGTATCGTAAACTCTAATCGGATTAAGCATTTTATCGATTACTTTTTCCTGGTGTGAAATGACAAAAAAGGAACACGACAACGACAGATAAAACATAAAAAAGCAAATCTATCCATAGAATAATCAGCCAAAGTATCTTTGATTACACACCACTTAACGACGAAGGAATTACACTGGGGCAACAATATTGCTGGAGGCATCAAGTGAGTGCGTATAATTTACAAAAAGCACAAAAAATGGGAGAATTTATTTTCTAAATAAATAAAGTAACAAAATAAATACCAGTAAATGCGTAGCAACAGCGGAAAAGATACGAGTACACTGGTACCTACTCTCCAAAAACGAATAAGAAGAAAAGCTGTTTTTTTTTACTGAAAATGTATCGTCTTCCCTTGGATCAGATTCAAAGAGGGGAAGAACCAAAAGGAACCAAATAAAAAGAAAAAAATTACAAGTATAAATCGGAAATGGAAAAACATAAAATATATTGGAACAAATTTTATGACTGGATATAAAAAATAAAAATGAAAGATGTTAGCACTAGCACTATAGAAGGTATGTAGGTACCTATTCGTATCTGTGCACAAAATTCGCACCAAGTGATGGTGGGCTATATAGCACTTTCAAAACGACTGGGGTTGGTAACATAAATAGAGGCAAAACGTACATAGTATAGTACCAAACGATTGATGAATGAGCCGTTAAAAGGTGTTGTTGTATACATTCACAAATGGAATTGACGCTTCTCCTTAAATTCACAGCGAGGATACAATGGTGAAAGGCGTTGTTGCACACATACAAAATCGAATAAGCGATTCATTCGGTTTCTTTATTTATAAACGTTTAAGGATGTAATCACATGACTGAGTGGGCGAAATAGATGAAGAATCTTGGATTCAATAGATAATAGAATTTTCACAGCAGCGTCACGGACACATGCACAGGTAAGAGTGGCAGTATGTTTCGTTGAAAAGTGAATCGTTTTTATTTTTTTTTTCTTTTGTTTGGAGTAAGACATTCAGACGTTGTTATTTGTAGAATTCCGAAATGTTCTACTTTTAGGTTTTGTAATTCAATTTGGTGTGAGATGTGCAGAATGAATTTTATTTAGCCAAGGTAATGGGATCGGAAACCTGAGTTTTAAAAGAACGCAGTTTGATGAAAGAAAAAATTTGCCTATTAAATGGATGGTTTTCGGTTCAAATCCCAACCATTAACATTAAACTGGAGATGTAGCCTTTTTGGAAATTATTATTTCAAACCAATGTTTGGTAGTGGTAGTCGTCGTCGCTTGTCATAATGAAGGTTCACGGTTTGAATCCAATGTCTCAGAAAAATGTATTCCTCACGAAATAAAAATAAGTTGATCAATTTCAGAAGTTAATGTCAAAACCTTCTGCGAAGGCATTTATTTTATTTTATTTTTATTTTTATTTTTATTTTTATTTTATTATTTTATTTTTATTTTATTATATTTTTTTTTATTTTTATTTTATTTATTTTTATTTTTGTTTGATTCGTTTTTATTTTTAATTTATTTTTATTTTTATTTTTATATTATTTATATTTATTTTGCTTTTTTTTAATTTTTATTTTTTTTTTATTTTTATTTTTTTTTTATTTTTATTTTTACATATTTTTATTTTTGTTTTATTTATTTTTATTTTTATTTTTATTTTATTTTATTTCACTTATTTTACTTTTATTTTATTTTTATTTTTAGTTTACTTTTATTTTATTTTTATTTTTATTTTATTTTATTTTATGTTATTTTTATTTTATCTTTATTTATTTTACTTTTCTTTTATTATATTTTTATTTTATTTCTATTTTTATTTTTATTTTATTTTTATTTTTATTTTATTTTTGTTTCATCTTGTACATGCTAACACAGTAAGAGTACACTTAAAAGTCTGTGATAGATAAACAGTATTGAGTTACATTTACAATAAATTTTAACAAAGAGATTTATTTATTTTAATTTTAACACTGGCAGTAGGCATGGCTAAAGACATTGATCGCACAGACAATTCATAGTAAGAAACATCTGGAAAAAACTAGGGTGAATCATAAGCAATGACAAAAAAAAAATAGCCGTACTAAACAACTCTCCAGTTATCCAGGACACCACTCATAGAATTGGTTGAAACTTAACATGTGAGTTTCCTATCACTACGCCAATCTGTATTCCTCTCGTTCTTGATCTTCATGTGCTCACATTATATTCATTGCTCTTAAGCGTGTTTGAATTATAAAAAAAAAAAAGAAGAAGTTAGTTTTTGCGTTATACGGGCGTTCAAGATGCATTAATCCCAAAAAATGCGCTCCCACCATAAGAACGAACGCAGTACCTAACTCGTCTGCAATCACCACAGCAAAACTGGTCAAGTTGCTTACACTATTGATTCCCCATCCACGCAATCACAAGTTTTAACCAGAGTACAGAATTTCGAAAGTATTAGCTAATTGCATGTACATAAGGACTAAATGCAAATAACTATAATTCAAGGATGGACATTAACGACATGAAAAATAAAACCAAAAAACAATAAAATAACGAATTCCATGTCGATTAAATCTTAATCGATAGAAAATGATGAGACATGAAGTCTCTCTATGGTTTTGGATTGTATGTATACGGAAAGCAATTGTTTGCCTTTTAATTTTTATAGCATGTCGGATCAAAAAGATAGCAGCACGGTGGTGATAATATTAACACCCATCGTAATTGTTTAATTAATTAATAAAAAAAATACAATTTTTGTAATTGGATTTCGATGTTATCCAAGGTAATAAAAGACCTCTTCTGTAGCATAGTAGTTGACGGACACATCCCTACCGTACAAGTAAACTCAATTTAATCAAATTTCCGCACCTTAATACATATGTACCTACATAGTTGCTATATGTCTTGTGATCAAGAAACCAGTAACCAGTTTCTTCACGTTGCATCGACGCAAAGTACTTCTTTAGTGCTTTCAGTATCCCAAGTACTTAACATTACAGTCGGACAAAGTAACCAAGAGCGTATAAACTATTCCTTTGCCGCTCGGGCAACCCAGCGCTGCAAACATTAAATGCGGAGTTTGGTGGCAAGCTAGCTTGCTGCTGTAGCTCACAATCTGGGAACTTTTTGAATGATTTAACTTAATACCAGGAAAACTGTGAGCGCCACATAAAAACTTTGTACGGTGAATTTGTAGGTGACGTTATGGCGCATCAAATTAAGAATATTAAAAAAAAATGATAAGACACTTTCACGAGATAAATGCGATTTTCCCAAAAATTAGCTAAAAAAAATAAAAACAAATTGTGTTTGAAGACCAATATCTCGAAAATGAAAGTACGGATGGTAATGGTTTTTAACTTTTATAAACACCAATCAATTGTCTATGGAACTTTTGTTGCTCTAAGTTAAATACACTAGAAGTTATAATTGAATAACTGTTGGTACCTACTTCTCTGGGGGAACTTTTTTTTTAAACACCCTGTAGCTCAGTGGTTGTTCAAGATAGACCCCCCCCTGTCATAACAGAAACCCATGAATCAGATCCCAAAATATCTGAATCCCAAACCGGAACACCCTGTATAGTGTCGACAGTAGAAATCGGTTATAACCTTATAACAATGTCAAAGGGACATTTGAATTTCTGCGTATTAACTGAAAGAGCATTCTATGATGTTTTGTGCCAGGCCTACTACGATAAATAATATGATTGTAAAAGCAAATTCAAATTTTAAAAAAGTGCACGGGCAATGCCTGGCGGGCAACATTACATATTCATACTATAGAAATGTATTAGAAGAAAATAATCATTTGCTTTCCCAAGTTGCAGGTGCGCGAAGCAAGGCGAGCACGTGTAAATATAAAAAATAGTGTAAATATAAAACCGGAAATTTGTATAGAAAATACAAGTTTTATTATATGAAAATGATAAAAAAAATATTTAATTCCGAGTATTGCCCGTCGCTAGCTACACATTTTTTTCATCTGTCTGACTATTTGTGGATGCTATGCCAAAAAAGAAAAAAAAAAGTGGCCCTTTTGAGGCAAACCAGTCATCGAGCCATTTTCGTACATTTTCCTAAGAAGTGAAGCACTGTTCAGCAAGCTTCAAAGAAGTGTCAATGTCAATGTCACTAGGTCCGTTGGCATACTGTTTGTACCAAATATGTGTTTTCTGTCAAATCTCGAAAAGTGGGGGTGAAATTCTCTCAAAGATGAGAAAATTACGAAAAATTAAACGAACGCGTTGAACAACAAAAATTGCAAAATGCATGCGATTTGACAGTTTTCATGTAATTTGCCAAAAGAAATTTCTTATGCTAAAGTTCGCAGCCTGAGGAGATTTCTTACACTCTCTTTTACGAAAAACTACGACATTTTTGCATAAACAAACAGGTTTTTTTTAACTTTTCTTAGATTTCCGTAGTTTTGGGAGCGTACGCGAGTCTACGCATTGTAGACCTGTAGTGCCAATCAACAACCAGAAATGTAATTGCTTTGGGTTTAAACCGTAGATTATTTGTTGCTGTTTTTGTTATATTAGCGTTCCATTTCGAATTTTGTTTTTAATAAAGAG
This sequence comes from Brachyopa scutellaris, assembly GCA_949775065.1. Taxonomy (NCBI): domain Eukaryota; kingdom Metazoa; phylum Arthropoda; class Insecta; order Diptera; family Syrphidae; genus Brachyopa; species Brachyopa scutellaris. The sequence continues at coordinate 56,160,845 of OX459114.1, forward strand.
AAAGTACACTAACAGGATAAAATGGTCTAAAAATGTTCTGGGAACAGGAAACAGTAGATTTAACTTTTTCGGAGGTATATAAAGCAACGGCAACACTGTTTGAAACAGACTATAATAAGTACAAAAGATGAGGATGTAGTTATAGTTACGTGTTTCATTTCTATTAGCTCTGACTACACAAACACATAAAATTATACATACTTCCAAGCCAATATGTGTGGCAACTGCATTTTCCATAATAATGTGTGATATTAAGCGGAAAAATGTACTATGAAATTATTTTCTCAGGCTCATTTTTGAATGACTCTATGCGGGCTGTGATATTAAACGATATGCTATAAAGAGGTTTAATTCCAATTAATTATGTAAAAAATACATCTGGCTTAAACATTTTGTGATATGAAGCGATTTGTGCTTCTAAGCGATGTGATATTATTCGGGTTCGACTGTATATGGTACATAGTCCGTTCCATCCAAATCACGGTGGATTTTATCGCGCACCGACGCGACGCACACAGGCGCATTTTCCCAAAAACATGGCCAAAATGGTAAAATTAAAATGTGTATTTTTTCGATTCCCTCCTGTCCCAAATTGTTTACATATTGAAAGAGTATCATAGCGGATTTATCCCGTTTTTTTAATTTGCAACCGATTTGTCTAGTCGTACGTTTAAAGTGGAAGTTTCTTTGAGGTGGTTGCAGTGATAAATTTATTTTGTGAACACTCTTTACTTGTTTTGATGTTATTTAAATTGTGTGAGGCAGTTATCAAAAGAAGTTAGTATGGAATCGTCTGCTGGTAGTGAGTAGATTATTTCGTTTGAAAACTACAGCATAATTTTTTGGAAAAATAAGATTTTATACCCGCTCAAAATAGGTCTTTTTGTGAGTAAATAGAAAAGCCTACTTTTCTGCTTCATAAAGCAAAAAGTTGTGTTCCGGGCAAGATCCAGCAATCAAATTAAACTTGAAATGTACTTTAATATGCCCTTATCAAAAGTTAGCTACAAAAAGTTGCGAAATTTTGCGATGTTGCCAGATATCGTGAAGTAAAACTTCTATTTATTTATCTATTATAAGCAATGAAATTTTTTTTTTATTTTACATATTTATAATTTATTTAAATCAAATTTAATTTTTTTTCTTTATTTTTTCTTATCTTTTTCTTATTTTTCATACAATTTCTTTATTTTTTTGGATTTTTTTTGTAATTTTTTTTAATATAATAATTTTTTTCAAAATTAAATGTAAATTTACTAAAAATATATTTTTTTACTAACTATAAAAAAAAAAAAATATTTTGGCCATGGTTTTTGGAAAATGCGCCTGTGTGCGACGATCTTCAACGCCTACTTGAATGTGATTGTTCGATTAGGGGTGGTTTTTAGTGAAAATGTAAGAAGTTTCTGTTGCCATTTGCGAAAACCCAGTGTAGAGAGAATGCGTAAAGTATGGATTATTATTATTTTCAGTGAACATGGTAATGACTATTTCATTTAAAATGTTTACCTTTCAGTAATGGCATTGCAAAAGAAAGAATGATTTGCCCATTGGAAATTGATGTGTAAGTACAAATCCATAGGATAAAATACGAAAGGCAATTGAGAAAGTTCAGCCGCTTCGTGATTGTCATTTCCAGGCAACAAATGAGAGCAAATATTTCTTTGCTCTCTCTGCGCACATTTTCTTGTCCACCGTGAGTGATTTGGAACGCACTACAGTAATCGGACAGAGCCAAGTTTGGTGAGAGCCGCATGCGAAATTATTTCCCAACTAAAACCCTCCACTTTTGATTTGTTCATATGTTCGTTTCACTGTTTTTCACCAACTTTTAGATTTCATTGCGTAAAAATGATTTTCTAGAGATGTCATGGAATCTCAAAAAAAATCGGAACAATGGAAAAAAATATTTAGGTGTGAACTTCCAAAAAGTACCCAGGTACCACCTGTGGGTCGTTGAGGGTTAAAGCGAGTTTGTTCATTTTAAACTTCATGAGTTGGATTAGGTAAATTAATTGGAATTTTCTTTGCTAATATATTTTCTTGGTTTAAATTTTCAAAATAAAACAAAGTCCCACAAAATAAAATGTTTCCCACAAAGTCATAAGATTTTCCCTTGATCCCTTTTGAGGTCCGAATTCCCACAAAAAGGAATTTTTCTCACAATCCCCCAGCACTGGAACCACTAAAAACACTGTGATTTACCAAGAGCATGCTCACCGTTAGCTTCGACAAGCAGTCGGTGGGATTCTACAGCAGTTCTCTTCAAATGATAATAGAAAATCGATGCTAACCGCATATCGTAATTTTCAGGCACAGAATTCGATATCTTCATCGCTTTTGAAAACAATGATGTTGTATGAAACTTGTGTTATTGTGAGTTGAACATTTTTAACAGGAATCCGTTGTATCCGGCATCGTTGTAATCTATTGCAAATTACTTTCAGTTAAACGGACTGAAAATATATCGTTATATCCGGTTAATCGCTATATATATGTATAACCGATTTCTACTGTATCTAAAGGTATGCTATACATTTTCAAAAATGCTATGTTGAAAATGCCAATATTAAGGATAATTTTAAGCATTTAATAAATTGAATACGCATGTTAAAGGGCATGTAATCAAAATTGAACTGACTTTGATTCTCTTTCTTTTGAAAAAAGATCCATTCGAATTCGCCACTCCCAAATTCTTTCAATTTTTATTTCACCTCGATAGGTTTTTATACATAATTCAATAGGTGAAATGGGATTCATCGATGATACTCGTAATACATAGAGAGCATCTTCACCTCCCATTGGACTGAAATGGTTTTATTACCTGTTTTGCACTCGTATTTCAAGTGCTGTTATTTAATTTTTTCTTCATAAAAAAAGTTGAAACTGAACAACTACTATGTACAACTCTTTTCCAGTTGACGTTACATCGGCAACACATTACATAATACTCGTACTTCACTAATTCGCTCTCAATTGCTGAAAAGAAGATAAAAAGATACAAATTCAAACCATCGAGAGCATTATAAACATATAGAAAATATATCCACTGGTAATGAGCAGCCCAGCAGCAATCATCCAATAATAATAATTAACTGCGGATAGCTCATTTGATCAGTTACCGCTAAATTGACATATCTTCACAAAGAGTCACATCAGTGTCAAGTGCAAGTATCGACAAGATGACAGTCCACGTCCACCAGCCCTCCCACAGCACACAAATGAACAGACATCCAATGCGCACATAATTAAAAGTCTAAGTTGCCTGACTGTCATCAATTGTAGTTTCACTTTTCTTTGAAAAACTTTGACTACGACTTTTTGTGGGGGCTGCTGCATGCTGGGGGAGCAAGCAGATCAAAGTTGTTCCCCGTTAGAGGTTAACATCGTTTTAAATGAAATTCAACTTTTATCTCTGTCCTTCTGTGGTGGATATTCCGATTTCCATGTCGTACAGCCACATAGAATTGAAATTTAGATGTGCTTTGGTTTTTCACTTCCTTTTTGTAGTGCGATTGCCATGATCTCGATTGCATTTGCATCCCAAAATGTTCACCATTTGTCTTTGTGGTGATGAAAGCTGCTGATTGTTCTCGCTGTATTCAGGGCAAGATCTTTGCAAAGGGGGCCTGCTCGGGGCAGAGATACCAAATAGAGAGCACAATGCCATTTGTGGTTGAATTTAAATAGTCTCTGTCTTTTTTTAGATGATGTCAATCAAAAAAAAAGAAGAAGAATGAAAAATGAAATCAGCAAAAGTCCATCTTCGTAATCATGAACTTTTGTTCATGTTGAAAATCTATTTTCAAGAATCTGAATCTATTGAAACTTTGTTTGTACACATTATCTATTCAAGGAAGACCCCCCAAATTGGCTTCCATTCATCAGCACAGCACCACCTGCGGGGTAAGAATACAACAACAAGAAATGAAAACTTCTTTGACAATAAGAAGCAACATTAGGGCGGCATCGGCATCGACATCGACATCGGCATTGATTCATCTGTATATCCGTATCAATCAAGATGTTGACTTTTTTTTCAACTTCAATTGCTGTTGCTTCTGAACTGAAGAAGTTTATTGTAACGAAATTCATTGTAGCGCATGATGATTAATTGAGTTAACAATATTATTTTATTTTGGATGAATTGATTGATAAATTGTTGTGAAATCGCCTACAGCGTTACAGATTCTATCAGAAGACGCTTTACTTAAAGTTCAGGAAAAGCATTTAGGATTTCGATTCGATAGAATGGAATTTGGGGTCATTTCATGAAAGATACACTCTGATGATGGCATTATGTTCTTTGATGTGGATTCGAATCAATTCCAACAATTGTTTGGATAATAATTCAAATGGATAGGTTACATTTTGAATAGACCTGGAAACCATTAATGTAAGCTAAGGAAAATTGTTGCTGACCAGTTCAGGACCTTACCTACACTGCTCAGTGTGCATTAAATAGACAACGTTAAGGACGACTGAAAATGATAATATGTATCTTCTTTTTCCAATTAATTTGAACGTGACAGCAGTAGGTCTATAGAAATAGGCAACAGACGAATGGGGAAACTACTATGACACGATGTAAAGCCATAGAAGCAGGATATTCTCTTTTTCTTTAAAAGTACGGGTTGAAGATATATTTCGAACAGTGAACTGTGAATGTATAGAAAGAGAAAGGCAAACAAAACAAAAATGGTCAGATTAGTGGTTCTGGGAATATCATGTTCGTCGTCGACACGTTGGTACTTTATATCGTAGTTAACAAAATTGCACCAAATTCTACTTACTTTCGAAAGCACTTTGTGCAGTTTGTAGTAAATTGTTAACTAAAAATTATGATCACCTAATCATAACTGGGCGATTCTATATCTTGTAATAACTACCAAATTTTTATGCAATCCAAGAGCAAAAGCATACTTGACGACAAGTATTCGTATGACTTCTGATTCTGACTTGATAGATTGGCAAAGGACTAGATCGATTTGGGAAGAGCGAACAATTTGAACTCGCATTAAATACGTTTAAAAAGTATCAGATTTTCCACATTAAAATAAAACGTTACACTTTTGTACAATGCATACAAAGTGGTTTATACTTACAAAATAATTTTATTTTATATCTGGCTACGAGTATATGCAAATGAGTAATTTGCATAAGAAAAAGGTCTCATACCCAGCATACACTGGACGCCCAGTATAACGAATCACCATTTGAAGTCCATCGATATCTCTGAATAACGAATATAATGAAAAATTTAACTATTCTATATAACGAAGGCTCTTTAATTTTAAGGAAAAGAAACAAGACAAAACATGAGAATGACCTTTTTTCCTCTCAAAATTGATTCAATTTCTGTAATTTTAAAAAGGTAATATTATAAAAAGTTTTTAAATGATAAGTTAATATTACTTATTCAACCCTAAAAGCCTTTTCTACCCCTAAGAGGCGTACATGCAGTCGAAAATTGTTTATCTCTTGCTATCGGTTGAAGTTAGCGCCTCATGCTCTTTAACCAACCCAGTGATGAACTAGAGCTTATCGATAGTGAATGTATCACTAGGGTAAGTACCGCCATTTTTGACATATTTATGTGATGTACGCCTGCGAGACGTATGTTTAGGCTTTGTGAAAGTCTGGGTGAACATATTTTTCAACAAAGATTATTGAAAATTTTACATAATCTGTAATCTATGGCCACAACATGATCAATAACAATAAAAAAAACCATTGAATAGAAGTGAATTTATGTAGCAACTTGAAGCACAGATTTGGTCAAGCCTTGGATGGAAGTGAGGCTTAGTGCCAAGACTTTGAAGAGATCTTTACGGGAAAATATCAACCAAATTCTCGAAATGCCTACCGAATTAGGTAATGAACTTTAGTTAGTAGAACCAGAACCCAAAAAACAACTACACTTTGCGTTTTGCTCCGACAAAAAAAGAGAATCTCCAAATTAGTGTGCAATAATTGCAAAAAATCAGTACGTTGCGAGCACAAAGTTTATGTATGTGTATGACGTATGATAAGGCTCTATGTAACTAAGGTCGAAAAAACTGGTTTCGAAATAACCAATCTATAACGAATTGGCTAAACATTATCAGCCGTATTAATAAACGCTAGTTATCTCTAACTAATGGTTTACGCAATGGATAAGTCAAAATCCTTATGAATAAAAATTTGCGTGAGTTAGGTGACGTTTGTTAACTCGTACATTTCTAACTAACCGATTTCGGCAGTTAACGAGTTGATAACAAAAAATAAGGCATATTCATTATTTAAATCAACTATTAAGCAACCATTGAAATTTAAATTCAAAATAAATTAACTGGGTAGAACAATGTTAAAATTATTAACTTTAAGACAGTCGAATGCGTTCCTAATCTTTTTCAAATGACATTTTCAAATTACCTATACAAATTCACCCAGTAAAAAAAATTACACAACTGGGTAGGTGGGGTGTTGACAGCACCCTTGCAGCTTGAAGAGTCTGTCACGGCTTACTTGTGCAACGGGTGTTGTCAGTCGCAAAGTATAATATTTTTGAAAAATAAGAGCTTGGGGTGTTGTCAGCAGCAGAACCCCACCTACCCAGTTAGAGGTTACATACACATTTTTTTTGCAAACGACGCAACGCTACTACACATCTGTTGTCTGGTACAAGAATCTTCTTTTTGGTTACAAATAAATTCACGTTGAAGTTATCCAATGTGGACATCATTTATCGAGAATTTAAGAAAACACCTACTTTGGTGTACCTTGACCCATGCTAACACATACATCTCCGCCAATACTTATTACAGAAACTTTATTTAGGGCTTTCATTTTAGATTAACTCTTTTTAACTGCGATAAATAAATCGTTTCGGCTTTCCATGTATTTTATTTTAAAGTCAATTTCATTTATCTTGCTGAATCAAATTTTTTACTTTCAGGTCGATTTTCTACAAAAAAATCGTAATAAACATACCGTTTTATTATCTTTTTCTCATGAACGTAACAATTGTAATAACAAAAGTCTGTGATAAGTATACTGAAAAACCCGCAGATTTTATGGTACATACTTGGTAAAAACCGCAGCAGGTAAAAAGGGAAAATGTGATTTTGCACCCACTTTTTTAACCACAGTTGACAATTAGTGCGATTTTCCAGCTAATCCATAATTTTGCAATATGTATTTATTTTTGAAAGTGTATGGCTGTACGAAGGTTTTAAAGCATGCTCATTTATTAGACTTCCCGTCAAAACCGTAATGTCCATACCATTTCCCTTAAACTCACAGAAAAAGTTAGGCTAGAGTATGTAGGCTTAGTTGGAAAATTCAACTAAGAAAAATTGTGTAAAAGATTAGAAAACAAAATTCAATTCATCAGTTCGGGTAAGGATAAAGCTCACGGTATCTTGCTAATAACCAGGGTTCGGATTTTGTTGACCAAAAAAAGCCAAAAAAGGCAAAATAATACCGCAGAATACCTGCGATTATCTCTCAGGAAAGCCTTGAATGAAATAAAGGACCTTACAACATGGGCAGAGCCTAGTGGAGCCAAGATAAGAGATGTCACGTCCTTGACTTTAATATTTGAGTCCAATTTAGAGTTTGCAGCGCCATTTCGTTAATTTGCTGAAAAAAAAACCGCCTACAATTTGTTCATCCCATCCTCAGCTACTGGCCCTTTAGCTTGTTGTAGTTTCTCCTCGAGTCCGTTCAAAGTCTTTAACACCTCTTTTTCTAAATAATACGCAGTGCACTAAGATCAAGTGCTCAAATTAAAATTCATACAACTACTAGGAGTTACCTGTAATTTGTAGTGTCTTAAATATGCGGTCTTTCAGGTCGACTAAATTTATTTTTCCAATTTCACCACAAACTCTGTCTTGGAGCATTTTCACTTTCAATGACAAGCAACAAAATATTTTGGAAGCAGCACGCATCTAGGCACACGCAATATTCAACAGACCAGCACTAAGTTTGACCAGTATAATATCACAGAATATGAATCTAGATGAAAAGGCGCACAGTTACGAAAAAAATACTTCCCAGATGTCCAATGGTTTTTGTCAGATGAAAACATTTATGGTAAATAAAACTATGTCGAATGCCTGAGATTGCGCCTACGGCACAAGAATAAGCGCATGTATATTGAGTTGATACAAATATATTAAGGGCTGTATTGGTGGGTGGGAATTTTTTTTTATGCGCGCTAGTGTAAACAACGCGTGCAGTTATGTGCATGTTCATACAAGAGAAAAACCTGCTCTCATACGTGTGGATACTGAAATTTCTTTCGTAAGAGCAAGGACAAATCGTATAGTTAAGAAGAAAGTGCACAGCTACTATGACAAATAGTACCAAAAAGGCAAAAAAAGGCAATATGGGTAAAAAAGGCAAAAAAAAGGCAATATGAGTAAAAAAAGTCAACAAAATCCGTTTCCTGCTAATAACTTTCGTTCCACAGCCCGTAAACGTTGATAATATCTGTGTATTCTTGGTTTGTAAAAGATGCCATTTCAAACACCGTTTCTAAACAACTGTTGCGTAACCTCGGGTTCAAAAATTATCGACTACACTACACAATTTATTTGATTGTATTAAATTCAAAATTAATTCTAAAATGAATTACAAATCGAATGTTACACATCATATTCAAAAACTTCCACAAGGAATTGGCAAGTGGTTTAAAAATAAGCTCAGCCTTTGTTTGAACAGTAAACAAATTTTAAATAATCCAAAACTAGCTTAAGGCGAAATGCAGAGCATTATGTCCATTAAGGTCAAGGAAATATTTATAGTTGAACTGTTGCCTTCATTTTAATATTGTTTTCTTAAGACATTTTAGTTTGTTTGTTTTAATCAAAGAAGGTTAACATTCTGTTTAATAAATTGACTACAACTTAAAGGCCTACTTGGTAAGATTAGCCTTTTTTACGCAAATACCTATTTGACTATCTTGAATAAATACAAATAAATTCTCCTATTGCTCAAAAAGTTACCCAAAATATACATATATGACCGCACCTAAACAACATTAAACAATTCGATAATCTTTAGAAAAAGTGATGTCAATTTCATTTGTTAATGCATTTTGCGTTCACGCTGTTTGTAAACTAACAAGTTTTTTAGTCGTATTTGAAAACAAAAACCGGCTGACGTAATTCATTCCGAGCCGATAAATTTGCGATCGCTAAGCCGAGCTACATACATACTTACATATGTACGTGTACAGAACCGGCAATGATTGAGTGGATTAAAAAAGTGCTCAAACACACATGTATAAATGTCCAGTAACTCATTAGATTTTTGATAAACTAAGTATACAATACCTTTGATTAATCATGAGAACCATCTCAAATTACCGTACAAATTCGACAATAAGACTGTAGGATCTCTTCTACTCATGCGAAAATATACCACGCACAACACGAATATGGTTGTGAGTAGCAGTGCCATTTTTCTGCACCTACATTGTTTTTGTTTATGTGTGACTGTATGATACAAAAAGAGTGAATACAAAGCTAAAAATATGAATGCTAAGCTCTAAAACGTGTCAAAAGCCTACCATTTGCCTAATTAAATACATTAAATACATTAAAATGTGTACAGAAATAGCCTCTATAATAGGTTCCAATGCACTTTATTTCCTAGGAGTGAGTAAACAATCTACAATCCCAAACCAATATGTTATGAAAATATGAACGGAAACCAATTAGCGATTGAATGAAGAACTCTTGTGTAAAGATAGCGTATGTATGTAATAAAACTGCTCAGAACATAATTGTATGTTTATTAAAATTAAGGCTCTTTCCACTCATCATGCCATCAGCCTGATTCGGGGTCCAATAAAATACATGCTTCCTTGCTGCTCACGTTAACTTTTAAATAGAGATGTCAACATAATCTAACGACCATTTTAGTTTACTCGTTTCTAAGAGGAAAGAGACCTAGCTCTGTGTACAACTAAATGACATTGTTATCTAAACTACGAATAAGAAACTATTAGACTCCATTCACGAAAATTCGACCATGTACGCGTAGGTACCATGGATATTACTATATATTCTTGTTGAACTGTGAAAGAATTAAAAGAAAGAAAATTAAAGAATCAATACAACCGGAAGTCTGGACCTTTGGACTCCACCGTTCAGAAGGACATTGAAGGAACATTTAAGCGCAGTTCCAATGGAAGTCTGGACCTTTGGACTCCACCGTTCAAAAGGACATTGAAGGAACATTTAAGCGCAGTTCCAATATTTCCGTGCGAGCTACAGCAAAAAAAAATATTCGACTAATAAGACTACTATCCAGCGAGCAAAAGTTCGAGCTGGCTCCTACAAAGTTAAAGAGGATCGTGATGAGGTTAAGCAGGAACTCGCGAGGAAATTTAATTGCTGTATTATGAATGACGAAACATACGGCACGGGTCGCAGATATTGGACAAATACCAGGTAACCAGGTAACAAAAATTTATTACTCGGCGCGCCTCCAAAATTCTAGACTATTTACAAAAGAAGTAAAGCTTATTCAAGCTCATGAAGAGGCTGTATTGTTTTGGCCTGATTTGGCGACATCCTACTTTGCAATAAAAACTCTGGAATTCTTCTAAAAAAATGACGTCAATGTTGGACCGAAAGATGCCAACCACCCAATTGTCTGGAACTACGTCCAATACATAGATTTTGGAATGAAAGCCAAATTAAAGAAAAAAAGCTGCAATTGCAAAACCCAACGAATTTTTCGACGAAAATGGCGGCAAGTTACCAAGGCGTTCACTGACGAAGATATGCAAACGCTCATATGTAGTGTCAAACTAAAGAGCTCAAACTAACTAAATAAACTTGAGGCCTTGGTCCACCCTGGACTGTAGCGCGACCTAATAATAAAAAAAATAAAAATAAAAAATAAGTAAAAATAAAGTAAGTAAAACTAAAAATGGCTTTTGCTACAACTTCTGTTAATCGTACGTGACAAAGTTGTTCCACATAACTTTTTGAGAATTTCCCAAAGATAACCGTTTTGTAAAAACAAAGTTTCTTATTAAGTAAAAGTTTTGAGAAAAATGCATTTTATGTAAAAACTTGGGACTAATTTTGAGTTTAAATAGCCATAACTATTTTTTTGGCTGCATAGAATAACATTTTTTATGCGCTTCTGATTGCCTCTCCAAAATCTACAAAACAATTTCTGTAGCTGTATTAGTTCAGAAGTTATATCATTTAAAGTGGTCTTATCACTAAATTGGAGGTGTCTTACTTCGACGGAAGGTGGTGAAAATAGACCCACCATACGTCATACTTTTCGTTCGCTAGAACTTCAGGAATCTCCAGTTAATGGATTATACCTCTTAACCGGTACACCCTATATACAACGAGTAAATGTATGTAGGTACTCGTATGATTGCATTTTCTTTCTACGGAATCATTACATTTGTCGATGCTTTTCCTACTAGCGATTCCACATCAGATTCAAAAACTTTGCTAGAATTTGCTTTTTCTAACCTTATGCAAAGCTGGTGCTGTAGTGATTCTTTTTAGAATGTACCCTAACCTCTTAGGTTTCTACGAATTGATGAAATTCCACGTCCTAGGGATTGTTTTTTTTTTTTTTTGTGTCATGTAAAATTCGAACAATGCTGGCGTTTCAAAAAAGGGCATTAAATTAATAATCAAAAAAAGGGCGATCAAAAAGCCAAACTCCGAAAATTTGGATATAAACCGCATTTTGAACAAGTAAGCGTCTTCACGTAACCCAGTTGAAATGGTTTTAACTAAACAAATCCAAATACTATGTGTATTTGGAACTAAGCTAAATCATACGGTGAAAAATTGGCCTAGAAAATGTATAGCTTTGTCTAAATAGATAAATATTAAGCGTCAGCAGTCCTATGTAAGCCAAGCCTAGCTTCTTTGCAACCATTTGTTTGTGTGCGTTTTATATTTGCACGAGTTGAGAAGCTCCTTGCTTCTCAGACATTCAGAAGAGGTGGCATTGTGAAAAAATTGTTTGAGGTTAGTTGGGATTGAACCCAAATAAGCATGCGTACGCACTAACCACTACGTCACGGCCAGCTTTTTTTATTGTTTTTAATCAAAACTCAGCCAAATGCGCCCCATTTCCTGCCAAATAATTGATTGAACGATATTCCTGTAACACCTGTGACTAATTCATCGTCTATGCAACAGCAAATAACATATTTTTGATCAAATTGTCTACAAAACATACAGCGGGGGATACCTACACTTGGGCAATATAAAGGAATTTCACCCTCCCTATTCGAATTACAAAATTGTTTAGATAAGAAACATGGCAAACATTCATATCTGATAAACTGAAATCATCAACCAAAATAAAAACAAAGTAATACGATGACTTTTACAAGAGCGAGAGTACTGACACATAAACTTTAGGTTTATCGCTTAGGTGTATGCTGATAAGAAATATAGAAACTTGTTTCCCCACTTTCACACATTTAATTGGAAAAAGCTTTCGATATATGTACTCGTTCATATTAGGTGGTGTACATTTCAATATTTAATATTAAAGCTATGACTACACCAACTAACCTTGGCCGTTCATAGTAAAAAAAAAAAAAATAATAATATCCATTTAATAGATAAGGAACACCGACCTTAAGATAATATAATTTCTTAATCAATTGTGGAAATGAATACGTTCGTATGGCAATGCAAAAAATTGATTTTTTTTTTTTTTTTTGAATTCTTGAAATGCGATAAGAAAATTTAAGCTATCGGATATGTCACCAAAAATTGTATAACCCAATAACCTACTGTGCTAGAACTCAAGACAAATAATAAAGCCGATTTTTTTATAGGAGAAAGAAATGCAGCAAACAAAATTGTTTTGGAATATAATACCTAAACCATTTATGAAGATTCACTTAGAATAAGACCAGAACAAGAAGTCCTCCCTCCTCAGAACAGGACAAATTTTACACGTATTTAAATCTATCTGCTTACGAGTTTGCATAACTTCTGTATCATTGCATGGGATGACAGTTGATGTAGTACCGTAACATGGGGTGACTAGCAACGATATCCAATAAAGAAGCAAATCATCCTCTCTATGCTCAACATCATGCCACACTGGCACATATTCGTTGGTCAGAATAAAAAAGAATATATTGTTTGTGCAAATTGGCAACTCCAACACGAAGTGTCAAACCTACTTTCGCGCCAAATTGGCTTTGAGTGTGGCATATGTTTTAAAGCGATTATTGTTCCACTTAAAAAGTGAAGCTTTGTTGTTTATCTCGTATTTGCGGCAGGGCTTATTTATTTAGTAAGAAGATTAATTAAAAAAAAGGAAGTGAATCACTAAAAAAAACATATTTTTGAAAACATAGATTTTTTTTATAAAAGTGGGGTGACTAGCGACGAAAAGGGGGTGACTATCGACGGCAAAGGGGTGGCTAGCAACTACACTAGGGTGAAGAACGCAATCATCATTTAATCAATTTGAATTATTTTTTCTGATCTTATAACTATTCAAAGCTATTACAGTTGTGCTTTTATGAACGAAAAAATATTTGCTTTGCATTATTTCTGTTTTTAGTTAATTTTTTTCAGATTGCAGCTTAAAAAGGATTTTAAAACTTTTAAACTTGAAAGTAAATAAGTTTGTTGTTTTTCTTCACTCTTCACAAGGCATATTTTGCCAAAAATTAAATAGAAGGGCTTGTTGTACAGCATCGGGGTGACTGCCAGTGAAAATAGGAGCCGTGAATCATGTTTTGGTATACTCACACTGAGCCTACGATAAAACCTCAAGAAAGTACAATCAAAACGAAAAAAAAGTTGCTTGTCACCCCATTTTACGATATATTCGTAGCACCACATCTTCAGATATCCAGTGCATAAACGGAAGAGTTTTGCAAGCTTAAAACATTAATCAATATACCTACCTATAGGGGGGAAAGGCTCTCGTAAATTGTAATCTAACTGATTAAAGATTCAAATATCTGCGTCTGTGCCATTAGACTTAATGAAAGCTTGGCTTAACTGTTTAACAATTTTTATTTTAGTTCAGGAATGTTAGATCTTGTAAGACTAAGCTCACGTCGATCTTTTCTCAGACCTTCTATGTAAGTGGAAGTATTTTACTCATTTTAAAGGCAAACCTTCGACATAAAGTGGACATTAAATTCCGACATACGAGTATGTTTATAGTAGGCATTGAATTAAAGCTCTTTCCAGTTTAAATACAACTCACAAAGTCAGGAACTACAAAATATATGTATTAGGAAAAATTTGTAAATTTCGAAAATGTGAAAATGTGCACATGTTTTTTGACGTACAGTAACACTTGTGAATACTGAATGCTTCGGTGCACTTTTTTTCTACTACTCGCAACATTTCTACTATTCGCAATTTTTTCCACAATCGGTAACCTAGTTTATTTTATTATTAATCGATCAATTTTAATATCGGAGTTCAGAATGTGTACTTGCAAAATGAGACGCACGCGAAAAGAAACAATTGAAATGTCAAAATTCTCGGAAAAGGAAACCGATACGACAAAATGTTAATGACTTTCTCGTTACTACTATTGAAGAGTGAATTTGCATGGGAAATATATTATAAGAGTGAGTTTGTATGGAGAAAATCAAAATTGGCAACCGAAAATGTCCACTATCCAGGTTTCGCAAGATTATGTTATTAGCAGACTCCACTATACACAAGCTTTACTGTATTTAAGTAAGATTATTCATAGTAAAACACATATTATGCTCTTTTAGTTATGTATTTACTGTGAACTTACTTGCTCTTAAAATGTCCCAAATATACAATACTATATGTACACAATACACATGTATAATAAAAATATAATCAATGAACATTCCTGAAATATGTATGTATCTATATATTGCTCATTTACTTAAAGACTGACATAGCTCAAAAAACGTTATTTTGTAGAAAACGCATATAAAGTTGTTAATTGACTACCACCTTGCAGGAAATCTTATAATTTCTTTCTCTTCTCACGGGGAGAGTACGAAAAATATTATTATAAAATGTTTACACAATATGAAACATGATATAGCGAATTCTGCATCATTAACTCAAAAATCGGGTTTTTTGAGTTATGATAGTCTTCAAGTAAATGGGCGATATGTACATACACATGTATAGGAACCTCTTAGCAGGAGTAAACTGAGCTGTGGGCTTTTCCTACGTGATTGCAATCATGGCAAGTAGCAAGCCAAAATGTTAAGAAAGAATCTTGTAAATTACGGAAATCTATTAAATCTGATAGTGGCTTTCGAGTTTTAGACCTTGTATGTACATATGTACATACATACATACTACATTATGTACCTTTAGGAGAAAAGAGCGATCTCAAGTCACAGTGAATTTATCACTTTGCCAACCTTTTTAAAATTATTCACGTCCAAGACTTTTTGCCATAATCTGCTTTATGTGAAATCGCACCACCAGAGGTGACCAACCGTCAGTCATCTAATCTAATTGGTTATACCCATCGATAAAGTATAGCAAAAGTAATAAAATGACTAAATAAAGTCAACACAATTTGGCTGCGGTTTATGTTTTATCTTTAACTGAGCGCAAAAAACAAAGTACCCATTGCCTTTAACTCTCTACGACATTTTTTATTTGCGAACAGCGATTAATTGCAATTTAACACTTTTTAAACAAAACAGTGGGCTAAAGTCGAAAGTAATGCACTTGAAATGGTCGATTAAACTTTCCTTTTTTTTATTTTCTTGTCAACATCAAATTTAAAACCATAAAATAAAATTTATAACGCTTTACTTGTTTCACTTTCAACGGACATTTGGTGGGGGACAGGTAAGAACAAAAAACACAAAACAAAAGCCTAACGCGAACTTGTCGATTTGTATACATGTACTCGTACCTCATTGCGTCACTAATCCCATAAAAAAAAAAGAAACCAAAAATAACAACGACTAAATGAAATAAATGAAGCACTATACGTAAAGAGGAAACAAGTGCCTCCCAAGACAAGTGCAATTATCGATTTCGTTCGCATAAAAGAAAATCGATATTCTTCAACAGAATGAAGAGGTTATTATAAAATGAAATTGATTTTCACCACACAAAAGCTCAATCCAGTTACGTGTTCTCTTGTCTGTGGAGTACAGACACTCGTATCGTGGTAATGACGACTTCCGAGTTAGATATATTTTATCTAAATCGAATCTGGCAATCGCATTCCCAATACATAGCTTGGATTTTCATATTCAAGTGTCCAAATGAAAAATATTGCACATGAAGGATAACACAAACAAATAGCAGAGAAATAAATTCACTCACGTCCTACAAACAATCAGTCAGTGAGTCAGAAATCAATTACGTTTCCTGTGCTCTCTGGCATTGCATGCAGATTACCAAAATCACTCATGCGATCGCATGAAAACGAAATCTCCGCACACACAAAAGTACAGAATTGTTTTGTATCTCATTTGTCAAAATTATACGAATGTAAACAGGACCGAAAAATCACCGAAGGTCAAAACATGAGAAACATCAAAACATTGCTGGAGGCGGGTGAAGAGAGAGGGTGGGAGAGTGGTGTGGGCGGCTTTGGCCCCGTTCTGGTCAATACTACGAGTATCTATCGTCACCGGTCGACAATAAATTCGGATACATTTTTTTTATACGAGTGAGGGGGTGGGTGACACGGTGTTCTTCTGTTTTTGTTTTGTTTTTTTCCAATTCCATTCAAAACTAATGCAACTGACCAATCTGTATGGTATCGTATACGGGATGCACACAACGTGTATCCTTTCTGTGAATTGGAGAATCTGTATTCGTTGGGAAATCGTGTTGTATCTACTCGTACTCGTTCATATGAAAATACAAATCCGTCAATTACGTTATTTTCTTTTTATTCGTCGTGCATTTTTTTTTGGGCGAAAAACTTTGTCAATTTGTTGAGAGATTTCAATGTGACGACGAAAACATCGTCATTATCAGCATCTACGACGTCGACGATGGTGAATGTATTTTGAATTTAAAGTCACAGTCTGCGTTTAATCAACCAAATCGAAATTGCAAATGCAGCGCGTGGTGTACTTTAATAAAAAAAAAAAGTTTTACGTTTACGTAAGTCGATTTGGTTTGTATGTATTGCAGCGGCTACGTAGAACATATCCATAGAGTAAACTTATTCGCCTTTAAACGGTCGCTTCTTAAATAAATTCCAGTTGCACTCGTTGGGGAAAGAAGTAGTAGGGAACAAAAAAACAACAAACTTTTAATTACACCGAGTTGAAAAGTAACCGCGAGACGCTTAGCCGAAATTAAATTGAAAACTATTTCAAAAGCAAATAAACGTCAAAACAAATTAAGTGGAAAAAAACAAACAAACAAAATATAAATAAGCGAAAAACGTTTCTATCGAACAAAGGGTAAGTTATGACTAACTATCGCAGCCAGTGATAAGTAATGCGAAACACCTTCGATATTCACGATAATACAACGGAACGCGTATGTGAGTGTGTTTGTGCATGTGTTTCTGTGAGCTGGGTGGAACTGATACATGTTGCTTCTTTCTCTTCTACTTCTATTCACTGTTGTCATAAAAGTATATTTTTTTTTTTTTTTTGAAGCTCTCAGTCTCGAGTCTTATTCGTTCTGTTGTACGAGTACGACCCTCTCTCAATTTAATGTGGGAGTGGGAGCACTCAAATTTTGCGAAATTATAATTTAGTCGGACGTACACTTGCTGGAGAAAGTATTTTGTCAGGTGGTATTTCTTTTTTTTTTAAGGGGGTATTCTAGCCTAGCGGCACAAATTTTGGGTGTTTTTTGAAATTCTATAAAAAAAAAACTAAGCATATTTTTACCGGCCATTTTTTTATTAGATATTTATTGATATTTTGACAATACAAAAAAAAATTGAAAGCAAAAAAAATTTGAAAATTGAAAAAGTTACAGGCTGGTAAAGTGGGGTGGTAAAAAATGCTTGACATGATTCCAACCCTTCTGGTGATCAGAAGAAGAAAAGAAAAAAAGGTTCTTAATCAGTAAGAATGTCGCTATCGTCTGAACTACGGAAATAAAAAAAAAATAAAAATGTTCACAAAATGGCGGCTGTTTGAAAAAAGTGATTTTTTGCCCTTTTTTTCAAAGTTTTTAAATTTTTAAAAATAGAAAATAACAAAATGTTTACATAAGTTCCAACGATAGAAGGATATATAAAGAAGTTCCAGGCCAAATTTCAATTTAATCCGTTCATTAGAACTTGAGAAATCACGTCAGACGTATTGGAAAAAGTAGTTTCGAGAAAAACGCATTTAAGGAAATACTTTACAACGACCTTCACATAGAGTCTTTCTGAGAATTCATGGTGCATGAGACTTTCTGAAGGATAATTCAGGAAACGTTTGGAGGATACATTTTCGACGGTCTAATCTTTAAAAAATATGTATAAAAAAAAAAACCATTTTTTCAAAATTCTAGACTAGAATACCCCCTTAATTCATTTATGAGAACACGTTAAACAAGCAATTCGACTAATGTCATGGCGTATGGGACTAATGGGACAGCTCCCTTAGACGGACCGATCCTTTAGACGGACAAATTTTCATTATGTTTCAGATTGCATACATTTTACGTTCCCTTAAGCGGATACACCGTTGATCGGACGCGGACACGCATATCTGTCAGAAATTATTTTATTTCATTCCATTAGACGGACAAAAGCAAAAAAAAACATCCTCCGTAGCTTCATACCGATTTTTTGTTCTTATTTTGATTTGAATTTGAAAAAAACATACTTGCTCATGGTCGCAACAGATGCAAATGAAAGGACAAAATACAACAGAAATAACGCACACATAGTACGGTACATTCTGGCCCTACCAAATACAGAAGCACGTTGCATAAAACAGACATATTATATCGTGAATACAGCCTGAGTTATGTTATACCATAAAAAAGGAGCTCCGATCACTGCAGAAGTAAAACAGGACTAATTCCAGGACAAAACTCAGGGTCTAAGATAGACGAAGAAACGTTTGGGTAATTACAACTTGAAGAGATTCAAAGCTTTGATAAAAACAAACTTCGCATCCTGACTGCGTTCCTTACGTGCATTGTGTAAACTCAAGCGACAGCTCAGGAAGCTAGGTCTATCAGATGAAGACTAATGCAAATTTGCAATTAGTCCAGTGAAACTCCAGAACACATACTGGTAGACATTCGGGCACTAACCCAGAAAAGATTCAAGCGCTTGGGTAAATACCAAATCACAGCACAGCTGCGATTTCTCAGGGAAATTGGTCTGGATGAGGTGCTGTGACCTATGGAATTCCCACCTGAGTTTGGTGTGAGCGAAGCTCTCTTTAACCGATTCCAATAGGAAAAGGTTTTATCCAAACGCTCGCTATATTTTTAAAGTTCATTTTCTTTTGGCGATCAGATCATAAATCAGTAATTCTGACTTCGCTTTTGACTTGGATCATTACAAATGCTTGAAGAATGCACAGCATAAATTCGTCCAAATTTATTTCAGGGGCCATGTAGAGGACCAACTTGATCATTTGCATGAACGTTGCTCTACTCTGAGATGCCACGTTATTACACATGGAACTTGAAACGCTTCATCGAAAAAAAACGAAAAAACGTCGGAAGCAAGGCGATGTGGTTCCTGATCATCCAGATGTGTGTTCCATTGATGCTCTTGGTTGCATATTGCTTTTACACAGTTCATTCGAAGAATGGCGAATGCTTCTACTTGCGGTTGTCGCTGGTGAATGTCCGTGGACCGACATCATTTGAATCACTTCAAAGTGTCAATGGTGTAGTGTGCCCAATTTTCCGTGCTGCATGTCAACAGCTCAATTTGCTTGAAAACGATACTCATTGGGACATGACAATCACTGAAGCAATTGTTTCTGCATCCTTAAGTCAGATACGGACATTAGTTGCTATGACTATTTCGGCATGCTTCCCGTCGAATCCACGTGGAACAAGTACAAGGATGACATGTCAGAATACATTTTACATCGAATTCGTGTCTGTTCAGAGGGAATCCCGATCTCGAGTTGAATGATGAGTTACATAACCAGGCTTTGCTTTTAATCAAAGACATGTGTTCCCTCATGTGCGGCAGTTTGTTTGTCAAGTTAGGAATGCCAACGCCATGTATTGGAATGACTGACGTTTTCAATCGAGAATTGGAATATACGATCGAGATCTATTGAACCAATCAGTTCGAATGAATGTAGCATTGTTGAACCCCCAACAGAAGTGTACAATACTTTAATGAAGGCAATTGATGATGAAAATTGTGGCATAGTTTTCCTTGAGCCGCTGCTCGGGGGAACTGGAAAGACAACAGCACATTCAGCGTTAAAATTGCCGTTAAACCTTCATCCGACTGAAAACCTGACATGCAACATTGCGAAACAGTCAGCAATGGCCAAAGTTTTGGTAACAAGTAAAATCGTCATCTGGGATGGATCCACAATGGCGCACAAACGCGCATTGAAAGCACTCAATAAAACTATTAAAGATCTGCGCAATGACTCAAGATGTTTTGGAGACGCAATGATTCTACTGTCTGGCGATTTCCGCCAAACACTACCAATCATTCCAAGATCAAATCATCCACTCGGTGGCGTTATGTGAAGAAACTTCAGCTGACGACAAACGTGCGAGTTGCATTG
Organism: Brachyopa scutellaris; assembly: GCA_949775065.1. Lineage (NCBI taxonomy): Eukaryota > Metazoa > Arthropoda > Insecta > Diptera > Syrphidae > Brachyopa > Brachyopa scutellaris. The sequence continues at coordinate 56,181,516 of OX459114.1, forward strand.
CTAAACGATCCATTGATTTCACATTACTTAATAAAAAAAAAACTGAATTGAATACAGCCAATAACCTGACAAAACATTTATTGATTTTGAGGCGATACGAAGTTCGCCGGGTTAGCTAGTATTTTGAAAAATAAAGATAAATTTATTTAAAAAAAGATATGTTCACCCACAACTCCCTTAGGCAGACATAAATGTTTTCACCATCACTGTCCGCCTTAGCGAGGATTTACTGTACTTAAATGTATCTGGCAACCATTGACAACATGTTTTATGACAGAGGAGTATCTTAATGATTTAAAATAAAATGTTTTGCATCGGCAGAGTTTGGCATGTACAATGTACATATATCCACTGCACCGTAAAATATCTAATTAATTATAGTTAAATGATTATTAAGGCATTAAATAAGAACATTATGTTGCTAGTATTTCGGCTGGAAAATAGTATTTCAAGCTGAATTTGTTAAATTAAGCAACATCTCTGCAACAGCGAATGAATCAGGCACCCCAATTCCCAATGTCGTACTTCGATCCGTATTCATAGTCGTATTGAGAGTCGTATCGCATAAGAATTGGTATTCCCGAAGGCGAATGCGATGTACACGAAAACCCATCGCATCGCATGGAATGCATTCCAACGCACATTTGAAATGTCAAATACCAAGTGTCAAATATGGAATATCAATAAATAAAGTTTCGTAAAGTGTTTTGTTTTAGAGGATAATATTGTATTTAAATAAATTAAGAAATATGAATTTAGTGGATTTATTTTTCGACGATGCTTGCAGAATAATTCGTGATAGTTCCAATCCATTAGAATTAGAGCTACCGAATTCCTGATATGTTTTAAGGTTAAATAACTAAAGTGCAATTGTTGTGACATGCTTTTGTAATATTTAAGCCTTAAAAAAAAAACATTTTGGCTTTCCAAAGAAACACTTAAATTCGTTTGCAAGACATCCTGGATCTTGTCATGATTCGTTCATATGGATGAACTGTGACATAAAACCCTTCCTTGAACAACGATTTGCGGAAGGAGAAACAAATACCTGGATACCAGGGTAAATTTCATGTTAAAGAAACAAAATAAATTAATCATTCAATGTGTACATTTCAGCCACTTCGGGATACTCCATTTGGCTACGATTTGTTACTTTACTGCAGAATATATAGACATATGGAATAGTCACAAAAAACTTTTAGTTCGAAATAAATTTAAAAAACTTTAAAATTATTAATTTGTCTACTTAAAAATTATAACGACCCCGTATTCAAACTTTTTCTCGACTATAAGAGCCCCCCCGCACACTACAGACTTTCTATCGGCCGATAGTTTGGTCGGGTTGGGCTGGTTAGTGCGCACACTTGACCGATTACATAAATAGTCGGGTTGGTAGTGAGTGCGCACACTAGACAAACAATCGGCCGACTGTTCTCAAACGATTTGCTATTGCTAGTCGTTAAACACATTTTGCAGAGAAATGTCCATAATTTCATATTTAAATACGAGAAAATATCCAGAGCTTAAAGAAAATTAATTTCAAACTCAGAGCAAATTGAGCTATCGAAAAAATCGGCCGACTTTATAGTCTGTAGTGTGCGAACGTAGAAGAGCGCCGTACTGATTATGTAGTCGGCCGATAGTTTGCCGATACTTTAGTTTGAAGGCAATCGTGTAGCCTATCAAAACTTTTTTATCGGCCGATATCGAATCGTTGTAGTGTGCGCACTTTCATATATTTTCATACTGATTAAAAGCCCGACTAAACTGTCGGCCGACTGAAAGTCTGTAGCTCTAATACGTCACAAATACGAGCAAAATACCAGATTGGGAATTTTGAGAGTCGAATGCAATGCTTTGTTTTTGACAGAAGGTAATTAGACATGCGAGTATGTTAGCAGAGCACGACTTTGGGAATAAGAACATTCGAATGAAGTCTAATACGAGTAGGAAATACGACATTGGAAATTGGGGTGAGGGTTTAGAAATCCATACACTCGTGATCGCTTGACTCGCTTGCACTTATTTCAAATGTACGTAAACTCGACCAATTCTAAGTATGACTCGGAAATATGCATAGGTATGCCTGTTTATCTACTGTAATCGAATCATAATAGATTCTAATTACACGGTACTTATCCCTAAATTGTTAAAAATTAATTGTGGTTTTATCTTATGGAGATATTGATTAACAAAATATTTCCCACAGAACGTGTCGCAAATCTTTCTACGACTACTGTAGGCACGTATAATATTATAAAAAAGCGATGAACAATAATTTATCGATAAATTAATGCGCTAACACGACAGCGGAAAACGGGAGTGGGGCACGAGTATATTTTCGACTTTGCTTATCAACTCCCAAGTTAATGCTATGAATGTGCACAAAGATAACTCTTGAGCGTACCTTTTTATCAAAATATTTAATAACAGGTGGTTAGCAGGTGTATGTGAGACAATTCACCCGCGGGAATCAACACCCAGTGGGAGAAGAGCTGCTTTATGTATGCGTACGTATGTGTATTCAGCGCGAGCGAAATTGTGAAATGAAGACAAATATTGATAAATTGATTATTTATCGTTGTCTCTCTCTCTTTTCGTGAGCTGTATGTGGTTGGTGGGTTGGTGGGATAGACATAGGGACTACGTGAGGTGAATCTCTTCCACCACCCCACCTCACCCTTCATTTCGCTATTTCGTAACTCCGATGAATGGGGAAAAGTAATCCATAATTGTGTGTGCACAGCAGGTACATAGATAGGCATTCACAGGTAGATGCAGAGCTTTGTGACCTATTTTTATCGCATCTGTGTCGGCTTTAGTATCTGATGACTGGTAATTGGAGCAAAAATCTCATCTTCGGTTGCATGGGAATTTTCAATCAATCATTTGTTGCGTCGGGTAGTTTTCAACTCGAACAATGTTAGGTGTGGCTCATTTCGTATCGTAGGTGGTGAAAGAGCAAATGCGAATGAATTTGATATCGGGAAAGTGCATTCGGTTCGATTACAATGAAAGAATGCCGCCCTTTGGCATGGTTTCGCACAGCTTACTAAAGTGTAACTTTAACGACAATAGACAGTGGAAAATATTATTCCATAGGAACGGATTGGGATTAGTTTTCATTGAATTTAATTTTCTTTGTTTCACAACATAAAGTAGCATCCTTTGATGTGGTTATTTTTGTTTTTATTTACTCTTGTCGTAAACGTTTGTTGACTTTAAAGCGAAATGGATGAGCAACAATTTACGGATACAAGCGGGGTATTTGCTTTGAACTTTATAGCCCTAAGTGCATTTATGTATGCATATTTCAAACAAAAGTATCCATGTAAAAGTATTCGAAGAGAAAAACTTAAATTAAGTACCTAACATTGAAGATACTTTGTACGATAATATTTACTGGCGAACTTTTATTCTTAGCCAAGTATCTGGGAAGGAAATTTTGCGATGAAAAGTAAAGCTTCTTGTTCTGTTATCAGAAAGATCACGTTCCAAGCTTCGAACATTTTAAACTGAGTCATGCATGGATGACATGCTTTTCGACATTGAAATGTATGCCAAAATGTAATGTAACTAACTCCAGGGACAATGTTTGGAAGTTTTACCAGAGGGTAAAAAGAATGTGCCAGCAAAACAAATCCCGTACAGAAACCTGTAGAGACGCGGAGGGAAACATTGTAGTAGAAACACAGTCGGTGTTGAGAATATGGAAAGACTACTTCTGCAGGCTGTATAGTGGCGATGAAGACCAATACTCCGCTGTTAGGCAGAATGAACCATTCAATTTAGATGATGATAGCCAAAACCCGCAGCCACCAGATCAAAATGAATTGCGGATAGTCCAACAAAGCTGCTGGACCTGACGGTCTACCCGCAGAGCTATTTAAAGCAGCTGGAGAGTGAGCATACACCAACTCATCTCCAAGGTTTGGTCAGATGAAAGTATGCCAGATGAATGGAATCTCAGTATCGTCTGCCCAGTCCACAAGAAAGGAGACCCCCTCAACTGCTCCAATTACAGAGGCATCAGTCTCCTCAATATCGCCTACAAGATCCTATCTGCCATATTGATTGAATGCCTGAAGCCTTTCGTCAACAACCTGATTGGCCCCATCAGTGCAGTTTCAGGCCAGGAAAGTCCACCATAGACCAAATTTACACACTCAGGCAGATACTGGAAAAAACCCAAATCCAAATCGATACCCACCACCTGTTCACCGACTTCAAGGCCGCCTATGACAGCGTATGGAGGGTTGAACTGTATAGAGCCAAGTGTAGTTTTGACATCCGTCTCATCCGTCTGTGCAGGATGACGATGGAGAAAGCTCGCTGCTCCATCAAGGCTGATAATGACCTCACCGAGTCCTTCGATGTCAAAAAAGGATTCAGACAAAGCGACGCGCTGTTATGCGACTTCTTCAACATCATACTTGAAAGAATTGTTGGAAACTCACAAGCCAACACACAAGGAACGATCTTTCCAAAGTCCGTTCAACTACTTGACTTGCATACGCCGACGATATTGACATCATTGGTAAAACACAGCTAGCTGTCATCGGTGCGTTCGCGAGTATAGAAATGGAAGCGGCTAAAATGGGTTTAGCGGTAAACGTGGGCAAAACAAAATATATGCTGTCAACAAAAAGGGACACCCAACATCGACGAATTGGACAGAACGTCACAATAGACAGCTACAACTTCGAGGTAGTAAAGGACTTTGTATACCTCGGCTCTGCCATAACTTCAAAAAATGACATCTCGTCGGAAATCAAACGAAGGATTACTCTTGCCAACCGCTGTTTTTTTGGGCTAAGAAGGCAATTGAGTAGTAAAGTCCTTTCCCGATCTATATAAGACCCTTATCATCCCAGTATTGCTATATGGAGCAGAAGCATGGATTCTATCGAAAGCGGATGAAGATATCCTTGGTCGCTTCGAGAGAAAAATCCTTCGTAAGATATTCGGTCCCGTTTGCGTTGACGAGTTCTGGAGGAGAAGATTCAACAACGAACTGTACGAGCTGTACTGTACGGCGACATCAACCTGGTCATAAAAATGCACATTGGGCGTTTAAGATGGCTAGGACATGTAGAGCGTATGGACAGCAACGCTCCGGCTCGGAGAATATTCGACTCTTACCCGAAGGTTCACGCAGCAGAGAACGACCTCGCCTAAGGTGGCGCGCACAAGTAGAACAAGACCTCAACCAACTTGAAGTGCGCAACTGGAGGCAGTTAGCTAAGGACCGGGCTAACTGAAAGAGGTTGTTGGTTGAGGCCTTAGTCCACCCCAGACTGTAGCGCCACCTAAGTAAGCAAGTAAGTAATGTAACTAGAGGATTTTTTCAACGACGAGGACCCACAGTAGGGGTGAGAGTACTCCTCCTTGAGGTGTCGCTCTGGTGGTTGTTTCTATTTTTCAAGGTACTTTAGTTGAAATTACTAAAATGGTGCAATGGGAAAACCCAGACGACCTCCTGCTAGTTCGTACATTGGAACTGGAACTGGTTGATGTTTCGACAATGAAATCAAATACTTGTAAGCTAAATTGGTGATGATTTTTTATACTCCTGTTACGGCAAGTGGTCGCCGTGGCCGTGGTGGTTAGTGCGTTGGATTACCACGCAATGCTGCCCGGGTTCAACTCCTGACCGGGTCGAACACCTAAAAGATTTTTTTCACGGTACCACCTCTTTGGAATGCCTGACAAGCATCAAAGAGTATCATTTGTCACGATAGAGCTTCTCAACTCGCCGTTCGGAGTCGGCAAAAATTTGGAGGTCCCTTCCATTCGTGCAAAAATATAACAATGGTTGCGAGAAGCAGGCCCAGGTTCACCTCGAGCTGTAGCGCCAACTAAGTTACGGTAAGCGAATAGAACGTTCGACTCGAGTCGGAAAGCAGAATTGATTTGATAGTTTGTGAAATAAACTGAAATTTAATTTAAGTTAAAGGTTTAAACTGATTTCAGTGGTTAAAGAAGATAAATAAAATGATGATTTGCCACCTATTAATGGCATGTGTGATCATATTTCTGCATTTCAAATGAAACTTGGTCTTTGGGAACAACAGTTAAGGACAAAAACCCCATGAGAACACGAATAACGGATGTTCATTTTGAAAACTATTTGCGTGTAGCGATATCAGTTTTGATGCACTTACGAGTAGTTCTGCAAAACAAAAACAGATGACTCACTTTTAATTATTTAATTTTTTTTTTTTTAATTTTAATTATTTAATTATTTAATAAATACATATGTGGTCACCGTGGCCGTGGTGGTTAGTGCGTTGGAGTACTACGCATGCTGCCCGAGTTCAATCCTAGCAAAAACCCGTAAAAAGTTTTTTTTTCACGGTGCCACCTATTTCGAATGCCTGACAAGCAATCAAAGAGTATCATTTGTCATGAGAAGCTTCTCAACTCGCCGTTCGGAATCGGCAAAAAAACTGTAGGTCCTTTCTATTTCGTGCAAAAAACAACACGCACACACAAATGGTTGCGAGAAGCTAGGCTTGGTTCTTAATAGGACTGCTGACGTCGTATATTTATTTATTTATTTTTTAATAAATATGTTTGATTCTCAGTGTTTTTATTTTCTTCAAAAAATAAATATACATACCTATTTTTGTTTTTTTTTATGTTTAACCAGGCAAGCGTTTGACCACCTACTGGGAAACAATGAAGTGGTCGAAGCTATAACACGCTTGCTTGTTTACTTTAATTAACAAAAATAAAAAATAAAAGGGTAAGTGCGTGGCCCGACAGGAAATATTTTTTCTGAAATTTGGCCCGCCTGCTGAAAAGTTTGGCCACCCCTACTCTAAAGGGTGTCTCAAAATTCATGCAATGGTTGAATTTTTCGCTATTTATACGGTAAAGTGTTGTCAACGAAAAATAAATGACTCCGCCACAGCTGACATGCAGGGTTATTAGAATTGGAGTGCTGTTGAATGGATTATGAAACAACAAGTGGATGCTGATTTTTCAAACAAAATTATCTTCAACGATGAGGATTAATTTCATCTTGATGGCTTTGTCAATCATCAAAATTGTCGAATTAAGGGTTCGGAAAATCCATGAGTGATTATTATTGAGAAACAAATGCATCCACAACGTGTCACTGTGCGAATTTTCGACTGAAAGCATCATCGTACCATTCTTCTTTGCAAATGCGGCAGGTCAGGCAATAGTCTGATAACCCAGTATTTTGTGCCTAAATGGCAGGATATGGATGTGGTGCCAACAAGACAATGTCCCTTAGCCTGAGCAACAATTTAATTACTGCATGAGTCATTTCCTGGTCGTGCAATTTGCCGTTTTGGTGATTAAAATTGACCGCCCAGATCTTGAGATATAACGCCGATGGACTTATTTCTTTTTGGTGCTTTTAAAGTCTTAGGTCTATGCCAACAAGCCTACGTCCACCCACACCATTCAGCCACAGTTATACAATACGATCATGGAAAATTCCAATAAGAGTGCCAGGAAAGTCGTGTTGGCCATTTACCCGATATGCTATTTTATACACAACCATATACTGCATGAGCATACTTTATATGTACATATATCAATTAAATTTAAAATTACAATTTTTAAGTAAAACATTGTTTTCTATCAAAATTACTTCTTGCGTGAGTTATATATAATATCTGTGGCCACAAGCGATTGCCGGTTAAGTCTGAAATTGAATTTTCGGAATAAGTTGTTTGAAATTGCATTTTCAGTTTGAAAACAAACCTACATAATTTAAGTAACAAACCTGTACAGATTCTCAGATATATAAAATACAAGCACTGAACAATACGAAACAAGATGAAACGAAACGAATATGTTTAGAGTATAGCAGTGGTTGCATGCCGCTTTGCCAATGAGTGCCTGCTTACATACATATGTAAATGTGTTATTCTTACGGCATGCCGCATGTGACATAACAATATCGACAACATTAGTTACAATTTGTCATCCCCATAAAAGAATTGGCTATTGCAATGCAACTCAGTGTTATGCGAACACGCAACTAGTGGGTTGCTGCAGGAGAGCCTGTCAAGGTTGTTTGGATGAAGTGACGTAGTCACAACTAATTACGCCCAAAGCGAAAATTCTCGGCAGACTTACATAATTCACATGCATACAAGTCGGTGGATAATGTTAATTTTCAGGAGCTCCAAAGAGGGAATGCTCACTGGAATGCTCACAGCTTCGGATATCTGCAAAAAGAGCAAAACAAACGCCGGCAGTATCAATTTCATACGTCGCCATGAGGCTTTTTTGAGAAATAAACAAAATGGGATAAAACCACGAACAAGCTTCGAGAAAACAAAGACATACATATGTAGATGCATTCCTGGGTACAGTATGGACGACCAACTCGTCAGGCTTGGTACAACTTTACAAAGTTTAAACTAACTTAGCCCCACGAACGAATAGAAGCGCATAGAAGGCAATTTAAAAAACATGTTGTACATAGACCCAGTGTGTTGCTTAAGGCAGTAATTCGTCCAGAAAGGGTTTGTCTTCCTTACGCTAGTGTCGAACACCCGCAGGTGTTTGTGTCCAGCGTTTAAAAAAACTAAATCAGAACTACGGCAGTGTGGGCAATATCGGTATGTGTCTTGTAATACACATTATAATTCAGACTCACTACGTATGCATATAAAAGGTTGCGGGCCATGAGCCACAACTAATAAATCAGTTCATAGGCTTGTTCAACGTAGGGTTACTTTTTAGTCATCATCACCACTAATCAGCTCTTTCGCTTTCGTTGTCCTGGTGTTCGCTGTGTTGTCGTCGTGTTTTCCCAGTAAAGAGGCCAAGAGGTTTTCAGTTACAATTACAATTATTTTACGAATGGCCAATTTCATAAATCTAATGTGACAATAATGTAATGAATCCTGATATCCTAAGAGCTATATATCCATCCATTCAATTATATTACCATTGCATCCACAACCAGCCCAAAGTCAGTTGAGCGATTTGAGTTTATAACAGTGATCGATTCTATGAAGATAATCGAATAAACTGAACATTCATTTTCGCATTTTGTTGCCAAACAAATTGATTATTAATATATGTATGTTTGGTGGTTCTGTCGGAATCATATCATTTAAATTAAACATTAAACATTTGAGTATATATCATAATATGTACATATATGTCTGGCTATAGAGCAACATATGTACAAATAACATATGTATGAATTTGCATTCGAAAGTTTACATAAACGTACGAACTTTGATTAATCAATAACTCATTTAGTATTTAGACAGAGGCTGCGTAATAAACGAATCGAACGTTAATTATATTACCAAACAACAAATATTGTTCCTTTTGTTTAAACTGCCTATGTATGTAAATTAATTCGTTTAGTATAGGCATGCTATTCAAAAAATAAATACATTTAGTTATTTTAAATGACAAATGAAACTAAATGAGATACTAACGAGTATGTTCGACTACTTTTAAAATTCGATAGGAGCATCTAGACTTTGGTAACTTAGCTGTAGATATATTTTTTTCTACAGTAAAACTTGTGAATAGTGGAATGCTTCGGTGCATTATTTGTTTCTACAACTCGCAACCTACTATTCGCAATTTTTTCCACAAGCTGCGATCTCATTTCTTTTATTATTTTTCGATCAATTTTGTGATCGGAATTCAGAATATGTACGTGTTGAATGTAGCCGCTCACAGAATGAGACGCACCCGAAAAGAAACAATCGCAATGTCAAAATTCTATAAAAAGGGTATAACGAAGCCGACAAAATGTAAATGACTTTTGGCGCATACAAAGATTTCGTTTGCATTCCTCTTCATTTTCCAAATCCAGAAAATATTAACTTGAAAAAAGAAATATACCTCGTGAGCCAAACGCTAACACTTTAGGAAAACTCACATTTTCTTTGTGACTACTGCAGGTCCGCTGTTAGCTTCTCATTTGAATTAGCGAAGCAAAGCTATAAGCATTCTTTAGGCGAGTATTTTTAAATATTCAAAAGCAAGAGAATGGAGGCTCAAGATGCAAAAAAAAAATGACACTACTTTATAAGTTTAATATTTTGCGAACTAATATCGTCATCATTTGCGAAACGGAACCGATCCATATTGGATATCTAGCAAATCGTTTGTGTAGAATAAAACAACAATAAAAAAGTAAGAAAACTACAGCGACCTTAATTAAACTATTTGTTCTCCTAAATACTTGTTTTTAAGTAATAGAAGCCTTTTGAATTTGCATAGATCACACGACTAAGTGTTACGTCAGCCACGGAAAGATATTCAAGTGCAGTGAAAGTGTTTCATCGCTGAGTATATATATGCAAAACAAAGAACATAGTTATAAATAGAATTAATAACTCAATTTTTCTGAAATAGCCTTTACCCCGCAGAATAGGCAGGTAAATGGTGGACACTTAAGCCCGCCTGTCATTAGAACGCAAACGTACAGGGATACCCGTAAGCCAAACGACCAATCGATAGTGTCACGTCATCAAGAGGAAGCCGAAGACACATCGCAAAACCAGTAATTGAAAAATATATTTAGAGTGCATATACAGCAACTTAATAAGTATCGGGAAAGGAGAGTGGCATTGGCCAAAGAAAGTCAAATCTACTCATAGGTAGCATACTATGACTACCACTAAAGCGTGTTATCTAGCACGTCAGATTGACAACAGCCCAAATTTTTTCCTGAAATCATTACAACATTGGCTCTGTCTAGCGAAAACAGAACCTCTTGCTTAGAAGACAAAATAAATTAACCAGTTAGGATACATCGAGTTATGTACATATGTATATTTATTTTATGAGTTTTTTTTAATCCAATCTGAAAGATAAAATTATAAATCGGATTCGCGATCTATATCTTTTTTTATTATATTTCTTAATTTAGAACAGCACGTACTGTATTTGTGTAAGAGCAACGAACTGTATGTAATGCAATAATACCAAAACGCCGCGATATCTCGAAAGCATCATTTGCATTTACCTACAACATTTATGTGCTATCCCGTCGATATTTCCCTCTGGAAAAATGTATTTTAAAAATAAAAACGAGATATTCTGAACAAATTACCCATGTACAAAATTTAACACCTCATACAAATAGCCAATCTACATAGATAAATAACTCCCCGAATTTAGAATTATCGACGAATTCGAATCCATTATATATTGAGAAATAAAAAAGAATAATCAAATATGAACAAATCAAGTAAACATGGTAAGTATGCATGGTATTACTTCCGATCAATCGAGTATTAAAATAAATAATAAAATAAATAAAACAGTTCCTCCACCAATAAGAAATAAACCCAAATAAAAGCAAAATAAAAATGAACAAAAAACCAGTAAATAAATTGCAAAACGACAGAATTTTATTAAAAGAAATTATAAATTAAATTAAAAAAAAATTAATAACTGATAAAATTAAAAAAACGAAATCTCAAGTGAAAATAAAAAAAAAAGAATACAGCATTTTCGTGACTTTACTGAGTAGAAATATAAAAGGTTGTGTGTGTTTGTGTGTAGATAAATTCACTCACCCTCATGCGATTGCACGGGTATGGGGGTTGAGGCTTGCGATGACGGTGGTATCGGTGATATTGATGCTTCAAAGGGCGCCCCCATAGAACTATCAGAAACCTGTTCTGGCACCTCCTCAATCGGTGATTTAACTACTGTTGATAACAACGTATGTTGCTGCTGAATGGTCTCTAATTCTTTGTTTTTCATAGCATTGGCCAGAATTTCGCTGGCCTGCTTATCGAGCACACCGTGTTGCACTCGTTTGTTTTTCAAGTGATGTGGTGTATCTCTGTAATTCAATAAATAAGTCATTACTAATCCATAACGCATAATGGTTATTTATAAATACAAACCTTCTGTGCAATTTCATTGGTCGCTTATAAAAATCATCATCTTTATCGTCTACATTGAAACCGACTTTTCGCTCTGCATATTCCTGTAATTTGTGGAATCGGTTAGAAATGTTATGCGTTGGTTGTGATCTCTACTTACATATTCGTCGTCATCGGCTGTGTCGTCGTTTGAGGATTGTGCACCGGGTTCACGTTGACCGGTTGGTGAAACCAATGGTTCTTGTTCGGGGTTACGTTGAGTTTGAACATTAGCTTGTGCTGCCACCGCCGCCGCAACTACCGGTGGCGCTACTACTGTTGGTGATGTTGGGAGCAATGGTTCTGTTTGTGTCTCAGCTAAATTCTCCATTGTTGTTGAATTCATTTCCGTCTTTGCTGATGATGACGGTTTTGATGAACTCTGGAATATTTAAAAAATAAAGTGAATTTCATCCTCAAGGGCATTGCCAGCATAATGTTTTGTTTGGCTGACTTTTGTTATTATGCTCATTACGTATGTTTTTTAACCCTGATAGTTGGTTTAGGGTACGCTTTAAATCTTTAAAGATTATGGGTTCCCGGAATCGAAGGCACGATATTGTTGAGTGCCCAAAGCTGTCATCTGAGTTTTGTAATGCATCTTAAGGTTAATTATGAATTGCAATATATACAGTGAAATCTCTCATTAGCGGACAACTCGCATTGTTTATTTATTTAGCTTAGTACAAGCAAAGAAAACTTAAAAAAAACTAAGCAATTTGAAACTAACATTAAACTTAAGGGAATAGGTAGCGAGTACTTAAACCTAAAATTTAGGAGTAAGGTACTTAACGATAGTTTTTTTTTATTGAGCTTTAGAGCTAACAATAAGACTTTAAGAAGGAAGTACAGGGTTAAAGGCTGAAGTCGTAAGTAGATCAAGAGGTAAAGGTAATATAAACGGTTTCGTGACATAAGCGTTCAAAAACTTCTTAGACCAGAGTTGGCTCTGCAAATAATGCTATCAATGTGGGACTGGAAGTTGAGTTCTTTATCACGGATAATGCCCAAATCTCGTAATGAAGTGACCAACGGCACGAGCTCGTTGCAGAGAAAGTAATGTCTGGGAGGTGGTGGGAGACGTTTACGAGAGTAACTGATAGATTGGCATTTGTTCACATTGAGTACTAGGAAGTTTTTCTGGCACCAGATAGAAAATCTGTCTATGTGGGCGCGAGTCGTCGGGGGATGATATGTGCCTATAGATTTTCATGTCATCAGCATAGACAGAAACATAGGAGTCTTTGATGATACAATCGACATCGCATCGTTAATTATCAAAATGAAGATCAGGGGTCCGAGGTGGATTCCCTGGGGAACACCAGAGGTAGCTTTGAAGGGTTCTGATAGGGAAGATCTAAAAATGACTTTGTATTGGCGATCTTCGAGGTGGTAGATGGATAGCTGTCTAATGTCTTTCTGAAAGACGAAGATTGTTTTGTGGTAAATACGGGATTGAATTTATGAAGCAGGAGGTAATTTCGGCGTAGAAAACGTCGAGGCTATTTTCCATAGCATTACCTGACACCTTTTGGGGAAACGATTTTTAATTTCCCATATATGTAAAATGCGTTCTTATAAACGGACAGCTCTCATAACCGGAAAAAAACACTCCGATACCATGGCTGTCCGCTTGAAAGCTTTCACTGTAGTAGGTATTAAAAGATTGTCATACTTCTCCTGATATTAAACATAAAACGGTACAAATGGGGATGTTGAAGTACAATTTTGCGGTAGCAGTCTTGCCATTGAACAAGGTGGCATAAAGAAATATTCTATGGTCGACACTAGAATTCGATGCAAGTGCATGGGAAATCATTTCGAAATATCTAGATATTTCAGATATAACAGAAACTTAACAAACGACGTTGGTTTCCATTTCATTACACATTTAAGTGAATAAAACTAACTTACCTCTTCTGACAATGTATCCAAGTTAATTCCTTCCTCCGTTTTACTACGTTCTTTAGCGAATAATTTGTGCGCTTTCGCTTTAAGCTCCTTTGGATGTGGTGTATTCTGTCGTACAAATGGTGTGTCCTTTTCTGTACTTGAATCCTCGGAAAACTTTACGGAATGTGTTCGGGATGCTTCACGTTCTTCCCAACCTTCGGAATCGGATTCTTGTTCTTTGCCAGTACCTTAAAAGTTAAAAGATAAAACATTTTTAGTAAAATTAAAATCTACATTCTGTCATGATATTTATCATATCATGCTATTTGTATATTTTCAAAATGCTTGGCGGTTTGGTTAGACATAAACAAGCAATTATTGTTAAGGGATGATTTTATATTGTTTATTTATAGATAATAAACTTTAATTGACTTCAATGACATGCGGATAAATGTTTACATATAAATGACGCAAATCCGAAGTTTTGGGTTTTGGCAATCAATTCATTCAGGAATGGGCGTGGCATATGGTTACTGGTTAGTTAATTTCTTATATTAAAAAAGAAAAGATAATGAATACACGTTTATTCCTCATTATATCTACAAAACAAATAGGTGAGAATTTTACAAAAAGTAAAGTCAGAGGATTGTGTAAATTGCAGATCGTCTTTGACCATATTTCTGTCTTTAAGGTAATTTTCATCGCATAGTTAGAGGGGTAGTTGGAAGTGCTACGGAGTTGGTAATCGAAGGGTTTATTGACTTTTCGCTAATTACTAATATTTATGGCGTATACATCCGGTCACTTGATCATTTCCTATTTAATTGTAAATCAGAGAGCTGTGAATTGGGGCAAACTTTCTTTGGAGCACCATTACAACAAAGTATTCTACAACCCATAGCCAGACATCAACGGCCCAGAAAAAGTAGTGCATGTGAAGAGCCTTTATTTACAACACAGTTTCCTATTAAACAAATACCATAAATGTGTAAATCAACAAAAATAGTTTGTAATATCACTATCATGTATAAAAACAACTTTTAACCACAAAAAAAGTAATAACATGTCCAAAATAACAAAAATAAAACTTAAATTATTTCATTGTATTCGAATAATTTTCATACAAAATGTATGAAGGTCCAGCCAGACCTATTCCATTGATGGGAAGTTTAAAACAAAATGGTGGTGTGGTGATAGTGACTGCGAAGACAATCGGATACGAGAACAGCGAATTTTTTAAGACCGTAACTTGTCTGCTTTCGATGAATTGTTAAGATAAATTGGACCATCACTACGACACGACCAATTACCAATCGTAATCATGCTCTGTCACTCAAACAGCAACTTTTACTAGACTTGCATTGGATAGGTAATGGTTCTCAATATCCTGGTGTAGCTGATAGGCATGGGTTTCACAGTCAACCGTTTGTCGTTGGTACTGCTATCAACCAAAGTGTATTCCTACTCAGGTAAAGTGGTCAACAGATACTATATGCTTTACGGTAGTAGACCACTGTGACGGGTTCAAAAAATCGATTTTTTTTTTCATTTTTCGGAAGAAAAGCATCTTAAAAATATACCCTAAATTTTCAGACCGCAATTTAAAAAATGTTCAAAGTTATAGCCAGAAGAAGAGAGCGCCCCGTAGTGTGTATGAAAGTGTGTTGACGCGGTAGCGGCAACTGCCCTGACCGTTCCCTCTTTTATTGTCCTTCAGTCCTTTATTATTGTAGGATACGCAGGTACATATTTTAGGATACCCTAGCCGCTGAAAATGATAGGATTGAGGAAACGGAAGGATTGCTCTATGCGCCAGGCATAGCTGATTAATGTAAGTATTGTCAAGACTTTAAACGCGTTTTTCTCGAAACCATGTTTCTAAAATTTCGGGGAAGCACTGACTCAAAACTATTTAACTGATTTGGCTGAAAATCCATTTATTCTAGACACACATAGCTAAATGCCTAACCTTTAAGACATTAAATTTTTTATAATAAAATAATTTTTTTAAACAATTTATCAACGAAAAACATTGGATTTTGAGATCTTTTTTTTTCACAAGTCCGCCATTTTTATTTATATTTTTCAATATATATATTAAGAAATAAAGAAGAAGAACGAGAAGTGTTTTGATGGCTTAACTATGAAGTATAGCTTCAGACTTGAAGTTCTTCGCAAGTAATTTTTAAGTTGTAATAATAGACTTCTAGACTTGTAGCAACTCATAATTTGAATCTGCCGCGATACAAGTGTGTAAACATTTTTATAAACACAATATTACAATTTTATACTTTATTTACGCTTGTAGATATAAGTTTACTAGTTTAACACTTATAGTTTTATGCAATGGGCCGCAAAACTGCCTATTGTAAAAAGATGATTAGCTATTGGCTTGTGCATACAACCGCAAATTGGTTACAAACATCGCATCCTACAACGGTTGTATCGTGTATTTCGTGTATTAGTGAAAACACTTAAGAGCTGCAACTGTCGCTATAGAGTCTCCCTATGGACTTGTCTGACATTTCGATAATCTTGTAGTACATTCACCAATATTGCAATGCGAGTAAAACTGCAAAGATGTTTGCTAATGAATGGGCAAATAGACTTAACGTCCAGTTTTCGTTCGAACAGAGAGGACATCTAGATAATTTCTGCGTTCGGTAGTGGAATGATAAAGATACACCTTTTCTCATATTCACTATCAAAAAAAAAGGAGAAACATTGGGGCGAATAAAAATATCGAAACAAAAAAAAAATAAATAAATCCCCTGCTAGAGATTTAAATCAGATATTCAATCAAAGTCCTGTGAGTCTTCCCAGCAAATGTACATTCAACCTCCTCTTTTAATTGTAATGCGATGAAACTCAAATCACCGGTATTAGCTAGCCGCCGGCCACTTAGTAATATCGCAAACTGATACCGTTATCTAAGCACTACATATATGTTTCGGTCGCCATCTAGTAGGCTGACTCATATTTATCAACATGATTATTGGACAATAAAATCTAACTTTCTAATTTCGGATAGTTTAGGGCTTAATCGGGTACAACACCATAGAGCGGAGAGGGGGCACCTTTGAAAACTTTTTCCTTTAAAGGCTTCTCAACACCAATATATTATTCAGACTTTGAGAAGTGAAATTAATCTTCAATTTAAACCAACATTTGTGTAAATTCAATAAAGGCTTATAATTTATTTAGTTTTTTTTTTTTTTAACAAGTCCTAATGTTCGAATGCGCCCCAACCAGGGGCAGCTTTGAACAGGCCTGGGGTTTTTTTTGAACTGTAGCTATATTAATGGCTCATGACAGCAAATTATTAGGAAAAAGTCTACCTTATTCTTATTCCAAATGAAACGGTGCCTCCAATAAATATTACTCACAAACTGAGATCCTCACCAAAAATGTTTAACACCCTTACAAAAAAAAATTTAAAAAACGAAATTGTGCACATAAATTCTGCACTCCCGGCTACTGGCAGACGACACGGCTGAGGAAATTCCTGAAAAGTGTTGACGACTAATGATGATGGTATCGCCGTGTGGAAATTTTGTTTAATGCTTTAAAATATTTTTTAATTGAGTTGTTATTAGCAGTGTTCAAAGCTGCCTCCGTTCAAAGGTGCCCCCCTCACAACTACATATACGCGTACGTAAAATAAAAACGTAAACATCTTTCGCTAAGTAAGTACGGTGTCCTATATCGGTTAACACACTATGTATATAGGGCTAAATTTGCCAAAACCACCGTTTTCTATTTAGAACTTCAAGGATACAAGGAATTAAAATCGTAAACGTCATCAAGCTAGCTTGAGTCAATAATGAAATTATTTTGTTCTACAGCTAAGAAAAAAAAAACACAGCAGATACTCTTAGGAGTAGGCGTTAGAATTCACCTTCGTTTCTAAAAGTAACATCGTAATCTTTAATTTTAGTACGCCCCACCGGAGACTATCAACCGAAATTAGAATTCACCTGTTTCCTTGTTGAACTTACACTTTCCTTATCACTATTTAATCTCACTAATTGTATGTCGTTCACTCTTACATATAGAACCACAATTCTAACCCATGACTTCAGAACAGATTTCTTTTTTAAATGCGTTTTAATAAAACTAAAATCTTCAAATAAAAATATTTTAGGTTGCCCACGCGTTTTTGTTTTTATTTTATTAATTTTAGTAGTTTGATAGTTTTACGTAAATTAAAAATTAAAAATCACATTTAAGTCTGCGGCGAAGATAGTTTATATGAACGAGTAAAACAAATTGCCATGAATCACTGGACATACAATTTGTTACTGGGGAAGCCAGACGTTTATACACGAGTATTATTAAAAATAAATTAGTTAAAAGTGAAAGCTTATCTAGTAACAAGCTTGGGGATGAAAAGTAAATTAAGTTTGACGATTAATAATAATCAATATGAAGTGATAATCACCCATAAAGGAAGTGCCTCCTGTTCCTTCATATTCATAAGATAATCGGTAGGTAAACATTATGTAGCATCACTGTTATAAACATATACATACTAAGATACTATACATTTTATGAAAGTCCATGCCCTTTATTGTTTTTTTTTTTTTTTTTTTATTTTTTTTGTTGCAGAACTACTCAATGGTACCCACAGCAGTTTTAAGCAGTATCAGTTTGACAGTGCTGTACAAATTAATTGAGATAGTCACTTTTTTCAAATACAATCATACTTCTGTAGGCTGTATTTTTTGTATCCCTTTTTTAAAAGTTGGAATAGAACTTTGGTTCATTTTTCTGTTGGCCTTGGCCAAATGTATAAGGCACCTCTTTCTTCAGTTCGGTGTCTGTCTGTCTGTCTGTCTGTCTGTCTGTCTGTCTGTCTGTCTGTCTGTCTGTCTGTCTGTCTGTCTGTCTGTCTGTCTGTCTGTCTGTCTGTCTGTCTGTCTGTCTGTCTGTCTGTCTGTCTGTCTGTCTGTCTGTCTGTCTGTCTGTCTGTCTGTCTGTCTGTCTGTCTGTCTGTCTGTCTGTCTGTCTGTCTGTCTGTCTGTCTGTCTGTCTGTCTGTCTGTCTGTCTGTCTGTCTGTCTGTCTGTCTGTCTGTCTGTCTGTCTGTCTGCCTGCCTGTCTGCCTGTCTGTCTGTCTGTCTGTCTGTCTGTCTGTCTGTCTGTCTGTCTGTCTGTCTGTCTGTCTGTCTGTCTGTCTGTCTGTCTGTCTGTCTGTCTGTCTGTCTGTCTGTCTGTCTGTCTGTCTGTCTGTCTGTCTGTCTGTCTGTCTGTCTGTCTGTCTGTCTGTCTGTCTGTCTGTCTGTCTGTCTGTCTGTCTGTCTGTCTGTCTGTCTGTCTGTCTGTCTGTCTGTCTGTCTGTCTGTCTGTCTGTCTGTCTGTCTGTCTGTCTGTCTGTCTGTCTGTCTGTCTGTCTGTCTGTCTGTCTGTCTGTCTGTCTGTCTGTCTGTCTGTCTGTCTGTCTGTCTGTCTGTCTGTCTGTCTGTCTGTCTGTCTGTCTGTCTGTCTGTCTGTCTGTCTGTCTGTCTGTCTGTCTGTCTGTCTGTCTGTCTGTCTGTCTGTCTGTCTGTCTGTCTGTCTGTCTGTCTGTCTGTCTGTCTGTCTGTCTGTCTGTCTGTCTGTCTGTCTGCCGTTTTTTTTTAATTAATTTTTTAATTTCAACTACCCTACTGTTTACATACCCAGAAAAATATCACAACGCCTAAAAGTAGATCCGAGAGTAAAAATTGAATAATTGATGGCAAAAGTGTTATACCCGTAGCGAATTTTCGTGGCATATTCCTACCGGATAACTATTGACCTAAGACTTAAACCAATGATACATAATATAACACATAAAGGAAGCTTGATGGTTTCCTATTATAATGTAGGTGTCTCTACTTTTACTATATTGGAAAAAATTGAATTTGTGTATATACAGCCACAGAGAGGGAGACAAATCGCAAAATACGCAGTTAATGCAATTGAACGAATAACGAGACGAAAAATTAAATCTGATGCACAAGCGTACATTTCTTGTAAATACATATACATATGAACATATTATGTTGGTATATATGTATGTATGTATATACATGCTTTATTTGTTGTTTTTTTTTTCTTTTACTTTGTGCGTGTGTATAACTATTCTTCTGAGCAGATGAGAAAGGACATCAGAGACATATGTACATAAATACATGCATATGTAGGTAATTTGTTCAACTTATTTGTTGGTATACATTTATGTAGGTACAAATTTGAATTTATTTTTCGCAAATTGTGCTCAATTTATTTGTATTGAAATGTGCTGTGCACCATAAAACTATGTATGTAGGTACACATGTACTTTCTTGTGTCTGCAGATATACAAGTGCATATGTACATATATGTACCTATATATGTTTTTATGTTTGTACATATATGTGAGTATCGAACAAAGTATCATTGTATCTTTAGTAGAAATCGTATCGTAAAGAAAGGGTTCATATAGATCTATCAACATAAATCTATGACATACATATGTATGTAGTTAAAATAACTGATACAGTACACTTATTGCGCAAGTATAACTTGCACTTGACCGGATTTTTTTATTTGCTGCCAAATCCTTTCTCGCGACTAATTCGTTTGAATTCTATGAACTATGGCATTATTTTTTGAGGCTGTAAACGACTTTTTTATTTAAAAAAAAAATGCACCAATGTACTTTTATGATGCAATTGCGGTTTTATGTGCTTTTTCCGGTGTAGGATCAGTGTGCGATCATTGCTCGAAATAGAAAGCCGCGTGACCATTTGCCCGAAAAAACATGGGCATTTCACTGACGAAGATTGGTCAAAAATATTGCGGTCAGATGAATCTAACTTTGAGGTAAGTTTCATTTATAGAACACTTTCAATTTAAATACCAAAAAACGTAACTAATTTTGGTGATCCCTAGATAAATTTATCTTTTTTGAATACCATTTTTTATCAATTTCCATATATTTGGCACCACTGGTGTGACTTTTGTGAGGCGAAGGGTTGGAAAAGAGTACAACTCAGAACGCGTGGCACCGACTGTAAAGCAGTATTATGATCTTGGGATGCATGGCTGCCAGCGGTGTGGGTGAAATGCATGTGTGTGATGGTCGAATGGACTCCCGCAAGTACATAAATGTGTTGGAAAATGTACTTCAACTTTCCCTTTCCAACGTTTTCGGCGACACCAACATGGAAAATGTCAAATTGCAACAAGACAATGCACCCTGCCACAAATCAGCCCTAACTATGAGGTGGTTTGAAGACAATAACATAGACCTGCTCGAGAGGCCTGAACAGTCCCCGAATCTCAACCCTATAGAACATTCATGGGGTATTCTCAAGTCCAGGATCCAAGAGCACTCGATTACATCAAAATAAGCAAGTTACAGCAAGAGTGGAGTGATATTTCTTCGAAAAAGTGTCGCAAGCTACTCAACACTATGCCAAGAGAATCGCTGCAGTTATCAAGGCTAAAGGCGGCGTAACTAAATACTAGTTATCGTTAATAAAACTATTTATTTATCCTTTCTGCTTCTTTTTATTTCACTTGAACTTTTGTTTTTCGACGATATTAAGAATTTTATAGAGTGCCTAATAAATTTGGTCAAGGCTGTAGATTGAATTTTGGGTTCATTTTATAAAATTTAGGCCTCATAGGGCTGTTATCAAAATTTTTATTAGATTTCAGATTTTAGATTTTACTTGGTTCTTTAAATTTGAGAATGGATATGTTTATGGAGAAGAGTTATAAGATCATTACTTTTCATGCGCATACTGGCAAGACCATAAGAGAGATTTCTGCAGATATTGAAGTTTCAAAATCAAGCGTTGCAAGGATCACAGCGCTGCACAAGGCTTCAGGATCAACTTCAACGGGTCAGACAGGACACTGCGAACGAAAACAACGGATCATGACGATAAGGATTAAATTGGAAATCATTTTCTCATTTTCTGATTTCAGCTATTATTAAAGTGTTGTTTAACCAGGAAAAAATCAAAAAAAAATTGGGAATCCTTGATGCTTTCCATGTCAAATAAAATAGAAGTGTTTATTGGTGCTAAGGACCGTCATATACAATAAATGATTAGCGTAAGAAAAAATTATAATAGTTTGCAAATAAATCAAAATATCATCAAAAATATACCTGTCCCAATTAATTTACACAGTACTGTAGGTATACCGTGCGATGGGTTTCAATCTAACCCATCGTATACCTTCATGATCAAATTTTAACCGGAGAACATCACAATAGGTCTAAGACTGACCGCAGTGATATACATAGGTATTAAGTCCCAGCTCATTAACAAATATAACCGATTAAATAAAAGCATTGGCGTAAATTCATAGTCAGCCCATGAAGTTATAGCTGACAATAAATAAAAACACCGGCTTTAACTTTTCGTTATTCATAAACACATTTTTGCCTATATATAATTAGTATCGACTTCAGAGTTATTGTGATTTTAACGAACAAACCCAACCGTCAGAATATTTTATGAGAAATCTAGTAGCCGACTCTAATTATTTAAAGTGACGTTTGGCTTACAAATGCTTGAAAAAGTTGTTTCAAAATCGAGGACCAAAATCGGGGCCAAAAGGGTTAGCTTGCTAGAATCGAAAGGAAAATGGGAAGAATGAGAGACTTACCCTTACTACATGTTTAAAGTGGGAACTTCTACTTATGTGTATGTAGATCAAAACAAAATCGCAACACACCCTCTGGCAAATACGAGGCCTAGCATGGTACAATACAAATACAATAGGATTAGCCTCGGATTTGCCCAGAGTTTAACGTTTAATTGGTACGAGTAGCATACGATTTCCGCCAAATTGAATCCACCCAACCCTTGACTGACTCCAAATTATTGAACCAAATCGACCTGTTGCTGATGCCGAGCATGCATTAAATACGAGAGTTCACTTTATGTGCAAATCTCAGCGCAAAAGTAACCATATGAAATTCTTGGCTGTATGTCGATTTTGAGCTCGACCACTGAGATTGGATAAACAACCACAAATTGCACCCACACAACCCACAAGTGTCAACGCCTAGAAAACGCAGTGAGGCAGCACAGTATCAATGACTAGGCCACATTGTGCCATCAAAGAAAAACTCATGGTCGGATGAGTGTAAACTACAAAAAAAAAAGGAGTTCTGCAACCTAAAACAGGAGCAATGTGCTAGAGACTGGTAAAAAAAAGACTTCCGGCTTTACGGAAGAGGTTCACGCTCACGTTGTTGTGGTCAAACGATAGCAATCAGCGAGAGTCTGAAAAGACCAATCAATTTCATGTCAAACTCGCGTAAAATTATATTGGAATTTCGTCGAACTATTGGCAACAACGCAAGGAGATGCTTTATCGTGGTGATAACAGATAGTGACGAAAACAGGTATTAACATAGAAGTTCGGTGGCGTTTTCTACATGCTTGTACAGCTGCTGTGCTACGCTGATAATAATATAAGGCGTGTTTTTTTCTCAACCTATATGGGCTAAGAAAAAGTGCGCACAAAAAAACGCTTATCGCAGCTTAAGTTCTCTTAATGTACACCTGGCACTACTGGGCAGAGTGACACTTCAGTTGTAGTATTTATTTTTCTTTGGATAAAAAAAAAAAAAGGATATTTGTATTCAGAGTATTTTCAATTTAGCTTTCATTTTTGATGCCTTTTCTCATTTGAAAACATCCTTCTCTGCCCAATTTTTTCCATAATTGACATCTTGGTATATTTGACATTTTGTATAACACTTTTCGATAAAAGCAATTTGGTAGCACAGGTTTTATCGCAAATTGGCTTATAATACCCGATAGCTATCCATGCAAAACTAATTCTATGTGGGATTAGTTGTTTTTGTACTTTACATTAAAAGCTTTTTTAAGCCTATATAGGGCAGGCTACAAAAAAACACGGCTATTGGCATTTTTGCAAGCTCAAAGCGAAAAATGTTGGTATATTATGGTATGGTATATGATTATTCTAATCGATGTTGGAATCAATACGGCTTGACCTTAAAGAAGCGAAGATTGCAAAATCTTCTCAAAGGGTTGCGAGAACCTGAACATAATTCCTTCGGGGTGAAGCTCTATGACGTTATAACTCAATAACCACTGGGCGAATTTTCATGATTCTTTTTTTGTTTTGTTCGTATTACAGGTTTATGAAGAAATCTGGACCCGATAGGTGGCGCTTCTATATTTAGGGAAAGTGAGCACCGTGGTGTGGTGGTAAGTGCGTTGGACTACTACGTAATGCTGCCCGGGTTCAATCCCAGCCCGGGTCCAACACCTAAACGTTTTTTTTCACGGTGCCACCTCTTTCGAATGTCTGACAAGCAATCAAAGGTTACTATCATTTGTCAATGAGCTTCTTAACTCGCCGCTCGGAGTCGGCAAAAAACTGTAGGTCCCCCCATTCGTGCAAAAATATAACACGCATACCCAAATGGTTGCGAGAAGCAGGCCCCGGTTCACCTTGAGCTGTAGCGCCACCTAAAGTAAAGTATATTTAGGGAAACAAACAAAAAAAAAATCGGATCTAACGGACCATGTTGAATGGTAAAGAATTTTATCAAATTCTCAACTGCGAGACGGAAAAGGTAGGCTCTAATTAAAGAATTTTGTACCGGATAATCACCTGTGGTGAAAAGTGGAGTAATATGTATGGATCTAGGTAGTGGTTGGATGTACATACATTACATAACATGTGTACATATATGCAAAACTAAACATTCACACGTTGAACATTTGTTGTTATTGCAACAAGGTTTGTCGAATTTGGCGGCTCTTATTTCTACCCACAACCGCATTATTAGAGATAAGTAGCGCTACTATTTTAGTAGTAGCTTGGGCGAAGCCGGGCGGACAGCTAGTACCTAATATTTATTTTTGCTAACTTTGTTTGCCTCGGTTTACAAGTAATGAGCCATTTGTATTTCGGTATGAAAGCAGACAGATATCGTCAGCGTAGTCAGGTGTTTTAGTTAAGAGTTCACTATACATTGAACTCTGGCTGTACCTTAACTTCACGGGTGGTGTTTTTAGTTGCTCCGAGATTTGAGGATTGTATGCAAAGACACGATATGCATAGCCCCACCATAAATAATTACACAGTGGTCAGATCACACGATCTTAGTGGCCATGGTTAGGTTAGGTTTTCGGGCTGATGAGGATGTGTGTGTCCTCATCACACTTAGGTCCATGTGGACCCATTGTGATACCAATAGTGTGGTCCTACCCGTGGTATCAATGTCTATGCTTTCATCCAACCCGACGCCTTAGCAAACTCAAGTATATTAGATGGTGATCCATCAGAAAGCTCCTCGATGTGATCGAAGAAGAATTTGCCTAGGGTTCTGTTTCTTAGTTGACAGAGGTTAGGGCAGTGACAGAGGAAATGGGTTGTATCACAGATAATATAGTTTACATAGATATCGCACGCCGAAGGAAAAAAAATGACTCGTTTTCAATCGTATGTTTTTACTTCGAACTCGGAAGTTCGAACGATTTGTGTGAACAAAATTCAATCCAACAAAAAACGCAATTCTTGCGATCGTGTGTTGTTGTGCTATGACGTGCCCACTGCCATCAAATGATCCGAAACCGTGGAGATGTGTATTTTTTCTGTTTTCAACCCTTAACGTCATACATAAAACAACCACAGTATACTGAAATGAAAATGCGACAGCGAACCAGTTTCTCGATTTATTTTTTCATTGTTCATGTTCATTCGTCGTCGACTTTTCAGAGGCGCTGGTTGTTGTCCCGATGAATGCGATTTTTCAGCTACCTGAATACAATACATAAATGTACATACATACATAGTTAAATATCTGTGGTTTTGTACTCATTCTTTTTTTTTATTTACAAATAATTTGTTTTTGGAAACAAATAAATTAGAAGAAAAAATGTCTAGTAATAGGAAGTCAGGAGTTTCTTGTTCAGTATGCAAGAAAACGAAGAGAAGTTTCCCTAATTTGAAAATGTTTGCATCCCCGTCAAATGAAAAAAATGAAATTTTGAGCCGTTTGTGGAGACAGGCCTGTGGCTTTCAGAGTGAGGGAAAATATTTTGTATGCCAAAATCACTTTTTACCTGAATTTATTGGAAGAAAAATGCTAAAGAGGGATGCTGTACCTTCATTAAATCTAAATTGGAATGAAAATCAGATGGATTTCGATTTAGAAAATCTTACTTCCCCTAAATGTAGAAGACATTCTAGCAAGTCAGATGTAGTAGCATGTGTTAAATGCGACAAATTGTCAGAAAAATGTGTGAAACATGAAAAATGTAATTCTCAGCTCAAAAAAACGGTTTTCATTTTCAAACAAAAAAATAAAAAAATAAGACAACAAATTAGCAGAATGAGCAGAATTCATGCTCGTTTACGAGGAAATATAAAATCAAAACAGGTCAATTTAACAGCAGAGATTCAAAAGATTAAGATGTCAGAACATTCAAAAGTATTTTGTGGTATGCTAATGGGACTATCTAAATCAGAAAAATACAATAGCGAGGAGAAAGAGCTTTCCCAAAATATTTTTTATCGCTCACAGAGCGCTTACAAATTTCTCCGTGAACGGCTAGGCTTTCGGCTTCCACATATATCAACTTTATATCGTTGGGCTCCTGTTAAGGGATTGCAGCCAGGATTCATAAATAATGCTCATAATTGCTTAAAATCGAAAATAGCTACATTAAGCCAGCGTGAACAAAACGTGGTTTTAATCTTCGACGAAATTCGAATTCGTTCAGACTTGACCTACAATATAAGAAACGATGTTGTTGATGGATACGAAGATCTGGGATTAGAAAGGAAGCCTTTGTATGCTAACGAAATATGTGTTTTTATGGTGAATGGGTTATATGACAGTTGGAAAAGCGTTCTTAATTATTTTGTTTCTGAAAATGGAATAAAAGCTGAAAATCTGAAAGAAATAATAGAGGCCAATTTAAAAATTTGCCAAGAACTCGGCCTAAAAGTTTGCGCTATTGTTTGTGATCAAGGCCCTAACAATCGTAAATTTTATAAGTTATTGAATGTGTCTGAGCATAATCCGTTTACCATTTACAATAGCCAAAAAATTTATTGTTTTTACGATTTTCCACATCTTATAAAATCATTAAGAAATTTGTTGCTAAAATCAGATTTGGAAACTTTAGATGGCAAAGTTTCTTTTAACGTTTTCAAAGAAATCTTTAATTTAGAAAGTGAAAATATCGCTAAGACTTGCTTAAAATTCACTAGTACTCACTTAGCTCCAAATGCCTTTGAAAAAATGAGAGTAAGTCTAGCAACGCAAGTGTTCAGTAGGACATCAGCTGCTGCTATAAAAACGGCTCATCAGCTTAACTGCTTGCAATACACCTCAGAGCTCGCTCAGGCAACACAAATGTTTACAATCAAAATTAACGATCTTTTTGACAGCATGAACAGTGGTTCACAATATGACAAAAACATTTTGAAACGTGGAGTGAAAGTGGGAAATGCAATTACAATTACATAAAAGATATTTTAAAGTATTTGAAGGCAATACAAAATTCCCCGAGCACACCAAGAAACTTTTGTTTGAAGGGATTAGAACAAACGCTTAATGGGGCTATTTTGCTAAGCGAGGATATAGCTAATGGGTCGTTTCCTGGGGCAGATTACTTACTTACTAAGAAAATTCACCAAGACGTTTTAGAAAATTTGTTTTCTGTTATACGCATAAAGGGCGGCAATAATAAAAATCCCTCAGTATATGAATTTAATGTCATCATGTCAAAAATTCTTTCATCTAACCTAATTACTTTTTCACCATTGGGCAACTGCGATGATGATGATGTTGAATTCTTAAGTTTAAACGCTTTGGAAACCGAATCAACCGACACAGCACAGAATATGGAATGTAAAGAATTCAGCTGCGATGAAAGTTTACAAGAGCATGTTATAACCACAATATTAGAGCCAACTCATGTTTCTTTGGAAGCAACAGCAATGCGATATTTTGCGGGATATCTAGCTCATAAAATGTTATCAAAACATATGTACCTGTCCAAGCTGTTTGCAAAGCTTCCAAAAAAATACTGAAAAAATAACATGTCCGTCTGAGGTTTTTATATTCGCGAAAAACTTTTCACAAAATAGTGATTTCGGCAGTCTTTTGGCACCTACTGATGAATTCTTCAGCATATGTAGGTTTCATTTCAAAATATTTCATGTAATTTTTAAACAGCGTCCTCACATGAAAAATATTAGGGAAACGATGGCTTTGGAATGCATTAGACAAACAAATTTAAGAGATCCTAATTGGTTTGATGAAAATAACGTTTGCTTTAATCATCGAAAAGACCTGCTTTATTTTGCCCTTCTTGTTCTATTGCGAAAACACTGTTCCTGGCGAATGAACAAAAGAATTAAAAGCAAACATCAAAAAATTCAAATTCTCTCAGCAAAAGGTGTACTGAATCGCAAGGAGTGAGTTTGAAATAGGACAAAGATGCTCTATTGTAAAACCTAGAGAGGCACGGGGACCTCACTTTAAACCAACACCCCAAGAGTGAGAGGCACGGGGACCTCACTTAAAACCAACACCCCAAGAGTGAGAGGCACGGGGACCTCACTTTAAACCAACACCCCAAGAGTGAGAGGCACGGGGACCTCACTTAAAACCAACAGCCTAGGAGTGCAGAACGAATGATTCAATTTAGATGATGACAGCCAGAGTTCCCACCCACCTGATCAAAACAAAGTGAGGATAGCAATATCCAAGCTAAAGTCCAACAGGGCTGCTGGACCTGACGGTCTACCTGCAAAGCTATTTAACGCAGCTGGAGATGATTTGGTAGTGAGCATACACCAACTCATCTCTAAGATTTGGTCAGATGAAAGTACCTATGCCAGATGAATGGAATCTCAGCATCGAATGTAGTATTTCAATATTTTATTATAATTTTCACTCAAATAATGGGTAGAGCAACTATTTCACTAAAGTTAAGATATCTAATCAAAAGATTGATTGGAGAGTGAAAAGCCTACAAAATTGTGAAAAATATTTTACGATGTTCAGCTAAAATGATATTTACTGCATTAAAATATGCAGACAAACTGAAACCCAGGGCCAAAAACTAATACAACCCCAGGGGATGACCAATATATTGCAAGAATGGTTTGAGGTTAGTATTTCAACTATTAAAAGAAGATTAATAGAAATAAAGTTGGTCGGAAAAATACCAACAAAACTGACATATCTCAGCAAAAACTACATTGCAAAGATAATAAAATTCGCAGCAGGACACGCTGCGCTGTTTGGCCAGCTTCTAAATGGCGGAGCATATTGTGGAGCGACGAAACAAAACCGTTCTATTCGGCTCTATTGGACGTTGTCAGTATGTACATTTGATTCATATTAACCCTTAGGTATTCCCTTAGCTTTTCCATTCGGTAATCAAAATATAGCATATTTAGCGCAAAATAAAATAATAGATTCAAACTTGCACAAAAAACAATAATATTGAGTAAATTATAAATTTTTGTAGGGCACTGCTATTATATTGCACACCACTGTTGTGGCTGTAGCTTCAAATGAATTCGGACTTCACCTAAAACCAATATCCCAAGAAATAAAATCTTAATATTAATTGATTCTTTTTCAAGATTTACTTTCCTGCGTTAATCCTTTCTCACTTATCTTGAAAAAAATTAAAATAACCTTGACCAAGAAATTCCTTGCATTGAAAGGGAGGCGACAATCAGAAAAACAAAAACAAACACACAATAAAATAAAACGATGGAAAGGAAAACCAAAAATAAAAATATGAGGACAAATAAGCAAAAACAACATGCTTAACTTATTGAACCAACAACATTTGAACGAACATCATGTCTTTTGTATGATTCGAACGAATTCGTTCCAACTGGGACGTAGTAGTAAATCCCAATTGACTGAAAATGTGTCTTTTTTTTTCCTATGGCGTGCGACATCTATGTAAACTATATTATCTGTGGTTGTATCCTCATGTACCTCTTCATCACCACATCCTCTGCATATGTCATCATCATTCAATCGTAATCTTTTCATGTGGTACTATCTTAAGGTATTATGCCCTGTTAGCACCCCAATTAGTATTGACAACGACTTTCTATCTTTTTGTAGGAGTTTTCTAGTTCTTGTTTCGTCATACTTTGGCCATAGTCCTCTCGATATCACACAGGTGTTTAGCGATCTCCACCTATTGTTCGCATCAGTTACTGATTTTTGTTCAATTCTGGCCCGAAGGTTGCAGAGTGGAGGTTTGACCGCCCCGTCTGCTTGTTCTCTATCTAGGGCTGAACCCTTTCTAGCCAGTTCGTCTGCGGCTTCATTGCCCGGTATCCCGCTGTGACCAGGGACCCAGCAGAGTTTTACATTGTGCTGCGTACTGAGAACCTTAAGCTCTTCGCGGCAATACTTTACAAGCTTCGATGTTATTTGCGTAGCGGCCATACAATGTCGGCTAGTCACGAAATTTAACGGCCGGGGTACTTTTGTTCAATATAACCAAATTTACCTGTATGGCACGAAACCCCTTCCTGTACCTATATGTGGCTCATATCTCCATTGTCAGACCAAAGAAAGTTTATTATAATTAAACCATAGCGCAGAACTTTAACAGTGACACCTTCGTCGTTTTCAACAAAATACGGCCGCCGCACATAGAGGTATTTTGATCAAAAACCTGGCCAAAAGTCGATTTTCTGAAAAGTAAAATTGACTACTAAAAGCTTGGTATAGCGGGTGCTAAATACACATGGGTGTCAATATACTGTAGATACTTGTTTTTCTTTTGGTCGATCGTGTGTTGCATCTACTGCATTTTTATTTTAATGCGTGCTACTTTGGTAATTGTCATTCAATAAGTGATACCTAAGTGTTGTGAAAAAAAGCTTAAAAAATTTAAATGCAGAATTCTGCTTTAGGTACATATGTATTTCCAATTGCAGTTGAATTTTGGAAATATTAAGCGGCGTGTTTTAAGTTATTTTTCAAGTTTTAATGATTTCGTTTTAGTAAAGCCTGTTATTCTGCAATGAATTTTAAGTGAGTTTTAATATTCCTTAAGTCAGTGCAACAAAAATTGGTTACTCCAAGGTACTCTTTACAGTACTGTAGGTCAATGTGTTTTTCACTTTCGTGTAAAAAGCACTCAGACGTTATGCTACGTTTTTATAGTGCTTGAGAGTTTTTTCCAGAAAACATTTATGTGAAGGTGAACTAATGCACGAGAGCATAGGAAACGATATATACCTTAAATGGACTACTAAGATCAATATTTACAAAGTAGTGTGTTGTACGCAGGACAAACTAAAAGAATTTAAACTAAAAATATCACGTTTGGCACGAATTTAATTAATTTTTTTTATTTTAAAAAAAAAAGAGAAATGCCGCAGACATAGATCAGACCATTGAGATACAACAATAGTTTTGTCCACTTTTTTCATGCAAATACCCCTATGTGCGCCGCGCAGGTCCACAGTGCACACCAAACTGTAACTCATGGTGGATGCAATGCCCTCTCTACGATTACATTTGGATTCTCAGAACCTCAAACTTTGCAATTTTGTTTTGTTTACATATCCGCCGAACCAGGAATAGGCCTCATCACTGAGAAAAATTTTGCTCGTAAGATCGACATCAACTTGTTGATTTTCCAGCACCCAGTCGCCAAATGTTCTACGGTCAAAATGGCAAGACAGGAACTATGTTAACTATCTGTCACTATGGATGACAGATGGATTTGGCAGATGCCATGCAGCAGAGATATAGGTAAAATTTCAACCCCAAACTGAATAACCTTATATCAGTTTTGCTTAATCATCGCAAGTGGACATGGACATTTTTAGATCTAAAATATTTCCTTTAATTAAATTGTGTCAGCACAATTCTTTGTCACTAAATCAATATAAACCAAAACTTGTGCAAGAATAATATTTAACTTATCCCACTTAAGTAGTCTCAAGCATAAAAATATCGCAAGCAAGCATAGATACCACCTGTTATCTTATCTTCAGCTTTATTGTTTTTTTTTTTTTTTTTTTTTTCAAAACGTTTGTTGCATAATACCGCTAAGCTGTTGCGATAATTAATAATGAATAAAATCCAGCACTTAAAAGACAATTGCTAGCCTTGTCTTTTTCAATTTTAAATCGTATACAATCTTAAATGCAAAAAACGAAATGTTTTTAAATTGCACTGGTTCGAAATAAATATACATACATATTATGAATTTTGGATTTGTTTGATTTTATTACAGACTTGTTTATTTGCTCAACATCCGAGTCTGGAGGGAGAATGTTTTCTTTCGCCCTGTTAGCTGTTTTGCGATGTTTACATTTGCGTTAAACGTGCGCGTAGTTTTCGCCATTGAGCGTAATCAGACGACGTGTGAAAAGCATCTACTCAAACGTATCTGCCGAAAATACTGAGTATTTCCTCCTCCGCCTCGAAAGTGGCTAATTAATTGTATTTTATCTTGAGAACATTTTCAAATTTTAAACATTTTGTCTGTCTCGAGAACGAGATGCATGCATACACGCTGAGAAAGCATAAATAATTACGCATAATTTGCTGCTTATTTTTTTTTCTTATTATTATTAGAATTGGGTCAAGATTAGATACAATGCACAGAAGTGTTAGAGGTATATCTTTCTCTATTTAGCATTAAAATGAATGCAAATGTGGTGGGAAAAAAAACTTGTACAAATCTTTCAGAGTCGTTTAAAACGAGCGTGATGAAATAAACAAATTCAAGTTGCTTTTACTAATTTATTTGTCAAGCTGTCAGTCGTGAAATCAGTGTAGGTAATCTACTTAAATGTTTTTTGTCAACTTCAATCAAATTTAATACCACTCCGCAATACAAACTTTGATCGAGATAATAAAGTATATTTTCTTTTCGCACCGGAGTACGTTGGGTTAAGTAAGGTAAGGTTGTTAGGGTCGTTGAGGCTATACGCCACTGTGGGCCCTTCGAGCTACCAGACAATCAACCGCCTAAGGGAGTTGTCCGTCCAAGGGATAAACAATATTTTTTACTAACCCTTTCGGGACGGAGAAAAGTTTACTGATTTACATAATAACCAAAAACTTCAAGATAAACGGTTCAGCACAATAAATTTGACGCCTGATAGCTGGAAATACATTAAGATACCGTTACTTAAATGTTGGAAGTTGATCTGGTACCGATTTCTCAAAAGCGAAAGCAAAATAGAACAAAGATTGGGGATGCCCGCCAATGACTTCTCTCACAGCTGCATAGATAAGGAGGAAGAAGAATTCCCACATCACCTCTTGTGTAGCTGCTCGATTTTGGGAGATCGTTTCTTAAAAGACCTTTAAGATATTTCTTCAACGAATATCATTAATATTTGAAAATGTATCCAACTTTTAAAATGATTCCGAGCGCACGTGGTAACACAATAATAACAGTAACACCTAACCTAGCATACTCGTACATAAATACGCAGGCTGTATTTAAATATTTATGTTTTCTGCAATGTGCTTCTGTATTCGGGGTTTTTTCGCCTACCCAAACATTAAGTGGGACGATAGTTTCGGTATCTACGAAATACAGTAGAGCTCAAGAAATACGTCATCATACACATTGATCTTTCATATGTAGGTAGGTACCTCTTATTAATTTATAAATCTCAGTGTGACGCGCTTACCTGTCAATCTTACGGTTAGACAAACACAAAAACTAATGCACACAATGAAGTAAAACTTCGAATTCATTCGTTCATTAACATTCTGTACCTATTATAGGCCGACTTTTGAATTAATTTATTCGCAATATTATTTAAAATAATGCAAAAATAAAAACACTCTAACAAATGCCACTTTCGTGCGAAATGTCATTTATTCAAACTACAAATACTTAGAATCCACACTTGTGGAGTGTATATATTGATAGACTGCAAACCTTGGGGTGCGTTCGCACTGTCTTTGATTCTTCGAACAAAATGACAATGTATGTATTGTAAGTAACACTATATATTTTAGACACCGGCGCAGCCGGGCAGGACAGCTAGTTACTATATACAGGGAGTAGTTATACTACACACATGATATTTATCGCCGCGCGCCGCCTAAAGCCAGAATGTACCTGTACTAAATGTATGTGTTAGTTCTGATGTATTTTGTGTTTTCCTTAGCATCTCTTGCGACCGTGAACAAGTATGTCTCCTTCAAATTCAAAGGAAAATAAAAACAAAAACTCGGTGTGAAGCTACCTACAAGTTTTTTTTTCGATTAAGGGAGTGTCCGGTTAAGGGAACGTAAAATGTATGCAATCTAAAACATAAAAGCTTGTTTAGGAAACTTTGTCCGTCTAAAGGAGCTGTCCGTAATGGGAGATTTCTTGTTTGCATTTAAAATATTACGTAAATAATGTATCTTACATAGGAATGAACATGGATTAATGACGCACGTATCTATAGTATGTATAATTTAATTTCTGTAATTTTTTGACAGTCGATTATATTTACAATTATAAACTGATTGTTGCTAATAAATGACTGCCATCTATGTTTGTTTATAATAAATGCATTCAAAGAATATTTGTTGCATATTTTGTTATAGTCGAAGAACTCATATGGTGATACATACTTCTCTTATCAAACCCTGTAAGGACCACCTAGCCAATGCGATCAGAACATTATTTTTAATTAAAAATCTTTTTATTTTCCACGCCCACTATTTATAAAGTCATAAAATCATAAATTTATGGTGTTAACAGATAGTCGTATTTTTAAGTGTTTAAAGACTACCTCAGATCGCATTTAATAGATTGACCGCCAAATTTTGACTGATCTTCTATTCTTCAAAGGACACATTAAGCACTCATTTCATCTCATTTACGATCGCATAAAAACCAAAAAAGAACGCAACGAAATAAGAAATATTTATTTTTAAATGCGTCATTAGCTTTCAATTGGTCAATTTAACGATTAATCATCTTTCGAGTTTTCAATTTTATTTGACAATCTTAAATAGCGATTCACTTACGATTAGCACTAGATGGCTCTCTAATATACAAACATACATACATATGCACATTCATCTCGACCAGCGACTAGCCAATTTAAGTGAATTAAAATCAACAAATTTAATTAATAAACTTTATTAAATTCTGTTTGAAAATCTATTGAAATATTTGTATTTCTAATAAATGACAACTACTCAATTAGAATTGGTTTGATGTTAATCGAATAACAAACTATTAAGTAAAAACAAAAATCTAACAATTTGTCTGATCCATTATCGGTAAACAAGAGGTCGAGATGAAAGAATTGCAATAAAGGGATATATGT
Organism: Brachyopa scutellaris; assembly: GCA_949775065.1. NCBI lineage: Eukaryota > Metazoa > Arthropoda > Insecta > Diptera > Syrphidae > Brachyopa > Brachyopa scutellaris. The sequence continues at coordinate 56,216,617 of OX459114.1, forward strand.
ATCCAAGTCTTTCAAAAAGTGGAAGATGAAAGGAAGAGAGTTATTAATTTGTTCGACTTTTATGATCGACACGTTATGATTTTATAAACGTAATTGTTAAATATTCAACACCATTCGCCGATAATGCTATTCACACTTCAGTATTTAAAAGAAATCGTAAAATAATCTTTGATGATCTACATATGTATATGTATGTACATACATATGTATATGTATGTACATATGTATCTATAAATGAAAAGTGTTAAAATTATGTACATAAATATACATAGTTGGTACTTTTTTGAAACCGTCAATAAACTGCGGAAATTAATTGGTTCAAATATGTCCCAGTGAATTTATATACATACGTCGTTGGTAATCCAAATAATTAGATCTTACACTCAACATTTTTATATTTATTAATTTATGTACCTCTTATATTGATATATTTACTACTCAGGAGTGAATTGTAGAACCGTGGAACTGCTGACGGCTAATTACAGTGAAAGTCACTTATAACGACCTCGCTTATTACAACCAGTCGCTTATAATGGCAAATCCCCTTCATTTGGTTGGTTTCTTCATATTTTAAGCTATGCTACCGTTGGATATAATGCCGTTGTATATAAAGACGATTCGCATATAACGACCAATTTTTGAGACGACCAGTTTATCATCACTCATAACGACGAAATAAGAGAAAATTTATGTATGTAATGTAGGAACGACGTACGTGTATCTGAATATTTATTGTTCATTCTTGTGATTTTACACAATTTTGGCAGCCATGAGTTCTAAAAATCTAGGAATTGTTTGGTAGAGGAAAAGGCAGCGATTATTTTCCATTTGGAGTCATACGACTTTGGAGTGATTTATTAAGCTAAACTTTAAAATAAAATAAAATAAAATAAAATAAAACAAAATAAAATAAAATAAAATGTATTATTCCTGAATTTTAAAAACAAAATACATTCATTTGTGAATGCTTTCAACTTTTTTCTGAATGCTTATGGAGGGTAGTCGGATATAACGACCACATTTCATGGATCCCTTCACCGTCGTTATAATTATAAGCGACTTCCACTGTAGGTAGCCTTCCTTTTTTTCTTTTAAGGGTTCCGTACCCATATGGTAATACGGAACCATTATAAGTTCGCTATAACTCTAAAATGTTGTCACGATAAAAACATCCAGAGCCGTTCTTCCTACAAACTTGAAATTGAGCACACTTATGTATTACGGTGGTCCTCATACTTGAGACAACTTGACACTCAAAAATATTGTGAAACAACTATAGCCGTGTTTTATTATCACTTATGATCTATATGGATCACGCAATGAAAATAAAACAAACTGGATTACATTGCACACCTTTTTAGCTCAGACACATACATTTAGCGTGAAGTTGCCGTTTTATTACACATATTTTAGCTCAGACACAAATCTTTAGCGCGAAATTAGCTAAGACAAAAACATTTAGCAGGAAATTGCCGTTTTATTACACAGTTTTTAGCTCAGACACTGACCTTTAGCGCGAAAGCAGTGTTCATAATCGCAAGTGCATCCTACGAAAATTGATCTTGATAAAAAGCTAGATCACGTAGTGTTGTTGTAATGCATACAAACCAATGATCTATATGGATCATCGGTGATAATAAAACACGTCTTATGTAGGGTAAAGGTGTTAACAGTGGATAAATTTTTACTTATTGCGCCGTCGAGCTCGCATTTATCATAGTATAGCCATGATATATTTTTCACAGCTTTTTCAATGTTTTGTCTTCATTTTAAGCCCAAAATCTCAAAGCTTTATTAGTGTTGAGATAGTGAAAAAATTATTTGAAATTACCCTTCCCATGTGATCCACTGTGTACCATGGGTGTACACAGTGAATTAGTGCATGGTACACAGTGAAACAGGGATTTAAAATCAATTTATCCAGTAAAAACATAAGTTTTTTTCATAATATATATATATATTTATTAATTCGTTTTATTATTTAGGGATAAACAAAAGAATAAAAACGAAAATAAAAACACTTCAAGTACTAATACAAAAATAAGTACAAAAAAATTTAACAGTTCTTGTAAAAATATCACAAAACGTTACTTTTTTGTACGAAAATAAAATAAAAATAAAATTGGTAATTCAGTTGCTCATAATTATTGCTAGTGAACATCCAGATTTGAAAAATTATCATTGATTGAAAATTTTGAGTTCTGGAGCCTCGAACTGCTACCATGTTCATGATTCACTGTGTACCACTTTCAACTGATTCACTGTGTACAATGTTTGCATTTCGCAAAAACATGTTAATAATTTATAAAATATTTCACCAAAGTAAACAAATCGACAAAAATTAATAAATCTATATAAACAAAAGTACGAATATTAAACTCAAATGAAGTTTCAATACGCACTTTTTTAATAAGATCAAAAATAAAACAGAAAAAAAAATTACTTACCTATAGAGAAAACACAAACACACGAGGATAACCACCTTCGACAATGCGATCGCGCAGACCGTTAGTCTGTTGCGAGGGGAAGTAAAAATGTGTTCTTTTCTCATTTCCAGATTCATTTTAAAATAAAAAGAGACATTAAGAAAAATATATCATGTATATCTCATGGGATATCATTCGATGGGGCTCGAAACAAAGATTCCAAAAATATTTTTCTCAACTTAGAAACTTTGGGAGTTATTGTCAAAAATGTGTGAATAAATACCATACCAAAAGTACCCCAGAAACTACTGAAGTCAAAAATATGAAAAAATCATAGTTTGTAGATAATTAGCTATGTACATCTACACTTCGGTTCACTTGATTAAAGGCAGCACTAAAATTTCACTAAACAGTGAGTTATGGCCAGGAAAATCGATACACAACTATAATTCTTAAGTGGAAACAAAGATTCAGAATCTCTCCAGAGAACACACTTACAAAAATTACTTTCCTTCACAAAGTAGCGGGATTTTTCCCAAGTTTTGTAAAAAGATATAGAAAAGTATGCAATAAAATCGGTTCACATGAATAAAGGCAAAGGCAATAATTAATGAAAATCTCCGCATTTTAATTTTTTAATTTTATTTGTTTGGTTATTACCATAAATAATAGTTCAACAAAGAAGTTAATAATGTGTGTAGCCACCGTTTTCAGAAATCACTTCAAATATGCGGTCTGGAAGTGAGTCGTACAAAGATTTTATATAATTAAGGGATATTTCGGCCCAAGCTGACTTAATACCACGAAGAAGTGATTCTTTATTGTCGTACTGCTTCCCCCCTTCGTATACTTTGCGCGTCAGCCACCCCCAAACATTTTCTATAATATTCAAGTCAGGTGAATATGGCGGCTAATTCATCATTTCTACTTTTTGGCTTGCAACAGACGACTTTACTATTTACTATGCGCGCGGTATGGATTGATGCGTTATCCTGTTGCAAAATCCATGGCAAAGGTCCAAACAACTCCTTCAGCTTGGGGAAAGCTAACTCCAAAATTCCCTTGTACGTAACTCCCGTCATTTTAGTGCTCTGAACATTAAGCTCAAGTGCTCCATAATAGGTGATCGCACCCCAAACCATTACTCCGCCCTCTCGGCTATGATGACGCGTTAGAAACCGTTGTTCTTTGCGTAAATCGTGAAAATAGAAGTTATAGCCATCCGGTCCATCTAAATTAAACTTCTTTTCATCCGTGAAGACAACCATTCGCCAGTCATTCTTAAGTTGACTCTGGTCTATAGTCCAAGCCATATGATTTTTCCCAATTTTTAGTCGAAGCTTTTTACGATCGTCGTTTAAAGAGGTTTTTTCGTCAACTTTAATCGCTTCAGGTGTTTAGCACCATGAATCACACGCCGAACAGTCGACTTGCTGGCATTTACTCCAGCCTTGGACTTAATTTTTGATATGGAATGGCTGTATGATTTGACGCCTATCAGCTGATGAAATCATTCCTTTGTATTTTTTTCCATAGGAATCAGGATCTTTTAAATAATTGTCAACAATAGTTGCACTCCGTCCAATTTTTCTTGCGATGCAGCGGTTGGAATAACCTTCCAAGTGGTAGACGTCTATTTTGGCTTTCTTGGCTGTTGTTAAAATGTTTGCTTGGCCCATTTTGGTCACAATTTATCTATTTTACCTTCAACTTCACTAATTTATAATTTTGCATGAACTGCTTCAACAAATATTCACGTATGAAGTTAATTTCACAACTGCCTTTAATCATGTGAACCGATTTTATTGCTTACTTTTCCGAATATTTTTACAAATTTTGAAAAAAATCCTATTATCCTAAATCCTGTACAGCAAAGTGATTTTTATAAGTGCATTCACTTGGGAGATTCTGAATCTTTGTTTCCACTTAAGAATTATAGTTGTGTATCGATTTTCCTGACCATAACTCACTGTTTAGTGAAATTTTAGTGCTGCCTTTAATCAAGTGAACGGAAGTGTATATTTAATGAAATCTATAGCAAATCTCAGAAGTTCTATAGTTTTTGAGAAATTCGCGTCGAAAAATTCAATTTTAGTCGAAAAATTCAATTTCTCAACCGATTAACTCGTAAACTACTGGACCAATTTTAAAGAAATTATCACTATTCGATTAGCAATAATTTTGGAAATGTTAAAGGCAATCCGAAATTGTGCTGCTATACAAAAAAAAAAGTAAATAAAAAAAATAAAAAAATAAAAAATAAAAAAAAAATACGGATTTGCAAAGAAACAAATTTGAGACCCCTGAACTCAGTAGTACAGCGCAAAAAGGGTTATTGGACACGTTTCTCACTCAGCCACGTTCTTAATGTTTATAAGAAAGCATTTATAAGAACTTAAAAAACGTTGGCGATTTCAATGTCAATTTCAAGAACAACACCAGAAATGAGCTAACGCTATATCTTGCATCCATTGGTTTAAGCCCATTGATACAAGAATTTACTACGAGGGAAAATACTCTAATAGATAATGTTTTTACACCCGATAAAATGTGGTGTAATTCACACATTTTTTCGCTATCACAAACAGATTTGTATAAAATTTAGTTAGGCGCTTATTTATTCTTTATTATGATTTTTTTATTTACGCAAATTTATATTTTCCACCAGGATTTACTTCTTTTAATAATTTTTTTTTCTTGATATTATGGCAGATCATTATTTCGGTTGAGCGGAGTCATTTAATAATAATCAAAAATATGAGTTCAAATTCTGTTATTTCAACGAATTTTTTCTTAAAGGTAAGTATACACTGTATACATCAACAATTACCAACAACCTTTGCTGCACCAGGCATAAATTATATTAGTTAACAGATACATACGTTCACATGTAGATACATACATACATACATACGAGTAAATACATAAACTTGTATACCATATCTACCATCGGTTAAATGAAAGGTGGAAACACCAAATTATTTACCCGTTATAACTTCGTCCACATACGACATTTTAAAAAATAACATTTTAATGAAGCGCTGCTGTTAGCAACATGCCGTATGCCCTTATGCCAAAAGAATTGCTTACATCAACCAAAAGCTGAAAAGCTTAAAAAACAAGGAAACACTTCAAAGCGAGCATTTTTAATCCGAGCACACGACAAAAATGTTTTATTGTAGGAGATTTCGGTTTGGGGATTTTAACTTACAGAAACGTAAAACCAGGAAGCCAATTGACTTTGGCGGTGGTGGGAAAAGCTTCCACGTGTGATTCCCTCGTATCGTATTTACAAGCGGATTTAGTTTTATCCTGTACTACCACGAACGGTATAATGCAAAATTGTAGTAGATGCAAGTGAGGTGCTCCTCTAGTTTTTTAAAGATTCGAATAATCTGAGAGCATTAACGTATGAATGCGAAAACATGTACATACATATGTACATGTGTAGTATATGTAGTGTGTACGTATACTGAAAGTAGGAATGGGAGGCAATTGCCAACTGAGAGTGCTTCCTCATATTTTCAGAAATGTGCCTTCAAGAGTTAACGTTATGAACAAACTATCATAAATAATCCCTATCCATTACTAGAGTGCAGCAATGCAGCTGCATGGAAAGAAGGCGTCATCATAACAATCTCAAAAAAGGGCGACCTATCAGTTTGCAGTAATTGGAGAGCCTTCATCATTCTTGGTCGCATCGGTCCATTTTTGGACTACAAACTGCGTAGGGAACAAAACGGCTTCAGACCAAATCGATCGTGCGCTGATCATATAAACAGCCTTAGAATCATCATCGAACATTCAATTGAATGGCGTTCTTCTTTATATATCCTGTTCATAGATTTTGAGCGCGCCTTTGATACTGTTAAGCTGCCAGCGATTTGGGACGCTCTCAGAAAACGTGGTATTCCTGAAATGATCATAAACCTTATCCGTGAACATGCCAGATGCAGAGTTCGTTATAAAGGTAATTCGTTCTCAATCTCAGGGGAGTCAGACAAGGATGTGTGCTCTCACCATTGCTGTTTGTAACCGTCTTGGATGATGTCCTACAAAAAACCAATAAAGAGTGCCCGACGGACCTTGATTATGCTGATGATATCTGCTACAGGTCGCATACCTTTAGTGGCATCAAATCTAAACTAACCTGCCTTACAATTAACGCTGACGCAATTGGACTGAAAATTAATTTTAATAAAACAAAAATCATGCGGGTAAAAGAAGCAAACTCGTCGCCACTCACAGTTAATGTGGATGACTCCATGAGAACTATTGAAGAAGCCGAACATTTTTGCTATATAGGGAGTATAGTTGGTAAAGACGGAGGCGCAGATGACGATGTCATGACACGAATTAGAACAGCAAGATATGCTTTCCATAAACTTCAAAAGGTTTGGTCTGGGAGCTCGCTGTCTCGGCGTAAAATATTTAATACAAGCGTAAAATCAATTCTACTCTATGGGGCTGAAACTTGGAAGGTCTCTGACTGGATCCAGCACAAACTCCAGGTCGTTGTAAGCCAATGTTTGCGCCGCATATGTATTATCTTTTGGGCAGATAATTAGCAACAGTGATCTTCTAACTTTAACCAACAGTGAACCTGTTGTAGAAATAAAAAGAAGAAAATTGCGTTGAATTGGTCATGCTCTGAGAAATTATAACCGTGATATTGCTAAAATGGCTTTCTAGTGGAATCCACAAGGATCCCGACGTCCTGGACGCCCTTGCAATACCTGGCTGAGGTCAACACACCGGAACACCAATACTTTGGTTCATGGCGTGAAATAAGGATTGCCTAAGATTGCCTAAAATTTTGTTGCCGCCCTATGTTCCACTTAGGAGCGCATGTTGGTCAGCACACATTGTATTTTTTTTTATGACCATTGTGCAAGGCAAGGTTGGAACCTTGGTCCACCCCGGACTGTAGCGCCACCTAAGTCACAGACTGATTAATTCGTGTGTATGTGCCCAGCAACCATTAGGAGAGTCGGCGCGGCGGAGGTAGATATCAAAATTACTCGGAAATAGTACATTTTATAGAATTCGAAAAGTGAAGAAGAATTGTAACTCAGATGTTTGCTAGACATGAAACGTTTGAACCAATTCAGCCACAATGTCTGTGTTTATTACAGATCGGAGAAGGTTAAAAAACAAGCTACAAATATTGAACGCAAAGAAATCTGTCTCGTGACATTTTCAGATTGGCTCTACTTTTACATCCATCCTTGCCTACCTAAGTGTCCCCCAACATTATATAAAAAGATTCGCAGTCTTATGAGCCTACCAATTAGCATTCATTAACAAGTCGCTGACATAATAGTAAACGCATACATTTGTGAATAAGTTCAGACAAAAAAACAAGTCACAGTACTTTGAACGTAAATATTTTTTCAATGATTACATCATCGTAACTAACTATGTATCCATCATTTGCATGCTCTCTGTCTTAAAATTGTCTAGCAGTCTAGTACAATGTATTACCGTTCCCAACCATGTGTCCGGCCCTGAGGGGAAAAGTTCCATACAACGCTGCCCAATATATTTGTTTGTCTCACAACTATGACGGCTTGTAGCCAATATTCATAGAAGCTGTCATTAATTAACTATGCACTCAGATCACTAATTAACAATTAATATGCAATCGTCATGATGGTGTCGTGAAAATATCGGAACTACTCAGTAAAATTCGATTGAATTTTCTTACAACAACAAACAACTGCAGTTTCATAGAGCATATTAGTGGTGGCTGTGAATTAAATAATATTTGGGCAAATTAAAAACGGATTTAACTTACATATCATCATAGTTACAATAATTTGATTACTTCTAATACTAGACAGAGTATACGAGTATTCGTAATCCCGACAGTTTACAAAAGATGTCACCTCAGTGGTGATTCATTTGCCAGTTGGTTTCCTATCAAGTGAACATCTCAAAACTCGGGCATCAAAGACGATCTACAACTACGATAAATGTAGGAAATGACGTACCCATGCTAACAAGTTATGCGCAGAAAGATATAAACTGGTTGTAATGTGGAATAAACAGAACTGACAGACTGCAAGGTCAGGCCACCACTACTATGTATTATTAATATCTTGAGCGGGATTTTCAGAATAACGCAAGACTTTTGTTTAGAATTTTGCGAATTATTTTATTTTGGTATTGTGACGAAAGAGAGTTAAAAAAAAAACAAGCCTAGACATACTAGGTGTAAGCGGTTTGCCGCACAACAAATGCAATTAGTTCTCCATCTCCAAACGAAAAGAAATGTGAAAAGCAGTCAGGTTCAAACAATATGGATGCTAGAATGTAAAGTCGATCAACCTTCTGGAAATATTACAAAAAGACGATGTTGGCTGCACTTGTGTTATAATAATTCCGCCATATAAATGGCATGCCGTCGCCATTCTGCCTTCTCTTCTAAAACTAAGCGTTATCAAGCCAAATGGTCTGGTCACTGCAGAGGCCGACGTGTAAAATAAAATATTATTATTAGAAGTATTTTTATTTAATATTTCGTCCGTTTTTGTCCAGTGCCGGTGCTCCTCCACCCGTCCATCAAGGGGTTCCACAAAGCCCCAACATGTTGGTCCTTCGAGCCAGATTACGTCCGCCAACCGAATGTACATTAGCTCCAGCTACTTCAACTTTGAGAATGAGCAGATTATGGATTAGTCATGTAAAGACCAATCCAATCTATCAACTTGGGGAAACAAAAAAAAATAGAAGAATAACTTGCACTGAAATGAAACTTCGGGATAGGTTACTTCCTGTAACCTACAAAAGAAAGTGCACAAGCACATGAAGTTGTCAATGATTAAGTGTTGCAACATTCAACCAAAAAGAACTCAAAAAATCCATTTAACTATTTAACATGGTATACAGTTATGGATGGTCATTGAAATAGAGTCAGTGCCACATTAAAGCTAAAAGTAGCTTATTTTTGATTTTGCTGCCATTTACCTCTGAAATTACTAGCATGGGTTATGATCGCGAGGACAGCAAATAACTATAAAATTGATTGTATGACTTGCAAACAATTTGTGTGGTAGCCCTTTTTTTGACCGACGCTACTTACAAAATACAAGTACCAACATGTTTAACTTCAAATGAAATCCCTATAGGAACAAATTTAGACACTTAGGCCGTGTGCCAATTGCGTTAAAATATTATATTCTGGCTAATTTTTGACGCTAGTAAGGTGAATATAGACTTCACTTCACGGCCTTAGAACAAACTAGTTTTTTAAGTACCATATTACCCCAATGAAAGTTGTTCTTTATCTTAACTCCAGAATTGCAAGAAAAGTCACCCCCCTACGCAAACAAAAAACTTAACAGCGCCAACGCTTAAACTTTGCTACAAGGCATTGGAGTGGAATCAAGAAAAAGTGATGAGAATAAAATATATTTATTTGGTAATGATGGCAGAAGATTCCTACGATGACCACCGAACAGTGAACTCTCTCCAAAGTATGTTTTTAAAAACCGTGAAAGTTAAGTGAGTTGCCTTGGCCCGCTTAATCACAGGACTTGAATCTTAGTGATAATTTTTGGCAATACTTTGAGAGGTTGTTGAAAGAGAATGGTCACACATACTAGCAATGTCAGCTTCTTGTCGACTCTATGCCTAGACGTTGCACCATGGCCATGCAACAAAGTACTAGGTGGACCGACACTGTAAAAAATAAATTGTTTTATGAAATTTACCTTCGTATTTTAATTTTTCTTTATAAATAGAAAGTTGGCTCTATTGACCAAACAAATTAGGGATTTCACACTCACTTTCTAATTTTTTTATTTTTAGGCACATAATGTACATATGCACATATAGATATTACATCGAGAAGTTTGAATTTACTTTTGTTCTTTATTTATTGAAAACTAGTTGGCCCGGGGGCAGACGTTGTTCTGCCCTTTCCTGTATGTTGCGCGATGAGTTACATATGTATGTTGTGAATATGAGTCCATTTGGTCAATACATATAGAATTTGTGAATAACTTGACTTCAGCGCCACCTATCGAATTTTAGTTAGAATCTTATTCGGACTATAACGAACATTTTAAAAAAATGAGCTAAATCGGTCTAGCCGTTCTCAAGTTAGGTATGCGGTTACCAACGATCATCATTTAATTTTTATTATATAGATTATAAAAATGATCTTGTTTTTGCTGTTTCTTTAATAAATAAACATTTTCAAAGCCATATTTATAGAAGATTGGATTGGCTCTTTTTCATTGGCCATAACTGTATGTGTTAATATATTTTAGTTACACTCAATGAAAATGAGATTTAAGAATTATATATAATTTTTTTCTCCTCGACAGGATGATCGCAAAAGTCTACATTTAGATGGCTGACGTGCTGTATGCCGATCATTTAGGATTATGTAAAAACTGCTGATATGTGATAAGATGTATTCGCGGTCTCACAAACTAAACTTCGTGCAGTGGATGTATGACCACTAATACACCAAACTGTTAAAATTTCAAATTCACAATAATTTTACCAAAATTCAAATTGCCGTGTGTAGCTTCATAAACCAAACTAACCACTGTCAGTGGAATAACTTTGCTTTTAAATATTATGGTTCTGTAAACCAGAAAACAATTTAATCAAACCTTTAAATCTGTTATCAACCAATTATAACGGTACATTGCATTTCTGGAAGGCACTCAAATAACTCACAGTTAATTAACAACCATTCAACAACAAAGTTTTCACTTAAAAACTAATCCTTTCCAATGAACCGTAAACTTTATCAAAAGCTAATTAAGGAAAAACTTCTGCGAAACAACTAGTAGCTCCACAGAACATACACACACATAAATACCTAAATAATATATATGTACATACACTTTTACCTAATGGATCTTGTGTTTGCTTTTCTGCAACAATTTAAAAGCTATTAACTTTAATTAACTTTCGCATTAACAAGTACTATTTTTAATTCCAGCAACAACAACAATAAACTTCTAAAATGAGCAGCAAATAATTTTATATTTTAGTTCTACGAGTATAAATGTACAGCAATTGCACATGAAATGCAATAATAAATAAATTATTCAGTATTTAGTATGCGATGCATTTATGCAAAGGCGTAGCATATCAACGGCGCAAAGATGATACATATTAATTAGTAATTATCACACAAATGTAATCTGAAGTAATTACAAAAAAAAAAAAAAAGGAACTGTCAGACTTATTATGGATATGGTGGATGCGGGTAACGAAAAATATTTAACTGTTGCGTGCATATCGATTAGGAACTTAATTAGGAGAACGCAGCAAACCTGGGTAATACTCGAAGAGGAGGTCGGTTGAGTTGAATTTTTCGCTAGATCTGTATAGTTGGCCCGGTGGATAATCTTTTGGAAAATTTATTGCATATTTAATTGTTTTTTGGTGATATTTAATATTTAATTTAGTCACTAATTACATTTTTATTAACTTAAAATTGATACAAAAAACTATGAGTATACATATAATAGAATATTATTTTTTGATTTACGTATGTGACAAAACCTTTTTTTGATAGATTTGAAGATTTCCATGAAAATGCATTTTAGTTATGCACTGGCACTTTTTTTCATTCATAGTATCTATGTATCTTTCACCCACATTGATTGCGCATATTTGTAGTTAGGTAATCACAAAAGTAAGTAGACAACCTCGACTGAATTACACTTTGATGAAAAAACGCACAAATTTTAGTAAGAAAACTATTGCTTATGTTTTCGTTTTTTTTTTTTTTTTAAAAATATTCATAAAAAAAGCATAAAAAGATAATTCAAAATGAACACATTAAATGGCAATTTCATCTCAAAAAAGTAAGTAGACTGTTATTGTTTAATTTTTTTAATTTAATGTTTAGAAGGGTATCCTCTAGTATAGATTTAACCACCGATTTTACTCGGGATGACATCGAGTTGACTAACTTTAGAGGGCTCCATGTCAAAAAACCAAATTTTTGACCCAACTAATGGTACCCCACATTCAAAATGGATTTTCTTAATATCCATTAGTCCGAACAAGTTAACATTTAAGTTTTTTTTTCAAAATCTGCATCTATTCCTCACATTTCTGTATCTTTATTTCGATGATAACAATTAATCTTTAGTAGCAATTTAACAGTGAAACTTTGAGCACTTAAAAAAAATTCCTGAAATTTCGAGTGTTTTGGTTAAGGACATATAATTTGGTAAGCTATTTTTGGCCATTTGTATCATTATCATTTAACTGTATTTATTTCTCATATGCATGAAATAAGATGTTTTTAAACAGTTTTTGCAGATTAATTCAATGTAGCATCAATAAAAAGGGTGCCAGTAATTGGTTCGAAAAAAAATATTTAGCTTTGTAGCTTTCAACCGTTATTGACTGCAGATTTAAAAAGATGAAAAAAAAAAGAACTTATCATACGATGACAGCGAAAGCTAATTGCAATAGTTAACCGTAAATCAACAAAACTTTCTTGTTTTGCTTTTTAAAGATGCCAATAATTATACTTTTTTTGGGTGCAATAAATATAGCGGGGTGCCAATAATTGTAGTTTTTGGTACCTAAGCATATTTTTATTTGGATTTTATAGTATATTTTTACTTACACGTTAAATATTTAATAATATTAACCAACAAAAAATTGTTTAAATGATACCTACGTTAATATAACAATGTTTATCATAACTCAACAAATAGTAAAGTTATGGCCAATAATTAAAGGCGTTACGCTAGTTTTCAATACAATTGACTCCATTTCAGTACAATCTTAAAACAGTTTGGGCGATGTGACATCTTCGTGAAATTGAGTTCAAAATTGTGCTCAAAGCGAACTGTAACAACTACAGTAACGTTCACAGCAGAATGTTGTTTTTTCTTCATATTTATTATGATTCTGAAATGAAATGTATGAAACGTATATTAGCGGGTGAAGCGGCGCGGTTACCGTTTCCCGTCTCGGTTCGCACGCGGACCGACGCGGCGCTTACGGGACCCCCCCCCCCCCCCCTCCCGCTCGTTTGTTTCCCCCTAGATTGTAATTGGAGCCTGACTTTTTGTTTTAATATATCCATTTCTTCAATACTTCATTTCGGATTAAAGCTGTTTTTCTTTTCATTACTTACTTCGGATCGGGCCATTACATTTCTCAATTTTTAAAATATGATGGTGTACTTGGACGGATGCTGAATAAAAAAGGAAACTTTCTCAAATTTGTCAAAGTCCTACAGGATGAGGAATTTATAAAAAGCCGCAATTTCTCTATGTTTATAGAAAGTGGTGGAATTATTGGTACCATAATATTGAAGTATTAAACTGTATTAAGTATTAAAATAAATACATAATTGGATGGTTTGACAAAAGGCCCTCCTATACTCATACATATGTGGTTTTTTTCGGATTCCGATAAAACGCCCATTTCTACTTTGAGTGAATTGACATTTTCATTTTTTGGTCAATCTGTCATAGTGTTGGATCGCCCAAAAATGTTGGGCAATGTGACATTTTTCAGATTTGTGTGATTTGGTTTTGGGCGATATGACACAGATCCACCTTAAAAAAGCCGAAACACAAAATCGCCCAAAATCACTTATTTGGGTATTTTAACATTATGCCAAATCGCCCAAAATATAAAAATGCCTAATCGCCCAACTTTTTTTTTTGGGTGATTTGACATCTTTTTGGTTTTTTGCAATTTGGGCGATTTGACACTGAGCCACTTTAGAGTGGCAATTTTCAAATCTTCCGTTGCCTTAATATTGCGTTTTCTTATTTGACGTTTTAAATTCTCCCATAGGTGCTCAATGGCGTTCATATCATCTGGTGATTGTGATGGGGTTTTAAGTTAATTTCTGCTATTATACAGCAGCCATTCTCTGATGACACGTGACGTATGTTTTGGGTCATTATCTTGCTAAAAGCGAAATGACCCATCCAACCCCAACTTACAGACACATTCGTGTAGATTGGTTCTCAATATGTTTAAATAGTAATACTGATCCATTATCCCATCAATTATAACTAAATTTCCGGCACCAGATGCCGCCATTACAGCAACAAACTATTACAGATGCTCCACCATGATTAACGGTACCAGCCATATTCATGGGATCTAACTCAGCATTAGATATCCGACAACCTTAACCGCGCCCACCTGACCATGTTGGATGTTAAATTTCCGTGTTTCTGAAAAAATAACACGATTCCAGAAAGCAGGGTCACATTACAGAACACTCGAAGAATTGTTAGGGGATCACACGACTGTCTCTAATGATAAGCCGATGTTCTTGCTCCGTTAGCTTTGGTTGACGCCCACGTGGACATCTTGAGGTTCGTATTAGAGATTCATAGATGTAACGCCCGGATAGCGGATATTTGGCATGAAATAGCCGGATGTTCGGCGGCCGGATATCTGGCCGAACGAAATGTGTACTGAGACGCATACATTCCGCAAAAAAGATAAAAATAAACTTGCAAAACAAAACTTTGCCATGCCGATAACAGGATGGGAGGTAGATGAATGAAATGTGCAGTGAACAAATTTACTGGTAAAACGAAATCGCGGAAATTCAGTGAACAGCAGAAATATAAAATGAGTGAAGCTGATACTCATGATACTTTTTGGGACTGTTTTCGAGTTGACGGAAGACAAAAGTCAAAATTAAGTTTCACAGAAAAGTGGCACAGCCAACGAGCTGGACTTCTTTTTTAAAACAGTTCGGCTTAATCGGAATAGTGATCCTTGGGCTTGGTGATCCGTGTTAATACCCAACTATTCCCGATTTTGTCTAAATTTGTGAAATTTATCTTTTAACTCCCTGAGACTATTTGCGGAAACAGGCATCGTTTACGAAAAGCAACGTAATCGTTTACCTATTACCTTTCAATGTAAACAAAAATTGTTTTCATCTACCATTATTTGCCTTCAGTAAAACTTTTGGCACTAAATGGCTTCATCTATTTTTATTATTAAACTAACCGTTTATTCTGAAAAATAAAACTTGTAAACAATATTTTTGAATTTTTTGTTTTTTTCTTTTTCTTAAGTTCTTTTATCTTGTCCCAACTATTCGGCAACCAGCCGGATACGAAGAGGCTATTCGGCGATGTGCCGGATATCCAAAAAAAAGTCCGGATAGGCTGGATATCGGATACTAACCGGATATCCGTTACTTCTCTAATTCGTATTACCGTGAATTCTGAATTTTTAATTATTGACTGGACAATGGCTTGTCTTGTCTACAATCTTAGCTATTTCCCGAACAGATTTCCTTTCTGGAAAATATTTTAAAATTAGGACGTTCATATCTTGCGAAAGTTCCTTTGCTCGTGACGCCATTTTGTAAAGAAATTGGGTTATTGGGTTGGGTTAATAAAATATGTGCTTTTTTCTTATGTTTGCTCGGGATGGCGGGTATCTACTTACTTCTGTGATTAACTGTATGTACAATCAAATCTCGATTAACCGGGAAATTGCAACATCTGTTAAGCTTAATTTTATTCGGGTTTCACTCTATTATCCATGATTTTTAGTTAGGAAATTATTTATTTGTTTCTGTTCAGTTTTCTTTGCAAAATGTATACTCATGTTCTTGAATGCGAATTAATAAACAAATAAAAACTTACCCGGAGCAGCAGGTTGATATTCCAATTGTGGCAAAAGAAAGCATGTCAGAACCTTAAAGTAGAATAAATTCACATTTAAATTATATAATAATGCAATTTTAATAAGTAAATAGGTTTAAGGGTGTTTACGAAATATTGCCGTACAGTACAAATGACTACAGTCATTTCAAATCTGCATTGTGAACCATTAAAAATCATTGGAAAAGATGTAATTTAATCTATTGCTAAATTATGTTAAGATTTGCTCCTTAATTCTGTCAAATATTTTCCAATTACAACAGCATTTACACATTTCTGTCATTTATAAGTCGATAAAGTCACAGATGTTCCGCTTTTGATTCGTTTATTTCTCTGCCCTTATATCAAACATTTAAGGATGTCATAGCTTTGGGGGATAGGTCCTATATTTACTTCATATCCTTTTCCATTACGAAACGAAATCCCCTACGACATGTAGCTGTAGGCATTTGATGGCCCTAAGAATTACGCCGCAAGGTTAACACATTTGAAAACAAATGAAAAACTGGTCATTTCCTGAATGAAGGCGGACACCCGTATGTATGTACATAACATATGAACATTTAGATACCAACTCAGTGTTAATATAATGATGATAAGGGGGCATCATGGTGTGTTGTGCATGTTCTGTAATTGCATTTTGCTCATGTTAACATGAACTTATTTAAATAGCCCAAAGCACAGTAAATTATTTTCTTTTCATTATGTGGCAAAATTTTGCCATTTGACATTTATTTTTAGTGTAAATTAATTTCAGTTTATAAATACTGATTTATAAAAAATTGTTAGTCCATAGAAATATAGCACAAGGTAAATATCCTGAGAATCATCATAGAATCATCATCATTTGTATTTTTTAAAAAATAGCTAATTGTTTTAAGCCTGGAGTACCAGATTTCATTTTACAGAGTACACCAAAAATGTAGTTACGATTGTAAGATTTCAAATGACTTGATTTAAATTGCATTTTAAAATAAGGACCTATGTAGGTCCACGTATTTACTCGTACATACTTTTAAAGTTTATGCATGTGTATTGTAGGAATGTACATACATAGCAGGGGTGTTGAAGATATTCGCATCCGCATCCGCAATCGCGGATTATTCGCATTAATTCGAACATCTGCATCCGCATCCGCATCCGCATCAACTCATGCGGTAAGTAAGTAAGTTTCTTTACTACCTGCACACAATGCAAAAGCAAATAGCAAACACAGAATCCTAAACTAAACTTTATTCTTATTCAATAAGAAAATGAAATTCAATAAATTTTCATTTATATTCATATTCAAATAAAATTTTATAAAAATCAATCAATTTTCATTTATTTATATATTTAAAATGTAATATATTTAACAAATTCTAAAATCCGCATCCGCATCCGCATCCGCGGATGTGAGTCTCCTAAAATCTACATCCACATCCGCGGATGTCAAAATTTTTACATCCGTAACATCCCTAATACATAGTATGTACATTGTACACGTATGAACATGCGTACATATTTTAGAATAGTAAGACTGGCCAGGAAATAGCACTCTTCACCGTCGACGGCTCAATAATAGACTTAGGTACTGGAGCAGGATTCTACAGTAAATAAATGGGAATCTTCCAGACTACCGGATACATGCACTGTCTTCCAGACGGAACTACTGGCGATTGAAAAGACTGCAATATTCATAAAAGGAAATGACCTCCCTCCGTCGGAGATAGCCATTATGGTGGATAGTCAGCCAGCTCTAAAAGCAATAGGATCAAACATCAAACACAATCAAATCAAAGGTCCAAAAATGTCGCAATGCACTAAATGCCATAAGGCACCACAAGGTTAGACTGTGCTGAATACCCGGACATAGCAATATCGAAGGGAACGAGATAGCAGACAATCTAGCTAGAGCTGAATCAGCCATGAGCAACAGTGATGCTGACACCTCCATACTGCCACCGATTAAAACACTGTTCAGCATAATCGACCATATAAACCGAAAAAGAGCCATTTTTAAAAATGGACATTGTTGTAGGTTCAACTCTATCCATGAAAAAACCGGCTAAGTGCGAGTCAGACTCGGGCTCAAAGGGTTCCGTATTCCTATTTTTTGGATGATTTTATCGATGAAGTAAATCCTGTTGGAAAATATAAATTTGGGTAAATCAAAAAATCATTATAAAGAAATCTGTTTGTTTGTGATGCTTGCGTCGGTTTTTTTCGTTTTGGTGCAGTACTACTGAGTTTACAGGTCCCAAGTTCGTTTCCTGGCAAAATCAGTATGTGAATTTCTTAAAAACTATACAACCTATGAGATTCGCTATAGTTATTTCTTAATATTTAGTTAAACATATACAAACTATGATTTTTTCATATTTTTGACTTCAGTAGTTTCGGAGATAGGGTGGGGGTATGGTATTTTTCATACATTTTCGGTAATAACTCCCAAAGTTGCCAACGGAAAAAATATTTTTGGAATCTTTGCTTAAGGCCCTTTCGAATCATATTCCACATGATATATTTTTGAGAATTTTTGTTTTGAGTTTATATCATGCCCACCTAGTTGTTTCACAATATTTTTGAGTGATTAGTTCTCTCATATACCTACATATGTATGTATATGTGGACCACCGGAATGCATTGTAAATGTGCCAAATTTTAAAATTCTAGCTGGAACGGTTCTTGATGTTTTTATCGTGATAGACATTTTTGAGTTCGAGCGAACTTATAATGGTTCCGTATTACTATTACCACATGGGTACGGAACCCTGAAAATGATGACCTCTTGCAAACATCCATTCAAAGTGAGAAGTCAATGAAATTGACTACAGTTGCTGCGAAAATACATGAATTACAATGCTTAGAAGAGTCAACTGTAGATATTGAACTTAAAATTGAAGTTAAGAAATACATATTTACAAGATCGGAAAAATAATGGAAAAATTCCATAAAAAGTTCGCTGCCCAACTCTTTTTGACCAAACGAAGCCGGACGGGACAAATACGACTCGTACTTTCAGTTCATAATACCGATATGTGTAGAGATATTATATAAACAATGATTATTTGCAATATAATGATAATAATTTGCGTTGCTTATTTTGGGCTTTGCTATGATTATAAATCGACATTTCAGTTTTTTTTTTTATTTTTTTTTTTTTTTTTTTTTTTTTTTTTTTTTTTTGTCAACAGATGTTTATTTATACTATACACAAGTAAGAAGAGTCACGAAGACCCTCCTGATTACAATCCTGCTCTATAGACTAGTACAATGCGAAACTAGCTAAGACTACCAATTAAACTTGATAAAGAGGATTATTTTCAGTGGCTCGGGCTTAGCTTCATCAACAAAATCAGCCTAAAAATACGTCGTTTGTCTATTTCAAATCGACAAGCGGAAACCTAGCATAAGTAAGACATTCAATTGACTTGAGGATTTCAGGATAAATTCGCATAATTTCCAACTAAATGGAAATCTTTTGTGAATTTTTAAATTGTTTGCAAACTTAATGTATGTAAGAACTAATCCCACCCAGAACAGATGCAGGCATATACCGATAGATTCTTAGGCCGTGTGCCAATTGCGTTAAAATATTATCCTCTGGCTAATTTTTGACGTTTCTACCAGAGGTGGATAAAATTTTAGATTTTTGCTGTGTCGATTGGATTAAATGGGATTTTTTTTAGTACTATTTTTCATTAATTTCCCACTAGAATTGAAAAATGTCCCTTTCATTTTATTCATATCACATTTTATTAGAACTGTTTTCCCAGTTTTAAATAAAAAAAAAATAACATAAAAAGGCATCCTACTAATATATAAATGTGAAAGTTTGGATGTTTGGATGTTTGGATGTTTAGATGTTTGGATGTTTGGATGTTTGGATGTTTGGATGTTTGGATGTTTGGATGTTTGGATGTTTGGATGTTTGGATGTTTGGATGTTTGTTGCTCTATAACACCTTAACGGTTTAACAGACTTGAATGAAACTTTCGGGAATAGATAGTCTACTTCCTGGATTAGAGATTAGGCTACTTTTGAAACAAAACATACAATTCCTTGATTGCATAATTCGAGTTATTCCAATTTCCGCTTTTATTACTTGGTCATTATTTTTGGGTACACCATTGTCATTGATCGTCAGTCTGTTGGGAGAGGGTTGTTTTTGTAGATGTTATGCTCTTCTCTTCGCCACAAATCCATCGCTATCGCTTATTCTTTAATTCTCTTTCTACCCATACGCGCATTTAATGATGGGTAAACCATTGCCATTGATCGTCGTTCTGTTAGGAGAGGGTTGTTCGTGTAGATATTATGATCTTCTCTTCGCCGCAAATCCATCGCTATCGCTTATTCTTTCATTTTCTTTCTACCCATACGCGCATTGAATGATGGGTAAACCATTGCCATTGATCGTCATTCTGTTGGAAGAGGGTTGTTTCTGTAGATGTTATGCTCTTCTCTTCGCCACAAATCTATCGCTATCGCTTATTCTTTAATTTTCTTTCTACCCAATACCCATACGCGCATTGAATGAGGGGTAAACCATTGCCATTGATCGTCATTCTGTTGAGAGAGGGTTGTTCGTGTTAATAATTAATGCTCCTTTTTGGGATTGTGACAGAAAGTAGAGGGGGGATGATTTTGCTGATATTTGCTACCGACTTTAGTTAGTTGTGTTTCTGCTTCATCAGCATGCGGATCTAGATCTACAGAAAGGGGGAAATGTACGATTTTTTTTTACTTTATTTTTTTTGTCACTTTACAGCGGTATTTGGTTACCTTAAGGTTAAGTCAGTGGATACCTTAGAATAAAGTTTTTCCTTTTATTTAAATTCACAAATACATATTATATTGTAGTAGGGGTAGGCAGGCGATGTTGAGTCTTCAAATTAGTAAATAGTTGGGGATTTCAGACAAACCTCACCAGTTACTCCACGATCAATGCTTACAACAAAGCCTAATCACATCTATCACAGAATCCGTCGTACTCGGAATTTTGCTACGAACCCCGAAAGAACTATCACAGAATCCGTCGTAGTGGAATCCGAATGTGCATTGCCGCACTTAACAACTTAACACTTTCTACGAAATTCGAAATTCGTAGCAAAAATTTCCACTACGACGGATTCTGTGATAGTTCTTTCAGGGTTCGTAACAAAATTCCGAATACGACGGATTCTGTGATAGACGTGAATATCTTCGGCGTTTACATAATGCTATTGTACTTTATATATAAACATTAAGTACAACTATTAGAGACAAGAAACCAGAAAGTACCATTATTTGATGCTCATAAAATACATATTATGTACATATGTATGTAGACGTGTTTGTACACAGGAATATTACATTTCCATACATTTTTTATGCAATCGTATCATCTATAGGGAACAACCACTTAGTTCAGATAATAATGTATTGGCTTCAGAATTCTTTAGAATCTTAATTTAAATAATATCGATTCCTACTACTTCCTTTCTATCATACTACAATCAATTGACGCGACTGATTTTTAGCACGGGCAACGCCGGGCAGGCAACAGCTAGTAACTAATAATTATTTTGCGTGTTAATGCTTTTGTTTGTATATTATGTGTAATTTGTTAACATGATTGATCATAAAAGCTCGTCATTTGTTAATGGAAAAAAAAAAAGATAAAATTTCACTGATCAACACTATTCAAACTATCAATTTTACTTGTTTTTACACGATATTGCTCATATCAATTACTTTTTTTTATAAAAAAATATGTTGAACTGGTTTTTACACAATTTTCACCATGGATAGTTTTCCCATCGTATGTGAACACTAGTGCATTACATTTGTCCACCGACAATCGACTTGGAAAACCGAAACAAACGCAAAGCTATCGTCGTCTCTCTCATTCCTTCATGGGTATATACAAATGTCAAACATTAGCCACAGGATAATTTTTTATGCAGCTCCAGAGCCGGCTAATTTTTTTAAGTCTATATTCATCTCACTAGCGTCAAAAATTAGCCAGAGGATAATATTTTAACGCAATTGGCACACGGCCTTAGAAGATTTTAGTGCTCTTTATTGTAGACTACTCTGGACTACGGCTCGAACATATTCGTATAGTTTAGCTACATATATGATTGCAATTATTTAAATTCTTCGTACGCTTCTTCCATTACGGCGACCCATTAATTATTAAACACCCCTAATACGTTGTTCACGTTGTGGATCAATCTACACTTACCTGTTCTCCTGTCGTTTCATCAATGTCAGGTTGAAACGTTAGCAACGGTTGAGCTTGATTCTCTGACAGCCAAACCGCTTTCAATTGCAAATTAACAAGCGAATACGGTAAATACTGCAGTTGATTGCCTGATACATCTAAAACATGTAACAGCGTACAATTGCCCAACTCCGGTGGTAGCTTCTTCAGTTTGTTATCCCTTAAGCTAAGAACGCCCAATTTTGTGCACATACCAATCTCTAGTGGTATATAATCGAGGGCATTTCGATCGACATTTAAATTACTTAATTTATTCATCCGACCAATGGATGTGGGTAGTTCCGTCAGGAAGTTCTCTGTTAATATTAATTCCTGCATATTTTCACATCTGAAAATATATTAAAAAAAACGAAGAAGTGTTATAAATTAAAATAATAAAAAAAAAACAAACAAACGAGTTATTATTTCAGAAATTCTGTGCGCACCCAAAGATTAATACTTTGATTGGTGAAGTGTGCTTCTATTGTAACTTGTATCGATTACTTAATTTTTATTTTTTCCATTGATGATATCATTCGAATTGGACATATTATTATCATTATAAAATACTAACTGAATGAATGTGTATCGAGGGAGAAGAGTATTATGCTTTGGAAGCACATACTCGTACAAACATACATAAACTACACACATACATACATACAAAGGTAATCTATCAAATTTGTTTGATAGATTGTTTCTATTTGAAAACCCTTTTTAGGTATGTCAAGGTTGGCCACTATGTTAATATTGAAAAGTAAATAAAAATTCAAAAAATATGTATGTATACAGAAAACCTGTTATTCTTCGCCTATTGCAACGTTTTGTTTATGGAAATTCGAATAACGTCATTGAAAAAGTATGAGAACAGAGTTATGGAAAATCTAAGTGTAAAACTGCGTCGAAGAAATTTGATATCAAAAACAAAATAGATAATCTAAACACCAAATCGAATGACACTTTACATAACATGACGAATCATTTTTTGTTTGTTTTTTTTTTTTTCTTTTTTGGAAGCTTTGTGAAATGCAAAGCGATAAGAAATAAACACCAAAAATGGTTGTATGTTGTTTCAGTGTTTAACCAATAATAACTGGCAATCGTATTTCCTGTTTTAACCGTATTTTATGGTTATAAACAGCATTTGTTTGTATATTTTCATCTGAGAGTTAAATTATTAGCAGCAAGACGGTTGCTTTCATTTGCACCACCTTAAACAAGAAAATATCTTTACACTCAGAGTTATGTAAACATATCTAATTCGAGGAATAGTCATTTTAATTATAGTTTTCAACATCCCAAGTACTATAATAATTCTGTCTCCTGAAAAATTCTGGATGCAAGGGCACCACAACACATTGCAGTCACACACACCAACGGCATGAGACACCAACTATCCAAACACAGAATTAACAGCAAAAGTCTATCAAGGAAAACGACCACGCTAGAACCAAAACAAAATGTTGCAATCTTCGTAGATGTTAAAATCTGTAGGAATGTTTTTTGTAGGATGCTTGTCAACTCCATACGACCAACCTGTAGATCTCTACTCAGTACGTCTGCGCTTCTAATACATGCGGCAGCCCAAAAAAAAAAAAATTAGTAAAACAGTAGAAAAGCCTATATAAAGTATGCCAGTCCAGATCCACTCATGCTAAATGAAATGTACAATAATATTCAAAGACAAACATTGTTTCCATTATCATCCAATAGTTCGGTTTTTTGATTTCCCTACTCAAGTTAAGGACTTTATTGTTCCTTTAGACTAGCATTTCGACACTATGGACACAAAAGGAAAGACGAGAACTAGATTAGAACTAGAACTAGCTTTCCAGGGTTGCGGAAGATGACTTTAAAGGGAGACATGGTTTGACGAATGCATAACACTTTATTGAAACCTTAGGCCGTCCGCACACGACTCGTACCGTTGCCGTAGCGTCATCGTCACTTCATGTATTTGCCGTGCAACTACGACAACGATACGGCTATTGAACCGCATACGACGCAGTTTTTAATCGTCAAAATACAAAGCGTAAGGATGTCGAGTGATGAAGACGAGTTTCTTTTATAAAGTTACCTTCGTCACCGAAAAAAAGAAATGCATAAAAAAGCATTTTCAAAAATGCAAGCAGACGGTTATTTATTGCCACAGAGGAGTTAGCATGAAGACATTTTACAGAATGTCGAAAAACTACTTTTAAAGAGCTGGTGATAATTATGAAGTCTCTAATTCAAAAAAAAATATATGTATATATAATTTCGTGGGACATTTTTTTTTAATAAAACACGTGCAAGCCCATTGAAAAATGTAAACAAACTCCAAGCCCGTATAGTCGTACATGACAATAAGCGACTGACACTGCTTGACGATAGTCGTCATGCACCATGAATGCTGCGACGATTACACGTAGCGGACGAGTCGTGTGCGGTTCTCCCTTTAAATTCAAGTGTGCGACAACAAATCGTTTGCCTCTCCTACATTGCGTCGCAAACGCGATACGATCCGTGTGCGAATGGCCTTAGTTTGTACCATTTGTCCGATTCATAAGACAGAAAGCCGACCATAGAGGAATTTGTCTACTTCATGGCCGTATGGTGCAAAAAAATGGATTCTTCTCAATTCAGATTAATTTGATATTGAAATCTCCTAGAAAAAAATAATACATACATACAAATATTTTATTATGTTCACACATTATATTTATAATACGAGTACTTTATACGAGAAGCTCCGTACAATACATTTTTAGCTTCATTAGACCATCAAATAAAATATGCAATAAATGGCTATTGATAACCGGCGAGAGAGTTTCTGAATTCAATCCTGAAAGAATATGTAAGTCGGACGCCCTAATTTTCAGTAGCGTTCACAAATGAAGGGTGACCTTAATCAATTGCGTGATAAATAATTAAAATTATAGCACAAACAAACAACGCGTACTCATATGTACATGTATTATTTACGCAATAATGCACAAAAGTTGCACATTGCCGCTTAAGAGTTTCTCACCAATACTTGGCAGCACTGAACATTTAGTGATACTGGAGCTGTCAGTTGTTGACAAAATGGGAAAAAAAGTTTGTTTCGAAGAATAAGTCCTAGTTTGTTCAATGAGAAAAAATGCAGATCAGAACAGCACAGATTTGTGCAAAAGCTCAGATCAAGTCAGCACAGAAAAGCACAGCCATATGTTTGTTCTCAAAAATGACAATTGCATTGATGATTTTCTTTATGTTTTCCAAATTGTTTATAGCATTTAACAATAACTGATTGTCCTTTTTGCGATTAAAATTCGATTTCTCCCTTTTGGTAAACTTAAATCTCATCAAAACACTTTTCGCTTCAAATAAAAAATCAAATGTGCAACACAGCTGATTTTGACATTTCTCACGATTCTGTTCTACGTCTACCTCGAAAGTAGGTGCAGAAAAGTTGTCCAGCACAGAGTCATTGAACACAAAGCAGATCAGTTTCGGACAAAAGCTTTCCTCATAGAACACGTAAACCTTGTACTTTTCTGTTCTTTTCTGTCCAGCACAGCCTTACTGAACAGACCTTCCATTGTACATATATGTAGTTCGAAAACTCAGAGAATGCAGCTTATACAATGTAATATTTAATTCCTATAAAAGAAAACATTTATTGTCTTAGATTAGATAAAAAATGTGTTGCTGGATGACTGAACCAATCGTCATCAATAGAATGAATCGGAGATGGAAGAATTGTTTTCGTTGGTTTGGTTGTCAGCTGAATGTATTTTATCACAGGAAATCATCGCAAAAGTAGAAAATGGAACTCAGAAGCACTGTATTTATATTTACATACATATGTAACCCAAGCGGATACAGGATTTCGTATTGTACATGCATATTGCACAGCTATTCAATATGGTTAAGATGGATTTTGACGCCACTTGACTGTTAAATTATGACACTTATGTCCATAGATATAAATGTATGTAACATATAAAATGGTTGGCAGCAAATCCGAAACTTGAATACAATTCGCATCTATGCTTGAATTTGTTATAGGGCGAGTTCGTAAACGTCTGACTGCAGTACTTGCGTTCATAAAGCGAAAAACAAATCGAACTTACGCAGGCAAAAAAAATATAGTACGTTCGTAAACGTCCAAAATATGCTGTGTGTTTAAAAAATATCCTTTAGAGAAGTTGGCACAGTTATTCCATTATACTTTCGATTTATGTAATTTAATTTAAAAAAAAAAGAAGCCATAAGTACATATGTATAAATGTCTTATATCGTATACCAAAACCAACCAAAAGTATCAAGATAATGGTCTTATTTTTTTATTGTTATATCTCGTGAAATGCATGTTAATGTAAATGAACAATCATTTGCTGGATGTCAGACAGATGTAAAACTTTATTCAAAATAATAAAAATAATAATAATAATAATTTCGACTGTATTAAACTTAGAGCAACCAAGGTGGACTCGTTTCATAGACAATTGATGAGTGTTAATAACTTTTGTGAAAATCGCATTTATCTCGGGAAAGTGTGCTTATAGTTTTTTAACTATTATTTTTTTGATGCGCCATAACGTCACCTACAAATTCACTTTAGAAAGATTTTACCTGAGGCTTACAGTTTTACAGGTATAAGGTAAATTTAATTACAAGAACCATTCAAAAATGAGTATTAGCTTGTATTTAGTCTGATGGTGGACATTTTATACAAGATAATGCTCGTTTTGAATGGTTCTTGTGACTAAATAAACCTTATACTTGCAAAACTGTAAGCTTCAGGTAAAAACTTTGAAAAGTTAATTTGTAGGTGAAGCTAGTAAAAATAGAATTATAAGCACACTTTGCCGAAATAAATGCGATTTTCACAAAAATTGGTTAAGAAAAAAATAAACAAATCTTTATTTGAAGAGAAATATCTCAAAAACGAAAGCACGGATGCTAATAGTTTTTAACTGTTGTAAGCACTTATCAATTGTCTATAATATGTGTCCACTTTGGTTGCTCTAAGTTTAATAAACTAGAAATTATAATTGAATAACTGTTGGCACCAACTTCTCTATAGGATTCTTTTTAAACACCCTGTAGCTCAATGGATGTTGAGGATAGACCCCCCCTCCCATACGATTTTTTTTATAGCATGAACCAATGAATCAGATCCCGAAATATCTGTATTCCAAACCGGACGACCCTGTATGTATCATCATCATATTTTTCTATAGTGATCATTACATTCATGATTTTAGGCACTAAACGGTTATACACTAAGCTTACAAATATTAATTATTAGGAGCTGTCTTTTCTTTTCATTTGCCTATCAAGAACTATGTGCATTTCCACTTTCTTTTCGGCATAGCTAATTCTCTTAGAATAATATTTAAAACTCTCTGCGCTCTCATGACGATTATGAACACAATTTAGTAAAATGACTGCAGCCTGCTTGTCGACGAAAATTTATTTTCGATTTGCAGGCACAAAGCAGGCATGTGATTGGACTTTCGCAGATTACTGCGTTTACGAACTCGCCCATAGTCTGTTCAGCGAGATATTTAATGTCTATTATGTATCTTATCTCCCTAATTCCGTAACTTTGATATCATGCGTGTTGGTTAGCCTTTCAATCAGATTTCAACCTATTACCTTTTTTTTTTGTATAGTATATGTATATATGTATGTTCTGAAAACTAAACTTTTCTTTATATGGGATTTAGAGCAATAAACTCACATCATCACCTCGCTACGAGTATCTAATATTTGTAAGCTAATTATAAAAAATACTTACGCTCCAATAGTTGTGTTTACTCTATGTAAACGATTTTGGTCCAATTTTAAAATAGTTAAACGACTTAGTTTAGCAATTCCATCTGGCAATGATTCTAGTAAATTTTGTGATAAATGTAAATCAGTTAAATTCTCCAGGCCACCAATTTCATCGGGCAGTTCTTCTAGTCTGTAAAGACAAACAAACAAATACAAACAATATTATATTGTGTGATTTTAATTAATTCAATCTTAATACTAAATAAACATTAGTGCGGCAACAACTTACCTATTTTCAGATACATCAAGGCAAATTAAATTTCTTAACAATCCAATTTCCGGCGGAAGCTTCTGCAATTGATTATGGTCCAACCAGAGTTCCTGTAGTGCTGGCAAATACCCCAGATGCGGGGGTAAATCATCGATTTCATTATCACCCAAATCGAGTCGTTCCAATTTCGTCAACTGGCTAATGGATTCAGGGAGGAGTTTTATAAGGTTCTCTCTTAGTTCCAGCGATTCTAGTTGTGTTAAACTGAAAGAGAAAAGCAAATAATTATTCATACGAGAGTACATGTGTAAATAAGGGTCAAGTTATTTATTTATTTTTCAATTAATTCGGATTGGGTTAGAAAATGTGACTCCTGAGACATCGGTGGTAATTAATTCCACCGGCAGACGAAGTGTTTATTCGGATCTTCTTCTTTGAAGTAGAAGGCACACATTGGTGTCATGTGCTGTAATATTAAGCGATGACCTTTTCTGTTGTGGCTTGTGATCAGCCCAACCCTACCTAATTAAGGGGAGCTCTTGAAAACCCTTTTGTGTAATAGTTGATATTTTTGAATAGAAACTACATTAAGGCATTTTTCCTGTCCTAAGGCTGATACTGCAACCTAAAAGATCTATTGTATCATTAGATTCTAATTAGTTCAAGAGGCACGCCACCTTTCTTATAAAGGATAGTATGTCCTTGGTTGACGCATTTTTTAAGTCATAAGGTCTGAGGAGTTCTTTATGTAGGATACGCCATCTGAAAAGGACGTCTGCGCGGCTGTCTCGACCTCCTCTAAACAGACGACAACCGGTCTCGCTATACAGTCCTAACATGTTTAGGTGGTATCGTAACTGGGAATGACCGCAGATGAAATTCGTTAGATACCTAATAATTTTCCTATTGTAGGTTAGAAGTCCTTTGTAGTGGGTATAAGGCTTAATTAACAGTGTGGCTTGTCTATTTATTAATTAAGACTGAGATTGTTGCCCAGTTTATGCCCCAAAAAGGTGCCGGGACTGAGAATTTGACAGTAGAGCGAGGATATAGAACCGGATGAAATCTCATTTCCTTCAATGCCTCTGTAAGCAGGTGCCCAACTGATACCTAGAGTAGGTTCACATTCTTTTCAGATTGAAAATGTTAGCGAATTTAAATATTTGGGCCTTATTGACTCTAGAATGAGTTTTAACATTCACACTGAATATTTAAGAAACTATTTTCGCGGCACCCTCCGAAATTTTTTTTTTTCTGCGTAATACTTGCTCTATTCGACTATTGTTAAAGACATACTTTGGCATGCAGTCGACTCCGGTTAACTGAAATGGCTATTTGCCACAAATTTTATTTCACTTAAGCGGTATTTTCGCTTATGCGGAATTGTTGAATTTAACCGAAGTTCGGATAACTGAAAAACAATTTCATCCGAAAAAACAAGAAGCTTAACAATAAACATTCGACAATAGGCTTGTTTTTTTTGTAGCCTATAGAGAATAAACATGTTTCAGCAACATGTTTTCCATATAAAATACAACAAAACCATAGACTGGATAATTATCGAGGCTAAGGTTTTGTTGTACTATGCATTGACATTTTTTTTTTTATTCTATGTAGGCTAAAAAAACACGCCTAATATTTAAAGCAGCTGGAGATGACTTGGTAGTGAGCATACACCAACTCATCTCTAAGATTTGGTCAGATGAAAGTATGCCAGATGAATGGAATCTCAGCATCGTTTGCCCGGTTCATAAGAAAGGAGACCCTTTCAACTGCTCCAATTACAGAGGCATCAGTCTCCTGAACATCGCCTACAGGATCCTATTTGCCATATTGTGTGAACGCTTGAAGCCTTTCGTCAACAACCTGATTGGCCCCTATCAGTGCGGTTTCAGGCCAGGAAAGTCCACCATAGACCAAATTTTCACACTCAGGCAGATCCTGGAAAAAACCCAAGAAGTCCAAATCGATACCTACCACCTGTTCATCGATTTCAAGGCCGCCTATGACAGCATCTGGAGGGATGAACTGTATAGAGCCATGTCTAGTTTTGACATCCCTGCCAAACTCATCCGTCTGTGCAGGATGACGATGGAGAAAGCTCGCTGCTCCATCAAGGTCGGTAATGACCTCACCGAGACCTTCGATGTCAAAAAAGGATTCAGACAAGGTGATGCGCTGTCATGCGACTTCTTCAACATCATACTTGAAAGAATTGTTCGAAACTCACAAGCCAACACACAAGGAACGATCTTTCAAAAGTCCGTTCAACTACTTGCATACGCCGACGATATTGACATCATTGGTAGAACACAGCGAGCTGTCACCGGTGCGTTCGCGAGTATAGAAATGGAAGAGGCCAAAATGAGTTTAGCGGTAAACGAGGGCAAAACTAAGTATGTGCTGTCAACAAAAAGGGATAACCAACATCGACGAATTGGACAGAACGTCACAATAGACAGCTACAACTTTGAGGTAGTAAAGGACTTTGTCTACCTCGGCTCTGCCATAATATCAAAAAATGACATCTCGTCGGAAATCAAACGAAGGATTACTCTTGCCAACCGCTGTTTCTTTGGGCTAAGAAGGCAATTGAGCAGTAAAGTCCTTTCCCGATCGACTAAGGAGACTCTATATAAGACCCTTATCATCCCAGTCTTGTTATATGGAGCTGAAGCATGGACTTTATCGAAAGCGGATGAAGATCTCCTTGGTCGCTTTGAGAGAAAAATCCTTCGTAGGATATTCGGTCCCGTTTGCGTTGACGGGTTTTGGAGGAGAAGATTCAACGACGAACTATACGAGCTATACAGCGACATCAGCCTGGTCAAAAAACTGCACATTGGGCGTTTAAGATGGCTAGGACATGTAGAGCGCATGGACATCAGCGCTCCGGCTCGGAGAATATTCAACTCTAACCCGGAGGGTCAGCGCAGCAGAGGACGACCTCGCCTAAGGTGGCGCGACCAAGTAGAACAAGACCTCAACCAACTTGGAGTGCGCAACTGGAAGCGGTTAGCTAAGGACCGGGCTAACTGGAAGAGGTTGTTGGTTGAGGCCTTGGTCCACCCCGGACTGTAGCGCCACCTAAGTAAGTAATATTTTTATTTAAATAATAAATGTTTTATTAAACGTAACACATATTAAAGAAAAACATTAAAAGTAAACTTAAATGCTTATGAGCTAATTCTGTAGCGTTCAATAACTTTGTTTTAGTTATGCGGAGCTAACCGGGTTTTTCAGTTAACCGGGTTTCAATTAAGCGAGGTTATTCGAAAAGTAATTCATATGAAAGTTATAAAAACATGCTCCGTGCTAAATTCGGTCTTCGGGCCTCTTTTTTCACTTCAAAAACACATTTTGAAAAAAATATATCGAAAATCACGTTTATGCTCTAGTTTTCCATTGTTAAAAGATTTGAGAATTCTTTCAGTGCGCCACTTATACTGCTATAAAGTGTTAAACATTTATTTTAAAAGGTCAGGGAATCTTAATTTAAAACTACAGTGCACGAAATAAGTATAGCGTACAAAAGAACTTGATCTCTTTTTTAGCATTTCAATAACTTTCTTTGATTTTAAATTGCTAGTTAGGTTTATATATGCATGAGTAAACGTAAAAAACTCGTTTCTGCCTTTGATGCTTTGTTCATGTACCGTTATCTGGCATTTTCTTGAAATTTTTTCTGGGGTAGAACGAAATAAATAAAGCGTACAAAGAGTTTGTCTGCCGTCATAGAAGGGTATTTTGCGGATATTTCTTTAAAATTGTTAAAAAGTTTTCAGCGGTAAGTGATGCTATTAATTATATAATGAGTCCTTCATTAAGGTGAACATATAATCAGTTTTAGGACGACATTCTTTAAAATACCACGAGGACCAACATTGACTGTTGCAGAACGCGCTCAAATAACTGCATATAGAGATAGCGAAAAACAATTAGGGCAATTGCTGTAAAATTAAGCCGAAATAAAAAGACCGTTTGCAGTTTTCTAAAAGATAGCGAAAATTACGGCAGAAGAAGATCTGGCCGGCCACCGATGATTAACAGCAGGGACATCCGGGCAATAAAACGTTTGGCAGTCCATCAAAACATTAGTCCATCTCAAATAAGGCTCAAATTATCTCTTCCGGTAACAACAAGAAGAGTACAACAGATTTTGAAAAATGATGAAAACCTGAAATACCAAAAAAGGGCACATGAACCTAAGCTTTTGCCACGTCATAAGGCAAAAAGGTTGGAATTCGCAGAGCGCCATCAGTTTTGGGAAGATCAATGGAAATCCATCATTTTCAGTGATGAAAAAAATTTAATATGGATGGGCCTGATGGCTGCCAAAAATATTGGAGGAATGTAAGGACTGAGCGAGAAACTCGTTATATAATGATAAGTCTCCAATGTGCTTTATCTCCTATAAGATGAATTCAGAGAAGTATATCGAACTCTTGGACGATGTTTTTATTCATTTTGGAGAAAATATTTTGGGGGATAATTGGACCTTTCAACAGGATAATGCAGCCATACACAACGCCACACTTACAAAAGAGTTCTTAAAATCAAGGAATATTCCATTAATGGAGTGGCCGGCATATAGTCCTGATCTTAACCCAATGGAAAATCTTTGGGGCATCTTGGTGCAAAAAGTTTATGCAAATGGTCGTCAATTTGACACTTTACTGCAGCTCGGCAACGCGATTAACGAGGAGTGGACAAAAATTGATATTTTAACAATAAATAATTTGATTGACTCAATGCATCGTCGCATGAATTGTGTTATTCAAAAGAATATAAGATTTTATTTTGAATTAATAAGAACAGTGTTTTTTTTAAGTTGTACGCTTTAATTATTTCGTTGGAACTATATCGAAATATTTTTTTTTTGTATCAAGTTAATGATGTATCTTTAAAATTAATGTTGTATTATACTGGTTTGTTTCTATTAAGTTAATAAAAAAAATATCAAATCCAAAAAAATATATAAAAATGAGTTACACTAAAATATGTCTTGTACGCTATATTTATTTCGTGCACTGTAGTCAACAATTATAGTTTGCGTGGCAATTTTTTAAATCAATTATCTATACCCGACTTTCGTACAACCGCGTTCCGTTACTTTTATACTGTTCTCTCGTGTCGTTTATTTAATCTTCTTCCATTTTCTATCAGAGCACTTCCACATTAATATGCATTTGACGAGCAAATAAAAAATTGGATTTTTTCCTTTGATCCACAAAGTATTGAATCTCTGCTTTAAGTTCTTTTTCGATATTTTGATGAAATGCTTCATTTTCCTTATGTTATTATTATAATTTATAAGGCATCTGCACTTCAAAATTTCTTTTCATATATCAGATTAACTTTTTATTCTTGTTTTTTTTTTTTTAGTGCGTTGGACTACTGCGCATGCTGCCCGGGTTCAATCCCAGCAAAAGCACCAAAAAGTCTTTTCACGGTACCACCTCTTTCGAATGTCTGACAAGCAAGTAAAGAGTATCATTTGTCATGAGAAGCTTCTCAAGTCGCCGTTCGGAGTCGGCAAAAAACTGTAGGTCCCTTCCATTTCGTGGAAAAAATAACACGCACATACAAATGGTTGCGAGAAGCTAGGCTTGGTTCTGTATAGGAGTGCTGACACCGTATATTTTTTTATTTTAAAGTAATAATAATAATAATAATAATAGCATTGACAGCAACAAATATTCAAATTCACAAAACTTATCCGAGGAGCCAGTTGTAATAACAACCTTTCAAGAAATCATTTAAAAAAAATAGTTTCAAACAAAAATTGGACTAAATAAGTAGGTAATAAAAAACTTTATTCATACTCATATAATTCCTAAGAATTTGGCTGCGAAAGCCGATATTAAGTTTGCTAGGTTTTAATTGACCTTTCTATTCAAAAGATTATACAAACAGAGTATCAAAGATACCGGGTGGGATTTTTTTTCTACATTTTCTGTTATAAACATTGACTAACCATTTATTTATTTATTGAAGGTAAACACTGTGTACACAAATGTTTGCACAACAAACATTGCATCATCGAAAAAAACAAAAAAAAAAACAGAAGAGATTACTTTTTTAAGATAATTCCGTTTTAATACAAAATAACAAAAAAAAAACTGTTATTTTTGTTAAAAAAATTATCTTTTCAAAGTCCAAAATTTACCTCACAGCGAATCATTCCAAAACTAATACGTTCAACGTTCATCACTGCCATTTTATTTACTTTGATGTCATATACAGTAAAACTTGTAAATAGTGGATTGCTTCGGTGCACTTTTTTTCTACTACTCGCAACATTTCTAATATTCGCAATTTTTTCCACAACCGGTAGCCTAATTTATTTTATTATTTTTCGATCAATTTTGATATCGGAGTCTAGACTGTGTACTTGTTGAATGTAGCCGCTAGCGGAATGAGACACACCCGAAAAGAAACAATTGAAATGTCAAAATTACCGGAAAAGGAACCGACAAAATGTTAATGACTTTTGGCACATTAATTTCTCGGTTCTGCTATTTAAGAGTGGATTTGCATGGGAAAAAAACAAAATTCATTGAAAAATGATCCATTTTAGATTTCGCTAATTTCCACTATATAAGAGTGAGTTTGTATAAAGAAAACCAAAATTGGCAACAAAAAATGGCCACTATCGAAGTTTGGCAAGATTATTTTATTAGCAGATTCCAGTATACACAAATTTTACTGTACATTATAGCGCACAAAAGTCGATGTAATTATGAATGAGAGGTGTATTTAGCTCGCGATTGCCGTTCAAAATGAACCAAAGTAATTAAAAAATAAAAATGGGAATTCTATTTGAATTAACAGATCCGAGTCTGGGAATTTTTGAAGCTTTTTCTACAATGCTAAATGTTCTTCGTTTAGTATACATTTTGAAAGAAAAATATAAAACGCACTTAAAAATTGTTTAGCGACCAAACACTTCCTGCATTGACTGAAATCAAATCGAAAGCGATACAGATTCCTTTTTCCAATTTTACTTTCTTTTTCACTTCACTTTTTGAAAATTAAGTAGATGCCTTCCTCACGTCTAAATTGGACAACCCGTCAAATTTATGAAAGATTAAATGTTGCTCCACGAACTGTGGCATGGAATTCAAAAAAATATTGTGAGACCGGGACTACCAGCAGAGGGAAAGGCTCAGCGAGGCAAAAAAAAGACGACCCCAGTGGAAGGATGGTTGGATGTTGTAGAAATAGGGTAGGCACTGATTGGCTTTAATTTGGCTAAGCCCAGTGTTGTAACTGTTACTACACATCAATTGTGCTTATTTTACCTCCAAGTGGTAACCATCGAGTACTGGTCGCTGCCCATCCGGGCACGACTTGCTAAACTTATAAGCGCGAGTGCTGAGCAAGGGAAAATAGCAGCACTATAATTCACGTCAGCGGATGAATTCCATCAATGGAACCAACGGTGGCGCTAAAATTTCCAGAACGGAAACAAACCCTTATCTGTGCTACTCCGACATATTCGGAGCTCAGGTCGATAAGGATTTCCAAGTACTAGTCAGGGTCTTGGAAAAGAGTTGGTGGCGGATGAGCCCCTAGTGGGCCAACGGCAGCGCTCACACCCCCGTAGTGGGTTACTGACACCGGTGTACCCGGCCCCTTGTCCTAGGGGTATACAAAGATCTGGCCCTCCAGGTTGGGGGTTGTGCGTGAGGCTAACTACCTAACCACGTAAAAAAAAAAATTGTTCCGAAACAACCAAAAGCCTCGGAAAAGGACGGATATACTGTTGACAACCACGCTAAACGAAATAAGGACAACGACGTTCAGATATGCACCTGGAATGTTCGTTCAATGAACGGCGACGGTGCATCCGAACAACTGGCAGAGGCCCTAAACTGCTACAAACCAGATATAACCGCCATCCAGGAAGTGCGATGGAATGGGCCAGGCAGAAAGAGGATGGAAAATTGTGATATCTACTACGGTGACTGCTATACAGAAAATAAACAGCGCTTATTCGGATGCGGATTTGTCATACGCGGCAGACTTAGGCAAGAAGTCTTGAGCTTTCGGCACGTGAGCGAGCGTCTTATGACAATCCGTGTCAAGGCAAAATTCGCCAACATAAGCCTTATATGTGCTCACGCCCCCACAGAAGAAAAAGACGACGCTACCAAAGATAGTTTCTACGAGCTCCTCGACCAAACATACGAGCAATGCCCTAGACATGACGTTAAAATCGTACTGGGCGACTTTAACGCCAAGATAGGAAGAGAGGACATCTTTGGTAGGACGGTTGGAAGGCACAGCCTACACGACACCACGTCCGAAAACGGACTAAGGCTGATTGACTTTGCTGCGGGGCGAAGTGTCAGTATAGCAAGCACACAGTTTCCACATCTCAATATCCATAAGGGGACATGGCGGTCTCCGGATCGAATAACCGTCAACCAAATCGACCACATTGCGATCGACACCAGACATGCCTCCAGTATTATGGATGTCCGAACCTTCCGGGCGGCCAACATTGGCTCGGACCACTACCTTGTTGTAGCCAAGGTATGAATGCGGATATCCACAGCGCTACAACAACGAAATACTGTGAGAAAGTACAATGTCGAAAAGCTACAATTTCAGGACACCGCCAGAGCCTACAGAGAACGCATATCCCGAGCTCTTGCTACGAGTCCTACCGCAGCAACAGCTAGTACAGAAGACCAGTGGCAACACTGCCAGCAAGCCATCATAAGTGCCGCGAATGATGTGCTGGGTTTCACACGACCACCACCACGAAACCCCTGGTTTGATGAAGAGTGCAGACTAGCTAACGCGGAAAAACAACAAGCGTATAAAGCGGCGCTGCAAAGAAGGACTAGATCTGCTCGCATTCTCTACGAGCAAAAGAGACGGGAAGAACATCGGCTTCTTAGAAGGAAAAAGAAAGAGCACGAGAAGCGTGCATTCGAGGATATTGAGAGATGCTACTCCAGGAACAATGTACGGAAGTTTTACCAGAGGGTAAAAAGAATGTGCCAGCAAAACAAATCCCGTACAGAAACCTGTAGAGACGCGGATGGAAACATCGTAGTAGAAACACAGTCGGTGCTGAGAATTTGGAAAGACTACTTCTGCAGACTGTACAATGGCGATGACGACCAAAATTCCGCTGTCAGGCAGAATGAACCATTCAACTTAGATGATGATAGCCAAAACTCCCATCCACCTGATCAAAACGAAGTGCGGATAGCAATATCCAAGCTTAAGTCCAACAAGGCTGCTGGACCTGACGGTTTACCCGCAGAGCTATTTAAAGCAGCTGGAGATGACTTGGTAGTGAGCATACACCAACTCATCTCTAAGATTTGGTCAGATGAAAGTATGCCAGATGAATGGAATCTCAGCATCGTTTACCCGGTTCATAAGAAAGGAGACCCTCTCAACTGCTCCAATTACAGAGGCATCAGTCTCCTGAACATCGCCTACAAGATCCTATTTGCCATATTGTGTGAACGCTTGAAGCCTTTCGTCAACAACCTGATTGGCCCCTATCAGTGCGGTTTCAGACCAGGAAAGTCCACCATAGACCAAATTTTCACACTCAGACAGATCCTGGAAAAAACCCAAGAAGTCCAAATCGATACGCACCACCTGTTCATCGATTTCAAGGCCGCCTATGACAGCATCTGGAGGGATGAACTGTATAGAGCCATGTCTAGTTTTGACATCCCTGCCAAACTCATCCGTTTGTGCAGGATGACGATGGAGAAAGCTCGCTGCTCCATCAAGGTCGGTAATGACCTCACCGAGACCTTCGATGTCAAAAAAGGATTCAGACAAGGTGATGCGCTGTCATGCGACTTCTTCAACATCATACTTGAAAGAATTGTTCGAAACTCACAAGCCAACACACAAGGAACGATCTTTCAAAAGTCCGTTCAACTACTTGCATACGCCGACGATATTGACATCATTGGTAGAACACAGCGAGCTGTCACCGGCGCGTTCGCGAGTATAGAAATGGAAGAGGCCAAAATGGGTTTAGCGGTAAACGAGGGCAAAACTAAGTATATGCTGTCAACAAAAAGGGACAACCAACATCGACGAATTGGACAGAACGTCACAATAGACAGCTACAACTTTGAGGTAGTAAAGGACTTTGTCTACCTCGGCTCTGCCATAACATCAAAAAATGACATCTCGTCGGAAATCAAACGAAGGATTACTCTTGCCAACCGCTGTTTCTTTGGGCTAAAAAGGCAATTGAGCAGTAAAGTCCTTTCCCGATCGACTAAGGAGACTCTATATAAGACCCTTATGATCCCAGTCTTGCTATATGGAGCTGAAGCATGGACTTTATCGAAAGCGGATGAAGATCTCCTTGGTCGCTTTGAGAGAAAAATCCTTCGTAGGATATTCGGTCCCGTTTGCGTTGACGGGTTTTGGAGGAGAAGATTCAACGACGAACTATACGAGCTATACAGCGACATCAGCCTGGTCAAAAAACTGCACATTGGGCGTTTAAGATGGCTAGGACATGTAGAGCGCATGGACATCAGCGCTCCGGCTCGGATAATATTCAACTCTAACCCGGAGGGTCGCCTAAGGTGGCGCGACCAAGTAGAACAAGACCTCAACCAACTTGGAGTGCGCAACTGGAAGCGGTTAGCTAAGGACCGGGCTAACTGGAAGAGGTTGTTGGTTGAGGCCTTGGTCTACCCCGGACTGTAGCGCCACCTAAGTAAGTAAGTGGAAGATCGCTTTTTGTGCTTCAAAACCGTCAACATCGGTTCAAGACTTCAGTGGATATCTAAAATGATCTATTTCGAGCTAAACAAACAATTATTTAAGCACGCTCAGTGAGAAAAAGGCTCGTAAAAGCTGGACTTAGAGCACTCAAGCCAGTACTCGTAAAGCCGGAGTTTCCAATAAGAATACAAAAAAAAACCATTAATTTGGGCTAAGAAACATCTTAATTGGTTTCAAGTTATGTGGGACACGCGAAATTTGAGTTTTTTCAAAAAATAATTACCATGGCTAGTGAAAAAGCAGGTATGGTAAGGTAACTGTTGGTTGCCAATATTTGCACACAAACTAATCATAATAGTTTATAACTCATTCCAAGAAAACTGAAAATATACGTTTGAGTCTATAATTTTTCACACCACTGATTTATAAGAGTAAATGAGACTCAAGGTAGCATTATTTGAGTGTATTTTGCTTACAGTAGTAGTGAACGTTTTAACAGTAGTACCGTAAAAGTTTTAAAACAAGGTACCTAGTTCAAATGCTTTTTTAACAAAAAAAAAAAAAAACTTAATTTTACAAGAAGATAGTTGTCCTTTTCCACTCTTACTGATATGCAAGCTATAGCTAGCAAGACATTTTGGGGAAAATGTTCAATAAACTCACATTCTGTCGAACAAAATATTTGTACGTATACCTACTCGCAAAAGCAAGGTTTACAAGAATTGTGGATATTTTCTCTCTCTCTACGAGCAAATGACATTAATATTTCTCACCCGAAAACATAATCCATATAGCTGCACGAACATCACGATTTCACACAACTGACATCTGTCCAACTGTGAAAATATAATTGGTTTGTTCTGATAGAATACTTTAAGTACAATGAACAATAATACGCCTTCTGTTTGAGATGTGTATTCGATACATGACAGCTGACACAAGGTGTGCCATCGTTTAAAAATGTTCACTAAGATC
This sequence comes from Brachyopa scutellaris, assembly GCA_949775065.1. Lineage (NCBI taxonomy): Eukaryota > Metazoa > Arthropoda > Insecta > Diptera > Syrphidae > Brachyopa > Brachyopa scutellaris. The sequence goes on from OX459114.1 coordinate 56,256,640, forward strand.
ATTGTATGACTAATGCCACTCACTTACTCGTTCAATACACAAATGTGATAGTTTAGCATCTGCTCTACAAACCGGAATCAGTCATGGATATATTTTTTTTTTTTTTGTTTTTCTGACCCGCCAGCAGAGACCTAGAAGATCTTTTGTATCGCATAGCCAGTTTAGGGAACCAGCAGAGGTTCAACTCATTTAATGAAATTGAGGATCTTACTGGTGGAGAGTGGAGACCTTAGGAATTTCCCCGGGAGTTAGGATTTCTCGGTGAAAATGTTGTCTCCTAGTCCTGAAACCACAGAGTACCACGCAGTCGCATATAATATGTTCCACAGTTTCATGGTCTTCCATGCAGAGAGCAGAGACGACATTCAGTTTCCTGAATGCGACCTATTTTGTTTAGGTGATATCAAAGATGGCAGTGCCCTGTTAGAAATCCCACTAATCCCTTGATATCATTCCTACTGATGAGTAGGTGTTTTGTGGATTTTTTTGTGGAAGGGTTTGATGGCTATTTTAGGCTGACGAAGACCCTGGATATTTTCCCAATGAGAGATACACATTTTGTTTTTCCAACTTTTGATTTTAAAGTTAATAGCTGGGTTTGGAATGTTGCAATTCTGATGGAACTCAGCCCAACCTTTTCTAGCCAGTTCGTTTCCATTAATACCCTCATGTCCGGGCAGCCACCAAAGTTCGACTTTGTATCTATGGGAGAGATCTTGGAGATTATTGAAGTAGCTCAGGACTGATTTGGAGTCAATCAGGTTTGAGCCTAGTGCTTTTAAGGCTGCTTGACTATCCATGAGTATATGAATGAGGACACCTTTTATTTCCGACGGTGGTGCACACTTGAATGGCATGAATTTCAGCTTAAAATACACTGGGACTACTTCTAATTGGTATGAATATTCTAGTGTTTGGTTCAAAAATACCAGCACCCACCCCGATGTCCATCTTTGAGTCATCGATATACCACTTGTGCATTGAGCAGTATGCGATACCTGGCTCTCGCTAGAGCTGGACATTTGCAAAGAAAGTGAATAAGCGACTCTTTTTCATTTTCATCTTTGCAGCTTTGGCAGAAACTGTTGTTAGGGATCTGCATGGTCCCCTATTGGCCAGTGCCAATGTCTATGCGTGTTCTCTACAGTAGTTCGTTTGTTTTAAACCTGTTGTAACTTGGCCATATCTTTCTGGATATGACACAGTTTGTCAGAATTGTCCATCTAAGACCGGATAGTTCTAAGAAGTGTGAGAGTAGGCACCTATAGGAATATAAACGTTTTCCGCTAGTGTGCTGTTAAGGCCTGACCCTCGCCTGGCAAGTTCGTCAGCTCTCTCGTTCCCTTCAATGTCGCTATGTCCTGGAACGTGACGAGAAGCATGACTCTAGCCTGGTTGCACAATCGATTGAGTTTTTCCTGCCATCGATCTACTAGATTCGATGAGGTGATTGCCGAAATTATGGCTTTAATTGCAGCTTAGCTATCCGGAATAATAGCGATATTATGTTTGGGTGTTGGGTCGTTTATTAAGTCGTGACAGGCCTTGAGGATCGCTAGTAGCTCCACTTGGAAGACGCTAGCGAAATTTGGAAGGCGATAGGACTTCGATATGCCGAGTTTTTCCGAGAAAATTACGGCGCCTACCCCGCAGTCCATCCTTGAGCCATCGGTGAACAACGTTTTGTCGAAATCTGTCACTACTCTCCCACGCTTCCGTTCCGCTCTGCTTGGGAAGCTTGCAGCGAAGAGTTTCCTGAAGTTAAGCTCGGAGATATTTTAATCCGTTAGAGACATAACCAGACCGTATGGTAGTGTGTCCAGGATTTTACTGTGACCATAAAATCTTAGCAGTCCAGCACCCAGATTCCTTGAGTCGGACTGCTCTTAAGTTCCTACTTTATTTTATTTTTTGTAGTTTTTGTTTTAAAGAAGAAAAAAGACTTACCTTCCAAAATCCGCTGGTAACGACGTCAGTGACATGTCATTAAGGCCTAACACTGTAAGATTTTTCAACTGTGAAAATCCAGCTGGTAACCTTGGAATTGGATTTGAACTAAAATCAGCCACTTGGAGGCTTTGTAGATGCTTAATGTCATCGGGAATGTCTGGAATATCTGCAAATATATAAAACAAATAAATTTTAATTAATGAAGTCACTATAATTCTCTATATGTATGTATGCATGTATGTACAAAAACACACCCACACTTGTCTGAAAAATAAAAAAACAAATAAGACAAACTTCTCCACAGCATTGCAATGAGTGCATAAAAGTGTAACACCCAAGTGAACACTTCAATTCAAATTATATTGCCACCACACGCATACACTGGCCACGACGGAATATACTCGTGCTGGTATGGATAATTCCACTTCCAAAAGTCAAAACACACATTCCTCGCAGTACATGTATGTATCTGCGCTTAAGGAAATGCGACAAAGAATTCATATTTACATTTTGATAACGTTTTCGACAGCGCCACGCCGCACAGTGGTTCAGGATCGGAAGAAAGTCGATTTTATGAATATTAAATATAACGATATTTTCATTCTAATTTTATAAAACAATAGTTGGAGCATTAAATCCAATAAAAAATTCATAAAAGTTCCGTTATATTTAAGAAAAATGTTGAGTATGTGATAATGTGCGATTTTTGGCTAAAAACAAGTTATGATTGAAATATGCTGTTAGTTATGAAATAAGTAATTAGTTAGGTAGCAAGAATTATTCATATCAGTACACATTTCAGTGAGAGGTAGCCTTTAACATAGAGGTATTTTTTATCAATAACAAAGAGCTTTAATAGCTGTAGATCTTGTGTGCCAGAAGGCGCCAAGCTGAAATGTAATAGATTTGATGCATTAACCTTCAGCTTCACAAACAAAAAGAAATTAGCTGCGGTAATTTGCGGTTCTTGGGTTGGCACGCAATTTACGTAAAGTATTACTTCTTATTTTCAAATATCTTCTCATGAAGGTGGTAAGATGCGTCAGTGAACTGATCTGCTCAAAGTGGTCTTTTTATTACTTCAGGCTCCAAAGAAACCATAATCTTTTCTGTGAATTCGGAGTTAGCGAACGAAAATGTCAAAAGATATCAAAGAAAGTTTGCTTTAAAAAAAATAAAATTTTGATTTTTGACTTTTAACCCTTTCGGTACGGATTTTTTTTTACACATACAAAATTATTTGTGATGCGAATTGGTTGCTGGTCAAAGTAATGTGTCTTATTGCACATTTCAAAAAAGGATATCTAAGGACAAAGAAAATGTCCTGGAACGCAAATGCGACCATTAATAATTGCAGTAACTCAAACTAGATTGTGCACGAATACATAACGGGATCAAAGCATACGTAAATGATCGCATTGACTGTAAAACACTGATGGGACAAAAATATATAACAATAGGTGTTCTCGTAAAACGCGAACTCCTAATGGGACACATGTGTCCCGTTAGTACCGAAAGGGTTATGGGACCTTCTGGTCTAGATTTTTCAAAAAATTGATTTTTTTCTTTTTTTGATATTTCAAAAGTATAGGCTTTTAAAAGTATACAGTGCACTCGGGAAAACGTCAACGCTCGTTTACGTCAACATCCCAAAACGTCAACCCTCTTCTTTTTACATTGCCTACTCTAAAACGTCCACAAAGCTCTAAAACGTCAACTCTGAATAAAACAAAATTTTGAATTTAGCAGCAGTTAAAATACACAAATTTGTACACACACACATTTATTTTATGAAATCATTTCTGAAATTGGTGATTCCCCTTATAAGTAGAGTAGAAAAGTAGTTGCTACTGCACGTATTATCTTCTTATTTATGTTCAGTTGCTTTTTTGTTCTCGCAAGTATCACATTACCAAAATGAGCTCAAAAAAACCGAAAGTGCTAAAATTACAAGAAAAGGCAAATATTTTGGACTTATTAGGAAAGGGTACAAGTGCGGTAGCTTTAGCGAAGCAATATGGTGTAACAAAGTCAACAATTAGCAAGATAAAAATGAAAAAAAAGAAGATTTTGGACTGTGTTAATAACACACTTTCCGGTCCGGGAAAAAGAAAGACATTAAGAGCATCAGAGTTGCCGAAAATGGAGAAACGTCTGTACCAGTGGTTTGTTAAGCAGAGAGAAAGGAATTATCCGGTAAATGCATTAGCGCTCAAAGAAAAAGCTAAAGAGATCCATCTACAACTGAAAGAAAAAGAATGCTCGTTCAACGCAAGTGATGGATGGTTGCAGGGATTTAAAAAAAGATTTGGAGTTCGTCTGCTTAAAATAACTGGGGAAAAGCTATCTTCGAAACCTTCGCTTGTCGAACCATTTAAAGTCAAGCTGAAGCAAAAAATTGAAGAAATGGGTCTATCCCATGATCAGCTATACAATGCTGATGAATCTGGATTGTTTTGGAAAATTTTGCCAGAAAAGTCTTACGTATCAAGTACCGAAAAGACTGCTCCGGGCGTAAAAACTGAAAAACAACGAGTCACTTTTTTATGTTGTGCTAATGCTTCCGGAAGTCATAAACTTAAATTGTTGGTGATTGGGAAGGCAAAAAATCCACGAGTTTTCAAAAATTTCAACTGCCCTACTGAGTACAAAAGTTCCAAGTCCTCATGGATGACATCAGCCATTTTTAGCGATTGGTTTCACAGATCATTTGTGCCGCAGGTTAATATTTTTGCGCTGCAGAGAAAATATCATTTTCAGTAGCTAAGATTTTCTAATTTTAGGTAACAGATTTTCTTTTAAAAAAGAACTTGCCAGTTAAAGCGCTCCTCCTAATCGACAATGCTCCGTCTCATCCAAGTGAAATGGAGCTTAAAACCGAAGATGGAAACATAATTGCAATGTTTTTTCCTCCAAATGTTACCCCACTTATCCAACCAATGGATCAGAACGCAATCAAAATAACGAAGCTGTACTACAGAAACAGCCTCTTAGCCATGGTAGCGGCAAAAAATTTAGATCTAGTAGAGTCAATGAAAAGTGTTACATTAAGGGATGCTATTACAATTCTAGAACCCGCATGGAATAAAGTAAGCAAAGATACAATGGTAAAATGCTGGCAAAATGTTTTACGTTTCACGGAAAATGAGACAGATCCGGAGGAAGATATTCCGTTAAGCATACTGAGAGAAAATATGAACTCAGAAGTTCAGCAACAAATGGAGCTTGCAGTTGATCTGCTTAATGAACTAAACCCTCAGGTTTGTCGATTTTTACAATTGTTTCAACAACACGACAGGTCATTTTTAATTTTTTTCTTTAGGTTGACTATACAGTATCATACATTCAGGAGTGGAATGGAGATATTTTGCCGGATAATGTTTCTAATTCGTGTGAAATTGAGGAGTTAGAAGTGCTCGATGATGAGGAGAACGATTTAGATACAAATGTGCAGACAATAAAACCAAGCGAAGCCGTCGAAATATTAAGCAGGGCTTTGGATTGGGCTCAATGCGAGAATGTTGAGCAAAATGACTTAAATGTATTAAGACGTTTGAGAGAGAAGGCTCTCTTCCAAGTGTTGGAAAGAAAAAAACAGCAGAAAAAAATAACCGATTTTTTTTAAATGCATATGTGTGCATGTACAATTAAAAATATGATCTCATTTAAAATGTATTCTTTTGGCTCTAGTTGTGTTCTATGTTTCTAGTCAGGTTGAATGTCTTTTTTGTTTCCTTTTTGAATTTGTTTATGTTTGGTTTTAGTTTATAATTAATAAAAACTTTTAAAAGCAGATGTTTTTTATTTAAAAATTTTACATTCGTAAACGTCAACAATTTTTTAAACGTCAACACCCGCGGTTTTAATTAGTTGACGTTTTCCCGAGTGCACTGTATTGTTAAATTTTCGTATTACATTTCCATTGTTTTGACTTCTTCAGCCTATTTAGCAGGTCAGCGCAAAAGCAAGTAAAAGGAGCAGGTAAAATTTAAACTCATTTATCTCGAAACTTTTTTTTTTCTGCACGGTGTGAGACAAAAAAATTAAAAATCTACTTGACCGATTCGTCTCAAATTTCACTATGTTATTCAGGATCTATTGGTCATACAACACGATCATCAAACCGATGATCACCTATGCAGCGATAGCATGGTGGCCAAAAACTGAACAAAGCTCGACCCAAAACAAACTTAACAAGGTATATCGCTTGGCATGCATTGGTATAACAGGGGCCATGAAAACATGCCCAACAGCAGCCCTAGGAGCAATGCTTAGCCTTCCGCCTCTACACATTTCCGTAAAGAAAGAAGCTAGTCTCAGTGCCCTTAGGCTCCCCAATATATCAAACCTCAAAATAGGCAATTTCATAGGTCATCATATATATATATAAAAAGTAATAAAAAACGGTATTTTTTTCGAAACGTAAATTTCAACAACGCGCCGTTTTGTCAATTTTTATTTTTTTTTATTCATTCCAGTTCCTGCGATAGCCACTGTTAATTAAGATGTTTTTTGTTTTTCTTTGTTTTCGATCAGTGGAAGAGCCAAAAAATGACACACCAGCAAGACCCATTTTTTTAAAGAGGGCAACTGTAACACCAATTTTTGTTTAATTCAAATTATTATTTATTTTTTTTTTTTTAATATTTTTGGATATTGTTAATGTAGTAAAATATATCTACAAAGTTAATAATATTGCTCATTATTTTCATTAAAAACAAAGAATCCTAAAAACTCGTCAAATTCAATGGCGCTAGACCAGAAGGTCCCCTTAATTGTAATATTTAAATTCAAATACTTTGGTGCAAAATTCATCAAAATCGGTCCAGCACTTCAAGAGATATTGAATTATTTCCGCGCTTCCATACAATCTAAACCACTGTGCGCCGCAACATGTCGTTCAAAAGTATGTTTTTGAAAAAGAACACCCCACCCCACCACCACAAACAATTTTGAAAGGGTAATTTGTAGCAGTATATTTGTCTATTTATTTTCCTCCCTTTTCTGTGAAATTTCGAGTTGCTAGTTAGCCAATTAATTAGGCAGCCAACTAGTGACTTTGTGAAGTCCATTCTAATGCGGTCAGACATTAATCATTCACAATATAATTGACAAAAAGACAGAAACTGTTTTTCGTTTTTCACTTGTCTGTCGCCGCGTTCCAAATGGCATAATGTATTGTTTTAACCCGGATGTTGACGTTGCTTTGCAAAACTCTAGGGTTGTTGATCAAGTTGGTCTCAATGCATTGTCTTGGCTGGAAATGAAAAAAAGAAGCGAAATGGAAAGAAAAACCTTAACTAGAACGAAGGTAACAGTGAAGCAAAGAAAATGTCACTAATGCTTTTTTTTTTATTTCCTAGTTCGCTGCTGTAATGTATAAGTATAGCGCAACAGATACCGTTAACATATGTATGTACATAAGACTACATATTCATATGTACATATGTAGATGTTTTTTTTTTTTTTTTCGGGCACACCTTCCCAACACTCTTGGCCATTGTCACCCGCCTTTCTAAGGCATGATACATTTGAGTTGGGTGACGATGATGTGAGCATACTCGTACACACTAATGTAAGAGTCCAATGGCCCATTTTTATTACACAAACACATGGTTTTTTTTTATGATTATTGCTTCGATTGGAATCACATTTTTGACAGTTACTTTGTATAGTGCAAGTCATGTGTGACGGACAAAAAAAAGGCAAGGAATTTACAGAAAAGTTGAAAACTGTTTGGTTAAGTTGAAGGAAATAGCCATATGCTGGTATAGTACATAGTGCAGAAATACATATACAGTAGCTGGGTCATGGAAATCCGGGCAGTTGGGGAAAACGCTTTAAAGAGTTGTATATGTACTTTCATTATCTTGGAAACCGCAGTCAGTCTTTAAGGATTGAGTATGATTTTACTTTACTTCGATTCTAATAATCGTGTTCGTAGAATCTGGCGGATCAGAAATCAGCTCACAGACTGTAAGACGAAGGCTTCTAGAATTCTAGAACGTCCCTAGTGGGTGATAGGTCACCAAGTGCAGGTCTTTAAAATACACAAATCGTAAGGTTCATGTGATGTCACAAATCATTTTTAAAAAATATAAACTCGTTGCAATTTTAAATGTCGTCAAATCATCACGGTAATATACAGCCTTGGCCAAATGTATTAGGTACACCTTTCTTTTTTTATTCGCTGCCAAATCCTTTCCCGCAAGTAATTCGTTTGAATTCTATGAATTATGGCATCATTTTATGAGGTTGTAAGCGACTTTTTTAGTTAAAAAAAAATGCCCCAATGTACTTTTATGATGCAATTGCGGTTTTATGTGCTTTTTCCGGTGTGCGATCAGTGTACGTTCATTGCTCGAAATCGACAGACGCATGATTAATTTGACTTTCTTGCTCAAAATAGTGAAATTTATTAATTTTTCTTCTAAAATGCCAAAAACAAGTGAACTTAGTCCGGCAGAACGTGTAAAAATACAGTTGTTGTCTGAAGAAGGCAAAAATCAAACTCAAACAGCAAAAGAAGTGAAATGTTTATGTTGTGCAGTGCAAAACGCAATTAGGAGGTACAGCCAGACTGGTTCGCATGTAAATCATGCGGGAGAAAAGGGATTACCACGCCTCGGGGGGACCGACTTTTAATACGATATTCGCTCAAAAATCTTAAGAAAACCTCTTCTGAGCCCGCTTCTGAGTTATCGAATGATCGGGGAATAAGAATTTCTTCAAGAACCGCTAGAAGAAGACTTGAGGAAGTTGGACTTAGAGGATGCAAAGCAAGGAAGAAGCCATGACTTTCGGAAAAAAAACAAGAAAGCACGCTTGGAGTGGGCGAAAAAAGCTGGACATTTCACTGACGAAGATTGGTCAAAAATATTGCGGTCAGATGAATCTGACTTTGAGGTAAGTTTCATTTATCGATCACGTTTAATTTTAATACCAATGAAACTAATTTTGGTGATCCCTAGATAAATTTATCTTTTTTGAATGCCATTTTTGATCAATTTCCATATGTTTGGCACCACTGGTGTGACTTTTGTGAGGCGAAGGGTTGGAAAAGAGTACAACTCAGAATGCGTGGTACCGACTGTAAAGCAGGGTGATCTGGGGATGCATGGCTGCCAGCTGTGTGGGTGAAATGCATGTGGGGGATGGTCGGATGGACTCCGGCAAGTACATAAATATATTGGAAAATGTACTTCAGCTTTCCATCTCCAAAATTTTCGGCGACACCAACATGGAAAATGTCAAATTCCAACAAGACAATGCACCCTGCCACAATTCAGCCCTAACTACGAGGTGGTTTGAAGACAATAACACCGACCTGCTCGAGTGGCCTGAACAGTCCCCGAATCTCAACCCTATAGAATATTCATGGGGTATTCTCAAGCGCAGAATCCGAGAGCACTCGATTACATCAAAAGAAGTACTTAAAAATGTGTTACAGCAAGAGTGGAGTGATATTTCTTCGGAAGAGTGTCGCAAGCTAGTCAGCACTATGCCCAAGAGAGTCCCTGCAATCATCAAGGCTAAATCAGCACTATGCCCAAGAGAGTCGGTGCAGTCATCAAGGCTAAGGTAGCGTGACTAAATACTACTTATCCTTAGTAAAACTATTTATTTATCCCATCTGCTTCTTTTCATTTAATTTAAACTTTTGTTTTTCGAAGATATTAAGAATTGTATAGGGTGCCTAATACATTTGGCCAAGGCTGTATATTACTAGTGTGTCTGTGCGAGAACTCTCGCAAGAGAAAATCCAAGAGTTAATTTTGGGTAGAATATTTAGTTTCATCGATTTTTTAAATTTGTTAAAATTTATAAAGTGAAGGTGCAGGTGCAATTCGTCAGTGCCCCAGGAAATTCTCTTTCTTTTGACACCTCATTTGTTAATATTGGTTAAGTATGAGAGCCGCATATGGCACCTATACTACAGAAATAATATTAGGTCGTTACATATGAAGTTGCCGACTTTCATGTGGAAAGTTAAAAAACGATATTTCAAAAATTAAAATAGTTTATTCCAAAAAATAGTCTCCATTTACATCTGTGAGTCCTGTTTTACGGCATATGGGCTTATAAGTGATTGCCCAAACTTTGGAAAAGGTGGTAATCGGTCGGGGATAAGTCCGGTGAGTAAGGCGGATGAGCCAAAACTTCATAACCCAACTCCGCCAGCTTCAGCAACATCGACTGTGCAGTATGTGGTCTTGCGATGTCATGCAGCAGTATGGGACCATGCCTATTTACCAGTGACGGCTGTTTTTGGAGCAATTTGTTGTGCATTATGTCGATTTCTCTACAGTACGACTCGGCCGTGATTGTTTCTCCGCATTTGAGGAACGATTAATGGCATTATCTGGTCTACCACTTGGAAACTTTTCAGGCGAAAAATCTCCCTCGCTGAACTTGGTAAACCAGTTTTGAACAGTTGCCCTTAAATTTGTTGGTGAAAGCATTTTCTATGTAAGAAAAGAAGTCAACACAATGAGCTAATAGCGTAAAATAATTTTTACCGTTAGAAAGATTAAGCTGCACTCTTTTCTTTAAAAAAAACTTTTTTTTTCAATTTCTCTGCAGAACTTCACGTCACAACGATAACTTTAGGAAAGATCGGTAGGTCGGCAATTTTATATGTAACGACCTAATATATACAGTGGATCAAAAAAGTATTGGCAATTTTAATTTTTTTTCATTTTATTTAAATTTATACATTTTTAAAAAGGAAAATTATTTCATATAAACAAGTGAACAAAAAAATATTTAAGTTGGATTTTTAATTCATTTCAGTTTCAAGATCAACAAAAAATAAACAAAATAACAAAATTTGTACATCAAAAAAGTATTGGCAAATTTAGTGATGCTCTACTTTGGGGGAATAAAATAAAAGAGGAAAAGTTTTAATATTTTGTGTGTAGTCCTTTCGCGTTAATAGTGCTTGAAGTCGCTTGTCCATAGAATAAACTAGAGTTTATGTTTTGTCGCTGGATATCTTATTCCATTCTTCAAGGGCTACTCTTTTTAGCTCTGGTTTCGGTGTTTTCTGACAGCTAACTCCAAATGGTTCCATAAATTCTCTATGGGGTTAACATCTTGTGCTTGCGGAGGGGTTCTTATTTGCCGAGGAGCATTATAGAGCAGCCATTCTCGTGTTTTTTCCGCCGTGTGCTTGGGATCGTTGTCTTGCTGAAAGATAAACGTATCCGCAAGACCAAGCTTATCGATACTTTCCTCTATTGCGCAAAATGTCAATGTACATGACAGCTGTCATATGGCCTTCAATAAATGTGATGTTTCCAACGCCACTTGCTGCCATACACCCCCATACTAAAACTCTCCCTCCACCATGCTTCACTGTAGGTACAACATTTTGACTCTGAAGTTCCGTATTGGGCTTTCTCGAAACGTATTGTCTACCATCGCTACCAAAAATATTGAATTTTGATTCATCCGTAAAAATAACGGATTCCCAAAACTCTCTAGGTTTATTTAAATATTTTTTCGCGAAATCCAGACGCTTTTTATGATTGATTTCCGAAATAAATGGCTTCTTTCTAGCAGCCCTTCCGTAATATTTGGCTTTATGCAAAACATTTCGAAGAGTCTGGTCACAGAAATCTTTTTCGGTTGTGTTTGCGACTTGCTCAGCCAAAATTGGTGCACTTATTTTTGGGTTATTTCCTACCTATCTAACGATATCTCGTTTTTCTCTCTCAAAAAAGATACCTGGTCTCCCTTCTCTGTTCGCGTTTTCCGTCGATCCCGTGTTTTCATATTTTTTGACCACACTTCTCACTGTAATCAAACTAATTTTAAGTTCTTTTCCAATTGCACTATATGTTAAACCTTTTTGGCGCAAGAGTACAGCTTGGTTTTTTACACTAGTATCTAACTCTTTAGATTTACGCGACATTTTTTAAATTTTTTTTTAAACGTTTGTTAACTACTGAACACACTTCCTAGCACGTCAAAGACCTTAAGAAGGCTGGTTTTGTTTTGTCAATGGTGTCCTGTGCTTTCAATAACGGCTCCTATTTAATGATCTCTAGGTTTGCCAATTCCTTTTTGAGGTGTTAATTCAAATATTTTATTTTTTATTTATCTACCTTATAATTGAAATGATTTTAAATACTCATTTATTGCATAGTTTTGTTCTCTTGTTTGAAAGAAATTTTTATTTTATTAAAAAAAACATGATAAGATTACATAAAATAGGAATATTAAAATTGCCAATACTTTTTTGATCCACTGTATGATAATTCATCCGTTTCATTCAACTAATAATTATGTTTTTAAATTAAATGCAACGCTTAAACAAATCGGCTGACCAAACATTAAAAACAATGCGTGTGCGTATGGTTAACATCATAACCTCTTACCGAATCTTAAAAATGCATCCGAAAGTCCATATAAAGAAAAATATTCAAAGTTATCAATTCCGGATTCCTTTGAGATTCCATCAAGTGGGTACTTCAAAACAAATCACGTGTTTGCCAAGAGAAGGGTGAGCTTACTCCACAGCCTTTCTTTTCTATGAATACCGGACCAATAGAAAGGGTCACAATGTACACATAACCACAATGACGATAGTCATCGAACGATTTTATAGATTCATGCATGCTATTCAGGTGCGAGGTATGTTCATGTGAAGTGTACCAGTCGAGTACCTACTCCAAACGGTAAATATCTTCCTTTCTTTCCTTTTGTAAAATCAATAATTCTCTAGAATTGGAACGTCCATGAATCAACAAGAAGAAAGAGAAGGCGCTTTGTTCCTTTTTTTTGTTGACTTAAATTTTGTTGTACCTTCTTGAGTTTAAGTTTTTAGTTGAACCATCGATATCGTGCAAAAGCAGTGAAATATTGCGGGGGCTTTGTTTGTACACAGCCAATGTCACGGATTTGCATCGCAACAGCATTAACATCATATTCACTCAACGGCAAAGCGGCGGCGTCGTCGCTTTCGTCGTGTGTCGTCGTCTCAACCCACATTGTAAGTCGATGGATCTAGTTTCATTGATTCTGATGGATAGAGTAGTTTGTCTCCCTCTAGCAGGTGGCAATTAAAGTATACCTATATCTGCAAATACCGTCATAGTTACACATAAATAGAAGGTACCTACTTTTTTTAGCTGTTTGTACAAGTGTGTGGGAGTTGGGGGATTAGGGGGAGTCAAAATGAGGTTAATACCTACTTTTTAACTTGATTTCTTATGGGAAGAAAATGCAGTTAGAAGGTATGACACAGAATTGTAGTAGACACAGGTGAACTCAGTTTTCCCACACCACCATCCATTCCCACCACAGGGATCATCGAACTAACTTGGCCAAGATTTTTGCCAACAAAAAGAACCAAAAAAAAAAACAAGCCGCCGTCATTGAACGCTGGAACAACATGCAAATCCAAAGATTAATCAAAGTGACCGACATACATATCATTCAACGTCAATGGGAACATTAAGCAGCTGAGGTACACAAGAACGAGTATCTATACATCTTTACCTATACCTATACCTGTGTGTATGTTTACGGTGTATCATGAGTGTGGCAAGTGAAGCATTTCCTCATTGTTTACATTTAATGGAAGAAATTTGCTTCTGGTGAGGTAAGTACAATAAGTACCGTGTGGCATTTTTAATGCAGCCCTTAAAAAGAACAAAAACAGCCAGCAGACAACTGTGCACCTACCGGATGCATTAATAAAATTAACACTCACTTCGAATGGTTGCACTTGATTGCACTTTGCATAGAAATTTAAAGAAACTCCATGAATTACTTTTACAAAAGTATGAAATTACGGGACAGTTACATAAAACACTCTAAAGCTGGGTTTATAATGTAACGAAAACTTGAGACTCCAATTTTTATGAAATACAGACAATAGGGCGACCGTGGCCGTGGTGGTTAGTGCGTTGGACTACTGCGCATGCTGCTCGGGTTCAATTCCAACCCGGGTCTAACACCTAAGAAAGTTTTTCACGGATTCCACCTCTTTCGAATGTCTGACAAGCAATCAAAGAGTATCATTTGTCATGAGAAGCTTCTCATTCGCGAAAGTAACACGCACACACAAATGGTTGCGCGAAGCTAGGCTTGGTTCTGTAAAGGACTGCTGACGCCGTATATTTATTTACTAGCTGTCCCGCCCGGCTTCGCCCGTGTGTCATTTTGTTCGAAGAATCAAAGACAGTGCAAACGCACCTCAAGGTTTGCAGTCTATCAATATATACAATCCACAAGTGTGGATTCAAAGCATTTGTAGTTTGAATAAACGACATTTCGCATTTGTTAGAGTGTTTTTATTTTTGCATTAATTTAAAGAATATTGCGAATAAATAAGTTTAAAAATCGGCCTATAATCGGCACAGGATGTTAAATGAACTGGAATACGAAGTTTTACTTCATTGTGCGCATTAGTTTTTGTGTTTATCGAATCATAAGATTGACAGGTAAGAGCGCCACATTGAGATTTATATATTAGTATGATATTTACAGACAATAGGGTACAGGCCTGTTATTACTAGAAGCTCAACGGCTGCTTATTATTTATTTATTTAGTTGGCGCTACAGCTCGAGGTGAACCTGGGCCTGCTTCTCGCAACCATCTGTGTGTGCGTGCTATATTTTTGCCCGAATGGAAGGGACCTACAGTTTTTTGCCGACTCCGAACGGCGAGTTGAGAAGCTCAATCGTGACAAATGATACTCTTTGATGCTTGTCAGACATTCGAAAGAGGTGGGCACTGTGAAAAACTTTCAGGTGTTTGCGGCGGGATATACCAGATTTTTTAAGTTGATACATAATAGGTGTCCACATAAAGGAGAGCCGATTTCTACTGTATAGATAGGCTAAGCAGAGCACGAAATAAGTCAGAAAATTATTTTAAATAATTTTATCCACATTATTCCACGCCTCTCTTGACCTTTTTTATCTTCAACGAAAACAACACTTTCTGCATGAGAAACAAAAAAAAATGTCTGTTGCGAATGGGAAACAAAAAACATTTCAGAAACATTTCAAAAACATTTCAAAAATATTTCATCAGCCAACATCAGAAACACTTCAGAAACATATCAGGAATGTATTTTGTTCCTGAAATGTTTCTGAAATGTTTTTGAAATGTTTTTGAATAGTTCCGTTCGGTCTGGACACACCTAGATGTTGTCTCATGATGTTTTTATATACATTTTAATTCATAGTACCATCTACTAAACACAAATCACCCACACCAAAAACGGCAAAGCAACCCCACAAGAACATCCACTATGTCTCACAGTCTGCTGTACATGGCTTGGCTTCAATGACTCTCCATGTCTTCTCCAGTCCCAAGACCTTCCATCCGTGCAATATCGGTTGATTTTTGTCTCAACAGACCAAACTACGAGTACCTTACTTCAATCCATTTCCGACCAGCTTATATATGTACATGGCGTCCCAGCTAATCCTTTAACTGGAGATTCCTGAAATTCCGGCGAACAAAATATCGTACGGCAGGGGGGGGGGTCCATTTTCAACACCGATTTGGTGGTAAGACAACTTTAAATGATATTACTTCTGAACTATTATCAGTAGCGCATAAAAAATGTTGAAGACTTCATGTAATTCTATGCAGCTACAACAAGGTTATGGCTCTTTAAACTCAGAATTATGAAAATTTGTTGTCCCAATTTTTTACTTAAAATGCATTTTTCTCTTTAAACAATTTTCTAAAAATTATGTGAAACTCCTTTTTCGCTTTTATGTCTTATTTGGACTCGTCCTCTGAGGAAAGAAATACTATATGTAATTTTTTTGCCTCCTTTTTTAATTCTGTATATTCTTCTATAGATTTTCAATCTGACAATTTATTCAATTTATGCTCAGTCATTGACCTTGGCGATATAAATATAGAAGAGCTTGACGTGGAGGAGGCACTTAGAAGTCTTAAAAGTAATATTATAGAAGGTACTGACAAAATTCCTCCTATTTTATTAAAGTACTGCGCAAAGTCCTTATCTATGCCGCTCTGCCAAATATTCAGGAAATCAATTGTTTGTGGAAAATTCCTTGATGTTTGGAAAATATCTCACATTGTTCCAATACATAAGTCTGGTCCTAAACAAAATGTCTGTAACTATTGTCCAATTTGTAAGATCTCTTCCATTCCTAAATTGTTCGAAAAGATTGTTTATAATAAAATTGTTTTTCTTGTTAACAATGTAATATCGGACCACCAATATGAATTTACTAAGGGAAGATCTACTTAAACGAATCTGGCACTTTTTTGCAACTATGTCGTGAATCATTTCGAACTTGGTAGACAAACTGATGTTATTGTTACTGACTTTGCAAAAGCATTCGATAAAGTTAATCATCGCAGCCTTATTCAGAAGCTTTCGACTATGAGATTCCATTCTTCTATGCTAAGTTGGCTAGAGTCCTACCTAGTTGATAGGGTCCAATATGTTAAAATCGATGATTGTCCTTCGGTTCCTATTAAAGTAACATCTGGTGTTCCTCAAGGGAGCGACCTTGGGCCATTATTATTCCTGTTGTTCATCAACGATCTACCACTCGTCGTCAAACATTCTGAGCGCCCTCTATTTGCCGATGATCTTAAATTATTTCGGTCCATTAAATCAGAAACCGATTGCGACTTATTACAGCAAAATGTGGCCGCAGTCAATGACTGATGTGAACGGAATAACCTTCTTCTTAACGTCTCTAGATGTCAATGTTTCAGTCTATTCTGATCTAATGTTCCTATTATGTATCAATACCTTATAAATTCTAATCCTCTAACTAGAGTAACTTCTAAGAGAGACCTTGGTATCATTCTCGATCACCAACTAAATTTTAGAGAACATACGGATTATGTACTTTGTAAAGCCAATGCATTGCTTTGTTTCCTAAAAAAAAATTAGAAAGATTTTTCCGATCCGTATACCCTAAACGCTTTATTTGTATCTCTGGTAAGATCCAACTTAGAGAATGGCATTATAATATGGAATTCATGCTATGAGACTTATTCTAAAAGATTCGAGAGAGTCCAGAGAAACTTCACGCGGTTTATGATAAAACAGCTAAATTGGCGTATAGACAAGCCAGCTTATAATTCCAGGTGTTTGTTAATAGGTATCAGTAGTCTTGAATATTATCATAAGTACTTTTCTATCATATTCGTAAGAGACCTGATTCACTATCAAATTCGTTGTCCTAAATTATTGTCATTGCTTGAGTTTTACTCACCGTAGTTATTTCCACTTTCTTGAAAATAATAATATGACTAATTACGCTCGTAATGAGCCAATTGCGAGTTGTATCAGAGACGCAAACTCTATGATAAGGTCTATGGTTTTATTCTTGGATTGTTCCAGAGCAATTTTTAAAGACAAACTTCTTTTTCTTTTAAACCAACTCTAGAATCCTAATTTTTTTATTATCGTATTTTAATATTCTAACTCTTATTCCATACCTAGTTTCTTACTGTTATCTTTCTTCATTTAATATAATGTACATAATTCTAGTTAGTCTGTAAGAGGTTTATAATCTTATAGATGAGGCAATAAATAAATAAATAAATTAATAAAGATTATACCTCTAAACGGGGACGCCCTGTATTTTTTGACGAAGGATAGTCATGTCTTTAAATTATTCTTTGAAAGCGCAGGCTTTTTATACTTTTCAAACGTTTCGAGTTTCTGTTTATGAAGCATCCGATAAGCTGTCCATCGGCTTACTTTTTTTCCAGTAGCCTTTTCCAATTCTTTCGTCGCTTCTGCAGCACTTCTTATACTTTGGACTAGTACGTACCTGGAAAGGCATCGCTCGTCTTGGTCGGAAAGTTTTCTCGGAACGACGAAGTTGCCATAGCTGGATATAATAAATAATGGGCGCTTCTGACTTGCTTAGTTGCGCACCCACATTTTAAATGGACACTTATTATATCACATATTTAAATGTAATGACAGATGTACCTATTTATTTTCATAAATAAACACTTGTTAAATCCACACATTCGGTCACATTCTCCTTTACATTTTAGTTATTTTTTACCTTAACACACATAGTTATCAACATGTTTTATTCTTTTTATATATCTTTCAACTCACGAATTCAATTTAAAATAAATGAAGTAAATCAATTATAATATCGCAAAAAAAAAAGAGAATGCATAAAGCAAATAAATTAATTCCAAATATCCAAAAAGAAAACATCTGCATAACATCGTTCAGTAATAATTCACTAGCACGAGATATTCATTCGCAAACTTATTTTGAAATTTGTTACTTTTTCTTTTCATTTTAAGAAAACAAAAAAAAAAAACCGAAAAACTGGCGTGTGGAGATGTTCCCACATCACTTGGAATCTCTTTATTATTTTTTTCCGTAGATCATTGGTGCTTGATGGAAAAATCCTCAAAGTGTGAGGAGGAAGATTCAGTTTTGTTTATTTAATTATTTGTTTGCTTTTTTTTCTGTTCAAAAATTCATTCAATGTCGCTTTGCTTACCGTGTGTGTGATAAAGTCGGCAACCCCAAATAAAATGTATATAAAATCGTACACCCTCTTACTGGATTTTCTTTAAATATTCGAAATATTCTATTTATATAACGTTCAGGTAAAATACGGAAAAAGGGGAAATAAATTGCTTTTATCGTGAATTTTTGCGGTTTAATTTTCTTTTTTATACCGTTAGCTACGACTACACTCCTTGTTGGCAATACTTTTCAATTAATTAATAGGTACTGTGGTGTTCAGTCTGAAAGCGCACAAAATGCCGGTTATAATTAATTTAAAGTGACGAAAAAGAATTACAGCTACTTTGATATAATTATGTACACTATGTACTTACACGGGGAGAATAATGTGTAAAAGAGGGGGATAAACCTCCGATGGTGGGAGCATAGTATTTATGATAGTTCTGGTCGTAAGCTCTGTAAATAGGTAGCCACCAAAATTATTCGTCATGGGTTATAAAGAAGGTAGAAATGTGTTAACTGTACACACGAGTACATAAACATTAAACAAACCTACATACATATACATATGTATTGTATACCCAAAGTCCAAAACTAGACAATGTGAGGTCCGACAATGTAATGAATTTCCCAAGGAAATTCAAATCTTTGAATTTTGTTTGGTTACACATAATCCGTTCATTCGATGCTCAACTTGAAAGAATATTGAACGCAAACATAATCAAAACTTTGACCCGCTGTCCGTAACGAATTCCATAGGGACATTAATGTGGGTTATTTATTTATAGTTATTGATTCTGAACTATGGCTTCGAATTAATATCTTTCAGTGTGTGATCGAATTTAACGAAAAACGCGTTTTAATGGAGAAAGTTGATATTTTCAATTACATTAAGGGTTATGACTTATGAACTTCGCTGGAAAAATCTAAGAGTGGTAGTTGCGTCAATGTTTGATATGTATCTACATCTGCATATTATATACCTACATATGTATGTGTATAAGAAATAGCTATTCGTTTAATCCCTTACAACTCCAAAACTAACCATCCGATTGAGCTGAAACTAACAGAATATATTTGTTAATAAGTGAGAAGTGTTCGTAAATAAAAAGTTTTCAAATTCTCTGATACTGAACACCAATATCTCAACTAAATAAGCTAAGAGAGAATTTTTTGGAAATTGCATGACTTAGGGGGTAATTCACGAGCCGCGGAAACAGACGAATAAAGTGCCGTGCGTATCGAGAGCTTACGAATTCGTATGACTGTAACACAAGCGTATGAAACAGGCGAAGTGCATGACCAACGTGTCGCAAATGTACGTAAATTACGAATTGCAAACAATAAACGACGAATTATTGCTTAGTTTGTATTCGAATGTAATGTCTTCGATGACGAACCGGAAAGTAAAGTATAGTGAACATGCATTAGATGTTTTTGGACCAATGAACGAATTGTGACCATATTGCCAAACACTGAAGTACAAAGGTGAAACGCCAGGAATTTGCTGATGCGAATGGAAAAACTGTGTTGCCGATATTTAATCCGCCACCAGAGCCATTACTCTTTTTGATGTTAGAAAAATCGATTCATAAGAATATTCACGTATTTGATATACAGACGTAATTAAAATTCGTTCACAGACATTTAAGTTAGACATCCGACTCGAAAATATTTCATGACACTTTTAGACAAAAACACTGTTCTCAATGGGCGTAGCGAAGCGCACCGAGTAACCACTAGTAGATATTAAAATAATAAAATGCGATTTTAAATAGCAGCTTGAATCGAACAAAATGCTAATTTGTTAATAAAATCAACAGAAATCCGTATTGCAATTTGAAACTGATAAAACAACAACACTGCAGCAATCATTATTTCTCTGTATCCTTCAATCCTTGCGATTCGCAGAAGCAAGCATTATACTTCTTATTTTAGGAAACCTGGGGCATAGATGTTGGCGTAAAATCTGTGACGGCGTAAAATCTGTGACTGAATACATCACGTGTCTGCCATGGTCTAATGGAGGAACAAATTAAGATATTCTATACATCGCTACATTGGAGCAGACAAATTAAATCAAACAATGCATATTAGTGAAAATAGCTGATCTCATTCTAAATGTCGTTATAATCGATAATCAAAACAAATAGGCAAAAACAAAAATGTAAACTTACACTGAATACTAATATGTATCTATGAATGGACGAGTATGTAGGACAACCATTCGTTATTATATGTGTCATTCATTTATTAATTAGTTATGAAATCATCAGGATCATGAAGTAACTGAAAGTTTTACTTCTTACCCTGATTGTTATTATCATAAAAATAACTAAATAGATTCTATTTTCGTATTAAATATAATATCTACGTTGGAGATGTGCGCACAGTTTACATAGAGATTCGATACTACACTTAACTAAACTATGTATGTACACTAGGGTGTGTCATTTAGTATGGCAAAAAAATTTTATATTTTTTTTTTTAATCTAATACCTCTCAAAAGTTGCATTGGGATCCTAGGTGTCACAATATGTAAAAAAAAGTTCCAAGTTTAATGTCCTTTTGGCTCGCTCAAATTGGTTGAAGTTTCGGAAAAAAACGTTTCTTAGTGCTATCTTCGCTTATTGCTCGAAAATAGCCTAGTGTTAATTTTTGCAAAACAAATTACTTAAAATCAATAAACATAAAGTATGTAAGCAAATAAAATAAAAAAAACGTATACAATTCATATTTTTATTAAACAAAAATCAAATCGGAAATAACTAAAAAATTTTAATTTTACACTATTTTTTGTTGTAATACATTTTTCTTAAATTTTTTTGTTATTTGATAAATATTTAAAAATGGAAGATTTTTACTGTTCTTGAACCTTGTTTAACTAGTTTTTGTGTACAGATGTAAAAAAAAAAATAACATGCCAACGGCCTATTTTGAGCAATTTCTTCGAAACTTTAAGTGATTTGAGCGAGCCAAAAGTGTTTACTTTCCAAAATGAAAATTATAGATGTAGTAATTAATTTTAATCAGCAATGCAACTTTTGAGAGGTATTAGACATGGAAATTCAAAAGTTGAAAAATATGACACACCCTAATGTACACAGTGTGTCAAGTGATGTCCCGGACACCATTATCTCATCAACCAAGAGCGCCATCTATCTGTTCGAACGTTTTAAAGCTTGAATCTTCCTTTACTACCTTCATGACCAGGGAACGGATTTTGTTGATATGCCTTTTTTGCCTTTTTTTGCCTTTTTTTATTCATATTCCCTTTTTTTGCCTTTTTTAATCCACGCTGCCTTTTTTTGCCTTTTTGGTACTATTTGTCAAAGTGGCTGTGCACTTTCTTCTTATCTATACGATTTGTCCTTGCTCACACGAAAGAAAGTTCAGTGTCCACACGTATGAGAGCAGGTTTTTCTCTCGTATGAACATGCACATAACCGCACGCGTTGTTTACACTAGCGCGCATAAAAAAAAACCCCTACACACCAGTACAACCCTAAATACATTTGTATCAACTCAGTATACATGCGCTTTTTCTTGTCCCGTACGTGCACAGGCATTCGCCGCAGTTTTACACCGCGTCTCCACGTGCTATTGCAAATAGCAGGATTTCACAGCAAGCTATAAAAAAGAGAACTGTCAAATTTGTGTTTAGACAAATTATATCTTGATAATATATTTTTTACTCAGCATTTCTATAATTCCACAAACATGGAATTATCTCTTCTTGTTACATTTTCCAGTCAGCCATAATTATTATTTTTTTATTCAAACGAACGCAACCAATTTCACTCAAATGTCAAAAATTTGCAAGATATCTTTAGCTTGCTAGATATCCTGCTATGGATAGCTTGCTATCTCAATTGTCTTGCTATTTGCCGTCTCCATTAGCTATTTTCATAGCGTGCTAATTATCTTGCTATAAATTTTAGCTCGTGGAGACGGCCTGTTATTTAACATCTTTCTTTTCATCTGACAAAAACCGTTAGACATCTGGGAATTTTTTTTTCGTAACTGTGCTCCTTTTCAACTAGATTCATAGACTTTCACATACTGGTCATACTTAGTGCTAGTCTGTTGAATATTGCGCGTGCTCAAATGCGTGCTGTTCCCAAAATATTTTGTTCCTTTTCATTAAAAGTGAAAATGCTCCAAGTAATTTGAAAAAGATTTTTTGTCGACCCGAGAGACCACATATTTAAGTATTGACAAATTACAGGTGACTGACTCCTAGTATTTAGTTGTATGTATTTTAATTTGAGCACTTGATCTTAATGCAGTGCGTAGTATTTTGAAGAAGAGGTGTTAAAGACTTTGAACGGACTCAAGTAAAAATTACAACAAGCTAAAGGGCCAGTAGCTGAAGATGGGATGAAAACATTTTAGGTACGCGGTTTTTTCAGCAAATTTGCGAAATGGCGCTGCAAACTCTAAATTGGACTCAAATGTTAAAGTCAAGGACGTGACATCTCTTATCTTGGCTCCACTAGGCTCTGCCATATTGAAAGGTTTTTTATTTCATTCAAGGCTTTCCTAAGAGATAAGTAATCGCAGGCGACTGTTACCAGAGAACTTCAAAATGTTTTGGGTTACAATGTTAATAATAATGCATAAAAACCTTTGTTATTAAATGCCTTTTTTGCCTTATTCTGCGGTATTATTTTGCCTTTTTTGGCTTTTTTTAGTCAACAAAATCCGAACCCTGTTCATGACATTTAACAATAATGTATAAAAAATATTTTTCCAGACTACCTTTCCATTTAATGTTGAAATTTTAACATGGAACAAAGAGCGGGCATTAAATCTCACGCAAAACTTAGTAAAAATGCATCATAAATATTTCGATTGGTGCAACAAGTGTACCGGGGAAGGACAACTTCAGTTCGGGCACTTGAAATGATGCAAAAAGCACGTGATTGTAGGGAAATAAGCTCAAATCATTGTGCATAATTGTCTGTTTATTCCCATTTGACCAGATGAGTATCCGGGTCGAAATCCTGTGTTCTAACTGAATCTTGGTGATAAGACCTTCTTGTTACTGCCCCACGCTCGGCAAAAGAGTTAACTAACATCATTCCGGTCCATCTGTTCAGAGGAATTTCGCCAAATGACCGCTAAAACTCACTGACAGAGCTGAATATGGTATCCGTTTAAAACTCTTTGCCAATTGAGAACTCTGCACTCTCTTAGCAAAGTCTAGTGCTATGTGACAAAAAATGTATTCGCTTCTCTGGATAGATCGCAGTATGGTTTGTCGACAATTGATCCTTTTGTCACGTTTAAGCACTCTGCAGAGATATAAAGCCTAGTATGCAGGATGGTAAGCCATAGCTCTGGGATTATCTGTAACTTTTAAAAGCATCTTTTGGTAGTGCAAACTATCGACTGGCGGCAGTATCGGTAGCCCTAATTTTTATTTTAAGTTTTGTAGGCCTAATATATGTATACTATGTCTTTTCTGGATATAAAGAAATATGGCATATGAAGGTGAAATTTCTTGTAGTACTGAAGCCACATGTGAGCTATTTGCGAGGTTTTTTGAGTCCATTTATGTTAAGCATTCAATTTCTAATAATCATTTGGATGATAGATAACTTTATAGGCTCAATACATCTCTCTAATAATGATGTCATTCAGGGCATACAGTCTATGAATTCCTGCCAAAGTCCTGGTCCTGATCATATTCCTTTTGATGCTCTTCTAAACCAATGCAAATTCTCCTTATCAGTTCCTCTCTGTATTCTTTTTAATCTTTCTTTGTCGTCTGGTGTTTTCTCAGATGAATGGAAACTTTCATTTATAACGCCTATTTATATAGCTGGACATAGGCAAAAAGTCGTGAATTATCGTGTCATAAGCAAACTTTGAGCTCGCAGTTTTGTCGGGTATCCCCCAAGGAAGTCACTTAGGTCCCCTGCTTTTTAATATTTTCATTAATGATATCCCAAAACTACTGCGTCATGCTAATTGTTTAATGTATGCTGACGACTTAAAGATCTTTTTACGTATAAAAAGTATAGATGATGGCCAAATTCTTCAAAATGAGTTAAATATTATTGTGCACTGGTGTCAACGCAACCGACTTTTGCTTAATATACATAAGTGCCATTCTTTCTCTGTTCATCGTATTTTAAATGTTATATTGTATAACTATAGAATCTCCTCGTTTACACTAAGTAGAAAAACTGTAATTAAAGACATTGGTGTAATTTTTGATGCTAAGCTTACATTTACACCGCATATTGATTATGTTGTTGCTAAGTCTAATTCATTGCTTGGTTTTCTTAAACGTTCTTCTCTTGAGCTCTGTAACCCGTACACTCTAAAATCAGTCTACATGTGTTTAGTTCGTCCTTTACTTGAATACTGTTCCATTATCTGGTGTCCGACTTATGCCAATTCAAAAATTCTGTTGGAAAGAATACAAAAGAATTTCACAAGATTTGTCGTGAAAAAAATGAAATGGAATCTTGGTGCTATGCCCCCGTATCCAACAAGATGTGCCTTAATCGGACTAGATACCCTCGAAAATAGGAGAAATGTTCATTTTATATTGTTTGTTCATAATGTTTTTTCTTATAGACTTATATGTCCTGATATTCTTTTTAAATTTTAAATCCACGTAACTTATTATTTATTCCTAAGCATAGTTATAATTATGGTTTCAATGACCCTTTAACTAAATGTATAAAACCTTTTAACTCAGTATGTACAGAGATTGACTTAAGTTATGATAGATCTAAGTTTAAATTATAATTATTGGATGTTCTTGGTCCTAACTAAATTCCTTTTTTTTTTAATTTTATAATAACATATCTGAAATCTGTTAGAGTTAAGCTCAGTAGATGGAATAATAAACTAAACTAAACTAAACTAAACTATATTTTCGAAAGCCTAAGTAGTATGTATGTATACTGAAACTAGCCGCTTTATTTCCGCCGAAAAACAATAAACATTAGAACAACAATTATGCGACGAATCATCACAGATGCACATTAAAGGCTTTATTCAAACAAATGAGGAACAAACCTATTGGATTATTTAATAATTCGAATTGTTCCACAATGCGTATCGTAAAACTTACTCACCCATGAATAATTGGGTAAACAAATTAAAATATCCCACACTTGGGTTGGCAGTCACAAACGAATTCACCAAGAGTGCAATTCACTGAAAACTGCCGATAAGATCACCCACTTACTGGCAGGCTTAAGCACTTAATCCCGAGGAAAAACACATGTTGTGTTTGGATTTAATTAACACGAAGCACACCCTCCCATGCCCAGAATTACCCATCATCCAACAGGCGTTGATTGAAAGGAAAACATCCATAGACACACATCCGTCATAAATGTGATTTGAAGTGGTCTCTCATTTCGACAAAATTTCAAGTCCCAACTTTTTGCCTTCCGAATGGATGCAAAAAATGTTCATGATTAATATTTTCTGCAGTTCCAAATAAAAGGACTTTTATTTCCATTTTCCTTTTTGAATAAAACCAACGAGAACAATAACTAAAAGCGAAGTGCTTACAAAAAAAAAAGTAAAAACTGTAATTGTTACACTGCCAAGAAATAGTGGATGCTGGCTAACGTGATGTTTAAGAGAAAAATAAAAATAAAAGTGCACCCTGAACGTTTGCCAAGCGGATATCAATGAAATACTCATTCTATGCGCAAGGATTATGTTCATCATTTTGTGGGGCATTCCTCTCTGCTAGACCGCGCACGCCTTGCCATTGCTATGCCAGACGAATAATTTCAAAATAATGACTTTGGGTGGCGGTTTTCTATGTATGGCGGCTTTGATGTAACACGAAACGCTGGAAGTCACTGACCCAAGGATTTATTTGTGCATACATTTCGCAGCGTTATAATGGCTGGACCATAGAGAATATGGCTGCACAGTCATAGAGTAAACCGTGATGTATGCCGTACCATCTGTGGGCGATTCCAGTACATTTTTTTTTTTTTTTTTGGTTTATAGTCTGGTAGGTAAGTTCTAAAATTTATGAAAATATTTATGCTGAAAAACAGCTTTCGGTAGCTTGAATTGCCCATTAAAACCTTATAGATTCACATAATGTTCTTTATAATGAAAAGAAAGATTGAAAGGGCTTTTTATTACAATACATACACTCCTCGACAACTGGTTGAGACAACCCACTGATTTCGGCGTTTTTCGATAATTTTGTTCCGTATGTCATGCAAATATTGCTGTTAGGTTATCAGTATCAATTTCTAAGAAAATTCTAATCACCATTAATCCTTTTTTCCCTTACTTTTCTTGTAATTTGCTTTTTGTCACTAATTACCCGGGACAAGTGGTTGAGAGAAGGTTTAAATACTTTGGAATTTCAGTTGTGGATTCCAGTGTGAATTGTTTGTCAGTTTAAGTGATTTGGTTTTAAAGAAAGGAAGTAAACAAGTTCAAAATGGAGTCTGGACAGATGTTAAACCAAACAAATATCGAAAATATTAAAAAATGTGCCAAAGAAGTGAAAAACTTTTGAGTTGTTTCAAACTATATGCCATTTTCACGCAGTTATTTCCACTAAAAAAATTTCACCGTGGATCGTATTTTATGTATTTTTTCACGCTGAATCGAATGGTGAAGTTTGTTTGGCTGTAGGAGCAACGCCAAAGAAGCTACAGCCCACAGAATATCCGCCTTCGGTTTTATTTAGTTTTATATGGAATAATATTTCGTACGAATTGTAATAATTTTTAACTGTAATAAGCACTAATCAATTGTCCTTGAAACAAGCCTACTTTGGTTACTCTAAGTTTAATACACTAGAAGTTATGATTGAATAACTATTGGTAACTCTTTCTCCGAAGAAACTTTTTGCAACACCCTGTAGCTCAGTGGGTGTTCAAGATAAACCCAACCCTCCGATACGATTTTTTTCATAGCGTGAACCAATGAATCAGATCCCAATATATCTGTATCCCAAACCGGACCACCCTGTATACAGGCACTGCCTATGGTTGAATTTTATGATGGAAGGCACTTGTTCAAACCTGAATAGCGGGCGGAGTCGGACCAAGTCGGATATAAATCTTTCGCATATCTTTCACTAAATATCTAAGGTAAACACCTGTGAAGTCCGTTTTTTGGAACAACTCGGAACTTTTTTGTACGGGTTGAATTTTCCGAAAATACAGGCAGTATTTACGTTATTTCCAACAAAAAATTACATGCCCTGGCTACTAAAGAACATAGAATGTTTCTATTTCCTGACATTATTTACAGATTTTTATACTCATTTTTGAGGTTGTTTATTGAAAAAACCCGTGGGAAAACGGGACCGTGGGTGCCAAAATTTAATTGATATGTCCACCAGAGTCTATATAACAGCTGTACATACTTTGAAAAGCCGTAGTAGATACATGCAATTTCGACCCATGTCGCGATTTTTACACCATTCGTCCCACTGTGCGGCGCCGGCGGCCCCTATTTAGAGAAACGTCAAATTCTACAGCAATAACAAGGAAAATCGGGGTTTCAGCAGGAATTTCGAACAGAGATAGAAAACTAAGGACTTGAACAAACACGCACTATTACAACGTCATCGGAAAGAAACATTTGCCCTTTGCCAAAAATCATTTAAGATTTAAGAAGCATTGGAAAACTGTTATCTTCACAGAAGTATGAGCTATTGTTAAGCCGTTAAGACTCATAATTTGGGCAGGAATATTATTTCAAAATAAGGGCAGGATGAAGAGTGAAGTTCACCCCAAGATCTTAGACAAAGAGATCGTGCAGCATAACCAAGAAAAACTTGGCAAAAATTTCATCCTGCAAGAAGATAATGCAGCAATCCACAAAGAGTGCTTCTAGCGTAACAAAGTTTCTGTTCTTGACTAGCCAGCATTGTCTCCAGATCCAGACCTGAACATATTTGAGAATGTATTATTTGCAGCAAATATGAAGCAAAATGATCGAGAAACGACGAAATCAGGGAGGTGTCTCAACCAGTTATCGGGGAGTGTATTACATTCCTCTTAATCCAGTGTGTTTAGAGCGGGAAGGAGAGATTGGGGACTAAACTGCTCGAAAAAACACCCTCTCCTACACCATCGTTGGTTTTAGAACCATTGCTGGTGTGGAAGTATAGACTTATCTGCCTTGGCCCTCATAGCGTCCCAAAAGGGGATAGTGACCTGGAAGTTTTTGTCAAAATTGAGCTTCGGTACTATGTTTTTGAGGAGAGTTAGAAGATCTGTGGCCGGCCTTTAGCCTTATGGCTACGCTTGCGGCCATTTACTTCTCAACTATATCAAGAGGTGGGAGATAAAGTAGGATGTCTCGTACTCCAGAGGGTGTGGATCTTAGTGTTCCACTTATGCACCAGACAAGCTAATCTTTGTACTTTCCCCAGGCTGTCGCGATATATAAAGATCCATCGGGCGGTCCATCATCAAATTTTGCCATACACCAGAATCGGTCTGATGACAGACACAAAGGGCCAACTAAGCGAGTTCTCAACTTTGTGTTTTGAAAGTGCGTCTGCTATAGCTTATGATTTTACATGGGTCTGAGTCTGAGATCTTTTGGAATGGCGTGAGAACTTTTGCCCGCTTTTCCGATGAAAACTACTTTGGCTTCCAACCATAATAGGGGAATATGCGTATTGCTTACACAACTTAAAAATGTTTTCCATACAAGGCATTACGTAAACAGAAATAGGGTCCCTTTTCAATTTTTCAATTTGCTTAGTCAATAATAAAGTAAAATTGCATTTGAAAACAAAATGTTCCAATTCAAGGCTTATTAAGTAAATTATTTCCTGTGGCCGCGAATCGCAGAAGTATCCTCCTTTCTACGAAACGCATTGAACAACCGACAAAAGAACAATACAACAAAACAATTATCTTCCTCAGAAGTAGCATCCAACTACGAGTAGTTAGAGATTTGTATCTTGGCCCTGCTCTGAGAAAAAAGAAAATACACACTTGAGATTGAGATTCATATTCAAATGAGCGTAATGCTATGACGAAGAGCGGAAAATATGAATTGCAAGTGGCCGGCCAAGTAATACGAGTCACTACGTCTCACATTTGTTGGGATAAAACGCATTTTGTAGATTTCATTAGATTATCTTCCCCAAGTTTTTCAACAAGCGAGAGACTCAGAGACAAAAGGTAAAGAGCAAAAACAAAACATAAAACAACAAAAAAGATAAAAAGAAACGACAAAATTTAATTAAAATTTATTTTTGACTTACAATGGGACGGTTGTTGTAGTTGTTTTATTGAGCGGCGACCACTTGTACGTGTATCTGAAGGAATTTATCTTGTTAATGAAGAACTAGGGTGCATATTGTGGAGCGGACATGTATGACTAAAGAGCTAAAAATTTTAATTTTATTTTCCGTCTTTACATCGCATTCATTGAGATTTTCCTTCTCGGTAGTACTGTCATTTGTGTGCTTCATCCTCAGTGGCCCCACAAACCCCGCTACATGTGGGGATTGTGTGCAGCTAACCTATTACAACACATTGTTTTCATACTTTAAATGGTGTGAACAATTTATTTGGGTCAAAGGTGCAGATGGCGTCATTATCATAGTTAAAGTGGATATACAAATTTCTTTTTTAAGACAATTTACAAAAATAATCGCATTGAATATTGAAATTATCTCTTAAGACGTTGACAGGTACGTTTTTTTAATGACTATCTACTAATTAGTATAATCACACGGACTATTCGAGTTAATATTTGCAGATTTTTATCATAAATACCCCTTTTTTTAATAAATTATCAACTTGCAAAATAAACACCGTTTTTGTTCCCTATGTTTTTAGCATTATTTTTAGGGGTCCGTATCCACGTGTAAATTCGGTAAATACGGTCAGAAGCATTATCTAAGAAACCATTTGTACATTTTAGTGGGCCGCATAGATGCAAATGTAGATACAGTGCTGTTCGATAAATTTTGCTCAATTTTGCTTTTTTACTGTATCGGATGACAGTTCTTGGAATTTATTAGAGCTACAAGGATTTTTTTTTTAACACTATCAGATCTGTCATGGTGTGCTTAACCCGTTTCATAGAAATTTCACATTTTTTCTGCTTTCAACTGCCATATTCCAAAAATGGCGGCAGATAGAACAATTTTATTTCCAGATTGGGAAAGGGCAGAAAAAACTACGATAGAAAATGTTTCTTAGAAAGCTTTGGTTGATTGACTCACTAAATAGCAAACGATTGAAAACAGTAAAAAAAATGAAAAGGGTTAACAACACCCACAAGCAGAAATTTGCCAGGTGAAAATATGCATCAACAGGCTCATCATTTAGTGCTGGTGTTAATGGTTAGGCTACGCTACATTTCAACACTATCACCAGCAATAAATAAACAAATATAAATTATTATAATAGTTTTTATGTGTGAGGAACTACATTACGCAATACATTTTTTAGTGTAATCTTGTTAAGATTAAAGTCAAGAAAGTTTACATTTAAGTTATAAATTTTACTCATGCGGTTAATAGGCTCATGCATCCCGTAATTTGTTCTGTGATGAGGAACATGCAGTAACTCTATACTACGAAGGTAGGGAAAGATCGTTCAGTTAGTGAACAAAAGTCGATGTAACTATGAACGAGAGGTGCATTTAGCTCGTGATAGGCGTCCAAAACGAACTAAAGTGATTTTTTTAATCATTAATTTTTAAAAAGAAAAAAAAAATTGAAAAAACCAGTTCGGAGTGCAACTTTAATATTTTGTCTATATTCGACAACCCCCGTCAAATTTCTGAAAGATTTAATGTTGCTCAACGAACTGTGGCATAGAATTTAAAAAAAATCATAAGACCGGGACTACCAGCAGAAGGAAAGCATCAGCGAGGCCAAAAAAGACGACCCCAGTGGAAGATCGTTTTTTGGGCGCCAAAATCGTCGGGATCAGTTCAAGACTTCAGTGGATATCTAAGGTGATCTATTTCGAACTACATAAAGGAGGGTTTAGAGCACTTTAGCCAGTAATAAAGGCGTATTTTCTAGAAAGAGTCAGAGAAAACGAATTAATTTGGGCTGAGAAACATCTTAATTGGATTCAAGAGACATGTGGAACAATGTGATCTTTTCCGACGAATCCAAGTTCAAGCTGCATGTTGGAGATGGGAGGATTCTTGCGCGAAGAGAAACAATGGAAAGACTGAGCTCTGAATGCTTCTTACGGATGCCTGCAAAACCGAAGGTTTGATGGTCTGGCGATGATTCTCTGAAAATGGAGAAGGTAGAATGGCCTCTTCAGCATTTTTTAGGTTAACCCTTACGCCCCTGACTTTTTATTTCAGAAGCAGCTATAACAGTACCAACTTTTGTGCAAGTTATGAGAGTATAATTCGAAAGAAAATGTTTGGTCTATGTTAGAAGTCCGTCGTCCTTTTCGTTATCCTGTGACATATAATCCCAATAATGTTTTATGGTGGGCACCGTAGCGCAAGTGGTTAGTGCGTCGGACTACTGTGCAAGCGGTCTTGGGTTCGAATCCCGCCGCAAACACCTAAAAGTTTTTCACAGTGCCCACCTCTTTCGAATGTCTGACAAGCATCAAAGAGTATCATTTGTCACGATTGAGCTTCTCAACTCGCCGTTCGGAGTCGGCAAAAAACTGTAGGTCCCTTCCATTCGTGCAAAAATATAACACGCACACACAAATGGTTGCGAGAAGCAGGCCCAGGTTCACCTCGAGCTGTAGCGCCAACTAAGTAAGTAAGTAATGTTTTATG
This sequence comes from Brachyopa scutellaris, assembly GCA_949775065.1. Taxonomy (NCBI): domain Eukaryota; kingdom Metazoa; phylum Arthropoda; class Insecta; order Diptera; family Syrphidae; genus Brachyopa; species Brachyopa scutellaris. The sequence continues at coordinate 56,288,802 of OX459114.1, forward strand.
GTGGGTCGTATATTATCCAATCATGAATTTTTATTTCAAAAAAAATAAAACAAAATGTTGGCAGAAAGTACAAACAAATACAGACTTTATTTATACTCTCACTTCCAAACTTTGCTTTTTAATAGGCAAGTATTCACCAAAAAAACAAGGAACATTTTTTAGTAAAGCTTTTTGTGCCAAATGTGATGTGCAACTGATGAAAATTCACAACATGCCTGTGCAAAGCCCTTGCTAAACTGAACATTTTTCTCGAAAAATAACTGGATAAGTTACCTAAATGATTCCGCTGGTCAGAATGAAGTGAAAATTTGTCTCTGGTAGGACAAATAATACCGAAATATGCTCAGTGAGCCAAAAAAGTATTCGTCTGCTTCACCTTATTGCAACAACGATGATATTTTTCTTATTTGAATAAATACAAAACATTTAGTTTGCATAAATTATTTTCTTCAATTAAAATGGTTCTTTAATTCTCAGTTTATATTTAACTGAGAATTAAAGAATTCTTCACTGATAGAAAAGAAAATAGGAAAAAACAAAATTCAGATATCGATTCAGTACCGAAAAAGTATTCGTCTCTTAGGTCTAGTCAATAAAAACTAACTAAACAAATAATAATGAAATTAAATTAATACTTTGTGGATCCCCCCTTAAGTTTAATAATTGCTTCCAATCTTCTTAGAATTGAAGCAACCAAGTTTGTCGTGACGTTTGATGAATTAGAAGCCCATTCCTCATGAGGCACAGATCTAAAGTCCCTTTTATTGGAAATACGCCTGGTTCTGATTTTTTTTTCAAATATATTCTAAAGATGTTCATTAGGGTTAACATCTAGTGACAGCGGAGGAGTTTGCATACATATATTAAGGTGTATTGTACGTATAAAAGCCACATTTTGTACTCCACGCAGCGTGCTGTGGGTCATTGTCTGGGATAAATATGTACATATATAGGAACTACTGATACCCATTTTGTCCACAATTTTTTGAAGATGATTCTTCAAAATGTTAATATAGTGTTTGTACTCCATTGTTCCTTTAAAAATGCACAACTCACCCACTACATTAGAGCACATGCAGTCCCATACCATAAGAGACCCTTCGCAGTGCATAACCGTCGCTTTTTCGTCCATTTCAGTTATTGGTTTTCTCCTCACTAAATCTTTGCGATCCGATTGAAAAATCTTGAACTTGCTTTCGTCCGTAAAAGAACACTCTTTTCCGGAACTGCTCATTATGGTTTTTATACGTTTTAGTATATTCCAGACGCTAACTGTTATTTACCTTACTGATAAATGGTTTTTGTGAGCCACGCGACTATTGATAATCAGCTTGGTGGAGGACATTTCGCACTCTAACATCAGAAACGTCTCAACTTCTATCTCAGCAGCAATCTTTGGAGCACTCAGACTAGGTTTTTTTTTAGTTTTACGGACGATTTAGCGTTTTCCCTCTCCGTCAAATTTTGTGATCGCCCAGATCTTGGAGCATTTTCATATTTCTTTATTTTTTTTATCAATAAATAATACTTTTAACCGTCGTAATTGATCTATTTACACTTCCACCTATTTCCTTGTACTTTTGACCTTAAATTAATAGATTAATTATAATTCTTCGTTCTTCTCTTTTAGTTTCATGATTTTTGCGACCCAGGTTTTTTAATTTTACTTTTCTGAAAAAGATATGCACTACGAGCACTTCCAAAACCAACTTCCAACTACTCATGTCCTTATCGGAGCAATTTGACTCCAAAAGTAGTGAATAAATCCCGCAAACTAATCGTATATTAATTTTAAATGCGTGAAGACGATTTTTTCGGCGGGACAAAATGAGACAAAAATGAGACAGTTGAGTTTTCACTGCTTTCGTAGAGATAACTCAATGCAATGGTAATAAAAAGAAAATAGAAATAATATTGTTAACTATTGATTTTAATGACAAATTAACGCTTTTGATTCAGAAAAGGGTAGAGACGAATACTTTTTCGGCTCACTGTAAGTATGTATTTATCGTTAGTGTGTCCCGTCTTGTCCTAACATACCTATAATTGTCATGACCCGGTAATTTCCTCAACCATTGACGGCATATGATGTCTTGTCCGCGAAAGTGTTATCCAACAACTAGGTATGTGCTTTTTTAAATCCCGTTGCTTAACTTAAATAGGTTTGTATGTTAAGTGTATGCGTAATTTTGTGTTATTTTACGCTTGATTGTCCTAGCCAGAAATTAGTATTTTTGTGTAATTTGTGTTTATCTATCGCATAAAAATGAATTCCTTTATAAAATAAAATTAATAACATATGTCTATTGTGTTTGTTTTAAAGAATGTCAATTTATTCTTTTCTCCCATAACCGAACACCTCTCATAACCGGACAAATTTCTCGGTACCGTCAGTGTCCGGTTATGAGAGAGTTCACTGTACTTCATTTCGTCCAGCTGCTCTCCAGAATTGAGTTGCAACATAGCCAAAAGGATGACATACTGGTAACTACCTTGGAAGATGGCTGTACACATATTTGCTTAACGTAAAATGGCTTGAACTAAGAGTCCCATGCCTTAGTTCTATTCAAAGATGTATAATTTTCTAGTTTGGTATATTTGTTCCATCCAAAGAACCCATTTTAAATTTTTTTTTTTGGTCAAGCCTACTTTAAATATAACGTCAGTATATGCACTTACGTCAGATGTCTAGCTAGGTTCTTCCAATTCACTTCACTTTGCTTTAAGGGCAAACAAAAAGCAAATAAAATAAACATGACTTTGTGTACATGTAGTTATACATATTTATAAAAACAAAAACTAATTTTCCGTAACTCAATGAACTGTTGCTCACTCAGGAAAGAAGGAAAAAAAATGAAAATATCCACAACGCACTCAGAGGAAAAGCATATAACCGTAGAGACTCGTATATATCTTAAAATTTCCTGTATCTATTCCAAGGCCTTCGCCCACTTAAGGTTCACTCATCTAATTATGAAAACACATTATCCTTCCTAATGAATGTCCTTGTATACATTAAAAAAAAAAAAATACACATCGAGCGGCATAAAATCGTTACACATGGCATTTATAGCTATAGAGATGTAAAACACGATACATAAACGAAATTGGGTCAACGTGCGGCCACGACCATACAAGCAATATTTGCTTTACTCAATAACACACATGTACCTACATATACATGTGAGGATGAAGGCGTTTTTGTTTTTTGTCCTACTATGTATACTACACGTTTTCTGTGATCAACAAGTTGAAAGGTTGCCTCCCGGAAATCGTGTTTGTATACACATGCCTGTCAGTTCAGTCGGCTTCGCCGTCATCGCCGCCATTCGCCTCTCGAAAAAGTTCTGTCATCTTGTCAAACACAATAAAATACGACAGAAAATAAAAATCAATAAAATTGTCATAAACCCATTGAAAGTCAAGCAAAAATGTTATGTTTTTCTGCTACAGGATTGTGGTGGGTTAGACGGCAAGGATTTCTATCGCATGGACTTGTTATAGGAATATGATGAGGAAATTCCGAGGCCGTCATCGAAAACCCATAACCTGCAAATTGAATGCAAACAAGTTTTGATTGCGACACCGTATAAAAATGATCGATTCGATTACCTAATTAAATAAATTAATAATTTTAAGAGGCATTTGACACGAAGCTTCGTTTGCATCGATAAAACCCCATCGATTACGTGCGAAAGATGTTTTAGATACCCATACCCAACCCACTCGTAAGGAATGGAATATTTATTGAGAAAAAATCGCTCAAAGAAGAGAGTTTTTGAACAAAGGTGTTTGATTTCCTCTCTCTCTTTTTTATGTTTCTTTTTCGTCGGTCAACATAAAAATTTACTAGACATAGGTACATGTTATGTATGTATGTGTGGGTTAGTTGGGCGGCTAGAGGTTTACCAAACGTCAGGTCTCTATCAGGCTCAGGCCAGGCATCAAGCTTTGTCAGGTCCTTTAATTATTTTTAACTTATTTACATCAATACATTTTAAAGAATAAAAAATATCATTACAGTCAAATTGTTGCTGAATGCATCCAAATATGAAACGAAATAATAGCGAAATATCGCTGCCATACTGCCATCGATTTCAAGGCCGCCTATGACAGCATCTTGAGGAATGAACTGTATAGAGCCATGTCTAGTTTGGACATTCCTGCCAAGCTCATCCGTCTGTGCAGGATGACGATGGAGAAAGCTCGCTACTCAATCAAGGTCGGTAAATGACCTCACCGAGGCCTTCGATGTAAAAAACAAAGGATTCAGACAAGGTGACGCGCTATCATGCGACTTCTTCAACATCATACTTGATAGAATTGTTCGAAACTTACAAGCCAACACACAAGGAAGGATCTTTCAAAAGTCCGTTTAACTACTTGCATGCGTCGACGATATTGACATCATTGGTAGAACCAGCGAGCTGTCACCGGTGCGCTTGCGAGTATAGAAATGGAAGCGTCTTAAATGGGTTTAGCGGTAAACGAGGGCAAAACAAAGTATATGCTATCAACAAGAAGGGACGCTGAACATCGACGAATTGGAACGTTACTATAGACACCAACAGTTACAACTTTGAGGTAGTAAGGGACTTTGTCTACCTCTGCTCTGCTATAACATCACAAAATGACATCTCGTCGGAAATCAAACGAAGGATTACACTTGCCAATCGCTGTTTCTTTGTGCTAACAAGGCAATTGATCCACTAAGGACTCTATAAAATACCCTCATTATCCCAGTCTTGCTATATGGAGCTGAAGCATGGACTTTATCGAAAAGGAGAGAAAAATTCTTCGTAAGATATTCAGTCCCGTTTGCGTTGACGGGTTTTGGAGGAGAAGATTCAGCCACGAACAATAGGTACCAGCTGTACAGCGACATTGATCTGGTCAAAAAACTGCGCAATGAGCGTTTAAGATGGCTAGGATATGCTCTGGCCCGCAGAGTATTCGAATCCAACCCGGATGGTCAGCGCAGCAGAGGACAACCTCGCCTCAGGTGGTGGGCAGAAGTGGTAAACGACTTCAACCAACTGGAGGTCCACCACGGACGGTAGCGCCACCTAAGTAAGTCAGTAAGTAAGTAAGATTGAAGGGGGAACCAACAGTGAAGTTCAATACAGATATTTAAACTTTGCCAGTCATACATCAAATATAGAAATGAATTTTGTGGCGTTAATTTGTTTTGTTAAAGAAAAAATTTCTTTGTTTTTGGTAGGCTTTTTGATTGGTCGGGAATTACTTAAATTGACTAAACATTTAATCAACTTTGTTTAAGGTTGTGGAATGGATTTTAAGGCAAGAAAATTCGCACTAAAATATTGGTCAGTTTGAGAAATGTCAAATACAGCTGACCGTTGTTCTGTAGTTTACTGCTCGGCTGCTGTTTGGTACTTGTTGCACAAATTTAAGTCCGGGTAAACTATAAAAATAAACTGCTTAAACACAAGGATGCAGACAGAACTAACAGAGTAACAAGTGGAGACGGAATTGGAATAATAGTTAGATTTTCTATCTAGTTAGTTAGTTAGTTTGGGACTACCTCTACTATAGGTGGTGTATGGTGGGGTTGGCAAGAAATACCACGGTTCGACGAGCTTTAGCCGAACAACCACAAGCGTGCCTCCGTCCTCCACACCTACACCTAAGCTGCCCCTGTGGCCTGAACAATTCGTTCACAGCAAATAATTCAACTTAACCTATGAAATAAGGAGAAAAAATTCACCTGAATTGGGAAAAAAAGCCTTACATCAAGTTTAAAAAAATTGCTGACAACACTTTCAACGCCAAACGTGCATTAAACAAAGTTATTGCATCTGATGCACTGTTTATTTATGCCCTAACAAAAAAAAAAAACAAATTCATCCCCCCCTTCGGGTAGGGGATAGAATATACCCGAGGTAGGCATGCCTGTCGTAAGAGGCGACTAAAATCCAATCTCCGTATACCGAGTGTATAGTGTATACAAAAATGCAATGGACAAAACAAAAAGATTAATTACCCCAGGTGGCAGTCCAGCTTTACTGGAAAATCCACCCTCTTCGGAGGTCGGCTCTACGGATTCTGGGGAGAGCCATTTATTGCAATCCAATGACCCTTTCACAAGAAGTGCAAGGGTATCTCGATCTCCTCCATCAAGATCGAATAACTCCGGGAAAAAAAGTCCGCCGGGAGCGCCGCAGCGCGAAAATCAGGACTTAGCGAAATATAAAAGCTTTGAGGAAGAAAATAAAGTACTCCGAATAAAGCTTAACGAAATGGATCTACTCTATCAAGATCTTAAGAAAGAGATAGATCTATTAAAAGAAGAGAATAAGGTTCTAAAGAACACACACTCGCAGAAAGAGCGCGAATGTGCTCCAGCACTATTAGATAGTCGGGAGTACCACACCGATGAAGAAGAGCTAGCACGCGAAACGAATCGGGTCCCTAAGAAAAGACCTACTAAAAAACGGAGAGCCGGTTCTTCGCCCGAAGTCGTGCCCTTAAATGAAGAAAAGCGTAAAGAACTGCAAGAAAATCAACGTAAAACGCAATTTCGTTTACCGCCACCAATAAACATCGTCGGGATAATGGAATATAATAAGTTGCATAGCCTCCTTAAAGGAACGATAACATCGAAATTTAAGGTCACATCTTTGAGGAATAATGCGTGGAAGATTAACGTCGATGACCATGACGACTATCGCGCACTGTCCCAGAAACTTAATATCGATAAGATTCAGTGGTATACTTTCGAAATCAAGTCAGAAAGGCCACATCGTGTTGTAGCAAGGGGACTTCACCCCTCGTGCACAAAAGAAGAGATTATGAGCGACCTTCAAGACAAGGGCTTTAAAATTCTTGATGCCGTTAATATCATCAAGAAGGAGAAGCAACAATCCGAAATAGATAAGGACATCTTGGTAAGGCGTGGACTTCCGCTTTTTATGCTAACATTCGATAAAGCTGATAGTATCGACGATATTTATCGAATAAAAACCATATTGAATATCGTGGTCAAAATCGAGCCCATGCGTAGAAATTTAAAAATAATTCCGCAGTGCAAACGTTGCCAAGGATTCAATCATACGCAAACGTATTGCAAAAAAGAACCACGGTGTGTGAAATGCGCCGGAAATCACCTCTCCCAAGACTGTCGAGTAAACAAGCAAGCCTCTGCAATCTGTGCTAATTGTAAGGGAAAGCACCCGGCAAATTATAGAGGCTGTGAAGTAGCCAAGGAGTTGCAAAAACGAAGAGATACACTCCATAAGCCTCAAAATAAAATAATAAAACCGCTAACTAAGGCAAATGGTAAGATCGGTCAGGAGAACGTAAACAAACAAAAACCACCGGGTTCAGAGCGGAAGAAGGTGGTGATAACAGAAAAGCCCTCGACTTCTGGTCTTAAAATAAACGGTAATAAAAAGCCATTAGAAAAGACATCGGGTAATAGCCCTCGGACAGCAGGAGTGCAGACCTACGCCCAGGCTGAAGCATCCGAAAAATCAGAAAACCTCGAAATCCCAACGGACCCTGCTTCTCAAGTTTTCTCAATTATTCTCGCGAAACTTGAAGAGCAAAGCAAAATAAATAAAATGATTCTCGATAGGTTGGTTAAGCTCGAGAGTTATTCACGGAAAACGCGTACTTCACCTAGAATATGAATGAAAAAAGAATGTTAAAAATATGTACTTGGAATGCAAACGGACTTTTGCAAAAACTTGACGAATTGGAAATATTCATGCGAGAAAAAGATATTGACATTTGCTTGATTTCTGAAACTCACGTGAAAAAGGAATCGCATTTAAAAATAAAAGGCTATACTGATTACCACGCTTGTCACCCTTCGGGCAAAGCGAGAGGCGGATCTTCCTTGTTTATTAAAGACTGCATTGAACAATGCGAAGACCTAAAGATAGAGCTTGAAACTCTGCAACTGTGCACAATTCGAGTTAAAAATAGTCAGCGTACTATTAAAATCTCATCTATCTACTGTCCACCGCGTTCCGCGCTTGAAAAAAGTGATTTTACTAACTTATTTAAATCGCTGAAACCTAATTTCATTATTGGCGGCGATTTTAACGCGAAACATACGTTCTGGGGCTCTAGATACATCTCGCAAAAAGGTAGAATGCTCTATTGGGCAGGTATGGAGTACAGTTGTGATTTCCATTCGACGGGCAAACCGACTTACTGGCCAGCTGATACTTTGAAAATACCTGACCTGATCGATTTCTTCGTGGTGAAAGGAATATCTAACAACCACATAAAAGTTGAAGAAAGCTTTGATCTGTCGTCTGATCATTCCCCAGTTATTTTGACATTGAGCGAAAAACTATTATTTAACCGAGAGCCAGCGAAATTAACCGGCAGAACAACTAACTGGGAAGGCTTTAGGAACGAAATCGAAGTAAATGTTGAACTGAGCGTACCGCTTACGACACCCTATGAACTTGAGGTTGAAGTCGATCGCTTCGTTGAGATAGTACAGCTCGCCTCTTGGAATAATACGCATAATCCAAGAAAAACGCCAGACAAATACGGTCTACGATATCCTGCTGAAATAAAGGAATTAATTAGGGAAAAAAGAAAAGCGCGTAAAAGATGGCAACAGAGTCGTGCTCCACAGCATAAAGCATATCTGAATCGTCTCTGCAATTTGTTAAAGAATAGCATTAAGGATTTTAAAAATCGTGCGATAGGCTCTTACCTTGAGAGTTTAACAGCGAAAAAAGATTCCAATTATTCCCTTTGGAAAGCCGTAAAAGGCACCAAAAGGCCCAAAATCCCTGCGCCGCCACTTAAAATAAATCAAAATGAATGGGCAAGGGAAGATAAAGAAAAAGCGGATATTTTTGCCGCCCACTTGGAAGAAACCTTTAAACCGAACGTTGGTCAAGTGGTTCATGACAACATCAACATCACAAGGATGGTAGTTCCACCATCTGACGATTTAACGCGCAGATCTGCGACGCTTAGAGAACTCGAACGTGAGATCGCGAAACTAAAACCTAAGAAAGCTCCTGGTTATGATTTGATTACCGGAGAAATTCTCAAAGCCTTACCTAGAAAAGCATTAATTAAGCTTCTCCATATTATAAATGCTGCACTCAGATTAAAACACGTACCGAGCCAATGGAAAGTTGCGGAAGTCATAATGGTTTTAAAACCAGGAAAACCGTCATATGAAGTAAAATCATACAGACCAATATCGCTTCTTCCAGTCATATCCAAAATTTTCGAGAGGATATTACTAAGGCGTCTCCAACCGGTTATAGAAGCAAATAATCTAATACCTGACCACCAGTTTGGGTTCAGAAGTAAGCATTCGACGATTGACCAGGTGCATAGAATTACTAACGTAATCGAAAAAGCACTAGAAGAAAAAAAGATATGCTCAACCGTATTTCTTGACGTCTCGCAAGCCTTTGATAAGGTGTGGCACGATGGCTTGAAATGTAAACTACGACAAGTACTTCCCGCAAACCTATACGAGATTTTGAATTCATATCTCGGGAATAGACTCTTCCGTGTTAGAAATGGAAATGAATACTCCGAGCTCAAAGAAATTTTGGCCGGCGTACCGCAAGGAAGCGTTCTGGGGCCGCTTCTCTATCTGTTATATACTCGTGATATACCGAAAGAAGATGGCACTATCCTTGCTACGTTTGCCGACGACACCGCTATCCTAGCGGTAGGTAAAACAATCGAGGAAACGACTGCCAAACTGCAAAACGCATTAAATAAAGTAAATGAATGGACGAAGGACTGGCGGATCGCCCTTAACGGAACTAAATCTGTTCACGTGAATTTCACTTATAGGAAAATTAATGACTTGCCCATTTTTATAAATTTGGCCCGAATACCCTTTGCAAATGAAGCCAAATACCTGGGAATGACACTCGACGCAAGGTTGAAGTGGAATTCGCACGTGAAAATGAAACGTAAAGAACTAGATATCAAATATAGAGAAATGTACTGGTTGATCGGAAAACATTCCCACCTCAGTACCGAGAACAAACTGCTTTTATACAAGCAAGTGCTAAAGCCGGTGTGGACCTACGGTATACAACTTTGGGGTTGTACCAAGAAAACAAATGCCAATATTTTACAAACCTTTCAAAATAAAGTGCTAAGAGAAATTGTCCAAGCACCGTGGTATGCTAGAAACGACGATATCCACAGGGATCTCGGAATTCCGACAATCGAAGCTGAAAGTAGAAGCTTCGCGCGAAAACATAGAAACCGACTAATCGGACATGTTAATAATACAGTCCTTCTTATTTTGGATGAGAGCAATTTATTGCGCCGACTACAAAGAACAAAACCTTTCGACTTGGCGAGATAAGGATTAACCGCGTCTAAATTGTGGAACATGCAGGATCTTTCATTGGAAAGTAACCTGCCAAACGTTTATATTTCGTGATAGAAAAATTGCTTGATAAGTAGTATAACTTAGTTGCAGTATCTAACAAATTTATATCGAAGGGTGGTGTTTTTGGTCAGTAAGAATCTGACACTACTATGAGCACGCGCTTGCTATTCTCATAGTGTCTATGGAAGATTTTCACCTACCCTCGGCAAAAAAAAAAAAAAAAAAAAAAAAAAAAAAAATCATAATTTTCAATTAAACAATTAATTTTCTGCAAATACAAATTGACATTACATCAGGATGATGTATCTTTGGGGTGGTATCTCCATGGACAAACGAAACAAAGGCACATCGAACAGGATAGAGACCACTAATCGACCACTAGAATCCGCAACGATGCACAGACCAACAGCTCTCTTACTTATGACGATACTGCCAGTACATCCGCCTATAAGAAACGCCTTTTTCGTAGCTGTATCTAAGCCCTTAGTCGCCTTAGCAGAAATGGCCAGGACACGATGCTAGGGATCAGGACAGCCTTCTGCTTTCAAAAGGTCTCGATATTTAGAGGAATGGAGGGTCATACAAATTGATTACCTGCTACGATAAAAGTGCTGCTACTTTTATAATACTGTGTTTGGCTTAGCGGACAATGAGAGGATGCGAATCCATTATGTCGTGAGTAAGTCCAAACGGAATAAAGTAACCCGCAGTAAATACTATACGGAGAAACAAGGTTACACAAAGTCAAATATTGCGTGAAGACAATATGGCTGAAGGCTCTCTGATTCACAGGGCACCAACATTGCTGTGATAGAATCTTCTGAGTTAAACGCAAATCTCAATGATGCTGTTAATGAAGATAGACCTGCAACACAGTAAGTTTTCCACTGGTGGTCTTTAACACCACCTATATACATGTTCCAATAGCATCGGTTAGAATCGGCTAACGTGGGAACACAATGGGCCTTGTTTGGCTTAAGTAGGGAACGGTAGATAGCCACCCAACCTAACCTTATGCAATTCTTATTTTAAATGGATAGTACAAAACCTATTGTAGATAGTTGCAGGTATCAAGTCAGTCTACGGATTTAGGAACAGCACAGTAGTAGACAGCACAGTAGTAAACAAAATTGCAGGAAGGTGGGATGAAACCACACGATTAAGGCGGCCAATCAAAGTCTTCGTGACGTGAAATGACGTGTTAGAAAAGATACCTAACTTTGAAATGGCATCGGCTTCCGCACAAAATTGTCATTTCTTGTAGATGAAGTCCTTGTTCAATAAATTGCTTTGGTGTTTTCGGTGATACAGAGATACAGCAGCAGCTGTACTTATTTACTGGCCGAACACAATGGTGAAGCTGCAGCTGCAGTATGCAGTGCTGTCAAAGTTAATACACGTAAGACATATAGCGCCAACACAATGCGAAGTTTGTGAAACGCAAGTTGAGTCAACTTCAACTTTCGAACGTGCTGCAGTGACTTTCCACTGTGTTCGGGCAGTAAGGGTCGACTGACTGCTTTTCCAACAATTAATCTACGAACGGCTTGTGCTCGGTCATCTATTTCAGGCCAAGGCCAAAATCTTGGTGCAGAATGATCTGCACATTTGTTTTCTTTTGCGATGTGCGATCGGCCACGAAGTTGAGTTGGGTTTCTAACATCATTGCTAACTTGGACGTGACATTCAAATGTATCGATTAAAGTCAAAATTCCTATCTGTGACCAAAGCTGGTACAAAACTTCCAAATTATTCGTCGATTTTGTTTTCTTCCCAGTGAATATTAAACTATGTATGTATATTTTTTACTTGACAGCTGTTAAATATGATGACTCATCTCTGACAGGAATAAATTACAATTTGTAACAGCAATCGTCATGATATTCATTTTATTGTTAAGCAACATACACATCCGTACCGATTATTCGAAACATAAATTTCTATTTTTGATTTTTAATTCTCAATCAAATTTTGATTGTCATAATCTGTCTGAATCTAAACATTTCCTTTGTAGTCCGAAAAACCAAATAAAACAACAAAATTATCTCACTGCATCCAGTCCGTGAATGGGCTCTTTAATTGATTTTGGGGGTGGAACATGGAAATGGCATTGCGCGTTGCGAATTACTCAAAACAGACTCGAACCGAATTTCTCGGCCACTTCATTATTCGTGATCAGTAACTGAAAATGACGGGTATACCATCTGCTACGAGTAATGATTGTGGTCGTGGTGGTGTGTGGTGGCCGAAAACCAACCCACAGATGCATCGACGATGCACCAAGAACATTTTTGATTGATTTATTGTTCGTGTAGCCGCCGCCATCGCCTAGCAGTTCTTTGGTGTATTTTTGGTTTTTGTTTAAACAATAAATGTCTATTGGCCTTAAAAACATTCCATAAATATTGAGTTCTTCGGAATTTACAAAGCAAAATGTTTACATTCCATTATAGTGGAGCTTGTGGGTTCAAGCTAAAGTATTTAATCGGTTATATAATATGATTTCCTTGATTCATTGCCATCTGCTATTTGAACATTCTGCACATACATAGATACATATGTATGTACGTATCTAATATTTCTATTTCATAACACAATTGGTTGTGGAAAAACTGTGCCCAGTGCAATATACTATGCTTACCCGTACCATATTCGTAGTCAGAGTGGAAATATTTAGGACTTTCAAATATTAATAAAAATATTCACGTTCGCAAGTAATTAGCATATAGACTCAACTAAACATGTCCATATCGACAATTTCATGACTGCAGTCATGGATGTGCGGACGGGTTGAGCTGTTTGCACGGAGGGAATATTAATTCAGGCAAATCGGTTGAGTGAATTGGATTTGATCAATATTTCAAGTGCCTGTTCATTGGCCACACCTGTGCGTAGTTTTTTTTTTGTTTTTCATTGAACAATTACATTGTGCAAGAAAAGTAGCAAAACACAAAAAGAAATGACAAATTGAATACAATTTTCATCGATTTATTTTTACGATTATTCAAATACGAAATACAGACAACATTATTAAATGAATTTAACAGTTTTGTCAACGTACGAGTAGTTCATTATACACACATACAGTAGACTCTCGTTAGCGTGAACACCGGTTAACCCGTTTTTGGCCAGCACAAGAAATTCTGTATCCTTGGACCTGATTTTCTCAAATACATACTATTTTAATGCAAGTATCATATTTTGATAAAACAAATTTTCACAAATCATGTAATTTGTGTGTTTTGGACTGGTGCGAAAACGCACCATTGGCTGAAAACAATATCAAAATGTATGGCAACATTTTTTTTTTTTTTTCAAAATATAAGAATTTTTTTTAATTTAAAGTTTAAACATTAGTTAGTAGGTACCTACATAAAAAGAAAAAAATAAGAAACTTTACACATTTTTGTGGTACTTTGCAGAACATTTTAAATGCAGTGGTATAACATCGTTTATTGAGCATATGTTGCATTTGAAATATGTAGGTATGACTCTTGCATTCCCGGCATCGTCTTCTAATGTTGCAACCAAGTTTTTCGATGCTGTGAGGTTGTGCAGTACGGGCAGTTTATTTCCAAAATTTGAAAGTAGTGAGACAGCAGCATTATCGTTCCATTTGACTCCTATGACTTTATTATTCTTGTCGAATTTATAAGCAAAAGTACACTCATTTTCATTCACCATTGCGTTGTCTTCGTGATCTTCACTATCGCTTAGCCCTACTGTTTCATCTGGTGGTAAGATTACAACATCATAACAACTTCGCCATGATCTAAGGCTTAGCCTTCTAATAAGGCCCGGATTTCCTCCATAATTTTGCAAATTTTTTTTGCCCTGCCAAAGTATTTTATATTGTTATTAGCCAATGGTGCGAAAACGCCCCATCAAACATTTTTTCGGAAATTTGCAAACTACTGCAATTCTCAGTCTACTTACATTTAGATAAATGTTTTCTTTTATAAATACACTTTCTAAAACGATACTACAATTCTTTTTATTGTTCTTTAAAAAAAAACTACCGCCTCACTTTGTTTATATATTTCTTTTAATTTAACGGGATCGCCTACTAGAATTGTTGCAGAAAATGTTCAAAAGACATGTGAACAAAATACCGTTTACGACAATAATTACTTTGTAGCTATTTAGTGGGGGGAGAAGTTAGGGTGCGAAAACGCACCAATGGCTAAAAACGGGTTAGTGTGAACTCTGGATAACGTGAACATATTTTTTTTTAACATTGACCAAACTATTTTAAGAATTAAGTCTAAAGCTGTGGGTGCGGATAGTGTTCACCCGGATTTTGTAAAAATTCTCCTTCCTGTTATACTTCATCAAATTACACATATTTTTAATACGGCTATAACAACCTCTACCTTTCCAGAAAGCTGGAAAATTGCCAAAGTTTTACCTCTGCCAAAACCATCAACGAGTAAAATAGAATATCGTCCAATCGCAATCCTCTCGTTCCTGAGCAATGTTTTCGAAACGATTGTTAGTAGCCAAATTAAGGAATTTTTCAGGAATAAAAACCTAATCACTCAATTTTAGTCAGGTTTTCGCGAAAAGCACAACTGCACTACAGCACTCTTAAAGGTCTGTGAGGATATACGCGAAGGATTGGATAGCGATATGCTAGGTTTAATGGTATTTTTAGATTTCTCCAAGGCATTTGATTCGCAAACTTGAAAACCAATTCTCATTTGAAAGCTCCATATGTCGCTAATCGGTCACAATACGTGTCTCATAAAGGTCTATGTTCATCAACCTTACATGGGCCTTCAGGAGTTCCGCAAGGCTCTGTGTTGGGCCAACTTCTATTCACATGTTTTATAAACGATATTACAGAACGCCTCACCACCTGTGAGCATCACATTTTCGCCGATGATGTACAAATATATACATTATTTCCGAAACTGCATAAGAACTCGGCCATAAACAAAATGGAGAGGGAACTGAACCAAGTTTTCCTTTGGTCCGTAGAAAATAAGCTCAATCTGAATCCGACAAAAACAAAAGCTATGATCATTAACAGAAGTAGAAACAAAGAAGTCTTTCCATCACTTCATCTCAACAATTCTCCAATAGAATATGTAGAGAACATAAAGAATTTGGGAGTTTATCTTAGTAGCAATTTTAATTGGGAAATCCATATAAATAGGGTTACTTCTAAAATCTATGGTGCCCTCCGTGGCCTCAGTCCAACGGCCAAATACCTCCCGGTTAATGTTAAGCTTAAGCTTGTGAAAGCCTTTATTTTACCACTGATAATCTACGGTTGCGAACTATTTTCAAACATGGATCATGAATCCAAAAGAAAACTTGAAGTAGCCTATAACAGCTGCGCAAGGTTTATCTTCGGCATTGGAAGGCATGAACATATCTCTGACCACACTAAATTGATAACCGGCTGCTCATTAACTGCGCTTTTAAAATATCGTACTATATTATTGTTACATAAAATTATTTTAACTAAAGAACCAGCGTATCTATATAGTAAAATTAAATTCGAAAGAACACAGAAAACACTACAATTAATACCTCCCAGACGTAAATATCTTGTCACCACTCGTCATTTCTTTGTTTACGCCATTCAACTTTGGAACCTTTTACCCCTCAATATTAAAAATGTGAACAGCGCCAATGCGTTCAAAAAAGAATTATTTCAATACTTCGCCGACAATCTTTAATGGAATGATCTTTATTCTGTCCGCTTAACTAATCTTCCCTTCTTTAGCTATCTCAGTCATAAACTTTTCTGTAACTTTCATAATTTTCTTCTCTCTCTAAATATTATTTTATTATTTTCATTATATTTTATACATTATATTTAATATTAATATTCAAACTAAGCTTGTGCACATTTAAAAGATTTATGTTACATGTACAATGAATTATATAAATAAATAGAGTAAATACAGTAAATACATCTCTAAAACGTGAACAAATCACGGACACTCTAAAACGTGAAAAAACAATTTCCGCTCCAAATAACTGTAATTTTCGAGCAAGATAAGTATTGAAATTAGTTTTTCAACTCGTCTTGTACAGTTTTGACTTAGCTACAAGCCAGTTCGTTCGTGGAGCATGCAAAGACACTTCTTGGTTCTATTTATCATACGTTTTTAAGATTTTTGTCCTTAGAAAAATCATATGCCATATATGTAGGCTGTATATAAGAACACATCCATGAATGGAACGAAGATATAGAAGACTCTGATGTCGCCCAATGTACCTACCAACATCATAAGTAGTGGAGAGAGTGATGATGGAGATGTGCTTGAATTGCTAAAAGAAAAAATTAAGCCTAGTGAAGCTTTGGAATGGGCCGAAGATGAGCTTGTTAGCCAAAATAGCTTAAATGTTTCAAAACGCCTTAGGGAAAGGGCGGTGAGAAAGCTTATGGAGAAAAAAAAGACACATAAACAGATGACCGGCTTTTTCTACTAAATTCCATAACGTTAGGTCCAAGCTTTTTGCTTCATACTCAATCATATTTTTTATACCAAAACATTGTACTTACATATACAGCTGCGGCCAACTAATTAGAAACACCCTGACTCTGTCTATTCAAACAAGCTCAATTTTTTTTTGTTAACATAATGGTAATGCTTTTTGTTTTAAGGCAAAGAGATCCCTTGCTAATCAAAAAATGATGCATTTGTAGTTGGTTCCCCGTGCGGTTCATATTTTGTCGTGGGAAATGTAGAAAAAAGTGTTTTTTTTTGTGTGACCATCTAATTAGAAACACCTAAGATCGATTCATTGCAAAATTAAAAGGGTTAGTCAATAATCGAACGAATGTTTATATTAGTTTACTGTTGATTTTATTTAGATTTAGACGATTTTGCGATGGCTAAAACCAAAAGCTACTCAGAAGGCAATAATTGAAAAGTGAACTCTCAAAATGTCATACCGAGCAATCGTAACTCAATTTAATTGCTAAGTTAAGAAAATTATTAACGCTATCTAGCATTTCAAGGTACATATTTGAAACCGCAGAAAATGCTCAAAAGAAAAATCAGCTGCGCAAAACATCTAAATAGACTAATCGAAAGATTGGTTGGCTTGCCAAATTTGATCCAGAAATAAGTCCAATGGGAATCCAGCGGCAAATCTTAGAAGAATCAAGTACTCCCGTCTCCACACGCACCATTAGGAGACGAATGGTATAATCTAGGATGGATGGACAAGCCTCGCAAAAGAAACCGCTCGTTTCTTTTAAGCAAAGAAAAACAAACAATTGAGTTCGCAAAGTCTTACCTGAATTGGACAGCAGAGCAGTGGAAGGAAATACATAGTATGGAGCGATGAAACTAAGGACAGCCGCATGGGACAAGATGTCGCTGGATATGAACGATTGCGAAAATGCACAGCTTTGAGCCCCAAGTTTGTTTTACCAGTTATTGAACATTATGGGGTATCAGCCAATGTTGTGGAATGTTTTGCCTGAAATAGTGTTGGTCCGTTACCCCGAATAGATGACATTTTAATGGCTGGAAAATATATCTAGATATTGGAAAATAACCAGGTAACTTGGCCGACACAAATTTTCCAGTTATTTGGAAATTTCAGGAGGACATTGACCCCAAACATATGGCTCACGAAACAATCTTTCCAGTACAATTCAATCAGTGTTCTTGAGTGGGCGGGATCAAGTGCCAACCTAAATCTAATCGAACATCTGTAAGGCGATGTCAAAAGGGCAGTCGCCTTCAAAAAAATCAACCTTATTAGACATTTTGGGTAAGAATATTGAAGCTGCCTGGAAAGTCATTCCTGTGGAGCGCTACAGCTGACCCATTCAGTCTATGCAGAATATATGCCAGGAAGTTATTCGGCAGAAGGGGTTCACCACGCAGTATAAACTTAAAATGCTTTTATTACCGAAGAATTAACGAAACTTATGAAAAACATTCTTATTCCTAACTTTTAAGACGTAATTTATAAAAAAAAAAACACAGTAATATGAATTTGAATTGGGGTGTTTCTAGTTAGTTGTCCACAGCTGTCCATTTAAAATAACTTTTTATCAAAAAAAAAAAACTGAAAATACGGTTATGTAACAAATTAAATAAATATACATAAATGAAAACGTTTTGAAATTTCTACTGTGGGATTGTTAAAATTTAACCTTCGCAAACGTGAACTGGATTGGTTTTTAATTGTTCACGTTATCGAGAGTATACTGTACGAAAATAATCAACTGGCTTCAAGTTACGTAACCTTTTGAGTTCTTATATGTCAACGATACAAGGTGATTTCATCAATGGATTTTCTGGAGCGGTTAAAGTGTGAAAGATGACTTACCGTAGGGCAGAGTTACAGCACAGCTGATATTTTCAATGCACGTTTTTAAAAAGTCTTAAACGGATCTGCTTCAAAATAAATTTCTCAATCATTCTCATTAAAGAGTCGAACCATACTAGAGCAAAAAAAGAAAACACTGCAACCTATATCTATGTATATGTGGAGATCATATGTAACAATAAAGAGCTATTGTCATACACGAAGGCTCATTGATAAATCAGTGACGTTGATACAGGAACGCGCTCGGATCGCACTGTGGATTTTTTTTCCGCTGTTAAACATTGATCTTTTCGAAAAAACTTTGGTTTGTGTTATTTGCTAAAAATGGAAAAAAGTGAGTTTCGTGGTTTGATAAAGCACTGCTTTTTGCGCGGTAAAACCATTGAGGAGACTGAAGGCAGACTTGAAAAATACTATGGAGACTCTGTTCCCTCGCATGGATGGTACAAAAGTGGTTCACAAAAGCACAAAAGTTGCTCACCGCCCAGGACGTCCAAATGACGTAACAACAGAAGAAATGGTTAACAAAATCCATGATATTGTGTTGGACGATCGCCGGGTTAAGGTTCGTGAGATAGCTGGGACAGTAGCCATTTCAAATTCGAATCCCTCCCCAAAAACTAGCCCTACAAATTCAACCTTTTAAGTTCAAGTTTGTGTTTGGGCCACTAATTGCTACAGCTGTTCCGAATTTCAACAGTCAAATGGTCTTTGAAAAAAGCTGTGACAGACAGACAGACACCGAACTGATTCCATTAGTGTTCCGTTTTTGCGTACGGAAAACTAAGAAAGGTTAATAACAAGGATTCCACTCAGCATTGCGAATCAAAATATTCAAATTTACTAAGAAAATTGCAAAAGACAGTTTCGAAAGTTGGATCTCAAAATCGCAATACAGAGTAGAGGTCTAAGTTTTCTTACAGGACGCAGCAAACTCAGAAAAATACCTAAAAGGAACTCATTCATAGAAAGCATATTATGCTGGAAATTAAATGTTCTTTATGCTAAAACTTGCCAAAAAAAACTGCACCATTCGTCGATATCGTCAGGGCCATTAGCAACATAGCGATATGCATGTACCTTGTGTTCTCAAGACTTCCGATGGCAATGAATGAAAATGAGCTACATCATACGTCGGTTCAGCGTTGTGTGTTAGAATGAAATTAGTAACAGGTTGCTTTCTCGTACCCAGACATTTTGTCTGTAGTTGAACTTATTTGAAGTCAGAAAAAAAATATAAACCAAAAAAACCTATTACATTAATGTTTCCCGAAATGAATGAGCATTAACCAAGCAAAAGATTAAAAAATCGATTTTATTCACAATTAAACGGAGGCATTGTTTTTGTTTCGCTTGAAAACAAAATCAATAAAGAATACACTAAAAATAGAGGGCACAAATTTCAAATTTAAAACAAGAATAAAATAAAAAATTAATTACCCACTGAGAAGAAACATAATCCAAACATTATTTAATTTTTGTGTATGGAACTCGAATTTTTATCCAAAGCGATGAAATATTTAGGAATCGATTTTTTTTATATACATATACATATATAATTTATTATACGCAAATACCACTCGGTGAAAGGGCAAGACATGCCTCATGTGGCGATCACAGGCTTTTTCACTTCCATGCTCCATCTCATCATCAACAAGAGGCACGAGGATAAGTGCAGGAGAAAAAAAAATCAAATAATGTTTAACACATCTGCTACTGAAACGGCCATCGGCAAAAATACTCGGATCTGCGACTGACATAAAATTAATGAAATAGAAATGATATCTGTTAATGTGTCATTGCTGCAGCGCTGAGTGATTTTTTAATTGCGATTTGAAAGCTGTCAATGGCTTGTAAAATTCAATAGTGACAACGGACTTGTGACTCGTCGAAGAGAACTGCCCCATACGAGTCGAAAGCCATTATAAATGGTTAATGGTTTTAAAGGATTTTTTCTTCGAGGAGGTCAAGTCAATGAATGAATTATGCTCTGACTCTTTTGCTGTGTGTAGAATTAATCTAGTGTAACAAGTACGGGTAGATGCCCTTAATTTATCGTGACGGCGATAAACCTCCGAAGTGATTACTTGTTGTGTTGTGATTAAAACAGCCACAAAAATCACTTGACTCATCATTCTGGCTGTGTAAACAGATAGCAAGATGTACATATATAGATGTGTATCTTGGATCTATTGCCGTTTACAAGCGGCGGAAATTACTGTATTTATTTATTTATATTGGTGAGTCCCACTTACTAATGACGGCAATCAAGTCTGTTGGCAAAATGGAATGCGGATTGGATATATCAGCAAGAACGATCAACCGCAGTAATTATTCGACAGTTTGTTTATTTGTTTATATCAATCATCTTTGGGTAGAAATGTATACACATGGGGTACATACAAACATAAATACATATGTATCTCAGTTAGACTATTAAAGTGAGGAGAAGGTGGGATTTTGAGTGAAGCAGTGCAAGTGTTTAACTCGAACTCGAACGATAGTTTACAAACATACACCCCGCGCACCAAAAAAAAGCTGCACATGGATTTTCCTTTTTTTTGCGCTAATTATTTTTAAGGGATTCCCCAAATTCTATTTTATTGCTCCCGGATTAGGTAATGCACATTCTGGAATGTATCGGAATTCATTCTAGCAGTATTTAACAGTGCGTGCAGTTGTATTTTTTAAATAAAAGTGAAAAGTTGATATCGCGATGTCTAAAAACGTACAATTGAATAAAGTATTTTCTTTATCGTTGCCGTTAGTTATCGTTGCCGGCAGTTATCGTTGCCTTATCCAATCAGAATCAGTCATATCGTAATATTGCTCGACAAGTTGGATGCAATGAGAGTTCTGCAAGAAGATTCTGTAACAAATATCGTCGGGATCACAATCTGGACAGAAAAATTGGCACAGGATTGAAGAGATGTACCACTATTCGGGAGGGCCGACAACTCAAGAGGCTAAGCTTGTGAAACCGGTTTAAAACCGCATCGGAGCTAAGAGCTGATCTGCGAGAAGCTACTGGGGCTGAAGTTGGCTTCAAAACCATCCAGAATCGTCTCAACGAGATGGGTTTGCTGGCAAGGAGATCAGCGAAAAAGCCACCACTGACCAGCAAAATTAAGAAACGCGCCTTAGCTGGACTAAGGAAAGGCAAAACTGGAGTGTTCAAGATTGGGCAAATGTGGTGTTCTCTGATGAGTCCAAGTTTAACCGAATCGGACCGGATGGGAAGCAGATAGTGCGTCGTAGAAAAGGGGAACGGTACAGCGACTAATGCATAGCTCACACTGTAAAACATTCTCCTTATGTTATGGTGCGGGGATGCATCACCGCAATTGGAGTTGGATATTTAATTATGCTCGAGGGCACTGTTGACGCCGCCGTACAAATTATCTTAGATGGTGTTGTGTACCGAGTATGGAAATGATAACAGCAGAAACATCAAAACCAATTTTTCAAGATGATCCAGCACCTTGCCACCGAGCAAAATCTGTGAGAAATTCAAAGTTTTTTTTTCTCATATTTTTGGGTGTTTGGAACATCTGATGATTTTAATTTTAAAATTTCCTCCACAGAATAAAAACTTTGAAAGATGAATAAGGTATAGAGTCCCTAATTTGGCCGGGACACAATCCAGATCTCAACCCCATCGAAAACGTCTGGGCTCTTATGGGAAAGAAGATACAAGATAAGAAACCAAAAACCATGCAGAATCTAAAGAGCATCATTAAAGAAGTGTGGTTCAATGAAATTGATAACAATTATCTCCATGCCAAACAGGGCTCATGACGTTCTTAGGGCGAAGGGTGGTGCTACGAAATACTAGAATCATTTTTTTAGTACCATAAAAGTCTAAAATTATGTTAAAAGGTTTCTTAGTGTAATAAAAATATGAAAAAAGAAATTTGCTTTTCGAATTCTTGGTCTTTTTTTAAGTTATGTATATTGACAGTACCTACTTCGGCAATATCAACAAAGGGGGTTATATCTACTTTTGAGTAAAATACAAACTATCAGATGTACGATATATTTTAACGATATATTTCGTAGCTCTCGTGAAATTAAACAATTTAGGGTTATTCTATCTTCAGACGCAAGAATATTTTTTCATAGGAAGTACTTATAAACTGCACAGTTTATTAATAATATTGGATCATTACAAAAGTTCGTGCCCGATTTTCATACGTAGCAGAAAGTTTGCGGTATGCCGCAACTATTGTTTGTTTTATGGACTTGTTGTATACCAATGGATAGGTCATGGCATCAGGAGTCAGTTTATCGCTAGACATCGTTCAGTTAGGTCAAATTGTGTGTGAAAAAAAGTTCTAAAATGGAGAACGAAAAGTTACACCTTCGCCATGTGATACTGTACGAGTTTCGAAAAGGAGTGAGTGTTGGAACTGCAACAAAAAACATACAGAGCGTTTATTCGGATTGTGCTCCTGCTCTTAGGACCGTTAAAAAGTGTTTTGGTAGATTTCGTAACGATGATATGACCTTGGACGAACAACGATCTGTTTGGTGGGATTTCAGGGGAATAATTTTTTTAGAGCCTCTTTCATTTGGCGAAACAATCACAGCGACTAAGTACTGGGAGCTACTCTATATGCTTAGTGAGAAAGTTGAAGAAAATCGTCCGGTTTTGGCAAATCGAAAAGGCGTCATCTTCCATCATGATAACGCCAGGCCACATGTCGCCCGACAAACGCTTGCAAAAACTGAAGGAGTTAAAATGGGAAATCCTTCAGCACCCACCGTATTCCCCATAACTTGCTCCTTCAGATTTTCATCTGTTTCGGTCCCTTCAGAACGGTTTGAATGGAAAGAAATTTGGTTCCGTGGAGGCTGTCGAAAACTACCTTACGACATTTTTTGAAGGAAAACCACGCAGTTTTTATGAAAACGGAATCCGCAAAGCTTGTAAAACATTGAGAGACAATTGTAGAAAGTAACGGGTACTATATAATCGATTAATACAATTATTTTCTTTAAAGTATAAGCGCTTGTGTTTCATTATCAAATCGGGCACGAACTTTTGCAATGATGTACCTACTCCTACTCGTATATGAGAATAACTAAACATATTGACCTGATTGCTGTAAAATTTGCCGAATCACATACTCTGTGCCACTGTACACTTGCCTTTGAAATAGAAAATAAGAAGTGTACTTAACGACATTTTTTATGTTTACTCCTTTCAATTTGGTAAGAACTCTATTGAAACAAAATTAAATAAATCCATTTTAACATACTCGTTATATGCGCTTTGAGAATATAATAAATCAGCTTATTCATATTTGAAGACGGGGCAAATCCAACCAAGTACCGGCAAAAAGTGATACTCGTAAGTATGTAAATACATAATTCCACTACGTACGTGAGCAGCCAACCAAGTTGCGGGTGTAACGTACTCAACAAGTGACTCATTCATTCGACTGTACAATCATTAAAAACAAAAAAAAAAAAAAAAAGAACTAGTGGCAAAGCCGGCAGAGCGAAAAGAAGAATGTCAAAAGTAAAGTGAAAAAACCTCCCAACATCCCGTCATCAATCCTCCTTCTCCCACCCTCCCTTTTGGAAAATGATTGTGGATAGATACATACGTATCTAGAGCATATTTTAAAAACGATCTCCTATACCTACTATAGAACGCTGGATGACATACAAAAAGAGGGCCGGGCCGGTTGTATACTAACAGTACACTCGTTTTGCAAAATTCTCTCATTCACAAGGCGAAGTTCCTATTTTCCCATTGTGAACAAATGTCAACCGTTGATTTCATGTTTCTGTGAACTCAAATAATCAGATAAAGATACATTTGTATATGTACGAGTACATTCCATTCCAGGCTCTAAACCAGCAGCATATACTGAAGAACTCTCACTTGTTAGCTAACTGGCTGCACATGGCAGAGATGTTTCATTCGTTGTAGATATATTTTTTCATAGAAAAAGGTTTTTTTTTTGCTATGCCATTAAAATGAAGTAGTTGTGGCATTTTGATTCTTTCAGATAGATACACATATATGCAGAATTGTGGGGAAGAGCCGCGTCCATTTCTATCACTGAAGCCATTCATGATGAGGTTCTCATTGTAAGTGGCAAGTATCTGAGGGGACAGCTACATACAGTTGGTGTCTTTGTCAAAGCGACATGTTAATACTTTGTTGTAAGCTCAATAAGATGAATGTGGCAGGCTATTTCAGATACAATAACTGCTATCTAAAATGAGGATGGCGGGTTGTTGAAAGGCAAAACAAGAAACATAAAAAAATTAAAACGACAACAATAACTAATGCAAAAAGATTTTGCACAATAGTACGAGTACGAGTACGAGTACTTTCTAAAGCAACGGTAACGGTGAACAAAAGAAAGTCTCTGTAGAAGTAGAACAAATTTCAACGTAACAACTAACAAGTTTTTAAAGTATCTTTAAAAAAAATCATTCATAAGCCGGATGTCCTTAATTAATTTAAATAGAAATGTAACCATTTAACTTACCGTTACGGGATACATCTAATTCAACTAAATTTTCAAAATTTTGAATATCTGGTGGTAGTCTGTTGATTTCATTGTCGCTTAAGCCCAATTTTCTCAATCGATGTAGCCTGAAGAAGTTCTGAAAGAAAAAAAATCAAAAAAAAAAAATAATTGACAGTCAAATATAGTAGCATAATATAACGTTTTTAAAATAGTAATCCATTCTAAAAGATTTATCTGTTTGAATTGCAATGACAGCAGGATGTCGCAGTTTTTATTTAATAACACACTAGGCGGCATAAGTATTTTGACGAAATAAAAATCGTGAATTTTTGAGTTTTACTTTGAAATGGCTTTATAAAGAATTCTTGTTTATTTTTTCCTTTTTATATAGGTGTAACAAATACAAACTTAAAAATAAGCAAACAAATATATTTTTTCAAAGAAACTTAAGAAGATATAAATTAATTAGTAATTTCATGTGTTGGCATGAGTATTTGGACAAGTATGTAATAAAAGTATTGCCGCGAAGAGCTGAAGGTTCTCGGTACGCAGCACAATGTAAAACTCTACTGGGTCCCTGGTCACAGCGGGATACCAGGCAACGAAGCCGCAGATGAACTGGCCAGAAAGAGCTCAGCCCTAGATAGAGAACAAGCAGACGGGATGGTCAAACCTCCACTCTGCAACCTTCGGGCCAAAATTTAACAAAAATCAGTAATTGAAGCGAATAACAGGTGGAGACCGCTAGTCACCTGTGTGATATCAAGAGGACTATGGCCAAAATACGACAAAACGAGAACTAGGAAACTCCTACAAAAAGACAGAAAGTCGTTGTCAATGCTAATAGGAGTCCTAACTGGGCACAAAACTCTTAGATACCACATGAAGAAATTACGACTGAATGATGATGACATATGCAGAGTATGTGGTGACGAAGAGGTACATTAGGACACAACCCATTTCCTCTGTCACTGCCCTAACCTCTGTCAACTGAGAAACAGAACCCTAGGCAAATTCTATTTCGATCATATCGAAGAGCTATCTGATGGATCACCATCTAACCTGCTTGAGTTTGCTAAGGCGTCGGGTTGGATGCAACCCATTGATACCACGGGTTAGATCACGCTATGGGTACCACAATGGGTCCACATGGACCTAAGTGTGATGAGGATGCAAGCATTCTCATCAGCCCGAAAATCTAACCTAACCTATGTAATACTAAGAAAACAAAGTTTAAACTTAACAAAAGTAAAGAGATGACGAAGAATTTAGTAAAATGTGTAACCTCCTTTGGCTTCAATAACTTTTTGAAAGTGTGTCGGTACTGAATCCACTAAATTTTGAAGAATCTCTGGAGATATCTCTTTCCAAAGGAAAGTCACCTCAAAAATTGCCTCCTCTCTGGTTTTATTTAACGAAACTGTTCTTTTACGTTTCAAAAGAGTCCAGACGTTTTCTATATTATTTAAATCTGGACTTTGAGGTGACCAGTCCAAAGTGGTAACATTAACATCCTTCAAAAAGTTAGTTATCATCCGGGCTTTGTGGCATGGGGCATTATCCTGTTGCAGGATAAATGATTCCCCAATAAGCCTATCTCCGGAAGGAAAGACATTATCATTTAGGGTACTAAGACCTAGGTTCATCGAGCCGGTGATAGGAACTAAGTCACCCAGACCATTATACGCAACACATCCCCCAGAACATGACAGAGCCTCCACCATGTCTCACTTTTTGACAAACGGGCCGTTTTTTTTTTTTTAACTTACTACCTTTGGCAATCTGACAAAAAATTTGTTTTTTGATAAGTTATATTCAAAGAAGGTTTCATCTGTCCATAGAATGCTTCTCCAGAACTCCTTTGGCTTGTGCAGATGTTCCTTTGCGAAGGCCAGTATTTTAAGCTTGTTTGCCTTTGATATGTACGGCACATCCTTAGCTTTGATTGTCTTAAAATCTCCTTCCTTTAAACGTCGTCGGACAGTGCGCTCACTGATTGGATTCTTGGCCGTCAAAATCCATTGATCTGCAGCAGATGGAGGCTTCACAAAAATGTTTTTTTTTTCTTTTTAATTCCCGTAGAAGGACTCGGTCTTCAGTGGACGTTGTTTTGCGCTTAGCACCTGATCTCGTTAAGTTTCTTATGTCATTATGCTTTTTAAACTTATTAATTTGATAGTGCACAGTTTGACGTGACACATTGCACTCATTTGCAATGTATTTTACTGCCCTTCCAGCGTTAATCTCTGCTACCATGGAAGATCTGATAACCAAACTCAACTCAGCCGTTTCACCCATGGTTTTTAATAACTTTTAATGAATTTTTATTTTTTTATCAACGTTTAATATCAATTAAAGTAAAATACAAAAGTCGCTTGGTTTTCACGTGCTCAAAAGTGTAAAAACATTTACAGAAAGATCCCGTCAAAATACTTATGCCACGCAAAAATTCGTTATCTGCATGCATTTTTATCAGCAGGTGAATGCAAAAGGTAAACATTATAAAATTTGGCATGCATAGAGCTAAAAATAGATACTTTCTTTTGCGCATCATTTTCGCACCGTTATTTAACGATACTAAGCAAAGCGAGGTTCAATAGTCACCAAAAGGTTTCGTCAAAATATCGCCTTTGTTCGAAAAGAAATAAAACATACATAGTAACCTCCAGATGAATACATGAAAGAAATGGTTTGACAAGTCCCATTTTCAAGTTGTCATACACATAACTTGACCTAAACAAGACTGACGTAAGTATGATTTAGTAAAGTAGAGCAGCATTCTGCTTATATCATGGAATGAGGATACAGCACAAAAACTAAGATCTTAAGGTCAAGATGTATCGAACATTTTTGAAATATTCGATAACGGAATCAGCAAAACAGTAAACGCTTTTTATTTTGTTGGCAAAGAACTTGGACTCGGAAGTAGATTCAATTATGCTTAAAGGTCAAACCAAGAAGTAAAGCGCACTTAATAATGAAAAATCACAAAGTGTTACCAATATATCGATTGAATTTATTTTTATCAGTTTGAATTCATTTAACGCGGATGAATTTTATTTATTGATATCCTTTCAGATTCCAACTGTCAAAGTGAGCGAGTCCGCAATCACGCCAACAATTGGTACATGTTCTTTGCGTCCACCCATTAGGTGTGTTTGTTAACTTTTATTAACACAAATGGCACATCTGTCAAATAGTAAAAGTGGAGGAAAATCATCTCTTCTTCTTTTTTAAATATTGAATATTTTCACGAAAAACTAGTTTTCTTTTTTTTTGTTAACAAGAAGTGATTGACATTTATCGAATTGTCAGATTGGTGTTAGAAGGATGTGCCTCGGTGACTCCATGAAAAAGATTTAGCACGATTTTTCAAGAGGAGACATTTTTTGACACTGTCATTTGGTTCTCTCTTCCTATTATTACCAAACACTCCTATTATGTCTAATGAATCATTGGTCTGTTAAATCTGTCATTTGAAACGTCACATCAACGCCCAAACCAGTTTTGTCTCAAACAGGTCTTTCTGCACAACAACATTGTACATTCCAAGCTAGCCAACAGCAACAATGTGGGCGGGCGCAGGTTGTTTTGAAGCATTAAAACGTGAGAAAGTTTGAATTAATTGTCATACGTAGTTCAGGCTTGCTAGTGTTTGATAACATTGAACTGTATTTAGCTTTTCGTTTGTAATTCAAATCGATTGTTACCTATTTTTTTTTTTTTTTTCATAAATGATGTCGCTTTATACATACATTATGTATGTAAGCTACTATTTTGATATTTCAATTTAAAGTGCAGTGTGATCGTTTACTAACCCGCCAAAATCCAATTGTCCAGAACACACCCGCAAGTTAAGCAAAAACCAAATTGTTCGTTAGCAATCTTTGTACTCATTATGTATGCCAGTCAGAAAACTAAAGAAGTATGAAGTAAAACAGGCATAATACATGGGACATACAAATACAGACTGCTTTTCATGAATTTAAACCTATCTGTATATTAGCACTAATGCAGTATTGCATTGTATTTGTATTGAATTTAGAAGGGGGTTATTCCGTAGAGACAACAAGCACGTAGACCTGTAGGCCCATTGTACTTTGGTGAAGTACCACCCCATTCACTGAATTAGCGATTTGTTGCTGAGCTATACATCGATCTAAATATGCCCGTCGCTTTCGCAAAGCGACTCAATAGGGCAAGATTAAGCTCCAGTAGATCAACGTCCTGTAGGACGTAGTTGCCTAGAGTGGCCTTTTTGATCATAGCAAAGTGCTCAGCTGTCTCTTCTCCCAGGCACATCTCGCAAAGGCTCGAGCTTCTGATTCCAATTTTGTTCAAGTGCTCGTTTAACCCATTTCAGCCCAATTGGCTGAAGCAAGCAGAAAAAATGTGAAATTCTAGTTGTTTTTTTCCAAACAACAAAGTACTAGTCTCCTATCGGTTACTTCAATTTCACATTTTTTCTGCTTTCAGCTGCCATATTTCAAAAATGGCGGCAGATAGAACACTTCTGTCCCCGGATTCAGAAAGCGCAGACAAAATTACGATAGAAAATGTTTCTTAGAAAGCTTTGGTTGATTGACTCACTAAAAAGCAAACGATTGGAAACAGTAAAAAAAAATTATGCCAATTGGGCTGAAACGGGTTAACTTTTACAGCGCAGCTGGTTCAAAATTTGAACCACAGTTTTTTTTCTAATTCGCGAGGGTAGTACAGAATCTGAACCACTTAGATATTGTTTTGTCCCACTCCCGTTCATTCTGTAGGCAAAAATTACTATTCTTGTGAACAACATAGTTCTGTTAGTAAATTGCAGCTACATATGTTCGTGTGAAATAGTAAAAGTTGTTGCCGCGAAAGTTTTTTCTAATGTTCAGGTTGCTGTAAGAGTTAAGGGAGTGAACCCAGGGACCAATCCTGTGAGGATTTTGGGGTAATTTCTACTAAAGTGTAACGGAAACTTAGTTCTGTTTGCCTTGGGCGCGTCTACTAAGATTTTGGCCTGTCGGCATGACCTAAGCTCGTGCCAATGGTTGTAGTGTTGTAGTCGCAGCAGTTCAAGAAGCTTGTTTTTAAGCATAAGCTGAACTGCAGACAATAACAGACTGTCGACTGATAAAAGGGGTCGCTAATCCAGCTCTAGCCAGAGCATCAGCTTTATCGTTTCCCGGGTTATCAGAATGTCCCTGTGATCTTATTACATCGCCCAAGCTGGTTCAGTTTATTGACAGCTTCCTCAACAATTTTTGAGTTGATCAGCGCTGCGGAGCAGGCTTTAATAGCTGCTTGGCTATCAGAGCAGATGTAGATGGACTTGCCTTTCCATCTCTTGTTAAGTGCAATGTGTGCTGTACTAACGATAGCATACACTTCTGCCTGAAAGACAGTTGTAAGTCTACCCAGTGGAATAGATTGCTCAACGTGGCATTCTTCTGAGTAGACACCTGCTCCGGAGAGCTCATGCATTAAGGACCCGTTCGTATAGAAGACTATACTTTCTTATGGGAAACCAGACCAACCTCTGCTATTCCATTCAGAGCGATCTGGAAGGAGACATTGGAACCTTCGCCCGAAATTGTATTTGGAGCTTGTAGTGTCCAGAGTTCCCTCAAAGCTCCTGGTACTGAATCGAGAAGCTTCCCCATCCTGCTAGTTACCTTCACTGAATGTAACTCGCCTTCCAAGAAGGACACCTATGCGGTATACTGCTTTTCTAGCTTCGTTTTCAATGAAGATATACAGTGGAGGCAAGGCAAAAAGGATCTCAATGGTTCATTCTGCCTGATAGCAGAGTATTGGTCTTCAGCGCCATTATACAGTCTGCACAAGCAGTTTTCTCATATTCTCAAATGTTAACAAATTAAAAAAAAAATTGACGATAAACATAAAATTCATATGACAGCTATGTTTATCTCCGAATAAAGCAATAAAGCAAAAGTATGTAGTTAGTAGACCGAAATTGATATTCATTTCATGAAAAGATGCGTTTTATTTTAAGATGCGCTCAGCATTAAGCATTTCTGAGAACAATGTGAAAAAAGCGTCAAAGGCACTCCAAATGGAAAGGCAATTTGTTTATCTTCCAAATCGGAGTGGCTGGCTATTTGTCATCCTCATCTACAAATCTTTATAAGCCCGCGCCCAGATATATTCGAGACACACTTTCTCGAGAAAAGATCATCCTGCTGAACTGAATACATGTGGATAAACGTGCATCGTGCAACGAGAATGTTAAAAAAAAAAGCTAACAAAACAATTTATTATGACTATCACGATTTTACCATAAATCCATTTTTGACTTTAAATGAATTGGTTATAGTATGTTAGAAAAAACACCACCACAAATCCTAAGCAAGATATTTTCCCTTTGCTGATCGTTCCAGTGACCTCACCGATGCGATGGTACGCCGCCATCCAGCCACAGTGCCGCCCGGTGTGAAAAATATAAAAGTGGAGAAAAACGAAGTTATTTACTATCTCCACCGCCATTTAGAGTCGTGCCGCCGTAACTGGAACATGGAAGCAAGCAACGGCAAACTGAAGAGCCAACATTAATATTATCCAGAGTGGCATTTGCCCATCGACTGAGGATTATTTGATCAGAGGAACAAAGCAGAGACAAAATGAAATATCAATTGCGCGCAAACAAAGGCAGGCACAGCCAACCACACAATGGCAAAGAGTCAGAGAAAAGGTCAAATTTGAAGTTCAACTCATTATATTATGGCAACGCTGATACTGTCAGATGGAGGTTAGCCCGAAATGAAAGAATGAAGTGCTCTAACGGTTTGACGATGATGGAACGATGAGCAATAGCTTGTTAGTTGTTTACTTTTTTTTTCGAAAAAAAAATTATTAAAACCATCAAATCGTGATGGAAATTTTGTTTTTCCTTTGAGTCAGGGAAAACGTGAGGTTCTGCATTTCGTTCCCCTTGTGGAACAGTTTCTGACATTAACTTAATTAGCGTGCGAAGTGCCTTTGCCGTTAGCAAACAAACGAAGTATCCGAGGTGTTAGAATGTTGGTTTTGAAAACAGTAGGAGGTGTTAATACTCATAAAGTGTACATCAACTCGCAGCTGGAGGGCTTCAGACAGATATATGTACATTTATAGGTCCGATATAGCGTTGGCGACGGCAGTTTGCAAACGGTTGGCGTTTCTTGGCAGAATGTATGTACGTACAAAAGCGATTGCTTACCGATTTTCGAAATGATTTGCTGATGTCAAAATCCCGTCCAAGGAAACTAAATTCACAAATTGTGTAGTTGTGCTCAAGAACTATCAATGAGTTTGAATGAAAGCAGCTGTTTTTTTGTTTGTTGCAGCAGGACAACAATACAGATCACACTATCACAGATCCTGATATAGGGCAGACAGAATCACACAAGTAAGTGGAAAAGAGATGGCATGCATATTTTCATTTGAGGCAGATTGTACTTGATTGAAAATTAATTTAGTAGTGCTGTCAGCAACTATACTCTGTTCCACAAAAATTGTCAGTATAGCTACAACAGGGAAGATATGACGTTTGCCTCTCAGTCTTGTTACTATAGCTGGCATAAAACTCTTCCTCTTTTGAGCCCTCACTGGGTTACCGTAGTCTGCATGACACTTGACACATCGCCGCAAATCGGAGAGCAATACCCGTAGGGTTACCATCTGCTGATTTAAAAAGAACACAATTTGTTGAACGCAATAAAGATACTTAATTGTGTACAAAGTGGACACACATCGATTTTGATGAAATTTCAGTATGATGTAGAGCAGCGTTTCAGAGGGATTCCGCATTCCATCCGAGAATTAACTCGTATAAAATAGTCATAAGTCTTCTACACACACGGAAGTTTTATTCAGGTTATTTGAATTGGGCAACGAGCTTAAGATATTCTTCGCCGAACTGCCCATTTCTGCATCCGTCAGCACGCCTGTTGAACTATTGCACGATGAGCAATGGGTCATGAATTGGTTTATTTGGCCGATATATTCGATAAACTCAACGTAATCTGCAAGTCCTTACAGGGAAGAACCACAACCACGTTTACAGTAAGAGATGAAATGCCTTCACTTAAAAACAAACTTGGTTTCTAGATCGAATGTGTTGAAGAAAAAAGTTACGAAAGTTTCACTCTTTTAAATAGCTTTCTGGAAGAAAATGAGTTGCAAGTAACCTCAGATGTGGGGAAAAACATACATGAACATTTGATTAACATTAAAAAATCCTTGAAAGAGTATTTCCCGGAGAAGTTACAAGACATCGACTAGGTACAGAATCTATTAGAAAATCATACCAAAACCATCGATGCTAACTGTGTCACTATGAGAATTTGATCTAAAAGAAGAATTCGAATCAGAAGATTCTAATTTAAATTACTTCTGGATTGGACTCAAAGATGATTACCCTGCAGTCGTTGAGAAGTCTGTTATGGTTCTACTTCCGTTTGTGACGACTTAGCGATGTGAGAATGGTTTTTCAGCTTACGCTTACACCAAAAACAAGTACAAAAACAGACTGGATGCAGCTCCAGATCTGCGCGTTCAATTGTCTGACATTAAGCCTAATTTTTTTTAATTTACAAGTAAATATGTGAAAAAATTTCATTCTTCACATTAAATAGGGTGTTTTCATAAACGTTAAAAATTTGCGCAAGTATAACCGCATTTCTTTTTTTATGCGTTTTTAACCGCTACTGCTTTTCAGAATATGTGCAGAAGATGAAGAACTGATTTAGTACAATTTTCATGTAAACATCGTTCATAAATGTCAAAGAAACATATAATATTATCCTTGATATTTAATTTGATTTCGGCTAAAGAAAAAATTAATACATATATACAAGATACTATTTTTTTTTTTTAATTTGACCTTGCATTGCATAAAAAATTCAACTTTAGTCAACTTCAACCTTTACGTCTTCCTCTGCAGTCACTTTGTTTTACTAACCAATCTGCACGACAACGATGATATCTTGAGTTTATAAACACGATGTAATGCAGTTTGCCTGCGGCAGTTCTGCAATAAAACTGCATTTTTGAACGCAGTTATTTGTTAGTACGACGTTTATGAAAACAAGCATAGTTACGTTGTATTTTTTTTGTACAATAAATTTGTATAATACTTATAATAATAATACTTATACCAAAACAAAAAAACTTGAATAATATCGTCCGTTGGTGAGGTTGAGATATATAACAACTAAATATAGAGCTAATGTGCATTTTTAAGATATATCTGGTAGCGAGTGGTAGTGTTTACAAGGGCTCAAAATAAATCTAATAAAAAGTGTGTAAATACTCTGAGTGGCGGCTCGAAACATCTCCAATAGCTGAATAAGTCATCTCTCTATCTGAGTCGATATCTGTTTTTCGACTGAAAATGAAAAACTTGAGGTAAAACACAAAAAATTAAGCGCATTTGGTGAAGAATAATTGTGGTGATACAAGAGACTCTCGCATGAGAAAGTAACCTTTTGTTATTATTAAAATGGGAATCCGCCAAAAAAAATATGATCAATTAGGGTTCCGTAGTCAAAAAAAATTGGGAACCTCTGATGTAGAGGACGTTTTTCGAGTATTTTGATGTGTCAATATTATACTTAAACATCAGAATCAATTAGTTTACGAGATATTAGCTAAAATCCAAAAGAAATACTGACTATTCATTTAGGCACCCAACATTCATCTCGTGCAAATAAACCTTTATTATAAAACACAAAAGCGAAAAATTGTTTAACTGAATTTTAACGGTTTCGTCAGAAAAAACAAGAAAATGAGAAAAAAAAACCAAGCGGCAATACCCTCACATACTATAATTCATTTATTGGCTCTCAAAACACAAAAACCCAATGGTCTTTGACAAAAACCACAGAAAAAGCAGTAACAATTCGCATTGACTTAATATTGGTAACACTGTTTTGATGTTCATATTTTCCAAACACACAGCGAGGGTTGATGGCGGCCAGGCCACACAATCATTCTGCCATCGGCTCTCTCTGTGGCAGACTGGTCATGATGAGATATATGCGAATTTGAGGAAAATTACAAAAACTAAACTGCTTCATACCCAGCACTTTTCCGTGGACGGAGACTACACCTAGGTGAATACTGCTTTAACAATCTTATTGACCTGGCACAAATGGAGTTTAGAAGCCTTTCTCACTATACAAAGCTCTAAATGGTTTTCTTGATACATATCCCTAAGATCCTTCGTATCACAATGGACCTCTACAGGACTGAGTGTTACCGGGTACCGCTAATGTTCGCTCAGATTCAAAATACAACTACTCCCCTGTATTGCATACAGAACCATGTTTGATTTTCATGGACGTGATTGAAACTTCAACCATCAACATCCATTAAACAGCCGAAAACGTGGCCTATAACATTTGCACTTTAAGCTGAAATGAACAATAAAAAAAAATAAAAATCTCATTCATCAGGTTAATGTGTATCACCCTTTAAGTTCAACATTTCCCAAATAGTAAATGAATCTAAAATAATCTGTGTCAAATTACAAAATATGGGTCAGCTCACAGAACTACACAGACCCGACCTTATGTCACTTGTTGCTTACCTTTTATTCAATTATAATGTTTATTGTGCGATGCAATTATCACTTGCCTATTTAAAACCTACCAATATCGTGTATACGAGTGCATACATAAATATGTGTTTTGTTTACACACCCCAAAAGTATAAACAGATGCATACATATGAACATTAATACATTCAAATGTACATACAGAGATAAACATTATACACTTTAATGATTAGGAACTTAAATTCTTATTTTTATTTGTTCTCTTTTGTATACAAAACAATGTGCAAAAAAATGTTTATTTTTTTTATGTGTTAATTAATATGTAAGTGTGAAAATTAAAAAAACAATTATTATAAAATTAGTAATCAGCGGTTTCATAACAAATTGCATACTTATACATTCTTATATGTATGTAGATAGTATCCCTAGTTTCTATTTAGATATGTACATACGTGAGTAAATATATGGTTAGGAGCGCCTTACATACCTCATGTAGTGGTAAAAAAGATATAGATATGAATTCAGTTACGAATATTAATATAATTTGCACTTTGCTGCATTGCTATGCTGTTGCATACAATCGTTTCCCGAGGCGTCTATAAGCCGCATACCAGGGCGCGTTAAATGTTTATGCTCACACGTATTTGAATACAGTCAACCCTCGTATAACGCGGTACTTTCACAATGCGAATTCGATATAACGAGATTTATGAATTGCGGCAAACCCTCCTATAACGCGGTACTTCTACAACGCGGTTTCGCTACAATGTGATTCTCAGTCTTTTCTAACTCGAAAAATGTGTGTTGGAGAATTCCCTTTTTAAAATATTCACGTGTTCCGTAGGTTGTTCAGTATGACATATGAATATTTCTTTCAATGTTGGCTCACTGAAATATCCGTCTGGTATTAATTTTATTATTTTTGCAGCTTTTTTTGTTTCTGGTAGAAACATAAAAAATTAACCTAAAAATAAACCAAAGAATTGGATTTGGCTGCTTATTTGGAGAATTACTTCGCAGGTATTGATCCCTCTATGGAGCGCTCCAACAATTTTAAAAGGCACTTGCAACGTTCTCCAGCTCCATATTTTGAAGTCCGAAAGGAGTTGCAGAGAAATGCTCAGCAAGCTCTTATAACAATCTTCTTTAAAAATTAAAAAAAATGTCCAATATGTATAAAACATGAATTAAATTCTCCAATCAAGATTACCTTTATTATTTACATATTTTTTTTGATCATTCCTGTAGCGTTCTCGAATTAAAACTATAGTTCAGTTCCTTTTCTCATAAACAGTGTAACAAATTTAGATGCATTTATTTTTGTGGAGAACGTAACCCCAGCTTTAGTATGTGGCCCAAGTATCGTATTACGCGATTTTGTATACGGCGCTGTTTCTCGGGAACCTAACTACCGCGTTATACGAGGGCTGACTGTACTTATGTACATACTTGCACGTAGCAATAAAGAGGATTATTTTATGTACATATACCAACAAGAAGTGCTCCTGAGAATAATTCTAAAGAACGCAAACTGAGAATAATTCTAAAGAGCGCAAACACGTTACTCCACTATTGGAAAACCAGTGCATCAAACAGGCGCCAGTTTTTCCATCTGTGTGGTTATTATTTTTTTATTGATTGTTTTATTGCTGTTTTCAGTAATTATTGTACATGCCGACGCGACGCAGTGGAACTTGGCTATGCGGTTTCATTCAGTTGAAGGCAAATTAAAAATCAAGAACGTTTCGAATTAAGATTCTGTGATGTGTGGAAAATCCAAATGCACCATACAAATAGAAGTTTGCATACTGCAGATGATGATAGACAGCCTATGATCGATTCCTCTTTGTATACATAATCTATTGTCAGAGTACAAAAACCTATACAGCGCTGGCAAGCTGATTAGCACACCCCTATGAAAATTCAAACTTGTGTTTTTTTCTGCAAATTCTTTTACTTATTAGCGAACAAATGCTTAAGAGTTTAATACGTGCATCAATGACAAAATTTAATCTAGAAAAAAAATGTAGTTTCAAATACAGTAGACGCTCGATATAGTGAACAATCCAATATAGTGAACACACAATATTTTATACAGGCTATTCTAAATAGTGAACAAGTTTGTTCACTATTTAGAATATTTGTTTGTTTCACAGCTTTTGGTTGTTTTTAGTGCAAAAACAAAGTGCGTGTTGCTTATTTTGTTATTTTTTGAACGATATTCTTTGTGACCATGTCACTTAAGCACAGTTTAAGTTTGTTGTATTTTTGGTTTTTTAAGTATACGGAAGAGTTGTTTTTGTTAAAAATAAGATATTCTTTCTTATAAATATTGGCTTGTTTTTTAGTAATCGCAAAGAAAAATTGTAATTATATTCTATTTTCGATGAATTGTACGTAAAAACATACACATTTTGATAAAATTTGCTTCAAGGAGTCCACGCTTGTTACAATGAACAATCTCGCTTCAGTGAAAAGGCGTGGTTTTTATTAGTTCACTATATCGAGCGTCTACTGTATATCGTTTTGCAATAGGATTTCGTGCTATAAAAAATTTACCGTAAGTGTATGTGTTTTACAGTGGCAATTTAATTAGCACACCCAAGCATTCAAGTATGTTTTTACTGAAAAAATCCAATTCTGTGAACAGAGCTATTTTTTTCGAATCTCCCTTAGTTGTTCATTATTTTTTTAAGATTTGAGAATAGATATGGGAAAAAAAAGAGTTCAATGAAGGCAGAAGGAAGTCAGATTCCGAATTTGCACCAAAAAGAGCAGAATGTATCCGAAATTGCAAGATAAATCGGATTTTCACCAAAAAAAAGTACAGAATGCACTTAAGCATTACCATTAACGTGGGATTTTTGCAAATCAGAAACAATAGAGGTCAAAAAAGACCTAAAAACGTGAGAAAAGTCCGATAGTCAGACATACCCTTAGGCAGCCCTTAGCAACTTTAATGGAAATATGAGCTCAAATGCACAAAAATTGTTGTGTGTATATCAGCTAGGACTTTTAGAGCTTGACCTTTGCAAAATAATCTTCGAGGATGCAAGAGTCTCAAGAAACCAAAGGTTTCATAATCTAATCGAAGACAACGGCTGGATTTCGGAAAATGCCATATCTTCAAAAGTCACTTTTTCTGGAATTCTGTCATCTGGAGTGATGAATCCAAACTTAATCTGTATGGAACCGATGGCAGAACCTACGTACGACATCCTCAGAACAAGAATTTGGACCCAAAGAACACTATGAAGTCGGTTAAGTATGGAGATGGCAGCGTGATGTTATGGTGCTGCTTTACCGCAAATACTATTGTGCCAATAGTCCAAGTAAATTGAAAAACGGATGGGCTTATGTACCAGAGCATATTTGGCAACAACTTGGCCCCATAAAGCCCGGACATCAATCGAATAGAAAATGTGTGGGTCATCGTCAAACGACGCGTGTAATGGCATTAAAACCAACAACGGCAAACGCGTTATGGACCACTTTTCGGGAAGAATGGTACAAAATACCTCCCGAAGCCTGTGCTGACCTAGTGGCGTCATTAGGTAGGAAATATGCTGCCGTTATTTTTCAAAAAGGGTACCCAACCTTTTTTGTGCACCAGGCAGACGATGCTGAGATTCGATTCATCTGGCATACATTCATCTGACCATATCCTAGAGATGAGTTGGTATATGCGCGCACTACCAAGTCATCTCAAGCCGATTTAAATAGCTCTGCGGGTGACCGTCAGGTCCAGCAGCCTTGCTGGACTTTAGCTTGGGTATTGCTATCCGCACTTCGTTTTTATCAGGTGGATGGGAGTTTTGACTATCATCATCTAAGTTGAATTGTTCATTCTGCCTGAAAGCGGGGTGTAGGTCTTCATCGCCATTATACGAGTACAGTCTGCAGAAGTAGTCTTTCCATATTCTTCACCGATTGTGTTTCTACTACCGTTAGTTCGTTCGCTTGGCAATAGAAAGTCTTATTTCTCTCTAAATTTGAATACGTCATCAATGTGGTGATGCTTCTGTAGAAGACTATGTCCACGTCCAGTGATGGTTTCGGCCAGAATTAGTAGGGGTTTCCTGATTAAATTCACCAGGAAAATTTGATTTCTTATGTCTAATTTCATTTGATTTGAAAAATTTAGTTTCAAATGTTGCAAACCATTGTTCAGCGATAAAGCCACAGGTAACTGATTGCTTCATTTAACATACCTGCATACATATATAGGCATGTATGATTCCAGCAAAATTTGCTGTAACTACTTGCTGGTCTAAAAACAAAAATAAAAATACAACATGGCTTGCTGCAACTTCCCCAAAGCTAAATCAGATATCAAACACCGACATCGAACAACCGTGACTGTTTCGATGCAGTATAGTGTGGTGACCGCGTGAGTGCATTTCCCGATTATACAAGCTAGTCTCTCATGTGTGGAGACGAT
Organism: Brachyopa scutellaris; assembly: GCA_949775065.1. Classification (NCBI taxonomy): domain Eukaryota; kingdom Metazoa; phylum Arthropoda; class Insecta; order Diptera; family Syrphidae; genus Brachyopa; species Brachyopa scutellaris. Next base: position 56,328,947 of record OX459114.1, read on the forward strand.
AATTTACTAAACAAATACAAGAAACAGAAATACCATATATAATAAATGCATTATACATGTATGTATGTAGTAACAAATAATTGCATAATTGGTTTTGAAAATTCACTCGGTGTGACGCTTAGTAAGTCAATTGAAGCAAATGACTACTGGCCTTATTATTGTGTTATAATTAATTGCATTTCACTGTCAAGGCTTTTATCATACTTGAAGGTCACATAACATACAATATAATAAAAATAAACAATAAATTTGACTGAAAGGAAGAAAAAAATAAAGTTTCACAACACGTTGTAATCTCGGTTCGCTATTTTCAGATTTTCAACGATTTTGTTTTCTAATAAAATATCGTATTCCAAAAATAGTAATCAATCGATAATAAACAGATTGCAGTTAAAGTGCAAGTGGCAGACGTCAGTGATCTGAAAATAAGGAAAAACATGTGTGCTGGGGGATTTTTCAAGGGGTAAGAGATCAACAATGTTAATAAGAACATTTTAATATTATTGACATTAATGTGTCTAAGCGCTTGATGTTTGTTTGGAAATTTGTGCGTCTCAAAACTGTGACCAGAGTAACATATGAGAAATGGGATGCTGATTTTGTAACCAGGCCATGGCGCAGTATGTAGCGCGTCGTCTTCATATGGTTGCCCGGTGTGGCCTTTCTACATGGAAAAGATTCGGGTGTTTGAGAGGCAATGCCTTAGGACCTGTCTCAGATTGTACAGAACACCAGAATCCCAGTACATAAAATATTATCCCATACATACAAAGGTCCTATGGGCACCGTAGCGCAAGTGGTTAGTGCGTCGGACTACTGAGCCAGCGGTCTTGGGTTCGAATCCCGCCGCAAACACCTAAAAGTTTTTCACAGTGCCCACCTCTTTCGAATGTCTGACAAACATCAAAGAGTAACATTTGTCTCGATTGAGCTTCTCAACTCGCCGTTCGGAGTCGGCAAAAAACTGTAGGTCCCTTCCATTTGTGCAAAAATATAACACGCACACACAAATGGTTGCGAGAAGCAGGCCCAGGTTCACCTCGAGCTGTAGCGCCAACTAAGAAGAAGAACAAGGTCCTATACAGTGGGGCACATCTTGAACAGGATTGACAATTTCCTTATTAAGGCGATTCGAAGGCATATTGCGAGGGCGATTACCAGCGACAATAGCCAGATCTTCGGGGCTTATTACCCCAATGAAATGTACCATCAGAGTACCTCCTATCGGGCTAGATAAGCGCTCATCGACGGCGGGTTCGACGCCAATGCGATATAATAGACACGGAAAAGCAATACACCTAATTTTGGTGGCTTATTGAAGAGGAGGGGGTCGATGAAGCGGTCTCCCAGGTCGGTGCGTTACTTTTGTAACATCCTAGTTTTTAAGTTAGGTTAGTTACGTAGGATAAGAGAAGCTAGGGGGTCTCCGTGGAGTAGCCGGGCCCGCTATTACGATGCATCGTCTCCGAGAGGCGACCGACGCTGCGGCCTCGCTCAGGTCTCGGTGGCTCGTGGGGGCGTCGTAATGGCGATGGCCAAGCGCCAGAGGATGCAATCAGGATGGTGACCACTTGGGGCACTAGGCAACGGGTGCTTACCACACTGATTACAATTAGGTTAGGCTTAGTAGCTTGGAGTATTTCAGGTAGGTTAAGTTTTCATAGTTTTAAGATAAAAATAATAAAACTTGGGTTTCAAGTTTCCAAACTTTTCTTGGGATGTTATTGTTAGATTAGTTTAGTCGTAGTATTGTTAGAATAAGGCCGAAAGGCAATAGTCTTTAAAAATAGTGTTAACCCTAGAGTGCCCCCCAAGGGCCAGTAAGATAGATTAAGCCATTTTGCTAGTTTTTACATTAGATTTAAGCATTTTTGCCTAGTATGTAAGATAATATTGAAAATGGATTAATAAAAAATGCTTGTAAAAATAAAAAAAAGCGCGTCGGCATTTCATCTCCCCCCCCCCCCCCCCCCCCCCGGTCCCCGGTTCCTTTGTCGACGGGGCGGTTTCTTTTTTTTTTTTTTTGTTTCTTTTCTATTTCTACCCAGCTATGACCAAGCCAACAAACCCATTGCAGGAAGTGTATTACTCGGCATACAGATACTGCAATCATCACGGACTACTGTATGGAACCAGAGCTTAAGAGTGCAGAGTGTTCTTAAGACTCCCAGATGCCTGCAGCGTCTTTTAGGGAGAAGTTCTAGCCGTATTTCCTGATAATGAAACGAGTATCCAGCAAGTATATTGTTATTAACATTGACAGTCAGGCTGTACTCAAGGCTCTAGAATAGTTCACTACCAAATCGGCACTAGTCAGGAGCTACTAGACTATGTTGGATGCCTGGTTAGTCTGTACAAGGAAAGTATGTGAATTGCATACTACGGGAAATACTAACTGAAAAGTAGGACACAAGATGAAATGAAACGATAATGTTGAGAGCATAGCGCTGTTCTCAATTTGTTTTTAAAAAATCTTTTACGATTATTTTAAGTGATTTAAAAAAAAAAAATAGACATATTAATGTACCTTAGGCACTTCCGTGCAGGGAAGGTTTTTGCCTTTTTTTTGTTTTGAAAATTGTAGCAAATAAAGACTAGTACGGTGCTCGCGCTAAACTAAATTTTCCATGCAAAATTTATCCTTGCTAAAACGTAAAGATAAAATTCCGCTGGGAAATTTATCTGAACGTATGATACTCGTGCTAAAATGCTGGCTAAATAAGTTGTCGCATAGATAAGTCTCCACCCAATTTTAGCCAGACATTTAATGTCCGGGACATTTATTTAGCCGCGGAATTTTGACGTCTTAAATTAAAATAGAAATTTAAAACAAAAATCAATTATTCGGTTTAAATTTTTCGAGGATTTTTGTGAAAAGAGGTAATTAAGTGCATGTATACTGCTGCTGCTGTTTGCTTATTCAAGCACGAGTATGAAAATAAAAAGGCAATGCCGAGGGAAGTCAAAGAAAATATTCAAATAATCAGGAGCACGGAAAAAACGGCTTATGACAAGGGTGAATTTATCAATTTCTACAACCAGCTCTACAAACAAAATTTATCTGGCATTTATCTTCGGTTTCCATGTGAATTTTTGGAGACCGACGGAAATTTAGTTTAGCGCGAGCACCGTACTAGCCTTAATCGAAAAAAAATACAAGGTACTAAGCCCGTTATTCAATGTAACCTGATAAACTACACGAATATAAGAAAGTCAAGAAAATGTTTCAATTTGTTTTTTGGAACATATTAAAGTCAATGTTATGCCAAAATGAATCCCGGGTCATTCTCGCCGGGCTTTGTATTATTTATGTACAGTGAAATCCAAGCGGATCCGGAGTTTTTTGTCCGGTTATGAGAGCTGTCCGTTTATAAGAAAAGGTGCCCGTTAGAGCCCCCGCACACTACAGACTTTCTGTCTGCCGATAGTTTGGTCGGGCTCTTAATCATTCTGAAAATATATGTATGAGAGTGCGCACACTACAACGATTCGATATCGGCCGATAAATAAGTTTGATAGGCTACACGATGGCCTTCAAACTAAAGTATCGGCAAACTATCGGCCGACTACTTAATCAGTACGGTGATCTTCCACGCGCGCACACTACAAGACTATAAAGTCGGTCGAATTTTTCGATAGCTCAGTTTGCTCTGAGTTTTAAATGAATTTTCTCTAAGTTCTGGATATTTCCTCGTATTTAACTATGGAAATAAGGACATTTTTGGGGTAAATCAATGATTACACATCTGCAACATTTTTTAATGGTCGCCATGGCCGTGGTGGTTAGTGCGTTGGACTACCACGCAATGCTGCCCAGGTTCAACTCCTGGCCGGGTCTAACACCTAAAAGAGTTTTTTCACGGTGCCACCTCTTTCGAATGCCTGACAAGCATGAAAGAGTATCATTTGTCACGATTGAGCCTCTCAACTCGCCGTTCGGAGTCGGCAAAAAACTATAGGTCCCTTCCATTCGTGCAAAAATATAACACGCACACACAAATGGTTGCGAGAAGGCCCCGGTTCACCTCGAGCTGTAGCGCCAACTAAGTAAGTAAGTAACATTTTTTTAATAACTGCCATAAAGCGACTCTTCTCTTCAAAATCTGTTTAACGACCAGCAATAGCAAATAGTTCGAGAACAATCGGCCGATTTCTGTCTAGTGTGCACACTCACTACCAATCCGACTATTGAATCGGCCCAGTGTGCGCAATTACCAGCTTAACCCGACCAAACTATCGGCCGATAGAAAGTCTGTAGTGTCCGGTAAACAGGCTGTCCGCTTATGAGAGATTTCACTGTATAAGAAGAATTTGGTATCGGTGTCGGTGTCGTTGTTGTGCTGAAACTTTTTCTTTGTCATTCCCAGACGTTTCTGCGCGATCGCTGTCTGTGTAAAAGAGATGCGTTGTATTCGCCAATGATGGTCTTTCCTTCCCTTGGCAAGGTAGTCGAATTCCCTTCGCATTCTAAAAAAAGAAAACTCACCTTTAACCAAAACGCTTGTGTGCCGAAAACTACCAAACAATAAGCTAATATCAGAATGACTCGAAACTATAGAATATTGACCCGCAGGAACGAAGCCTTAAGACCTCGTATACAGATAGCGCTGTCGTCGTCTTTGTGAGGCATGTTACTTATCGATTTTTGGGATTAATTTTCAATTTTCAAGAAAAGCAATGGTATAAGCGCAAGGCGACAAACCTCAGTAAAATAAGACTTTAACCAACTATTTGTACCTGCAACTGAAAACAGTTGACTTATTGACGACATAAAATCGTTCCTTTCTTAAAACTGTCGACAAACAATTTCGTAGAAAATACACATATTCCTTTCTCAAATAATTCGCAGAGAATAGGACAAATAATATATTTGCTCAGTTTACGATTTTTGTCGAAGGACTATTCGTTTTTGTATTACTCCTGGTTCGTATTATTTCTGTTCGAAACGGATACACAAGATATCTAGTACACACACACATGCGAGATGATTCAGAATTTTATCGCCAGGAAGTATAGTCCAGTGAATCTAGCCAACAAAATTAAAGTGGTTATGTTCAAGGATTTCGGAGAAACCTTGGGGAAGCAGAATTAGCCATTGAAACGCCAGGAAAGAACAACGGATGCAATTCACAAACGTATGTATGAGTATATCAGAGGATTTTAGTTACACATATGCATACATATATATGTATGTATGTATGTATATTCCCATGCTTAGCATTAAATTTAACTACATTAAGTACATTTGTTGATATTCGTGTGCGGACTACTTTCCGCTCCTAAAGTGTATTCGACCAGTAGAATTGCCATTCCTAATAAAATTTTTCCACTGCACTGCTAAGCAAAGTCCATGTTTGAGCTTGACCTTGAGCACGGTTAATAGATTTCAATTGACAGATAACTAAACAACATATTGATAAAAACTTGAAGGTCACTCACTATTCCCGATACTCTTCTACACTGATGGCTCAAAAAAAAAAACCCGCTCCTGGATCAAGAGGAATGTAATATCATACGCGACATATGCAATCACATGGAGAGAGAGGACAAATACAGTCGAACTTCCCTATAACAAACTTCTATACAACGAAGCTCTCCCTATTACGAATTTTTTTCAAGTTCTACTTTTTCGTTCTACTTTTAGTGTGTTTTGATCTCCTTATAACGCATTTCCATACAGCGAATTTTTCTCTACAAAGAACAAATTTTGTAGCTGGAAATCGAACTCTCATGCGTTTTTGTCTCCATATAACGAATTTTTCAAATAATTTTCTGTTTCGCACATTAATAAAACTTTGTATCGAGAAAAAAGTAAGACATAATTAGGGGATTCCCCAAAAGTTGAAATAACAACAGAAAACGATAAAGAAGATCAGTGAAGAAGAATTGGCGGATGCTGATAGTGTTATCTTTCTTTTCTTCATCAATTGACGTATTTCGAACCTTTCTGGGGATGAGGAGTAACGTATTAGAAGATTTTGTTGAGGAAGAAAAATGGAAGAGTGTTATCCAAACTAAAATTACTGATTACATTTAATAAAAATTCACAAAAAAAAAAAGTCTAATTTCTGTGTAACGAATTTTCTATATAACGAAGTGATTTTCTGGTCCCGTGCGGATTCGCTATGGGGAAGTTTGACTGTATACAATTTCATCGCCAGATGTCCGTCTTCGATGGAAATGAATGAATGAAGCTCTGAACATATTCTGCATTTCGAGTGAATTCGAATTTCTGGAGTCCACTCTAAATCCATTTGTTTGAAAATCAAAATCAGCTGTAAAATAATTTCAAAATTATTTGAGATTTTCAATACCTTGTTTTTGTTTTGTGAAAGTGAGTTAATTAAAAAAAAAAAAAAAGTTTACCCAAAGTTTGATTTGGCCTTGGTAGATCCATAGTCAGCAATGTTCTCGGCCAGATGTTAAACATTTTTCAATACAAGTTGTGTTCGAAGTGGACTTAATTGCAAAGTACGCAGATGGAAGAAGAAAAGATGTTATTTTTGCAATAATAACGGATTCCGGGAGTTTTTGGTTGCTTGGATGGTACAAACATTCACCTTTTCACCCCTTAAGAAAATATAATGTTTTATTTTGTTAATAAAAATTGTTAACCAATTTCTTATTGTTTTTCACACAGTCGCTGCAAGACCTTCACTCTTCAAGCTCTTGCCTCTAATTTTTGTGTTTTTCCCTATTGAACAAATAAATTATTTTAATACACTAATGGAAAGTCTTATTTGTTTCCTCACATTTTTCAAAATGATTCTGATTATCAAATTAATTAATTAATTCACTATACACAACGGCATGTGAATTCAATCACGTCAAGAAACTCAACTGAATTCAATTCACTAAAAGCAAGGGCGCAAATTCATAGTCAGATAAAGCCGACAATAAAAGAATCTATTCACCTACATAACCTAAAATATACTTTTTGCTATTCATAGTAATCTTATAGTCGACTTTAAATTTATAGCCAGCTAGAAATTTAAACTGAGCCAAACGTCAGTTTAAATAATTAGAGTCGGCTTTAAATTTATCGTATAATATTTTGAAGTTTGGGTTTGTTCATTCAAATCACTTTACAAAAACATACCAAAGTCGATACTTAATAATACACAGGCAAAAATGTGTTTATGAATACCGAAAAGTTATAGCCGGCTTTATTACTTAGTGCCGGCTGTAACTTTAGTCGGCTATAGGCACTATTCATGGGCTGACTATGAATTTGCACCAAGATTTTCGAAATTCGAAACACGAAGTTACAGTTCTATGGTGCGCGGTAGAAGGAATATCAGTCAAAAATTTCAGTAAAGCTACTTTGCACTGCCTAGACTGATACCACTTTTACCAAACATGACATAATATAAAATTTGCAATCAAATGATGTATTTATCTCATTTTAACCAAATTTTGACTTATACTCCTTCTACCGCGCACCATAGAACTGTAACTTCGAGTGGACTGTAGAACATTAAAATACAGTAGACGCTCGATATGGTGAACATCGATATAGTGAACAATCCAATATAGTGAACAATCCAATATAGTGAACAATCCAATATAGTGAACAAACCAATATAGTGAACAATCCAATATAGTGAACAATCCAATATAGTGAACACTCAATATTTTATACAGGCTATTCTAAATAGTGAAAAAGTTTGTTCATTATTTAGAAGCTTAAGTTTGTTGTATTTTTGTTTTTTTAAGTACATGGAATGTATTATGTTTTTTACGGAAGAGTTTTTTTTGTTAAAAAGAAGATATTCTTTCTTATAAATATTGGCTTGTTTTTTAGTAATCGCAAAGAAAAATTGTAATTATATTTTATTTTCGATGAATTGTACGTAAAAACATACACATTTTGATAAAATTTGCTTCAAGGAGTCCACGCTCGTTACAATGGACAATCTCGCTTCAGTGAATAGGCCTGGTTTTTATCAGTTCACTATATCGAGCGTCTACTGTATTCACTTTCGAACATACAATCCACAATTCATAATTTCGTTCGGAAAACAGAACACTTAATTCCACTTTTTGTGGTTGAATTCACTAAAAGTGGAATGCAGAACAGGGCGGATTAAATGGCAATTTTGGCTGGGAAGTTTTATATAAATATACAACTGCATTAAGTTACAGGCAGCGTAGTATCGAAGGAGACTTTTAAGCAAATGAAAACAGTATTTATAAGATTTATAAAAATTAAGCTTAGAAATTATCAAGCTAGTAGACGGCCTCTGGCCAATCCATACTTAGAAAACTTAAGTCCAAAAATTGTAGATTTGAAAGTATGTTTTATAATAAATTTTTTTACTTCCTACTACTAATAATATCCACTAACGATATTATTATCTTTTTGGATAGTCAGGCGGCCTTGAAATCTCTGGAATTAGTCTCATCCACTTCTAAGACCACCTCCAACTGCCGTTCATCTCTTATAGAGATGGCTAAGCAGATTAATATTCACCTTTGCTGAATGCCGGGGCACAGAGACATTCCAGGGAGCTGCAGAGCTGACGAGCTTGTATTTGGAAGGGGGCTGTCTCCTTAGAGACAACAAGCACGTAGACCTGTAGGCCCATTCGACGAGCTGACGAGCTTGCTTAACTAGGAACAACAACACCTATTTTACCCGATAAGACAAATATGGGAGTGCCCTTGTTACTTACAAGCTAACACTCAAACTTGACACAGTCAATAAAACCAATGCTAGATGAGAAGAACTACCTGCCTTGCCACCAGACAGATCTGGCCTTGACTAGAACTTAACTGCTCTAACTACCTTCTGTTCTTAAAAAGACTACATAAAAGTACGACTATCGGTGTCATTACAGGACACTGCCTTATAGGCAAGCATGCAACTAAGCTTGGTATCAATTCAAAAGACTTCTGTAGGAGTTGCAGAGACGAAGGACACATCTCCTCTGTTCATGCCCAGCTAGGAGAATACTTCTTCGACGATCTTAACTAAGAGGGCACTTGGCCTAGTACAAAAAAAAAGTGCGGAAAGCCTTTTCGCTTTATAACAAAGCTCCAAATGGTTCTCTTGAGTAGCAGGGTTAAATATCCGATATCCCCAAGACACTTAGTATCACAATGGGCCTCTATAGGCCTAAGTGTGCTGGTACTCGTTACAGGCAGCCACTGCTACCTAACCTAACCGAACAACATATTAAGAAATGTGTCAATATTACTTTTTATAGAGTGCGGTTATTTACTGAGCCCAATGCTAACAATATACATAGAAACACAAACCGGCACAAAAACAACAAAAACAATGCTCCTTCCTGCTTACGATAAAACTGCCAATTCCGACTCCTTTCTCCATCTAAATAAACGTTAAGTCTTAGACGCTAGTTAGTATTTGTAAAACAAGTACGTAATTAAAATAAAAACATTTTTAAATTCCCACTTTCCGGCTCTTTGCAATACCGCCTCCATGCCGGCTTACAAAACTGCAGTTGAATTCATTGAAGTATAAACTATCCCTCGATTCGATTGGGTTTTAAATTGTCCAAACAAATGACACTCGCTGATTGATAATATTGATAGAAAAATCAGTGGTGTCATTGTTTAATCGCCAGACCGTGTAGCTTCTAGCCACAGAATCGAAATAACATAGAATACAATTACAATATCTATTCCATGTCGCTGCTATTTCCCTGTCGCTGACAACTCTACACTCCCATAAATCGTTCCGTATTCTGTTGTTATAGTGCACTCCGGCGAACGAATTGAAAATCCAAATCCAGCAGAGATACGAGAACAAACAAAAAACAACAAACAGGGGCAACAATTAATTGCATGTGATTCCTCAATTAATTGACGTGAACGGAGGAGTGAAAAACGAAACAGCAACAAGCAAAAAAAAAAAATTCTACAAAGAAACAGAGCTCGTAGATAAAAGCCCTAATCAAATCGTTTTCAATCGCGCTACTTTATTTTACCTTCTTCGATTGTACTCAGTAATTTATAGGTGCAAGCTGGCAGCCTATTCTCCCTTCTTTTCCTGCCGACAAACCGACCATACTTCGCGTTTTATCATACTCCTCTCTCTCTGTGTGTTCACATCACATTCTCGCTGCGCGACGCGACATGCAACAAGGAAGATGAAACAAAAAACCACAAAGGGGAGCTGGATATCTAGTTATTATTATTTTATTTATTTTTTATTCCCAACTCTCAACATCCTAGATACCATGTAACTCAGCATCGGATACTCAACGACCGACGGGAAACAACCCAATTTACCCTGTCTAAACTGAATGCCGTAGTCGAGAAATCCTAGTTTCTGCTTCTAATGCCTTCGCATGGATAAGTGGTACTTTGCTTAGAGAGAAGAAATTAAGTTTCGGTATCATTTGATTCAGATGCGGTACCGAAGACTGTTGCCGGCACAACAACATGGATTAGAAGTTACCAGGCGCGCATCGAACAGACAACTTGACCGTATATCCGCAGGAAAGTTTTGTCGTACCTACTTGTACTGTGCTCTATATGTAGACTTGTAGATACACACATATTCCTGTGCACAGTGCACTTACTCCATACTCCATCTCTATGGTTGTGAAAATAGTTTCAGGAATCCCATCAAGTGCTTCTGCTTCTGCTTCCTCTTCTTATTCTTCGATTTCATGGCAATGCCACAACCACAGCCACAAACATATAATCGACTCCAAGTAACTATTCACCAGGGATAAATGGTATCCGACGACGACGACAATTCATGTGCTCACATCACGTTCGTATATACATACGTACGAGAAAAATCTTACAGAATACGAAAACGATTCTGATGATGTTCTTGGTTACGACTTATGTGCATGTGATGTGCCAAGCAAGGTGCTGCTGCTGGGTGCCAACTGGTAAGCCAGCCAAGAGACAATTTGACTCCGGCCACATGCATATCCATGTGCTTATACAATGAGTACGTCCACACACACAATGGGTTCGATCTGGAGCTATGCGTTCACACATTCAGTACAAAATTTACAACGTGACGACTAGGTTTCTGACTGAACTGGTCGATTCTGAGCGCCGGTTACTAATAGTTAAGATAGAAAAATTGCTCTCTGGCCGGCTAGTTCTCTGGTGGGCTGGTGGGTACGTAGTAAGGGGATTTCCCTTCCTTTTTGCGTTTATTCATGTGATGGGTAATGGGATGTGTTTTTGCTATTTCATGCCGGTTCGGCCGGTTCTTGCTTGGGTAAGTATTAAACTCATGGATGCTTGGATCTTGATTATGTTGTGCATAATCACAGGCCTTTGCAGTTAACTAGTAGTATTATTTAGTCAGTGATGCGATTGGCAGCGTACGCAAATGAGACTCGCTCGCGATGTTGGGAGTTGGTGAAGGTGGCAATCGGGGTATATGAGTTTGTAGTATGAATTTTATTAACCCGATATCAGCGTTATTCTTACATTCGCGTGTCTTGAATTTCGGTATACGGTGTTTTAATTATTGTGGTCTTGTTTGTATTTTCCTAAACCGGTCTTTCTTTTTTTACGCATAGGTTCAGTGGTTAGGTCCTAACGAAAAGATTTTCTGTTCTAATGACAAACAAATAAAGAAGATACCTAAAAAAAAAAACGAAGACCACAAAACAATGAAACAAATGGATCCCAGAGAATAACGATCACCCCTCTGTGGAGGAAACGTCCACGCTAATATTGATCGTCAACATATGTATTTTGATGATTGCGCGGCTATTAAGCATTCGCTGTGAGAAGCAAAACCTGCGCGATGTATTTATTTCATGTCAAAGACAACAGTAATGAAGTACGCGAAAAGCCTGTTTCAAAAGGATTACAGGTGAAGAGCTTTTAAGCCCTAAGATGATACCACGCACTTAGCAGAGACGTTCATGGAGTGGAAGGAAATGATAGATATAAAGTGAGAATTACTAGATAGAGAAGGGTTAGATATGAACAGATTCAGTTCCCAAGGCATCGGTTAAGGGGGGAAATATGTGTAGAAGAATTAAAAGATTAAATTTTTAAATTTTTAATTCAAAAATACACTCTGAAAATTTCAAAGCAAAATTTCAATCCGTTTAAAAGTTATAAATAATATAAGCATTTAAGTGAGTAAGTCTTAATATTAGCTTCACTGCCACTCTTATTTTCCAACGGTGCCGTGAAATAACGCCGAGCGAAATAAGGCCGAATTTCAAAATTTTGGAATTCGGCCTTATTTCACTTTCAAATTGGAAATATAGCCGAGTCGGCCTTATTACGCTTTTATTTATACAAACATTTAGGAATAGATGCATGTTTTCATATTTCCACACAGAACATTTACCGGGAGCACGTATTCACAAATGCTTCAAACACATCCAGCATCTTCTTTTTAATTTTATGTTAATGATTTGTTTCTTTTTTTAGTTGACATTAGCCGTTTTTTTTTTGCACGCGTATATACGCTTATTTTGCAAATTTACATGTAAAATACAACAAAAGTAAAATAAGCGGCGATAGTATCCCCGCTTAGCTAAGCGGATATAAAAAACAGTGAAACCAGACGCAAAGTTCTTCTTTTGCGATGAATTCCCATGAAAAAATTCATTCTTTTGACAACCGGAGAAACCCAAACGTAAACAAAGAACAATCAAGAATAATTCTTTCATCTCTTATTTATTCTATTACCGACGATTAGTTATGTCAATGAGCAATAAATTGATTATTTAAGATAATAAATGATTTTTTTTATCGGAATTAAATATATTTGGATGTGCATTTCCTGAGTTTTCCATCTTTATAATTTTATTTCTTCAAAATATTTTTTTTTTTTCAGTTTTGTCAACAGCTGAGGGCTCAAGTGTCATTTACCACGTTTACATGCAGGTTGAGAAAAAGAAACTGAGCTGAAATACTCAGGTCGCAAGAGTATTTCTACACACGAGTTGAATAGTTGAAATTCTAAAAACGTTGTTTAACAACAGATTATTTAACATACTTTAACCGCAAATAGCTATAAACGCAATCAAAACAAATGATTTCCTGCTCCAAACAAAGGAAAAAAAAACAGAGATCACACATACACAGAGACTACATGTCAGTTCAACGACTCAACCCAGGTATAAATGCATTTTTTCAACGCTGGTAAAATGTAAAAAGTGCCCAAAAAGTTGTCCCGGACTAAAAAAAAGACTCCACATAATAATTCGAATAAGATATTTGAATTTATCAAAGGAAAAAACAAAAAATTCATAAAAAATATACCGGCGCAAATTCATAGCGAGTGCCTATAGCCAACTATAGTTACAACTGGCACTAAATAAAAAAGCCGGCTATAACTTTTTGTTATTCATAAACACATTTTTGCCTGTGTATTTATTAGTTAGTATCGACTTTTGTATGTTTTTGTTAAGTGATTTGAACGAACAAACCCAAACGTCAAAATATGATATGAGAAATTTAGAGCCGACTATAATTATTTAAAGTGATGTTTGGGTCATTTTTAATTTCGACTATGAATAGCAAAAAGTATATTTTAGGCTATGTAGGTGAATAGATTCTTTTATTGCCGGGTTTATCTGACTATGAATTTGCGCCGCTATTTTTAGGTACTACATATTTATTAATAAAAAGAAAAGCGTCAAAAATTCATAAACAACAACAAACAAAAAGTAAATACATTGAAAATAAATTACTTGTGTTAGTATTTATTAACATAACTCAAACTCATGCATCATTTTTAAATGATCATTTTCCCAATAATTTTATAACCAAAACAATATAAGTTCAACTCTGCATGTAAATGTTGTAATTATCTGTCATAAATATGTCTGTGTTGCCAATCGTTTGTGATGAATTCGTTAAGCGGCGATAGCCGTTTTTTGTGCACTTTTATATACGCGTGCAAAAAACACGGCTATTATGAATTCTCTTGATTTTATTAAATCTATTAAATCTAAATTTCACCAACTTCCACCTTAGTCGACTATTATACTTCTATGTTGTTCTCATGGGACACCTGAACACAGATATAGCTGAAGGAGTTTCCTAAACGTATGCATACATATAAGTTATCGTTTAATTCAAAAATCCAGTTAGTGTTACAGTGAATTTTAAACTATTATTTTTCGGCCGTTCCATTTAGAATTTGAGGAAATAATAGTTTAAAATTCTAAATGAAACGGCCGAAATATAATAGTTTGAAATTCACTGTAACACACTTTTTATATGAATCGCACCATACGGTGCTTTCTGAAGTATGTCAGAAAATCCTTAAATATGTACTCCCCATTTATTTTGAAGTTCACACACTTTGCTTCGTTACTTAAAAGATCAAATGCAGAGTGCATGTCATTTGGTTTTAAAAGTGGAAGAACTAAAAACTTGCGGTAAAGGCGTTTTGCTTCCTTTTTTTATTTAACATATAGAAGCAAATTTCATATAAAAGGACAGAATAACCCAAATTTGCCATTACTTAATCGACGTTTGTTACTCAAAGTTCACGAACTAATGAGGTAATTAATTGCACGTTGAGTTACTATCAACAAGCATTGATAACGGTAAATGCTAATTGTCTTGCATTCTCTGAAATTCGGTTGAATTTCGCAAACAATGTTCGGCTTTATTTCGCATTTGAAAAATTCGGCATTATTTCACTTTCATAATGGGAGATAAAGTCGAATTTTGAAATTCGGCCATATTTCGCTCGGCGTTATTTCACGGCACCTTTTCAAACGCGTTTTTCTCGAAACCATTTTTTCGAATTTGCGTGCACTCTTACTCGTAGAGTATCTGATCAATCGTTATAAAACTTGGCACATATTTTCTTTATATATATACATACATATGCTTTATGTGAACTACAATTCTAAACAATATCTTTTTTTACTATTTTTTTATTCCAAAAAATAAGTACAAAAAAATGGTCAAAAAACGTACATAATTTTCACATTTCTCAAAAACATAACATTTTTCAATTTTTTTGTAAAGATTGTAGTTCAAATAGAAGAGAAACTTATAAAAAAATTTAATTTAACGAAAGTTGTAATTATCGAGAGAAAATAAGAAACATTTCAAATTATCGAGAGCATGCACATTTTTTCAGATATCATTGCAAATTTATAATGTCGAATCATTTTTTTTCCACAACTTTTAACCAATGCAACGTAGAGCCAAACTACATACGTCATAGATCACGGTTGAATGTAAAATGAATTACGTAGAGAAAATAATGTATCATTTGTCAACAAAAGTATGCAGGTTCGAACAAGCAACTTATTCCTCTGATGTTTTGTTTACATACAGTAGTTAGTTCAAATTATCGAAATGTCGCTTTGTCTACTTCAATTAATAGCGTGTTGTGTGGGAAACAGTCAGCACAACCGCTTCAAATTAACGAGTGTTCATAAATTCATAGGATTTCTTCAATTTACCTAGAGATTTTCAAGGGAACAAAGAAAAACTTTAATTTAATGAGAGATTCATTTTATCAAGAGTTTTATTTATCGAGAGTCGACTGTATTACATCTTAACTTGCCTCAGAAACAGAAACCACCGAGAAATGACAGTTTGAATTGCACGTCATCTTGTTGATGTGACTAGTTGTTTTTTCACACTTTTCGCGATATGCCTCAACACCTCACATCATACAGATGGACTCATAGAATTAAAGCCGCACGATGAATGTATTTTCTACGAAATTTGCGCTACATCAGCACATTTATGTAACTCCTTTTTAATTTATTTTTTGTTTTTACAAGTTTGTACAAATTTACAAAATCCATGATTAATTTTCAACTGCTCTTAAAAACCGATCAAGTGCAAGTCAGACTTGCGCTGAAAGGGTATCATATTACTACCTTTTTGTGATATTAACGAAGAAGAAAATATGTGTAATAGTTTTCCTATTAGAAAATATAAATTTGGATGCATCAAAAGATCATAATAAAAAATGAATAAGCGCCAATTTGTAGGTTGTAATCTAATTTGCTTATCGATACACAGAAACAAAATCATGCGCAGGACTACTGAGCTAGGGTTGTAGGTTCGAATCTCAGCAAAATCAAGTTCTTATTTTTATGACAGCCTTATAATACTTGTTACGGATAGTTTCATTTATATCGATCAGGTAGTTTTCGAGTTTATCTGTCACAAAATTGAATTTCGACGTGAATTTCTCAAGAACTATGCAATTTATGACGATGACTATTGTTTCCATTCATTGTTTTTTTGGTGCACTTTTTGTGCGTAAGTGATTGAGACCTGTCAAATAGTAAAATCCTCTCAAAGAGAAAGATATTCTCTCAAATAGAAAAAACTTGAACAAAAGAACCAAACGCTTTTGAAACAACACTTGATCAAACCTGTCAATTTGTTTTTTGTTTTCCACTAACAATGAAGATTATGACATTTCACAAACTGTCAGATGGCTGATTTGACAGAGTTGAACAGCCCGCCCCGGGGAAAATGTGTTGCAGACAATTAATCGCAAGCAGAGAGCCAAATGAGAGTAAAATTGAGAGCCATGAAACTGTCCCATATCGTCCCATAGCTAAACTTTCTTGCAAGCTGTTCGAAAGCATTATCTATGACACAGTTTTTTTTTCATTGCAAGCCCATATTTTCTCAAAACCAACACGGCTTTCTTAAAGGTAGATCAACCACCACTAACCTAACTCAATTTGTGTCAAAGACCCTGTGTGCTTTGGAGGAAGGAAAGGAAGTGGATGTTGTTACCACTGACTTTAGCAAGGCCTTCGACAAAATCTCACACAAAATAATCATTCTAAAACTTAAAATCCTCGTGTTGTATCGTAAATGAAATAAAACGCAGTAATAATATATACTATTATATATTTAAATATATATATGTATATATATATATATATGTTTATTAATACTGTAAGCTCTCGAATATGTACTACGGTATTGAATGCTCGCTGGTTACTGATCGACTGTTGGCATCCGGTTAGTTAAGGTCTCTGAGTATTCACAGCAGTAGAGCGAGATAGATACATCATACATTACACGACATAACAGCTCTTCCAGCCAAGGAAATTAAATTCATGACAATAGAATTCTATATACAACATAATCCATAATAATTCATAACTAATTCAGTATGCTATAACTAAGAGAACATTGTAAAGTAATAATAATATGAAAACAATTTTGTATTAAACATAATCCATAATAAATTCCATTAACAATTAATAGTAACCATTAACAGCTCTTCCAGCCCAGGAAATTAAATTTATGAGAATATAATTCTATATTAACCAAGATGCATAATTTTTCATTTATAATTTATATATAAAGGGTGATTTTTTAGCTGGTTTGGTTTTGGCAACACTGGTTTTGACAGCTGACGTGTGTTTAGTACCTTGTGTCACTGTCAAACAGCTTCAGTTTGGTTTGCAATTTAACCATGGATCGTCTTACAAATGAACAACGCTTGCAAATTATTGAATTTTACTATCAAAATTCGTGCTCGGTTCGAAATGTTCATCGCGCGCTGCTTCCATTTTATGATCGGCATTCTCGACCTTCTGAGCAGTCTATTCGGAAGATTGTGACCAAATTTCGCACCAAATTTACTTTGTTGGACATTAAACCACCAACACGTTTACGTACTGTGCGTAGTGAAGAAAATATTGCGGCCGTATCAGCTAGTGTGACAGAAGACCGCGAAATGTCGATTCGGCGCCGTTCCCAGCAGTTAGGCCTTTGTTACAGCACTTTTTTTTGCCCGAAATGGAAGTTCTTGACTTGCATGATATGTGGTTTCAACAAGACGGTGCCACATGCCACACAGCACGCGAAACAATGGCGCAATTGCGAGGCGAGTTTGGTGAACAGTTAATTTCACGTTTCGGGCCGGTCAATTGGCCGCCTAGATCGTGCGATTTGACACCATTAGATTATTTTTTGTGGGGGTATGTCAAGGCTAATGTCTATAGGGACAAGCCCGCTTCGATTGACGCACTGGAAGCCAACATCCATGCATTCATTCGTGAGATACCGGCCGATATGTGTGAAAGAGTATGCCAAAATTGGACTCAGCGGATGGGCTACCTGAGACGCAGCCGCGGTCAACATTTGCATGAAATTATCTTTAAACATTAAATTGCAAGGTTCAAACTATCGATTCAAATAAATATTTCATAATTTTTTTCGAATTTTTTGTGTTTTTTTTTTAAAAAAAGTTCTCAACCTCTTAAAAAATCACCCTTTATATATATCACTAAGAAACAAAATTTTATGTTAAACATAATTCAAAATCATCTATAATCAATTAAGCATGCTGTAATCCAATTTAATTTATCAATGTAATGTATAGTATACCGATTCTTATTTAGATATGTACGAAAGAGTCATTTGCATTGCAAGTTACATTTTCTCGTATCCCCATCTATCTGGTTTGTTCCGTATTCTTCCCGACCTTCTTAACTCTTCCTGACTATTTTCCTTACCTGAACCCCCTGCACCTGCTGTCGATTCAATAGACGGCTTAGAAACAATTGGCACCTCATTTACTTCTTCTGGTATATTACTCGGTTGCTGTAGTTTCTCTGGTGTGTCCTTTGATACATTGGTTTCTTCGTCTTCCTCAATGATATAATTTTTCCCTTTGTTTCTTGTTCTTTGGATCTACCGATTTTACGCATTTGGTCCACATGTCTCTTCCAGATTCGGCCATCATCCAACTTTACCATGAAATGCAGTTGTCCGACTATTTCCATCACTTCACCGAATTGCCATTTTACTCCTGATAAGTTATCCCGCACGGCAGCTCTCTCATTTAATACAAATTTTGGTTTACCCTTCGAATCCCACATGCTTCGCTGTATTTTGTTTTCACTCGGCGCCATCATATCTAGTCGCGATCTTATTTGGTGTCCAATCTTATTTGGTGTCCATTCTGAAAACTGTCCGCCGTGAATTGCTATGCCCAATCACTTACGAATATTTCCGGTAAGCCGAATGTGCTAAAAATCTCTCGACATTTTTTTATTGTTGTTTCAGCTGTCAGATTTGGAATTACGTGCACTTCTGGCCACTTAGTGAAGGCATCAACTAGAATAAAAAAATAATTACCTCTAAATGGTCCAGCAAAATCCGCATGTACGCGCTCAAACGGTTTTCCGAAGTGAGCAGAATGCAATTCGGCTAAAACCCGAGATCTTAGTTCTTTGGGTATATATACTCGTATATTTCTCATTAAACAACCTTGTTGCATCGAGAATTCGGTTTGATTAATCCCAAATCGGTCCCTAGGCTCACAATCCGGTCCAAACCGCAATGCACGTATTAAGGTTTTCACCCGATCATCTTTTTCAGTTGCTTTGCTTAATTCATCCACCGTAACAGGTAGTTTTACGATGGCGTCGACTTCGAGTAAATCAATTTCTTCAATGCCATCGTACTTGTGTGCCACTGGTAAGCGTGACATGGCATCGGCATTTATATATACTATTATATATTTAAATATATATATGTATATATATATATATATGTTTATTAATACTGTAAGCTCTCGAATATGTACTACGATATTGAATGCTCGCTGGTTACTGATCGACTGTTGGCATCAGGTTAGTTAAGGTCTCTGAGTATTCACATCAGTAGAGCGAGATAGATACATCATACATTACACGACATAACACCTCGCTTTTCCCCCGTGGTTTATAACATGGATTAAATCTTACCTGCAAGACCGCCAATACAAAGTCCTTTTTAGATCTTCTGTATCAGAACCCTTCAAAGCTAGCTCTGGTGTTCCCCAAGGAAGCCAGTTTTTCCCATTTTTGACATTTTAGTTTACAGAATATATTTTAAAAAATAAAATTGGAAATCCTTATAAGCCGTTTTGAATGATTCAATTTTTTGAAATTTACATATGCCGCCCTTGTATGGTTGTTTCACAATATTTTTGAGTGATTTGTAGGTAGTGGAACGTACATCTCGAGATTTCGTGTGAACTTGTATTTTGCTGAAATCGTGGATTTCGGGTCGGTGTAATACAGCGACAAGACACAAAAACGACAATTGTCGTTTAAGATAAACGCCTTACGGAATAAGGGTGAATATTTGTGATAGGCATTTTAGAGTTAGAGCGAACCCTAAACTAAAACCTGAAAACCGATTCACATAAGGGACTTTGTTTAAGTCCACTTCTCTCTTCTGTGTAATGTTGAGTTAATTCCGAATTGTATCCCCTTGTTTTGATTTTTATTGCTAAGCTGGTTTCCGTGCTACTTTTAACAGCTAGTCCAGCATCCTTCTGTCCATTCCCCCCTATTAATCAATTTTTTTACACAACTAGAGATACATATTAATTATACAAAGAAAACAGGGCTATAACTTAAAGAAATTACAGTTTTTAAAAATTGAGCTGAAACAACACCAAAACGTCCCCCTGTCTGTTCCGTATTTCCAACGTCATATTCAATTGTACGAGTATCTTTACATTGTTATACTATAATCCCTGGACGGGTAAGTCAATTATAAAAAAATAGAGAACATAAGGCACCATGGTGCAGCTGTGATAAGGGATCACTTAATATCCTTTCACAAATAAAATGATTTTATTTGTGGAAGTAACAGCTGGGGATGATGTTTCAAGAGTGCAGCTATTAGCGATTAATTTTACAGATTTACAGATTGAAATTTTATATAGAAGTTATTTCTAAGACTAAATACAAGTTAATGTATCTTTTAACTTGCGGGGTATAAAAGCGCATAATAATCTATTACTGGTAGGGCACTCGTATGTCACTCCAAATCATAGAATATTTAGACATTTCCTTTTGTGGTATGTTCACATTTTCAAAGCCTATATCGAAGAATGAAAAGTGTGTTTATTTTTTCTTACAACAGGTCTTTGACTTGCAATGAGATTTCTTTATTCATAAGTAAACAGACTAAGGCGTTCACCTAACGTGTAACTGTAGCACTACCGATATATGTAAATTCAAACAAAAAGAACGGCTGAAAAGAGCATAGGCGCCAAAATTTTGGCACGCGATTGAAACTTTGCTGAACACCTAATTTTTAATGAGAACAAGTTCATCGTAGAAGAACGAAAAAGAGCAGAACTCTAATCTGGATCAAAAAAACTGAGTCAGAAAACAATGACGTATCACTAAAAACTCAACGCCGCGCTTGAAAACGTGAATAAATCAAAAATATTGTGCTGTAAACCATGCTAGAAATGGACAGCTATTTCTATAAATACTAAATAGAAGAGGTCCTAGATGACTGCACCAACGAACTGCACCAATTAAAGGAATTACTTTTGATTAGACATTAGTTAACAAACTCATATGCTGTCATGGTATAATATACCTATAGACAGTGGCGAGGCGTCCTATTGTTCATTTCGTTCATGAACGCCTAACTTTCAGATTATTATTTATGATAATTTTCGCATCAACCAAACCACCTACAAAATATTTTTACAACTCCTAGTTGGAAGTTTGAGTCAATTCTGCAGTATTTATTTTTCTCTCAAGCAACCCTTTCGTGCACTCAATTTAAATCAAAACAACAACAAAATACCTGCGACAGCAACATTTCCCACTCATTCGACCGTCAACTCGTTCAAATGATTTGGAAACGAAATGTATCCCTACAAAGAGTACACACACACAAAAACAAAGTCGCAGATTTGTACCAACCGATTCGTTCAAATCAGCTATGAACGAAATCAAGCAATAGTGAGTTTTGCTCACGTTTTTACACTCAAATTGTGTTTGAGTGGTGTTTCTTCGGATGTGGGGAAGGTATGTATGGTACGGTGGTGTTGGTTGTTGTTGTTTCTTGTATGTTGCCTTTGTTTTTTTCGTGCTAGAAGAATATGAACGAAATGGGAAAGAATGGATCTGTGGATTGAGCTTTTTTTGAGTGGAGGTATGAAAATGATTAATTATTTAATTAGATTCAAATTAAGCTTTCTGAATTCTCTTGCGAAGTAAACACTTTATACGTTAGCTTGAAAAAATAAATGGTGTTATTTATGAACAACAAGATGTTTTCCAAATTTTAATGGTAAGCAATTTTTTGAAAAACTTCGGAGTGATGATCTGGTTTCAGTTTTTCCTCAATTACATACTACACATACTACACACAACATACATTTCCTTTAACAATATCATCTATTGAAAGAGCGTTTTCCACACTTAAAAGATTAAAGCCATATTACAGAACATTAATTGGGCAAAGTAGGTTAACAGACGTTTCAATTGCAAAAAAATTCTTTGGCGGGAAAAGCAGTTGTAATGAAATGAAAGTGTAATACAAATATTTTTGAATAAATCAAGAAGATTTGACTAAGAATATACATAAGTAATAGCTATGTACATTAAAATGTCAAATTGCAATATAGGAAAAAAAAAAGAAAATAAATAAACTGAACGACTGCATTTTTTATTCACGCGCCGCCACTGCCTATAGATAAATAGTATAGGCTGTAATTGCAGGTGGGTGGATGAGTTGAACGCATAGACTGAAGTTTGTCATAAGTGGTCCAAGTTGGTCTTGTTGGTAGTTTTTAGTTAGTTTTGTTATTTATAACTAGCTGACCGGTACTCGCTTCGCTTCGCCCGCTTGCAACTTTTTACTAATTTGCAAAATCTATTTCCTCAAGAGCGATTTAAATGATTTTTTAGATTTTCTAAATGATTCTTCAAAGCTGAAGTGTTAAGAAAATATGTTCTTTAACTTTCTAATATACCAGGAAATCGGAAGCTTTAATAGAATGGTGCGATCACAAATTATTCTGCGGGCCTATGCTAAAGCAATAGACAAAATAGACATGGCGTGTTTTTTTTTGTAACCTGTATAGGCTAAACATGTTTCAGCAGCATGTTTACCCATGTAAAATACAACAAAACCTTAGCCTGGATAATTATTGAGTCTTATTTTTACTCTGAGAGCTTTTTCGAAGTCTATATAGGTTACAAAAAAACACGCCTATAATAATAAAGATAAAAATAGATAATTGCTACATTATATTTTATTATGGAAATATTTTTTTTACAAAGTTTGAGGTTGCGTTGCCTGGTGCAGAAACAAATACATTTTTCCTTCGCTGACATAGGAAAGACACACGTATAATTGACCGTGTGAGCAGCCGGTGGTGAGGTCCATGCCCGCTGTACAAAGTGTTTGTCCCTGCGCCTTATTTATCGTCACTGCAAAGCAGACGCTGATGCGAAAGTGTACACGCCCGTACAGCCCGTCAACATTTTCGCTTCCACCGGATTTCATTGCAGAGTTGTAACTCTAAATCGGGTGCCGTTACATAACTAAGGTGGGCTCAAATTTTTTAGAAGAATAATAGTCACACCCACTTTTAGTTTTAATTTATATGATGGAATCCTTGGAGCAGATAAAGAATTTGAAAATTCGACCAGATAGCTGGTTGTTATTTTTTCGTCCATAACCCGGTTTATTGACATGTATTCTGCACTTTGACCATCAACACGTGCGTAAGAACTATCGTAACTACTGACGACGGCAAATAGGCAACTGACGATAGCAAATAGATACATATATGTATGTATATTCATACACATCGCAACTAATAATACAATACTGTTGTAACTCAAAATGTGTAAAATTTGAGATATGTATCACCATATTCAAACGCAAAGTTCACTTCCCTACGCGTCAATAAGCTGTCTTTAAAATAGTGCAAGAAACAAACTGTTTATTAATAATCCCAATAAGTTTTTCATTTTTTTTATAATCCATAACAGGACGTAAATACTCAGTTTTTCGATAATTCAGAAAGAAGTCATATTTTGAGTTCCGACAGTATTGCATTATTAGTGCGATATACGATACATATGAACCAAAATTAACTCTTAAAACAACAGGAGTTAATTTTGGATAGTTTTCGGTATTTTTTTTAAAATGTGTTGTATTTAAAAACTGAAAATGCAATTCTCTTTCTTTTGACACCTCATTTGTTAAAATTGGTTGAGTATGAGAGCCGCAAATGCTTATGATGATAGTAGCACCTTGAAGTGCAAAACTATTGCAACGATACCCACTGCTGCACGGCTGCTGGCAGTGGTCTCCGCTGAAAGAAAATTGTGGGCGATGCTTTGAATAATTGTTTTGAACATTGCTCAGCTTCAGAACAACACAGAAGGATGTTTTATACCTCAAATGAATCAGGGGAAAATTTACTAAATTCACCTGTTTTTTGTTTTTCAATCCGATAAGCCATTATTGAGTTAGGGCTGAATAATTATAATTTTCCTTTCAAATATGCAGTTTTTCCAATATTTTCTTAAAACCATGCCATTTTCCGGGATTAAAAGTATTTCATCAAAATCCGTCCAGTAGTTCTAACGTGATGCGCGAACAAACAGTTTTTAATCCACAGTTTTATTATATGTATAGATTACTCCCTAAGTTTTGTAAAAATATATAATCCATTGCAGAAAAGCACTAAACAGTAGCTAAACCACATCTTATGATGAAAACAAGATAGGATGAATACTAGGCCGACCCTAGTCGTCCAGTGTATCGCTAGCTTACATCGCAGAGGTTGTGATTTCGATTCCCACTGGCTATAATCAGAGCATAAGTTCTAAGCAACTTTACAAGTTTTGATAACTGAGTAGAGCGTTCGGACTTTACTGCGATCGTAGTAGATCTACTGCGCTTTTTTTATGTAAACCAAAATGACAAATGAAAATAATTGTTATATCTTTTACGAGTACCACTTTCGGAATATATGATATCTTTAACGGTTTTGCCCCATAGCAGTGCAGCGGGTGAATAGTATTTCTCCCAAACGAATTTGATTAAACCAAAATTTAGAAACAGGTGTAAAAGCCGTAGAGTCCAATGTTTGCGCATTCCCCAATTCAACATCGCCGAGATATTTTTGAACCACTGCATAATTTTTCGTTAAATTTTTTAAAAAAATATAAATTGTGTCTAAAAATACAAAAATGTACGTATCTTTCTTTAAAACTAAACATTTTTATTTAGTATTCAGCGCAATTCGGCAACATTCGGCAGGGAACATTCCCACCGAATTGACCTGAATTTTGTTTTTTTGTTTTGTTATTTTATTTATTTTTTCTATAAAGACTTGCCAAATGAATGTTCAATTTAAGTTATTTTTATATTATTTATTATTATTTGTTATACATACATACCTATACAGTCAAACTTCCCTATAACGAACTTCTATACAACGAAGCTCTCCCTATTACGAATTTTTTTCAAGTACACAGCTTTCTCGTTCTACTTTTAGTGTGTTTTGATATCCTTATAACGAATTTCCATACAGCGAATATTTCTCTACAACGAACAAATTTTGTAGCTGAAAATCGAACTCTCATACGTTTTTGTTTCCATATAACGAATTTTTCAAATAAATTTCTGTTTCGCACATTAAAAAACTTTGTACTCAGAAAAAAGTAGGACATATTAGGGGATTCCCCAAAAGTTGAATTAATAACAGGATTTCTTCGTCAATTGACGTATTTCGAACCTTTCTGGCGATGAGGAGTAACGTACCGACTAATGTGTTTGAATCTCTAATGTATTAGAAGATTTTGTTGAGGAAGAAAAATGGAAGAGTGTAATCCAAAATCAAATTACTGATTACTATTAATTAAAGTTGAAAAAAAAAAATCCTAATTTCTGTATAACGAATGTTCTATAATTATAACGAAGTTATTTTCTGGTCCCGTGCGAATTCGCTATAGATTCAATAAAATCCGACATATCTGACAGACTTGGTCAGATGGATGTCTGACAGACCGATGTTGTTAGCATTCATATTGTCCAACATGTTGTCAGACTCCAATTTGCAAATGGATTTGAAAGATGTCGGACGAACAGAGAGCAGCGCTTATGATTGATTAAATTTTAGAAGAAGAAAGAAAAGAAAGAAAAAGGAAGCGAATTAGATACAGGAATGGATGAAAAGGCGACTATAGTTTTCTTATGTTAATTTGCTAACAGAATTATAATTATTATTAAATTCTCCAGGCGATGGTCAGAATTTTTTATATTTCCAAATTTTTTTCTTCTAAATTCAAAATTTTTATACACAGCCATTCTTAAATCCCCGCCAACGACCACACCCCTTGAAATACATTTCAGAAATTAAATTTGCTCTAGATCGGACAGACAAGCGTACAAATTATCACCAAATTATTATCACCGACCAACAAAATATCAAAAAAAAAAAATTTAAAACCACCGGACATGTCTGTCCGACCGTCGTTTCTTGCATTCACATTCTCAGATTTGGTCGGACAGCGACAGACCAAGTCTGTCAGATATGTCGGATCGTGTGAACATCACTAATCAAGCTTAAAATTACACAAACCTACAAGCCTATTTCAAAAATGCAACGGAATTCATAAATACACATAGTTGTTGGATAACAACGCAAATTTTGGTTTCATTTCTTTGCAAAGTGTAAAGAAGAGGAAAACAAAACAAAAACAAAATAAAGCATGTTAAAAGTTTCCCATACGTAGATGTGTTTTGTCCATTTAAGAGAGAGCGACGTTCTATTGCGGTTACGAAAATTGGTGTCCGTGTCCGGTTATGAGAGAGTCCGGTTATGGGAGATTTTTTTTATATGAAAAATCGTGTAGTTGTTTCCGTTCTTTGAAATCTGTCGGGTTATAAGAGGTGTCCGGTTATGAGAGGTGTCCGTAAGGAGAGAATACACTGTACATATTTCTGGATTAAGGTAAAACTTGCCTATTTAACTATTGTTATGCTTATCGACTTGTGCCTAGCTTATTGGAAAGCGAGGCTATGTTTTTAATCTAAACGTACCTTTAGTTAAAAATGTAAATTCTCTTAAATAATATTCAAACATTAAATAAATAACTAATATTCTTCAGAGCTATGTAGAGCCGCACTTCTCGCATCCATTTTTGTATTTTTTGCACAAATGGGAGGGTTTCTTGCCGTCTTAACTTTATTTTATTGAACGCTGTTAATTGAAAACAAAAAGGAATGATATCAGATTCCAAGAGTCTAATGATTCTTTGTTCACAAGTGTAAACAACAACCCCTTCTCTATTATTTTTTAGCACCTCATGTCTGAACTCATTTCAATTGGATTTTTGTATGAAAACTCTCAAATGCCACTTCGAATGATAGATGATGCTTTGCTTATTTGCATATAAATTAACATTTTATTTAATTAGATATAACGTAGCTAAAGCAATAAACCAACCATAAGATGACATTTTCAAATAAAACTACATACTGTGAAGAGGATGTATATTAACAAAAGTTTGTTTATTCTTTGAAAGACCAGTTTCATAGTTGATATCGGTAACAATAAACTCTGTTTGTTAACACATTTAACTTTTATTGATAAAAATTTTTAATTGTTAAGATCCAACAGTAAGCACAGGAAAACTTTCCTCGAAAGCTTTAATTGATTCAGTCAATCAAAATAAGATGAAGTCTTCCATCCGCGTATTAAACTCTCCAACTACTATCTCCGTTCGCAGAAATGCAATTTATGATAAACCTCTTTACATTCTCGGTGATAATTTAAACTCTATTTTATGAATTATTAAAACTGCGTTCAACAAGTGTTTTTATTCTCTTCTGGTAATACCACGAAGAGGAATGGAAATGGTTTTTATTATGCTCGTATTATCCTCATCTGACTCTTTATGTTTGGCACCATACGTTACGGGATATGTATGTACTCATACACCATTATCCGGTCATAATCTCTAGTTGACCCCATTTTTTAGAGGAACAATTTTCTCTCCTAAATCGTCTTCTATTAAGGTAAGCTAACAACGACAACGATAATGATGATGACGATGACGATGACGATGGTGGAGATGACGACGATGACGCTGCAAAGACGAAAGCCTTTTTCCATTCCATGCAATCCGATAGCGCATTTGAGCACCTCAACATTATGATGACAATAAAAGAAGGAAGAAAGCAACATTTCCATTTGCCTCTTACCTGGTTGTGTCGCCCGCCGCCGGTGCACGATGATGCAAATCTGTGAACCCGACTCTCATTAGATCAGGGGGCACTTCGTGTAGTTGTTAGCCGAAGTCGAAGAGAAGTGCCTGCGCTTTCCCTCTGACAATGTATTTGCAGTGACATGACGTGTGCGGTTGTGTATACGTGCAGCGTGACGACATTAGTCCTCCGACAGTGCTCCACACGTATGTATGCATAAGGCATCATAAAAGGATCTCGTGTAAGCATATACATTATTCATAAGAAAAGTGTTGGGTTTTCTACTTTTCTTTTTGTTAAATACTCATGCAGTGTTATTCTGCGAGTTATTAAGAAAAAGATAAAAGTGTTCACTGATAAAAGAGTTGCCTGAAGCAATGTGCAATGAACTTGTTCCCATCTGTGATAATTTCACTTTGATTAAATGCAATTGTGTATGCGCGCTATACCCGTAGATCGTTAAATGTGACTTTGAAACAAAATTTCGAATCGCATTGTTCTCCACTATGACTGTGTGAAACTCTCACCCAATTGTATTGTGTTTGAATATTGAATGTTTTCAGAGCCTATCGTATCGTGTTCGTGGATTAAAAGGCGCTGGGAAAAATGTATGAGTAAGCTATGATAAAGCACATAAAACATCGTAATGATATGACAAACAAAGAGATTACGAACACATTGATCTTATCAAACCATGACGTAAGCCTTCAATAAATAATTGAGTATTGATAAGATTTGGTTTTTTTTACTGGATGGGGTTGTCCTCGTTGGTTAAGTGTGAAATGCAAAAGCATGAAAGGCATTCAAGTTGCTTCTTTACTGTTAGTGATTGATGGATAAAAGCTGTTGTTGAACACCAAGCCGTTCGAAACATTTTCAAGTTTACTCTCTACAACGATATTACATTTACATTTCTTGCTAGTACATTTTGGAACCCGACAAGGTTACGTTCTTGTTGATAGGCAAATGAATCCATATGATTGCGAAAACACCCAGCTTTACATATACATTACATACATATGTATCTATGTGCATACAAACATATGTATACGTACGTTCGAAGTCCTCTACCTCTTAGTAACCATATTTTATCTTTATATCTTATGCCTTCAGCCGTAAGCCCTGGTAGCTAGAGCTGTTATATAATGTATTATGCTGTCACATTTATGGAAAGTATAATAAATAATAATAATAATAATAATAATAAAATCAAAGGTAATAGACACTACCTCTGCCAAACTTGGTTTACCAAATTAATCGCCACTATTGACATGTTGTGTAACGGACCAAATTTTGCCAACCGACACCAACTCGGCGAAAACCCTTTAATGGCTTATTTGTGTTTTACCGGGATTGGTAATAATTAATTTTCTGAAATTTCACATGTGAAAAAGTATAAAATCAGACTTTTGTTCGTTCTCAGGCTTAGTTGTAAAACGTAGTTTGGTATGACAACAGTTCTTAAATAACAGTGCAGACATCTGGAGTGATAATTAACAGATTTTTGTTTTAGTTACGCAGTGAATTTTCCGCTATTTAATAAGATACGGTATCTTAATGTGTGTAAGCTAATATTACTTAATAAATAAATTTGAAATTTGATATTTTTAAAGTTCTAAATATGCCACATAGGAAACAATTAACGCTAATTGAAAAACAAAGAATAGTTGATTTACAAAATAGTGGAATTACGAATGAAATAAGCGATCGAGGAGACCAACAAAATTTTCGCCGACAGTAAAAGAGCCGTTCTACGTGAAATGTCCAGAACAGGAGCTTCTTCGTCCCAACTGGTTCGACGTTTTAGTTTGGACTGCGACAGCAACAGCGCCAAACAGCTTGAAGTATCGAAAGTGCTTGTGCAAATCATCACTCAAACAGGTATATACAGAAGCCCACTAAAACACACCTCCAACACAGTGCAATGTGGTCTAATCCTCATGTGATCTTTAGTGATGAGAAAAAAGTTAAATTGGGCGGCCCCGGCGACGGTTTAAGTACTATTGGCATGATCTCAGAAAAGAAAGGAAAATAATGTCACCTTACAATAATGACCTTTAGGAGGAGGAGGAATTATGATGTGGGCAACTTTCATTGGAAATCTTAGAACAGAAATTGTTTTTATTTCTGGAAGAATTGACGCCAAAACGTACAAAGAAGTGTTGGAAGAGTATCTTCTTCACTTAATAACCTTAACAGCGGACGAAGATGTCATATTTTAACAAGAGAACGCTCCTATCCATACAGCACAAACACCAACGTGGTTTCCAGAGCATGAAATTAAACGTATACGGTGGCCAGCTTTAAGTCCAGACATAAACCCCATTGAGAACCTGTGGGGATCCTCGCAAGTGCGGTTTACGATCAGGAAAAGCCAGAAATTCAAAACGTGGAACGACTGAAAGAAAGTATTATTTCCAGTTTACCGCGAAGATTGTTAGCTATTATAAGAAATAAAGGAGAAAGCATTCCATATTAAATTAATTCTTATACAAAAAATGAAAATATAAATGTCTTGAGTTTATACATTTTTACAGGCGAAATTTGAGTTTTTTCAGAAAATAAACTACCATTCCAGTTAAAAAAAAAACAAGTAAGCCGTTAAAGGGTTTTCCTGAGTTCGTGTTGGTTGGCAATATATTGACACAAAACTAATCATGAAAGTTTATTACTCATTCCAACAAAACTGAAAATTTGAGTCTGTAATTTTTCACAGCAGTGTATTTTCAGGACTAAATGTGTTTTGCGTGCTTTGTATTAAACCTGAAAATATATGACGGGATATCTTTTTTTTTACCAATTTTTACATTTATTTAAATATTGTAGTTGGTCTTCTCTTTTCACAGACAGTATGAATTAAATTAGTCTCGTGAAGCTGGTGACTATATTTGAAGCCAAATGATGGGATTGAAAGCCCAGCAGCGTCCTTCATTCTTCTTCCATTGTCTGAGCATGTTCACGTTGATATTTTTTTCAATATCCCGATTAATGTATCCCTAAGGGAACCGTGGGAAATTAAGACCTAGCAAAGCACATCTTGTTATAACAGGCCAGCGATCTATAGACATGACGATATTGTCCAAGGGATTAGATGACCGCTCCACATAGGGGTATTTGCATGAAAAAAGTGGACAAAAATATTTTTGTGTCTCAATGGTCTGATCTACATATGTCTGAAACAACAACTGATATCGTTTTTTAGCCATTTATCTTCTTTTTTTAAAACAAAAAAAAATTAATTAAATTCGTTGCAAACGTGATATTTTTAGTTTAAATTCTTTTAGTTTGTCCTGCGCACAACGCGCCCTACTTTGTAAAAAAATATTGATCTTAGTAGTCCAATTTTGGATTTATATCGTTTCCTATACATACTTTCGAGCATTAGTTCACATAAATGTCTTCTGAATAAAACTCTCAAGAACTATAAGAACGTTGCATAACGTCTGACTGCTTTTAACACGAAAGTGAAAAACTCATTGACCCACAAATAAAAAGCAAGTAGGAGCAACCAATTTTTGTTGCATTGACCTAAGGAATATTGAAACTAACTTATAAACTTCAATTCAGTGCCCAATAACGGGCTATACTAAAACAAAATCATTAAAATTTGAAAAATAACTTGAAAAAATATTATGTTTTAATTCAATAGTTCTAAGTGCAAATTGGAGCAAAAAACACCGCCAAATATTTCCAAAATTCAATTGAAATTGGCAAAAAATACCGGAAAATTCAATGACACTTACCAAAGTAGCACGCATTAAAATTAAAATGCAGTAGATGCAAATGCTAGCTTTGAACTCATTTTATCACAACGCACGATCGACAAAAAGAAAAATAAGTATAGCGCATTGACCCATGTGTATTTAGCACCCGCTATACTAAGCTTTTAGTTGTCAATTTTGCTTTTCAGAAAATCGACTTTTGGCCAGGTTTTTGATCAAAATACCCCTATGTGCGCTGTTTTTCAACAAAGGTAAAAAATGTTTATCTAACTTTATTTAAAAAAATCAATCTCGCACCAAATTGACTGCAGTTTTCTAAAGAATACTATCCCAAAATCGAAAGATTGTTCAAACACGTTGAAGATCAATGGGATACGAAACTATCAAGCAAATAAATGCAATAAGAATTTATAGGGGTTTTGACGAAAGACACATTTCATCGTACTTTGTGAAAAAAAAGTATTTATTTGTAGTTACGTGTAACCATGTGCGTATTAGGCTGTTTATAATTCTGAAATAAAATATACTTCGTTAAAGTTATAGAGGTACTCATACTCACTCACCCTTAGTTAAATTAAATGTGAATGACCCTATTTCGGGCACTTTTTGGGTTTCAACTACATTTCATACCTGAAAAGGGTGCACACTTTAAACAAACATGATTTAGTTTTACATGAAAATGTAACTAACAAAGAAATTGGAATACAGGATGCAGAAAACATATAAATACATGTATGTTCATATGGGTAACAAGGATGTAAACAATGGGGTAAAATTAATTCAATTACCTTTATCCAGGTTAAACATTCCCTTATTATTGTATGTATAAATGCATGGGCGCCGCGCCGCCGTTACAAACACATTGATAAACATTGCGCCATTAAAATACGAAATTTATATCGATTCGGCGATTTTATTGTAACCTTTTAATTGCACGAACACAGGCGGAGCATTAAACGTATCGGGGAATCCATTTCATTGTAAATTAATAACTTGGAATATTGAATTTAATAAACAAAAACACATTCCAGACCAAATAAACAATACAATAAACCGTATTGTTTTGTTGGGAATAACTCGTCATTTACAATAAGCATCGCTGAATATGGACTGCAGAGTTATGTACAATTTTAATTCTTCGCAATTGTTTACCATTCGTTAATGTATGTAGGCGGACAAAAACGTTAAAAATTTAAATTTATTTCGCAATCCTATCTTGGAGACGACTGAAAAATAAGTGACGTTTTCGATCTTACTGTTCCCCTAATTTGTCAAAATTGCTTTCATTCTAATGGCGCTTTTCTTCTGTGTGTGGCCGTGACGCACAGTGTAGTATTTGCACTTAAAAAGCCTGACTATCCGAGAAAATGCTAATGGATATTCCATTCCTCTTGATCCAGGACAGTGCTTCCGAGATTGCCATAATCTCCGCTTGAAACACGCTACAGTGATCAGGGAGGCGAAAGGAGAGATTTAGTTTTTATCTGTCTGAGAAAACACCTTCTCCTACACGACCTACACCATCATTGGTTTTAGAGCCATCAGTGTACAAGTGTATCGAATTGTCTGTTATAGCACCTAAGTCATTCCAGAAGGACCTATCTGGAATAGTGACCGTACAGTTTTCTATGTTTTCCGGATAAGATAAGTTATCTAGTATTGTGGAGTGGCCAGTATAATTACTTGATCACTGTGAGATGGTTTTGAGCCTTATGGCAGCACTGGCTGCCATTTCCTGGCCAGTTATATCCAGGGGTGGGAGATACAGTAGGATGTCTAATGCTTCATAAGGGTGTTGATCTTAGCGCTCCACTAATGCACAGACTTGCTAATCTTTGTACCTTCCCCTGGCGCTCACGATGTATAGCTTTGTTCAGTGCGGTCACCAGACAACTACGCCATACATCAGAATAGGTCTGATTACAGACACATAAAGCCAATATGTTATGCGGGGCTGGAGTCCCCATATGCTACCAATGGCTTTCTTACAGGAGTAGATGGCTATAACAGCTTTCTTAACTCTTTCCTGGATATTAAGGTGATTTGCTTTGTCTGCAAAGACTAGTCTGATACCGTTTTAGAGAAGGAGGGGACGATTTGAGTGATTTTATATTTCCTAGTAAAAAGAACCAGTTCCGTGAAGAAACCAGAAAAATGTTTTAAACTAATAGATCTTAGATCTTTTGGGTTGACATGAGAACGAACTTGTAAAAAGAAGCAGAATTCGGGAACTCATGTTCAGAATTCGACTTATCGAAGGTGACGCCAATTCTAATAATCTCTTCGAGTTATCCAGACATTCGAGTAATAGAAGTTCAAGTTATCAAATAAAAATTACATGTAAATTTCAGTCTTGGGCAACTCATTTCATTCGAGTTATCGAAGTTCGACTTATCTAGGTTCAACTGTATTATTTAAGTGTATGTATTTTTTTTATTACTTTTTGTTTAACTACACTCGACTTCTCGGTCAAATTATTTCACTAAACTTATTAACAGCAACAACATTTCATAGCTACAGCATAAAGAACATTTTACACAAGCTGCAATAAAATTTAGTCATGTTTAGTACCCAACCCACACACCGCACTGGCACTCAAGTGCTACCGATTTTATAGCAAAAACAAAATTCAATTACACGACCTCTCAATACTGGACAGTTTGTTCTTAACTTATCGAAAGTATTTAATCAATGTGCGTAAATTGCATCCTGTGGAGACGTGTGCACGGGTGGTGTTCCGACCACATTATCGTCAGTACAAATAGAGTCCTTTCAGCAGCATTTTGCTCCACTCCTCCTTTTTTTTTTCCTCCTTCAACAGCAGCAACCCAAACAATCGGCATTCGATTACAGTGTAAATGGATGACTTTCATTTTGTTTAATTCTCGACCATCGTGTCTACACACGAAGTCCAAACACTTTGCGGTAAGAATCATTAAGAGCAGATTATTGATTAGAAACCGTGCGATCATTACAAGCCAAACGTAGTGTTATGTGCGTGTGTGTACGTGTACATATGTATGTCTCTTTTATGAGCAACGACGTGACATCATTTCGACATAGTTTTCCAAAGATGTATCTTTTCAAAAATTAGACAACACTTATTAGGATGTAGCGCATAATGTTAACCATCATTTAACAATGGAATATAATTTATTTTGTTGTTGCTTGGTTGCTTCTTCACAAACACATAACGAACGAAACCGGTTTTTAATGGATTTTGCTTTAGCATCACCTTTCGTAACTGTTAAAATATGTCGAAGGTAGAATTTGAAAAAAAAATCTTTAATTAGCATGAAGATGATCGGTGTGACGTATGCTATGAACTCGAAAAGATATTGAGATATGTACATACATTGGCTTTGTCTTGTTTTATAAGGAACAAATCAAAGTTTGTGAGTGCACGGCACATATTCGTGTTGCATGTTTTAAACTAATTTTAGGTTGTTGTCAACATGCAAGAGTTAAGGTTCCAATTGGTTTAAGGTTATAAATTGTTGGGTCAGAACATTTAGAAACGTTGAGTTAACAATTTATTTTTTAATACCAAGTGACAATACAGCGATCACGGAAGTGTCATTCGTGCCCGACGGTGCTTTAAAGAGTTCATGGTGGCCATTCCAATAAAAGGCAAGCCGAACAACATTAGTAGACCAGCTCTAAGTTCCAGCTGAGAGTTCAATTTAAAGAAACACGCATGTAGACTTTGTGAGTATTGTTAGAGTCACAGTTCACTTAATTATTATCTTGTAAAGCCACAATGCATATGGAATTAATACAACATCTCTCGTGAATATTTCAAAATGGCTTCGAAGATTTTAGAGGGACCATTTTTAGTGTGGAGGACGATTCTCGTGAAGGTCAGTCCAAATCTTCGACCGACGATACAAATGTAGCTTTGATGAAGTCCAAAGATTACGAAGATCCCGGAACGACACAGGAAATGATAGCTAATAAACTGGGCTTGAGTTACATGGCTATATCACGAAATTTTCATCACCCGAAATATTCAAAGAAATCCGCTCGATGTGTTCCCGAAATTTTGAATTAAGAACAAAAACAAGCTCGTACGTACGTTTTGCCCTGCTGCTTTGATAAAATCGTAACAAAAGAGGAATCTTGGTTTTACAAGTATGCTCCAGAGACCGTGGGTTTGGAGCCCAGAAGGTTCAAACCCCCCAATAAAGGCCAAACAACAAAAGTAATTTATTTCACCAGAGCAAATGTTTTCCAAAATTTGTTAGGAAATCCATAAAAAAACAAAATGGGGACTTTGTTGCTAGAGATGACTTGTTAGTAAACATACACCAACTCATCTCTAAGATTTGGTCAGATGAAAGTATGACAGATGAATGGAGTCTCAGCATCGTCTGCCCAGTCCACAAGAAAGGAGACCCCCTCAACTGGTCCAATTACAGAGGCATCATTCTCCTCAACAACGCCTACAAGATCTCATCTGCCATATTGTGTGAACGCCTGAAGCCTTTTTTCAACAACCTGATTGGCCGCTGTCAGTGCGGTTTCAGGCCAAGAAAGTCCACCATAGACCAAATTTTCACACTCAGTCAGATCCTGGAAAAAAACCAATCGATACCTACCACCTTTTCATCGATTTCAACGCCGCCTATGTCAGCATATGGAGGGATGAACTGCCAAACTCATCCGTCTGTGCAGGATGACGATGGAGAAAGCTCATTGCTCCATCAAGGTCGATAACCGAGACCTTCGATGTCAAAAAAGGATTCAGACAAGGCGACGCGCTGTCATGCGACTTCTTCAACATCATACTTGAAAGAATTGTTCGGAACTCACAGGCCAACACACAAGGAACAATCATTCAAAAGTCCGTTAAACCACTTGCATACGCCGACGATATTGATATCATTGGTAGAACACAGCGAGCTGTCACCGGTGCGTTTGCGAGTATAGAAATGGACGCGGCTAAAATGGGTTCAGCGGTGAACGAGGGAAAAACAAAATATATGCTGCCAACAAAAAGGGACACCCAACATCGACGAATTGGACCGAACGTCACAATAGACAGCTACAACTTCGAGGTAGTAAATGACTTTGTCTACCTCGGCTCTGTCATAACATCAAAAAATGACATCTCGTCGGAAATCAAAAGAAGGATTACTCTTGCCAACCGCTGTTTCTTTGGGCTAAGAAGGCAAATGAGTAGTAAAGTCCTTTCCCGACCGGCTATATGCAAGACCCTTATCATCCCAGTCTTGCTATATGAAGCTGAAGCATAGACTTTATCGATGGCTAGGACATGTAGAGCGTATGGACATCAGCGCTCCGGAATATTCGATTCTAACCCGGATGGTCAGCGCAGCAGAGGACGACCTCGCCTAAGGTGGCGCGCACAAGTAGAAAAAAAACCTCAACCAACTTGGAGTGCGCAACTGGAGGCAGTTAGCTAAGGACCGAGCTAACTGGAAGAGGTTGTTGGTTGAGGCATTGGTCCAACCCGGAATGTAGCGCCACCTAAGTAAGTAAGTAATGTTAATGTACATACATATGTAAATATGTGGGTCAACTGAGAAGTGATTATCTCACCCTCTCCAACCAGTCTACCAACGAAGTGTCACCCGATGAACACATCCCTGAGTCGGAGTCACCCAATGAACACGTCGCTAGGCAGGGCAGCGAATAGGAAAAGATTGTGACTGAAGAAAGAACATAAAATAAATAAGAACGTAATACGGAGTTGACGTCTTTTTATTTTATTTAATTTAATTGTATCGATTCGCCATCGTGACATAAAATCAGAAGTGGGATAATTAACTCAGTAATTATGCCTGTCGTAAAAATCCACGATCTAAAAGATAGCGAGCTTCGAACAATATTGAAGGACAGACAGCAACCGATAGGCGGGCTACGTGCAGAGCTCGTGCAACGCGTCCTCAATTTGTTGCAAATCGACGAAATCGATATGGAGATCATAACCAGAGACGAAGACAAAGGCAATAGAGACGCAGTCCGGAACAAAATAGACAATTTGTCAAAGATTGTCCAAGGTTTGCAATTACAAATTTCCAGTATGGTAAGCGTTTTCAATTCCAGGGAAACCATCCAACCGCAACCAACACAGTCACCCAGTCAAATAACGGTTAATCCAACCATGTCACCGACCGACACAATTTCCGACAACAACGCAAACAAACGAAATCCGTCGATCCGCACCAACGTACAGCACCAACGAAATTCACGCCATCCTGCCCGAATACAACCCATCCGATTCCCTGTCCCCAACCGTCGAACAATATGTGCATCGAGTGAACGCACTGATAGATGGCTATGGATGGGACGAACGAAATGTCCTATTCGTGGTTCAAACTAAGATGAAGGGACCAGCGAAACTTTGGTCAGACGCGCTTTTGGGCACATTTAAAACTTGGAGCGAGTTTACGAATCGTCTCGTAGAAGATTTTGGTCGCTCTGTGAGTGAAGCAGATGTTCACTTCCAGATGGTAGCAAATACTCGCAAGCCATTCGAAACAGCGATGGAGTATTTCTTTCGAACGAGGGCCATGGGACAAAAATACGGTTTGTCTGACGCATCGATCATAACGTATATACGAAGGGGAATAAAACACGTCGAACTCCAGACTGCGCTGGCGAGTTTAGATTTTGTTTCCCTAAACGAATTGCGAAACGCGATTGATCGATTCATGACAAACCGCCCAACGAAACCGGCACCAACCTCAATTTCCACGTTTAGGAATCCGTCGGAAGAAGTACAACGAACCGCCGAAGTACAACGAACCGCCGAAGTACAACGAAACGCCGAACTCCAACGAACCGCCGAACAAATGAACACCACACGAACACCGAAATGCTATAATTGTTACCAGCCCGGTCACATATCTGTAAACTGCCCACAACCCCAGCGTAAACAACGATGCTCAATATGCCGTCGGACGACTCACATAGACAACACCTGTCCAGAACGACACAAATCAAACGCTAGCGCTCCAAGAGACGGTTTTCTTCGCTTTTTATCCTCCGACAATGCAACCGACAACAGAGGAAAGCAAATAAAAGTGAATGACAACGTCATCGCCGCTTTCGTAGACACAGGCAGCGACTATTCACTCATCAAACGAAGCGTAGCAAACAAAGTTGGAGAAATCACCACTTGCGACAGATTCAAACTCACAGGATTTGCCGGTGGGTCCTGGATTGGGAACAGTTATATCCACGCAAATATCGTCATGGACAGTCAACAATTCGCTCACCGTTTGCGTGTCGTAAATGACGAAGTCCTACCATACGCAATCATCTTGGGTAACGACATTCTAAATGACGAAAGCGTCCAACTCGTAGTTGGAAAAGAGACATGTCAACTCAAGCAAATCAGCGCAACCAACGTTAAACTCGGCGATGACTTAGAGGTCGATACGTCAAACGAAATTATGGATGTTATCAATACATACAACGACTGCTTCGGAGAAACCGTTTTTGAACTAGGCGAGTGCCAAACAACCGAAATGAACATTTCTCTTACGTCATCGATACCGATCGTCAAGAAACCATACCGCATCCCATTTGCGAAAAGAGAAATCGTTGACGGGATTGTAGCAGACCTGCAGGAGTGTGGAGTCATTCGTCCGAGTGAATCGCCTTATTCGTCGCCAATCGTACTTGTCAAAAAATCATCCGGCGAGGATAGAATGTGCGTCGACTATAGGGCACTGAATTCCATCACAGTAAAGATGCCATACCCCATGCCAACTGTCGAAGATGTGCTTACATCAGCTGCGGGAAAGAAATTTTTCAGCATTTTAGACTTCGTGTCCGGGTATTATCAGATACCAATTGATGAGGAGTCCAGAAAGTTGACGGCGTTTATTACTCACTCTGGGCGATATGAATTCAATCGCATGCCGTTCGGGCTCGTTAATGCCCCTTGCGTATTCCAGGAAGCCATATCGAAATTGGTGCACCCGCTGAAGGGCAAAATATTCAGCTATGTGGATGAAGTCATCATACCATCGAACACGACGGATGAAGGTATCGCTGTCCTATTGGAATTTCTTCAACCAGTTCGCCAAACAGGTATGACGTTGCGATTGAGTAAGTGTGTTTTTCTTACGACTCGAATTTCTTTTCTTGGTCACCGTATAACCGAGGATGGTCTCAAACCGGGAGAGGAGAAAGTTACCGCCATTAAAAATTTTCCGCAGCCGAACAACGTCACTGAGCTGAGAAGATTCATCGGACTTGCCAGTTTTTTTAGGAAGTTCGTACAGAATTTCTCAATCATCGCGAAGCCACTCACGTCAATGTTGAAAAAGGATAAAATTAATAAACCGTTCTGCTGGGAAGAACCACAGGCAAAGGCATTCGACATGTTGAAGACGATCTTGTGCAACGAGCCGGTACTGCAAACGTTCGATTCAAAGCAGATACATGAGGTACACACAGACGCAAGCTCGGTGGGCTTGGCTGGAATACTGTTCCAAGCAATGAACAAGGACGCCGAATATAAACCAGTGCTTTATTTTAGTCGGGCTTGCACCCCAGCTGAATCGGTTTATTCCAGCTACGAACTCGAGGTGCTGGCTATTGTCGTCAGTTTGGAAAGATTCAGAATGTACCTACTCGGAAGGAGGTTCACGGTTGTGACCGATTGTTCCGCAGTGAGCGCCGTAAAGGAATCAACGTCACTAATTCCACGAATTGCGAGGTGGTGGTTACGCTTGCAGGAGTTCGATTTCACCGTAGTTCATCGGAGTGCGAACCGAATGACTCACGTCGACGCACTCAGTCGAGCACCCGTTGAACCTGCTTCCGAACCTGCAACTGTCGCTGCCAACGTGTTAAGGGTTGAAATTGCACAAGTAGACTGGATTGCCAGCTTGCAGCGTCAGGATCCTAGACTCGCCACTATTA
Organism: Brachyopa scutellaris; assembly: GCA_949775065.1. Taxonomy (NCBI): domain Eukaryota; kingdom Metazoa; phylum Arthropoda; class Insecta; order Diptera; family Syrphidae; genus Brachyopa; species Brachyopa scutellaris. The sequence goes on from OX459114.1 coordinate 56,369,524, forward strand.
TGGATTCGGTGCAAGGGGACGAGCAAACAACGACGGGTAAGCAGTTTAAGAACGATTTTATTGCTAAGGATGGGCGACTGTTCAAACGAGGAAGGGACGGAATGAAACTTGTGGTGCCGTCAGGTGTACGTTGGCGAGTGGTGAAATATTTTCATGACGACATGGGTCATCACGGCGTCGACAAGATTTTGGAACGGATTAATAAAACACTTTGGTTCAGACGGATGAGAAACAACGTTAAATCTTACATCGCCGCGTGAGTTACGACAGCCACCTATCCCACAGTCGCCCCCTAAAATACCAAGTCAGCAATCCAACATCATCAGGAACAACATCAACGACAGCAAGTCACATCAGGTCAACAACCCAATCTGCAACATCAGCAAGAACGTCAACTAGAACAACGATAGCAGTGGAAGCAACGCACTACGACGGCATTCCCACAATCGCAGTGTTAGCAGTAATATAATATTTGATTGTACTTGCACAGGTTATTCCACGAACATAATTGCTAAATAAACGTCTTTCAGGCTTCCGGCCTACATTTACTTCGAAGTTCATGGAATCACTTTGCAATAGTTAAGTTACATTATAAGTTCATAATTTTGTATTAGTTTAGTTGATTAAAGTCATTGAAAAGATAAAGTTCGTTTTTTTTAATCGCTCCTCGTTCGAGTTATGTAACTGGCGCAGTCGGTAGGATCAGTGGACGGTTTTTAGCTAAAAAGTGAAATTGTTGTCCGATTGTGTCGCGAGAAAACCTTTAGTGATAAAGAAAAATCTCTGATTAAAAATCTGATTAAAAATACAAAAAAAAAAGTTATCTTCACAAAGTGACTCGGTATCGCATTGAGCGATATAAAGTGACACAACGTAATACAAAGACACTAAAAACTAAATACCGGCGGGTGTCAACCCCTTACCACTGTGGAACCAACCCCAATGCAACCTGATTGAACGACGTCACGACTCCTCAACATCGTCAACATCCTCAACATCTCTAACATCTTCAAGATCCACATCTGTAATGCTGATCATCACCGCTCTTATTGGGTGCATGTAAGTGATACGATTAGTTGTATGTGATATTATATTAAATTCTAATACTGCGACCCTTATCGAAAGGCACTCCAGTATAACCGCGACCCTTATCGCAAGGCACTCCGGTATAAAAGAACTGCGACCCTTATTGCAAGGCACTCCAGTTGAAATAAATAATAAAAGAACTGCGACCCTTATTGCAAGGCACTCCAGTTGAAATAAATTATAAAATAACTGCGATCCTTAGTGCAAGGCACTCCAGTTAAATAAGTAATAACAAACTATTAGAAAAAAAAAAAAGGGATTTTTATTATATACATACATACGATACATAGCATTAAAAAGTGAATAAATTTCTAAATATACACACCATACATGCATATCACCTATCTATATTATTTATAAAAATAACAAAAGAAAAACATATTATATCAAAATTAATGTCAATTATACCAAAAATTAAAGGCAAATCTAGATTTGGCCCTTACAACTTGAGGAAACTATCGAAAAGCCTAGACTCGATTCCGGAAACCACCGAATCAGAGCGAAACCTCGATATTTCTATTACTTCTGACCCCTCATCTTCTGGCCTCTCTAACGATTCCACTGATCTTATCATAATGAATAACAACATTAACGCTGGTGCACAACCAAATCCACCTAACCAAGACCAAGCAAACAACCAAGTAATTAGTCAAGCCGAAATATTCAATTCGTTAAGAATTCCGGATGCTATTAAGGATCTCCCAAAATTCGATGGGAATCCAAGGCTCTTATTCGAATTCTTGAATAACGTCGAGGAAATTCTACTCTATATCAGGGGAACAGATAAAACCCCTTATGGTCAAATACCACTCAGGGCCATAAGAAACAAAATCGAGATGAAAGGCAAACGAAAAAATACAAGCGATTCGGAAAAGGAAACACGGAAACCACTTGGTTTTGATCGAGGACTAGAACCATCTAGAATTCTAGGCGCCACAGATTCATCCGGCGAGTTAATGTTCCTGATGAAATGGAAAGACAGTGACGAAGCGGATCTGGTGCCAGCTAAGCAAGCAAACGTACGGTGCCCCCAAATTGTCATTCAGTTTTATGAGGAGAGACTCACCTGGCACACAGCTTCAAACACAGAAGAGGAACACAAATCAGAGAACAACAAAGAAAAGGCTCAATAGGGTGTTAAACTCTAACTTTGTATTATGTAAATGTATATTTTTCTTAAGCAGACCAAGTTCAAGATAGCAAGTGAAGTATATTGAAGGGTTGCACATCATCTAACTATAGCCTACCGCGAGGGAAAGATGACGTGCTGTTAACGCAACAAATTAACACCTAGATTCTCAAAACACTTAGTGGATAAGAACTATAAAATAACAATGGTAACGAAAGAAGAATACCACTCACTACCGCTCAACTAATAGAAACTTACAACTTACCAAAAAACCACAGTCTACTACCACTCCGACTAGGGCCCTCGAGGTACATCATTAGTTACCAGAACCTAATACACATTATTAATTTAAATGACTATAATAACAACATTCAGGATATTACTAACTCTCTTCGCCTATTCGAAAAAGGAGGCACCATTACTAACGCTTTTAAAATCACAAGACTAAAAATCGACGAACTAAATAGAAAACTACAAACACTTTACCCCTTTAAAAGAAACAAACGTGGACTAATAGACGGACTAGGTTCTACAATAAAATTCATAACAGGCAACATGGACGCATACGACGCACTTACCATTAACACCCAAATACAAAATATTAACAATAACATTAATAACCTGACAGACTCATTAAAAAGCAGTCATACCCTTAATTTCGAAATGATTGAAAGATTTAAAAATATTACTGATCACATAAATAAGGAACAAACCACAATAGAAACATTTCTCAAAACCACAGCTAACAAAATCAAAAGAGAACACGACATTTTAATAGAAACACAATATCTAAATCAACTCAACTTTAACATTGACCTTCTAACTAACCACCTCTCAAATATAGCGGAAGCAGTGATCCTTAGCAAACTTAATATTATACCTAAACTTTTATTGACATACGAAGAGCTATCAAATATAAAAAACAAATTACAAAAACAAGATATTAACATTGATGCTCCTGAACAAATATATGAATTTCTAAAGCTTCAAGCATACTACAATGAATCAAATATAATTTTTAATATACGCGTACCAATAGTTTCAAAAGAAAAATACTATATGTATCATGTCATACCTCTCCCAATAAACAACACAAAACTTATAAAAGTAAAACCATATATAAACTATAATGAAAATCACATACACTATTTCGAGACACTTTGCCCCAAAACATATTACTGTTCAACTCCAATCCTGGAAGAAGACGCTGATAACTCTACATGCATCGGGAAGCTGATGAACAATATGGCCGCTCATTGTCCACTCAGCGACGTGGGCAGAATCGAGTCAATTACCCAACCGCAACCAAACTTTATTTTATTCATTAATGTACCTAAACTAATAGTTAATTCTACCTGCAGCTCGAAGTCATTCTCCATAGAAGGCACACCACTGGTACACTTCAAGGGATGCAACGTTGAAGCCAACGGGATAACTTACCAAGACGACACAGAAACCTATTGGGATGCAATACACGTCCCTCCGCCTCCAAGTAGCAGCATTTCTTCAAACACAACCACAGAGGTGTTAAGCCTACAAAAACTAAAAGACTACAGCTTCACCACCGAAACCAAGCTGTCCCAATTAGGGTTTACCACCGAGATCCTAAATTATGCAACGGGAATTTCAATATGCCTATGTTCTCTTACCATCATCATAGTGACCATCGTCATACTCAGAAGAAGAACCTACAAACCAGCCACTCCAGACTCATCACCACTCCGGCCCTCAACCGCTCCTGCCCAAATGACGTCATTTCAGTCTTTCTCTCCCTCAATGACCTCATTATGGCCGTCACTCTACACTACGGGCGGAGGAGTTACGACAGCCACCTATCCCACAGTCGCCCCCTAAAATACCAAGTCAGCAATCCAACATCATCAGGAACAACATCAACGACAGCAAGTCACATCAGGTCAACAACCCAATCTGCAACATCAGCAAGAACGTCAACTAGAACAACGATAGCAGTGGAAGCAACGCACTACGACGGCATTTCCACAATCGCAGTGTTAGCAGTAATATAATATTTCATTGTACTTGCACAGGTGATTCCACGAACATAATTGCTAAATAAACGTCTTTCAGGCTCCGGCCTACATTTACTTCGAAGTTCATGGAATCACTTTGCAATAGTTAAGTTACATTATAAGTTCATAATTTTGTATTAGTTTAGTTGATTAAAGTCATTGAAAAGATAAAGTTAGTTTTTTTTAATCGCTCCTCGTTCGAGTTATGTAACTCGTGCGTAGAATGCTGCTTTCACAAACGACCATCAGGAGCGCCGGAGGGGAGAATGCATATCGCCGATGTGACTCCCATCCCTTTTCGAATCCTTCACATCGACCACCTCGGACCATTTCCTCGAAGCCGCAGAGGAAAGTCATATGTTCTTGGGATTGCCGACGCATTCAGCAAGTATGTCGTTGTTAAAGCGACGAAGGACACGAAATCAAAACCGGTAATTGAAGCGCTTAATGAATTAACTTCTTATTTTGGTTTGCCAGATAATCTCATCAGCGATCGTGGGACAGCTTTCACTGCAAAGGAATTTAGGGACTTTTGTGAAAGGAACGATATACGTCATATAAAAACAGCGGTGCGGACGCCCAGAGCGAACGGGCAGATTGAGCGCGTGAATCAAACTATTTTAAAATTCTTGCGCACTTCGGAGCGGAACGTTTCGGATTGGGACTTGGAGATTCGGAATCTTCAATGGGTGATCAACACGCAACGCAATACAACTACTGGATTTAGTCCGAATGAGCTGGTATTCGACTTCGAGTTAAAAGATATCGTCACTAACCATTTTGTGCAGGCCGTACACGATGTCGTCGACAACCAGCCAATAACATCAAAACGCGAATTGGCGGCGCATCGAATCCATCAGGAGCGGGAAAAATGGAAGCTGCGATTCGACCGAAAACATACGCCTCCATCAATTTATAATGATGGTGAATTAGTACTCATCGAAAGTGTGCCGAAGCCGACTGGGGAGTCCCATAAATTGGAACCACGGTACAGAGGACCGTTCATCGTAAGGAAACGCCTTCGTTACGACCGCTATTTATTGGAAGAGGTGACGTCACCAGGCAGACGACGCAAATTCACAACTGTAATGACCAGCGAAAAGATGAAACCCTGGTGCTGCTTGGGTCCCGAGATTGCGGACGAAAGCGAGGGAGAAGACGATGATACAGCAGAGCCGAGGACGTCTCCAATGTCAGGAATAGCCGAGCTGTCACCCGATGAACACATCCCTGAGTCGGAGTCACCCAATGAACACGTCGCTAGGCAGGGCAGCGAATAGGAAAAGATTGTGACTGAAGAAAGAACATAAAATAAATAAGAACGTAATACGGAGTTGTCGTCTTTTTATTTTATTTAATTTAATTGTATCGATTCGCCATCGTGACAGAAGTGTCTTTAAATTCAAGACCATAAGTAATTATCTGGCTATAAACACGGACCATTTATGATGCGTTTCGAGACGACGCGACGCAATGTAACATTCAATGCATCAAATGCCAACTGATATAATGTGCCGGTCGCGACCTTATTTAGAGCCACAAAAGTCCAACCAACCACAAGAATAAAAATCTAGGAGTTAAATTTCATAGCACGACAGGTAAAAATAAAAAAAAAAACTCTCCAGTATATCCACCACCACAATTAGTATATATCCTGGTTCCTGGGACGCACCATCATTAAGGAAGTACGGAATACAATGAGTATCCGTTCACCTGCTTAAACAAAAAAAAAATGAGAGAAGAAAAACAGAAAAAAGAATATAAGACACGCGCAAAAAAGTGGGAAAAACTGGTTACCGTTTGACGTTCTATAAAGCAAATACAATTACAGAAAGATTATTTCTGAATTAGGTAATTAAATTGTCTGGGTTGTGTTCTAGGATTTACAATAAAGCTGCTTTTAAAAATTCTGCTGTCATTTCGCTGCCATTATCGTTAGATGTCGTCTAATTACCAATTGACTGTCCGTCCAAGTTGCATTTTTAAACATTAAGAAATCGTTTTTCAATTGTTAGAATATGTAATTGGAATGTACTGTCGATATGTACTGTCGAATGCAAGTGGAAAACCAGTATTGGAAACTACATCCATATCCGAATTCAAATGCCAAATCTATTCAGCTGCAAATTTCAAGATTGCTACTAAGAGTTCTTAGCTTAACAACATATGAGGTGCACCAGGATAAGATGAATACGTACGTATTATATGTACACATATCTATGTATTGTAAATATTTACCTACATACAAACATATACATATTTCTATTAGCTCCATTTAAAAATGCAGCTACAAAAATCATAAGCTGTGATCCAGCTTATTTCATTTAAAATTGTTGAGGTTTATGACAACAATTCGAGATTTTCCAAGCATTAGCATATGTAGTAAGTTTAGCTGCAGTAAGAGCGTTTTAATTTACAATTAATCACTAAACTGGAATGGAAGGATAAACTGATTATACTTGGGTTTCAGGTCAAACGAAAAGTCCAGGCAAAGAAATTGCTGACAAACTAACGAATGTTTTTTCGGAATCCAATCCGATGAGTTCGCAAACAATAATAGGGTCAGTTTAGCTGTAGTTCAACACTATATTATAGTAATTGGGACCGTATATCGCGAACAAAGCGAACAATAATGAGTTCAAAAACGTCAATCGTCGTTCGTTTGTCGGCATAGATTAGAGACACAACATAGACCCACAGTAAATAATCCAGTGGCGTAAAATTACATGATCTTGGTGGCCAATTGACCATTTCGTGAGAGACTGTTTTCCCCAATAATTCCATAGTTTACCCGGCAGGACACCATATTGGGAAACCACATGTTTTCAGATAATCGCTGCTCATCACTATTCGGTGACGATAACACCAACCTCATTTACGATTTTCAATACCACCAGCAATACTTACGGTTCTCTCCACTTGCATGTCCATTAAGCCATAATTGCACCCCGTTGTGATAAGAAAACGATTCACTTCTAGCTAATTTATGGGTCCAAGTACTTAAATTACCAGCATAAATGGTGGTCGTTTGACACCAATTGAATCTTATAAGTCTTTAGACTGAGATCTTTTCATAAAAACTTCCACATAGACGACGGACAAAGCCTGTGGACGACATCGAATCGATAAACTTGGCCCTCGATGAGCTGAGATATTTTCTTAAAAACGTACAGCTCTTAATCTGTTTGGTGGATGTTTACAAAAGTGCGTTAAATGCGCAACTTACCAATACCACATCGAATTGCTTGTTTACTACGTTACGTTTGATTAGTTTTTCTCCTTTACGATTGATCTGCCCATTTGATGCAGGTTTGTTATAGTGTTTGATGCCTTGCTATCAGTGTTGCCTTGCTATCAGTTTTGTTTACAGAATACAGTACCTTCTTGGCCTTGATTACTCATTCCTCCCAAATACTTGACACTGGCATGGGGTTGAAAATTGTGCATCTCTCATTCTAGAAATATAGAAGTCACTTGTACTAACTTTCTTTGCAAAGAGAGGCAGTTTTGTTTTGCTGGGGTTTACATCCAATCCCCTTTCCATTGTCCAGTTTTGCATCAGTTTCCTTTTAAGTAAAGATGTTTATAGTATTTTATCGACGTAACCTGTTTCACTTCTATCAATGCTATAAAGTCTAAAACCATGAATTTTTCATGATCAGTTTCAAAGTATGTATCCGACAATGTGTGTGTACAAGTATTTACCTTCACCCACTTTTTAAACTTTAAGCGTTTCCGTTCAGCTAAAAGAAGAAACTATGGTTCATCTTGCACTTGAATAGGTTTCCCCAGCAGGCTAAGTAAAAAAAAGGAAACCTCCAATATTCACGTACCTAAATAAAGCTACACAATTGTGCAGAGCCATTCGACCATTTAATACCTATCAATACCTTTAGAAATCACTCACCTTTGGCAAATCCCGGATATGATTCGCATCCAGAAGCAACTCCTCTAGACTCCGAGAATAGCGAAGAATTTCTTCAGGCACCGTTGGCAACGAACAATGCCGCTTGTCGACAAACTCCACTTGGCGATTACAGCCTTTGAATATTGGAATGCACTTAAACATTATCCTGCTGTGCTGCCTTTGCTGTTATCCTTTTAATTAGTTGTCCTTCCAATCTATTCTTGGGACGAAAAAACTTGAATAACGCGCTTGAAAACAATTTTCTTTTGTTTGGCGCTTTCGGCAAACATTTAAGCAAAAACACTCTCACACGGACTTCACACGAACTTCACACGTTCGCCGGGTGAAACCTCGTTTCAAATTTATGGATTTATTCACTTTTCGCAATAAAACACCTTCTTTGAAATTACAACAGATAAAAACACAAAAATAAAGAGAAAAATAAGTAATTTTTTCTAACAGTTGTAGATATTTTGACAGGAGTCAGAGTACACATATCTCGCTCTACGATATTAATCCGATTAGAACGTTGCACGCGTTGGAATGGAACAGATGGATATATACACACCATATACACAACCGTATGCGGGGGAAGTGCTAAACTAAAAATGACAGCAAGCAACGACACAAACGAAACGAGTTTTTTTTTTATTAATTTTTATTTTATTCTGCACTTTATTTGGGATTAGTTTTCCAGCAACGCACTACTACCTCAAACCTTACGAACTATCTTTCTCTAGTGCTGATTAGTTCTCAGCAGTAGAACAAGCACGACAACAAACCGAGTAAGAAAACATATTATTTCGCACACATTGTCATTTTACAAGGTGAGTTAACAGGTGCAAAAGAAAAACCAAAATGGACTCTTATCCGTGGAATTGATTTTTCTCGTGTGGTCTTCTATCTACTCGTATGTGTGGAGATTTTCTTCAAAACGAAGCTGGCACTCAAGATTTGTGTACATTTTCCAATAGAAAGACCGAAAAGTAATTCTTCGCTTGCGGGCGAATGAAACCAATATTAACACGACGACGACTACGGCGTTGGACAATAAGCGACCACGAAAACGACACGACGAATACGATGACACGCCCAAATTAGATGGAGTTTTTTTTTCAGTTTTTTCTGTTTTGTTTTCTATCGGTAAGCGGTAGTTGAGGTTAACAGGAATTTGGTGTTTTTGATTATTTATTTTTATTTTGGTTGGGTGCAGCAAACTAAGCACTAAGGGACAAACGCACTGAATTTAAGGAATGAACCAAAACGCGGCAACGATTTTCTAAATGTATACATACGCTTATATACCCAGATATATAGGTAACTACTTCATTACAAAAGAAAACATAAAAAAGCGACGACGGAATCTCAACTTCTACTACGTGCAACTACACGTAACAACACGATAAACTCAAATGACTGACTGAACGGGAATGGTCGAGCTCGAGGTTGACGAGGATTGTGGTGGAATGAAAACGAAACAGATAATTTGACGTTCGAGATCGTGGTGAGAAACAAATTTTTTATGGAATTCATGCGCATTGGAAATGTGTTTCCAGTTGCAGATAGTGTTGTCTCGTTCTATGGTATTTCAGAAAGGTAAACAAACGCATTGGGCCCAAGGAGAAAGAGGATTTAAAAAAAATGGAACAAATGAGGTGGCCACGAACATTTATTTGTTAAATTACTTTCAGCTAAGAAAAAGGCTGCTTCTTTAGTTCACTCATTGTCATCATCAATTCATCATCACTGACGGTGAAAAATGCTTGGTAATAGGTGTGTTTGGTAACCTGTTAATTTATGAAAATTTACATCCAACTGTCAAAAATCAAGAGAAGAGAGAGCCAAATGACAGTAGCCGTGTTTTTTTGAAACGTAGCTAGCCAGTTGTTGCTAGCAAAGTCAAATTTCACACGTAAAACAAATACAACAACCAGCTGGCTACAACTCTTGATTTTATCCGCAGCCAAAAGCAGCTGGCTAGGAATGTTGCGATATCTCATGGCAAGGTGGCGCTTAAAGCGATTTGTAGAACATTTGACAGACTGCCGTGTACGAAAATTATATAATTTCAATTACTAAATGATGTTTCACAGAAATAATCTACTATATTATGATTTCATATCACTTTATGTAAATTATCCATTGAATAAATTACCGAAATTAATTGTTTTCACAACAAATAACAAAACATCGATTTGGTTGAATGCCGAATACTTTGACAGTTCACACATAACAGCTGATCGAAATCACACACATATGACCGAAATCACACACACCAACTTAGAGGTAAGTCAGCTGGGTTTGGCTGGCTGGGAAACGTTTTAATGAACGACTGGCTAGCAACGTTTCAAAAAAACACGCCTAGTGTCAAAAAATTTCCCCTCTGGCGAAATCGTGCTATATCTAGGTCTGTTTGGTGTGCTTTTCGTGATCCAAATGGGACATCTGTCAAAAAGTAAATAATTTTAAAAGTGGGGGAAAATCCTCTCAGAAACTTCTAATTACACAAACAAAAATGAAGATTGACATTTCACGAATTGTCAGATGGCTGTTTGATAGATGTCCCGGGACTACTACATGGATGTGTTGTAGCACGATTTTGTAGAAGGGGAAATTTTTTGACACTCTCATTTGGCTCTCTATTCTCTTGATTTTTGACAGGTTCAGTAAATTTACGTAAATTTACTGCACACCAAACAGACCTTCTTTTTCATGGAGTCACCGAGGCACATCCTTCAAACAGCAATCTGACAATTTGTGAAATGTCGATCACTTCTTGTTAACAAAATAAAAGAAAATTAGTTTTTCGTGAAAATATTCAATAGTTAAAAAAGAACAAGAGAGGATTTTCCCCCACTCTTACTATTTGACAGATGTGCCATATGTGTTAATAAAAGTTAACAAACACACCTAATATGACTGAGTCTGGCAGTACTAAAATTAGTAGGTAATGCCAGTTTCATGCATTCACTGAACTGGAGGTACTAGATAAAGAATTTTATTTTCAACAGTGACGTCAGTCAGTTCGTGAGCCGCCCGATTTATCCAGATTCAATTTCAATTTTGCTACATAGCCATTTCAGCCAATGAATTGGTATGTACTTCTTTTTAACAATTTCTGTTAAGATAAAAGGAGTCAAAAAACGTTTTCTTTTGAAGCCACTTAAAGCATTTTCATTTTACGTCTATTAATGCTTCAGCAACGTAAAGCAGTTCTGGAATGATAAGTGGTTGTTCGTGAGAGGGTGTTATTTCTCAAGTACATACCGTCTTAGCACACCGAAAACGCAGATGTGATTCGTTGGTTGATTCCTGTGCAGGTTTCAGAATTAAGTCGGTTGAATATAAACAGGTAGCATAAAATTATGCATTTATATTTAACGGATTTATTCATCTACCAAAACATTTGCCTTAGTGATGTACTAAGTGTAACTACACTCGTCGCTAGCGGCCATATAAGATAGGAAAAACAATTTCTGTGTCTTTTAGAACACCGCACCACTTTGAATGGAAAATCCACGGAGTTGATAAAAAAAAGTTCTCCTTAGAAAAAAAAATGATTTGTTTATTTTGAACAGGTTGTTTAGTTTTACAGGTTATATTTGCTTTCAAAAACTGTTATATTTTGCAATGTAGCCTACAAAATCAGATTCGTTTCTCGCAGCTACAAGGGAAACATTTTCTCCCACATTTCCCGGAACAAAAACAATCGACCCTCGTTTCACCATTAATCCTTCTCCACTAGCAAACCGAAGTTGTCGTTCTCCACTTAAAACCAACAATATTGCACCGAACTTCTCCATCTTTAGTGTGTACTCTTTCAATGACTTTGGGATAGACACCTTGTCGACAGCAAAATCTTTTACAGGTGGAGTGAATCGTTCGAGACAGCTATCAACTTTTTGGGGGCGAAACAACTTTTTTTCTGGTGGCAAACCTTCGTAGTTAAGCATTTGAATAAGGCAGGAGACGTCTTTGTACTTTGGAGTCAGTCCCGCTCGGATCACATTATCCGAGCAAGCCATGCATTCAATGCAATCACCATCGAGATAGGCGTGTATTTCGTTAGCGGCAAGGAAGATAGCTTCTCCCGGCTGCAAGTGAATTACATTCAAAAAGAACAACGTGAGCACACCAACATCACCGGGGAAATCACGATTAATTGTGGTGAATATGTCCCACAAACCGTTGTCCTGTAAAACTGATATGAACTTTGATAAAAAAAATCTTGAATGGCGTAAGGCTACGTACCAGAGGAATAATTCTTGAAAACATTTTCGATGCAGGTAGCTGTGCTTTGTTCTGTCGACGTCATCAGCAATTCGAAGCAGGTACGAAGACCACTAGGGCCAGCAGTAATCTTAGCAATGTTTTCAGCGCCAAGCAGATCAATAAGAGGTGGTAATTTCTCACACAGTTCACGAATTTCCTCGTAGGGGCGAAAACCGCAAAGTGCCAGGAATGGGGTGAGTGCGATAGCCAACTCTGGTTTGTGATTAGGATCCTTGTACACATCTGGTCGTTCAGCATGTAATCTCTCGGCTTCTGCCTGAAAAGTCGGACGGTTAAGTTAAACTACCAACAGACTAAATAAATGAACTAACCTTATTAGGATGTACTTGTATACTTAAAGCTTTCCGAATACTAAGCACTTTGAACAAAAATGAGAGTTTGCTTTGTCCCCCTATTAGTTCCGTTCCATTCGCAGTAAGAAATCGTCCTAGGTCTTCCTGGGTTGACTTTATTTTTGAAGGCCCACTTGTGTGGTCACCCATCCATAGTTCCGAATAAGGTGTATCATCATCAGCAGTAAATAAACCAGAGTTTAAAGTTGCTAATTTGGCAACTTCTGACTCGGATCCCAGTTTACCCCAATCGTAGGTTTTAACGTTCCCAACCAACTCCATTCCGATCAATTTACTGATTCGCAGCACACTTTAGATCTGGATGCGTCGAATACCAGCCAGGTCATCAACTCAAGGTTATTTCTGTTGTGTGTAAAGTGTAAAGTAAGAGGTTTCCCCTCATTTGTTTTTATCTTTTTTTTTTCACTTGACTGGGGGTGAAAAGAAAATTGATAAGAACAAGCACGAAAAATCAAAACAAACCGATGTCATTTGGATTTGTGACAGCGGTGAAATGATTTTAAGGTGCAAACATAATGGTGTCGTACGGGATGCGTTCAGAAAACTTGAGAGCGAAGATTACGACCTTCTGTTCAGTTGACTAATGTCGCTTTCCATTGGGCAGTTCAAATTTTGATCTCCGATCTAATATAAGATTCACACTAGCGTCGAAATGAGATAATTTCGAGTTTCAAATAAAAAGTGTTCATACCTACTCTTGCTAATTTCGTGAATGGATGCATTCAGTTCCGATAGTAAATCTATGACGGTGCCATATTATAAAATGTTTTAATATTAAATTATTTTTTATATACATAAGTATAGGTATAGTATAGTAATAATAATAGTTGAATGTTATTGTTAAACAGTTGGGTAGATAAAGTCGACTATTATATAGCTAACATTGGATAGATGCGGGTTAGTATGTTAAAATATCACTTTTCGGGTGGATTTTGCCACTCCGGGTATTTCAACATTTGTCAGGCACTCACGTGGATATCAAGTCGACTATAGAGCAAACTGTAGAAAAGTGCCCCAATAGGCACGGAGCTCAAATAAATGGACAGATAGTGTGTATGCACGAATCTTATGGCCGACGCTCTTTGGCTCCACATACAGTTGATCAGAGTGCCTATACGCGGCGTACAACTTCAATTTCTTTTTTTCAGATAACATCCCATATTTATTAAACCATTCCATGAGATATTTGTGTTTTGTATGTTATTCCATTATATTTTTCGTTTTCATATCACTTTACTTGTGCTGAACGGGGCCAGTAGCTTTGACAATTGTAATCTCAACCACATAGTTTATTTACGGAAATAACTACTTAACACTAAATATCTCCTAAGTTAGCGATATATTTTTTTTTTTCGTACTGAATAATTTTTCTTTTGTGTTTAGATCACTGAGATCAATAAGAATCCGTTGTTTAATCTTTGCGCAGCGAAAACTTTAATATTCCCTTATTAATTTGTTCTGTCATTGTCATTCAGAATCATTCAACTGCATTCAAGTTAAGTTTGTTCGATTTTATTTTCACATAATTTTGAACGAATTTCAACGAAATTATGTTGAAATGAGATAACTTCGATGTGTCAATTCGTATGGGAAATTATCTCATTTCGAGCATAGTTTGGAAATTCGCAACGAAATTAGCTGTTTTGCCCTGGTGTGAATACCGTATAAGATTTTTCGTGCTGAATGGAACAAAAATGAGATTGGGTTTTTTTTCTGTAGCTTATGGACTTAAAGTATTACAAAAGTACATTTATGGCTATTAAGGCAGAAAGGGAAAGGAAATAAATAAAAAAATACATTTTTTTATATTGTACTTTCTTTACATTTTCTACATTTTGTACAGAGCTTGTGATGGTATTGTGTTGATTGATGGCATTTTGATTGAACTGTATTATGAAATTGTAGCAAAGCGATAGTTTTGTACTCCTCATCAGACGAAGAAGAAGCGTTTTTATTTCTTGCCTTAGAAGCTGAATGAAGCAAATTCAAGATTGTATTTCTATCATAATGTTTTAGATTATTATAACATAATTATTTTAGAAACTGATCCAAAACGGGCAACAAATTTGGCAATACAAGAAAAAAACTTGTTAATTTTTTCAATGAGAAATAAAAACAAAATCATTTACCGCTTTCGTTTGATTCTCTTCTAATTTCTTTTCACACTTTGTCCTTCTCCCTCACATTTTTATAACCTTCGTGCAGTGTTACCGCTGAGAATTTTCAAAAAGTCGGAAAAAAATTCGCACACTTAAAAAAAGTCGCGAAGAAAGTCTCAGAGACTTCAAAAAATCTCAACATATAAATTGAAATCCTCTTGGCTGTAGGAACTTTTTGGGGTGGTATTCAGTACGTCAGATGTTTTATTTAATTAAAACATTAATTAGTAACAAGTTAACAAATGCATATTTATTTTGAAGGAACTATGTACACATATTTATTTTATTTTGAAATCAAAATAGACAAAGAATAAAAAAACGTAAATAATACAGAACATTTTTTTTAAACAGAGTAAAAAATAAAGCTTATAAAAATAATTTTTAAGAGATTGTTGATAGAGGTGGAACGGTATCATCTTATCACTGCGGCCACAGATGGGCCTTATGTCATTTCCTCCACTTATACATCGTAATGTACGTAGTAGGCCCGTCATGATAACATACAATCCAAAAATGTCTTTGATGAGCGAACTTTTAGATACATATGTACATACATCTCGAGGTAAAATTTGCCTAAATGACGATGACGTTTTCTGACTACACAAATAATGTAACACACAATATGTACTGCTGATTCTTCGTCCTCGTTGCACATCGAGCATATATTGGTGACTCGGAAAAAAATTATTCACCCCTGTGATGAATTCCGACCGGTTTGAAAACGGACGGATTTACAAGGGAAGAATTCAAAATTAACGGATTTTTCCGAATTCATCCCTTGTAATTCCGTCCGTTTTCAAACCAGTCGAAATTCATCACAGGGGCGATTGTTTACTTTTTACTTCATTAAAGCTTGTTTTTAAAAATAAATTTTTATCTATATATTTGTTTTATACTTTTTAGTATCTGATTTTTTTTACAAATTTACGTCGGTACGTATGCACCATATATTGACTTGGGTGGGTTTAATATGAGAAAGTTTACTCAGAATGTTTTGAGATTCTGCTCGTCAAATCTTTCCATTTGATACCCATGTTATGCGGGGGTTGTGAAGAAAAAAGTATTCCGCCATCTTATGGAATCCACCATATTGAATTTAGAATCACGTCACTTAGCTCATCGTATTCTACTTGTCAAATCCTTTCATTTGGTACCCATATTAAGGAGGTCGTGAAGATAACGGTAATCCACCATCTGGGGCGTCCGCCATGTTAGATTTACAAGATCATCAAATATACTATATTGAGCTGTCGCCGAACATGCTAAATTTCAGCATGATCGGATATCTGCAAGTGGGTGTACAATCGATTCCCAGATTTGTCCCTCACAGAAAGTAAAGTTAGTACATATACCTAAATCTTATAAAAAAATAGATAGACTATCTGTCTATTACAATTCAGTTTTCAATTAAATAGGTTGGTACATTAAAAATTAAAAAAAACAGAGAAGGTCACTTAGTATTAAGCCAGTAAATATTAAATAATTCAGCTTATAATCTAACAAAATGTGCAATAAATTACTTCCCAGTCCTTTCTTTCCTGTATTTATCGAAGCCGAAGCCTCAATTTATTTTTTTCGAGAGGGTTCAGTGCAGATTACATATTATTACAATGTTTCCACATGTAGAGAGTTGGTTTGCTTATGTTGTTAGCTTTGAATAAACCCTTTGCGCACAAGCACTACTATGCGCCATGCGCTGCGGTGGTGTCAAAATATTTGCAATTTATATACATTTGAAAATATATGGTTACCGAGGTGGTTTCCATTGCCAATACTATCTAGTATACCAAAATTTGTCCTCATGTGTTATGTGAATGTGTTAAAGTAAACTGCGCACAAAAATAGATCTAAGAAAAATCTGCAAACTGATGCATTCAAAATTTAAATGAAAATAAATAAATTTTGACAAAAAAATCGCAGAAAACCATAAAAAGTCTCAATGTTTCTATGAAAAGTCGCAAATTTGGAGTTTTTTAAAAAAGTCGTATTAAAGTCGCAGGCCAGTCAAAAAAGTCGCAAATTGCGACTTTAGTCGCAGAAGGGTTACGCTGCCTTCGTGTGATAGATCGCACAAAATTTAATTTTTTTTAACAAATTCAAAACCTCTCAGTATTAGCCAGGCGTGTTTTTTTCTCAAATCTATATAGGCTTAGCGGAAAATGAGAAAAAAAATCGCGGAACAGTGACTTGGCAGGACTATGCTAATTGACGTTTGACAGTTTCACATCGGCATTGTTTTCATTGAAAGTAAGGCCAGTAGTTATCAAGCGCTCATTAATAAGTTGGTGGATAGAATTTTTTTTCGCCAAATTTAATTTAATTAAATAGTAAAATAAGGAACATGTTCCCTTAGTTCATTATAATTTGCTTTTCCTTGTCGGATAAATTCGTATTTCTTTCTTTTCTACCCATTTTAAAATGAACAGAAATAATTTAAATCTGAAATGACAGCTGAGTTCGGTTGATAGCTACCGGCCTTCATATTTCTCCCTCACTTTCATGTCATATTTGACATTTCGATAACAATTTCGATAACTATCGATGAAAAACAGTTTGGTAGCACATTTTTCTATCCAGGCTAAGCACCTAAGACTGGATAATTATCCAGGTTTCGTAACTTAGTTGTTAGTGTAATTAACATGGAAAACATTTTCTAAGCCTATATAGTTTTGAAAAAAAAACACGTCTGCCATATTTTTAATTGAACTGCGAAATACCCGCGATAGCGCCAAAGACCGTCCATGCAGCGATACTCAAAAAAATCGCCGCAAATTCGCCGTCACGTCGTCAAATAATCACGTTAGTGTGGGCTCTCTCATATACCGCCATGTAATTTGAGTGACAGCGATCACCAAGATTCATCGCCGTCACAGCAGCAGCGATTAGATCGCCTTGTTGTGGTAGAACCTTATGACATATGATTGTTCACGGAACGTAATACTACGTTTATAGTTTGTACCAAAACAAAATGCGAGATTTCGCGGTTGAAATATTGGTATCTCAAAAGGGTGTGCTCACCGAAAGAAAGATTTCATTTGACATTTCATGTTCAATGTGGATAAAAATTGTTGTGAAGGTTTTTTTCTGGAATTTACCAACAGCACAAAAAGCTTGGACAATTATAAGTGCAATGTTTATCTAATGCTGAACTAATATTCCGTCATAAAACGGGTACGTTGCAACGAAATTTCTAATTTTTGGCCCATATCGTAAAACTCTCATGCATACATAAGCTTTTCGAAAGCATTGTGTATGTGTTTTTTTCACTTTACTTTAGGTGGCGCTACAGCTCGGGGTGAACCTAGGCCTGCTTCTCGCAGCCATTTGTGAGTACTTAGTTGGCGCTACAGCTCGAGGTGAACCTGGGCCTGCTTCTCGCAACCATTTGTGTGTGCGTGTTATATTTTTGCACGAATGGAAGGGACCTACAGTTTTTTGCCGACTCCGAACGGCGAGTTGAGAAGCTCAATCGTGACAAATGTTACTCTTTGATGCTTGTCAGACATTCGAAAGAGGTGGGCACTGTGAAAAACTTTTAGGTGTTTGCGGCGGGATTCGAACCCAAGACCGCTGGCACAGTAGTCCGACGCACTAACCACTACGCCACGGTGCTCACGATCTTACTCGTATCTACTTAGAAGAACGAACATTTCTCTGTGTCTAATTCAACCACAGCCACCTCTGGTGTGCCCCAATACCTTTGCTTTTTTTATTATTGTAATATTCCTGCCCAGTCGTGGGTTTTCTATCTCCTGTAGATAGAAATACAGGATTCGATTTGGATAAAACCTTATTCTGTATTCAATAACTTAACACAAGTCTTTTTCCAGCAATTTCACTCTTTATTCAATTATCGCTTCTTATTTCCATAAACTCATCACAATGTCCTCATTCTCTTTATCTTTTACAATCGCTTTTCACAATCTCTTGATTATCTCTTTAACAATCTCAAATACAATTACTTGTCAATCACTTTTCCTTTACTATCGCACTATATCACTTTCCAAATAAACTCATAACTATTGAGTCTCTGCTAACTGACTGACCGACCGCGCCTCCTGTTGGGGTGTATTTATACTTCAACCAAAATACTCGAACCTTCTGTAATGTTCTAGGACGAGAACCATCTAGATTCCAAATACTGGGATCGTAGAATTGGTTCCACGTAGTGGAACTAAACGGTCTACAGCAGATACGTCTATTCTCGGCTAGATGGCACTATCTTCGATAAGTTCCTTTTGGGCTGGATACAACACTGCCCCTCTTAAAACTTGTTCGTCCCGAACAAGATCATCCGCATCTCCATGTAGTCTGTCCACATGAACGATTTTCGATTTTGTTTCTTCCTCCTTCAATTCTAAATCCTCGTGCGACGTCCACTTTCTATTGATTCTTCATAACGACGTCCACCTTCTCCTCTCTCTTCTTGTTGACTTGACTACTCCCGAGTCGGATCAGTAGAACAAACATCGCATCTTTAAGTCCGACTGCATGCACTGGATATCCCCAGCACCTCTCCATTGGGCTTCTTTCTTTTTCTTTTTCTTTCGGTGCGCCCAGTACACCAGAAATGCCATATGTGCCCTTATTCCTCCATTTGGCTTACAGTTCTTCTTGTCGGATACTAGAGTTCCTTCAACCACCTTCGGCACTCTCTTGTTTGGTTGCGGAGCCTCTACTAGAACTTCCAGAAACTTTGCTAGCAGACGCTTCGTTCAGCTGAAGTTGTTCCCGATTCGCTCAAGCTCCATAATTCGTGTTACCAATATCCTCGCCAATCCGGAATCACTCGTCTCTCGCAAAGCGGTGGAATACTTGATGGCATCTGTCAATTCTTTCTTAACATCTGACTCGGATAATTGCTTTTGTTTCTCTTCATCCTCCGGGAGTTCTTCGGTGGCATCATCATCGTCTTCTTCCTTTTGCGCAGTTTCTTCACACTCTTTCTTTGTTTCAACAGTAGCTGGAGCAACAATCTTGCTTCTAGATAAGTCCTCGGATAGAGCCATCTCTTCTTCATCTTCATCATGGGTCTCACTCAGTTCGTCACCCTCCTTTGTCTCTTCGACGGCATTCTCACATTCGGTTCCCTCATCATCAGGTACAATACTCCGCTGACTGACTTCCATGAGCTGGGGCCCTACTCTGTATTTCGTTACGAAAGTCAATCCTATTCGAAATTGCTTTTCGTTTCGCTTTTGAATTGGTACTCTGTAACACTTTCGGAATGTAAAAAATACTACTAGATGATTTTCCCACTTAAGGATTTTTTTTTGTCGAGTCTCGATATATTTCATATGAGATATGTCAAATCAATAAACCGAGAATAGGAGGAATAATATTGTTGTGCATTTTAAAGGAAGAATTTAATATAATAAAAAAGGGAAAATGTATTCCGTTGCACGAATACGAATACGATGGACGAAAAAACAAGTTAGGAACGGATTGAGTGGAAAATTATACGGGATAAATCAAATATTATTGAAAAAGGTGATAAAAGGTAAAACTCGGTTGGTACCAAGGATTCATATCACCATTACTTATCATTTATTATTTTAGTTTTGTTCAGAACTTTCGTCTTTCGAAGGATGCTTTTTGTATGTTTTCAATTGCATACGAGATGAACTTCCTTCGGGATCCACTGGAGTCCCTCTAAATTTAAAATATCCGATGATGCATCATCAATCAGCATTGAACAGCAACATGGAGCACATTGCTAAGAGAATACGGGAGCAAATCAAACATAATTTATTCAATTAATAAACACAAAAAATAAAGCACACATGAATGGCTTGCTTGTTTAAATTGTTATCATCACTAAAATTTTCTTAAAAATCTTGCATTCGCAGGTACTTTTAAATCCTTCCGTTAGCGAATTAGTTGTAGAAAGAAATTTTCCGTTTTTCAATGCTTTTGACATTAGGAAACGAGTTACAGAGTATCAAAATTCCACTTTCGGAATTGTAAATCCGAAAGTAGTAGATTTCATTCCGCTATCGAAATAGAGAGTATGAAATATTCGTTTTCGGAAAATTTCCGTTTCGAAACGAGATACAGAGTAGGGCCCCTGGATAAGAACTTTGAGACAAGATTCGGGATATTTATCGAAAAGTCCAAAAACAAAAAAGCCAAGAATGGTCGTCTAGAAAAGCAGTCACCGGAGAATACACTTGGGGCTGCTGCTACAAAAGCGAAGCAGGAGGATCTTCCGGAGGAAATAAAGCAGGAAGCACTTAATGAAGTGGATAAATGCGGAATCCAATCGATTGCATCAGCTGCGGTGGAAGAGAGGGATGGTGATAACATCATTGGAGAGTGCAAGGATAAAATGGGTGTCGGAATCGTTTTGCACAAGATTGGTCTACAAGGTAAGAGTCCATCTACAACTTCAGGTCTTTTGGTGGAAGAGTATACGGTAGCGGTGATAGGAACGGTTGAAGTCAGTCAGCGGAGTGTTGTACCTGATGATGAGGGAACCGAATATGAGGATACCGCCGAGGAGACAAAGGAGGGTGACGAACTGAGTAAGACCCGTGATGAAAATGAAGAAGAGATGACTCGAAGATTTATCTAGAAGCAAGATTGTTGCTCCAGCTACTGTTGAAACAAAGAATTAGTGTGAAGAAGCTGAGCAAAAGAAAGAGGACGATGAAGATGCCGCCGAAGATCTCCCGGACAATGAAGAGAAACAAAAGCAATTATCCGAATCAGATGTTAAGAATGAATTGACAGATGCCATCAAGTATTCCACCGCTTTGCGAGAGACGAGTGATTCCAGATTGGCGAGGATATTGGTAACACGAATTATGGAGCTGGAGCGAATCGGGAACAACTTCAGCTCAACGAAGCGTCTGCTAGCAAAGTTTCTGGAAGTTCTAGTAGGGGCTCCGCAACCAAACAAGAGAGTGCCGAAGGTGGTTGAAGGAACTCTAGTATCCGACAAGAAGAACTGTAAGCCAAATGGAGGAATAAGGGCACATATGGCATTTCTGGTGTACTGGGCGCACCGAAAGAAAAAGAAAAAGAAAGAAGCCCAATGGAGAGGTGCTGGGGACGTCCAGTGCATGCAGTCGGACTTAAAGATGCGATGTTTGTTCTACTGATCGGACTCGGGAGTAATCAAGTCAACAAGAAGAGGGAGGAGAAGGTGGACGTCGTTATGAAGAATCAATAGAAAGTGGACGTCGCACGAGGAGTTAGAATTGAAGGAGGAAGAAACAAAATCGAAAATCGTTCATGTGGACAGACTACATGGAGATGCGGATGATCTTGTTCGGGACGAACAAGTTTTAAGAGGGGGGCAGTGTTGTATCTATTTATTTATAAGCTTAATGCAAGCAACAACTTAAACAAACTAAGACTTAAAAAAACTAAGACTTGAACAAACTAAAACTTAAGCAAACTTAGACTTAACCAAACTTAGACTTACACAAACTAAAGATTAAAACTAACATATAGAGGGTAAGATGGTAAGGCGGTAAGATCAGGAGATCAGGAGGAGGTATAAAGTGCGTTCTGTAGTGTTAATTTACTGCAATGAAAATTAAAATGGTTTGGAATGCTGTTGGCCTTTTGCAGCATTCTAGACATTGGTTCGTTTAACCCATAATTGGTACGATGAAAGACAAGATGAAAGAGGGGAACGGACCTGAGATTACGCGGGTTAGTGTTAAGGGAGATCATTTGAAGGAGTGCGGGACAGTCGATGTTACCTACTAAGAGTTGTTGAATAAAGAGTATATCGGCAACATCACGACGTTTTTCGAGAGACTGAAGATTGATCAGTTTCAATCGGTCTCTATAGGGTGGAAGGTTGTAGCGGTCAACCCAAGGAAGACCGCGAAGGGCAAACCGTATGAACCTACGCTGGACGGCTTCGATGCGTTTAGTATGGACTTCGTAATAAGGGGACCATACTTGGCTGGCATATTCAAGCAGGGGCCTAACAAAGGTAATATCCAGCCCAAGAGGAACTTATCGAAGTATAAGAAGCGATAATTGAATAAAGAGTGAACTTGCTGGAAAAAGACTTGTGTTTAGTTATTGAATACAAAATAAGGTTTTATCCGAAAACGAATCCTTTATATTTCTATCTACAGGAGATAGAAAACCCACGACTGGGCAGGAATATTACAATATATTATGTATTATTTCTGTAGTATAGCGTATAGGTACCATTTGCGGCTCTCATACTTAACCAATCTTAACACATGAGGTGTTAAAGGAAGGAGAGTTTGCTGGAGCACTGACGAATTGCACTTTTAACAAATTGAAAAATAGATCTAAACAAATATTTTACCCAAAATGAGCTCTCTAACAGCGTTGCCAGGTTTTGTGGAAAAAGTTCCCTTGAAAACAAATTTTTTTTTTAACGTTTCAATTTCCCCGGTTTTTTCCCCGTTTTTCATTTACATTCGATTTCGTTAATTTGCTAATAAAACACTACTTTTTATACAGTCCTATTTTGTTTATTAACAACATAACAGATCAATAGAACTTACAGTATATAAATAACTGAAAAAATCATGTTGTAGATATGTACATATGTACTTCATTCAATAATGGTTCTTTCTGTGGTTATAAGAGTAACAAAATATAAAACAAAAATAAAAAACAGATAATAATAATTAAACACTTAAGAGGAAGTTCATTAATCACTTAATTTTAGTATGTATTAAAATATTTTAAGGGAGCAAATATATATCCTAAAATGAAACAGGATATCATTTGTCAAATACAGTGGCGAAAATTCATAGTCAGATAAAGCCGACAATAAAAGATTTTATTCAGTTACATAACCTAAAATATACTTTTTGCTATTCATAGTCACCTTATAGTTATAGACAACTTATGGCTAGCTCGAAATTTAAAATGAGCCAAACGTCACTTTAAATAATTAGAGTTGGCTATAAATTTCTCATATCGTATAATTTGACGTTTGGGTTTGTTCGTTCAAATCACTTTACAAAAACATACCAAAGTCGATACTAGCTAATACACAGGCAAAAATATGTTTACGAATAACGAACAGTTATAGCTGGCTTTTTTATTTAGTGCCAGCTGTAACTTTAGTCGGCTATAGGCACTATTCATGGGGTGACTATGAATTTGCGCCTATGTATTTTGTTTTAAACCAGAAATTGTAAAGCATCCATTAAACCGAGTGCACATTTTTTGCATTATTCGTAATATAGAACCATCAATGGGAACAAATCTGATTCGTTGTATTGGAAATTCGCTAAATCGGATGTTTGTTAAACTGCACGTCCACTGTATATAGAAAGGGTTGAAGTCAGTGCCGCATGCGCTGTGGCCAACCTTCAGCCAAATGCAAATGTGAGATTGTGTGTCTAAAATTGTTTGCATTGACGCACTGTATTCCTGTGTTTATATTGTTGTATCCAGCCCAAAAGGAACTTATCAAAGATAGCGCCATCTAGCCGAGAATAGACGTATCTGCTGTAGGTCGTTTAGTTCCACTATGTGGAACCAATTCTACGATCCCAGTATTTGGAATCTAGATGGTTCTCGTCCTAGAACATTACAGAAGGTTCGAGTATTTTGGTTGAAGTATAAATACACCCCAACAGGAGGCGCAGTCAAGTCAGTCAGTCAATTAGCAGAGACTCAAGAGTTATGAGTTTATTTGGAAAGTGATATAGTGCGATAGTAAAGGAAAAGTGATTGACAAGTAATTGTATTTGAGATTGTTAAATGCCCGTTTTCACAGTGCGAGCTTAAGTGTCGATCCAACGATAATTTCAGGATTACCACGAATTGCGTTCCCACAGTGCAGGCTTAACGTAATCCTGCACTGAAGTAGTGTCATAACTTAAGCCACCGACTTCCCCGGCTTAAGTATCGATCCAGAGAGTAAATTGTTGCCGTAAGTGTACCAAAATAATATTAACCTCCAAATACAGTACAGAAAACCTACCTAAACAACGAAATGTTTTATCTGGTAATGCGGCTGGCATTGCGACTCTCATTTTATGCAAGTAGAGGGGGATGATTCGGCTGATATCGCTGCTCGCTACGCTCGCGACTTCAGTTGTGTATCTGTTTCATCAGGATGCACATCGAAGGAAGGGAGGGGTTCGCAATTTTTTTGTTTTCGTCAGCATACTGCTATTTCGTCGTTTTTTGAATTAAAAATCAATTAATTGAATTATTTTTCTATTTCCACACATGCAGCGGCTTCTTTGTCTTCTTTTCTTTTAATTTTCATTGTATTTTTTCTAAAAAGCACTTGAAAAGGAAGTGAAAACTAAATTTCGTTTGTCATTTTGTGTTCATTCAAAATTACTTTTTTCCATTAATGGTTCACAATGACGCTTAAATATACCACACTTAAGTGGTGACTGTGGGAACGAAAACTTCTTAAGTGACGGATTTGTTCAATCCTACACCTAATTAATCGAACACTTAAGATCGCACTGTGAAAACGGGCAAAAGAGATAATCAAGAGATTGTGAAAAGCGATTGTAAAAGATAAAGAGAATGAGGACATTGTGATGAGTTTATGGAAATAAGAAGCGATAATTGAATAAGTAGTGAAATTGCTGGAAAAAGACTTGTGTTTAGTTATTGAATACAGAATAAGGTTTTATCCAAATTGAATCCTGTATTTCTATCTACAGGAGATAGAAAACCCACGACTGGGCAGGAATATTACAGTAGGTATTTTAGTCTTGAACCGACGGGTTTGGGTCGTCTTTTTTGGCCTCCCTGAGCCTTTCCTTCTGCTATGGTAGTCCCGGTCTCACAGTATTTTTTATTTATTTTTTTTAAATGTCATGCCACAGTTTATTGCGGAACATTGAATCTTTCAGAAATTTTACGGGTTGTCAAATTTAGACGTAACAGACAAAATATTAGATTAGCACTCCACACTGTTTTTTTTGTATTTTAATTACTTTGGTTCATCTTGGACGGTTTTCACGAGATAAATGCAACTTTTGTGCATTAATTTAACGATATTTTGCTAACTAGTGCAACAAACATCGTACAAACGTAGCTCTCATATATAAGAAAAGGTTTCAGCAACTTTTTTCGAACAGCACTGTACGTACCATAATTTTTTTTAAAATAAACATTGAGTCTTTTGTATTATTATTATTTAGTGCTAACAAAACACCTTACGAGTATATATGTATGTATGTATAAATAATCTATAAAATAAAAAAAAAACGATTTTTATTAAAACATTATTTAATTAGCATTTTTAAAACCTAAAGCAGCTGTAAATAGGAACTATAAAGTATATACTATGTATCTTATCGCTTAGAGAACCATGTTATAACATGGTCTCAAAATAAAATGCACAATCACCCAAACAGGTTTGAGTTAGTTAACATAATAAAGCAAACATGACCATTAGTCACTGGCTGATGTAAAAATTAATCCGCAGTGTAATCGTCTTTTTAGGCATTTACAAAATATTGATTAGGTATCAGTCTCTAGAGTCTACTCAAAAGTGTTGAGGAATGGCGCAATGGATCCAATGTCTTCACAATCCGGAATGGCTTTGCCTTTGAATTTCAAGCATGACTCAGCACATGTCTGTCCTTGGAAGTAATCCCCGAACATCTTCTTGCACTGGGCACAGTTATTTAAGCAAACCTGAATATAATCCAATCCTGACATGGAATCTGACGGATAGAAAGTGTGAAGAAATATTCGTTAATTAAAATGAAAGATAAAAACAGTTGACAGGTTATAACATACCAAATCGTTTGCCATAGCCAATGGCTGGAATGCCATTTGTAGAAGTCGTAAAGCATGCGGCAATGATGACAACGACAGCGATGATGACGGCCTTTGATGGAAACATGTCTGATCTAAATTAAAAAAAAAAAATAATCTTATAATCTTTAAACATATCACTGTACATTATGTATGAGTCAAATATTTGGATGTGTGTTTATGATCATTAAAAAACCCAAAACAAATACATATTGATGCTATAAATATCGGACCAAAGAAACTAATTGAAAGATAAATAAAGTATTATAGTATCGTGAGATCGAAACACTTTCATGCTAATTACCAAGAGTGTGGTGTTATATGGTAATCAATTACATAAATAATTTTAGTTAATAATTAAGTATTCGCAATAATTGAATTTTGATTGTAATCGTGATTTGTATGACCGTAACTTATTCGGTTAATGTACTAGTAATTTCAAAAGTTGGTAAGAGATTGTAAAAAAAAATGTTAGGCTTGTCGCCTTTATAATCTTTATCTTTTTATCTTAGCTGTGGAAGAAAAATGAAACACGCGCTTTTTAAATATCCAAAAAGAATGATGACATTTCATCTTTTATTCAGTGTTTCCTTAACTGCTAAAATATCGATTGTATTATAAAATGAAGAGTTGCCACTACAGGGCTCCGCCGCTAGATTGGACACTATCGATAACGTGCCGGAAAATGAACCCTTCGTCCTGATCTTGTTTCTGTTGTGGCAGGAAAAATTTCTCGCGTTTCCGATGTGGTTTCCGAAGTTGACGGTTCACCAGTTGTCGCTACTGGGAATGGTGAAAACTGTGAATGCTTTGTGTTGTTGGGTGATTGCACCTGTACTGGAGTGGCTGATTCATAAATTTCGAGGAAAGCTGCTTTTAGTCGGTCCACTGACACGTTAACTTCACGTCGAGGCATTTTTAATTTGAAAAACTTTTCCTCCTTTTTTAGTACCTCAAAAGGACCTTCGTATGGTGGTTCCAATGGAGCGCGAACCCGATCAACTCGTACAAAAACGTATTTACATTCGCGAAGATCTGGTTGGATAAATACACCCTTCCGGCCATGGCATGATGTGTTGTTTTGCTTTAGCGACTGCATGTGAAAGCGAAGTCTCTTCAAGAAATCCGTCTCGTTCCTTATAGCTTTACTGTGACAAAGAAATTCTCCCGGGATTCGCAGCTGAGAACCAAATAGCATTTCGGCAGGACTAGCTTTCAGGTCGTCTTTCCATGTTGTACGCAAGCCTAGTAAAACTAACGGCAGAATATCACTCCAATTCGTCGTCATATGGCATTTGATTGCTGACTTCAGAGTCCTGTGCCATCGCTCGATTAACCCATTGCACTGTGGATGATAAGCCGTCGTCTTAAAATGTTTAACGCCCAAAATTTTCATTAACTCGGAAAAAATGGTGGACTCGAACTGGCGGCCCAAATCGCTGGTTATGCACAAAGGCACTCCAAACAATGCAATCCAGTTGTTGATTAAAGCCGTCGCAATAGTTTCCGCTCCCATATCTGGTATTGGGATCGCCGTTGGCCATCTTGAGAATCTATCGATGCAGGTGAGACAATATCGGTTTCCTTTAGACACTGGTAATGGACCAATTATATCAATATTGATATGATCAAAACGTCGAACTGTTGGTCCGTAGTCTCCTATCTCGGCCCTGTTGTGTCGCTGAACTTTACATTGTTGGCAGGGTATGCAAGCCTGAACGTATCTCGCGATGTCTTTCATCATCGAGGGCCACACGAACCGCTCCGAAATCAGTTTTTGTGTTGCTTTTCGACCTGGGTGCGATAACTCATGCAACTTTTGCATCACTTGGCGGCGCAAAGTGGCCGGGACAAACGGACGCATCTTATTCGTAGATGAGTCGCAGACCAAAAATGATGTTGAGTTTGGAACTGGAATCTGTTTGAGACTTAGCGATGTTTGATTTGATTTTAAAATATCTTCCAGCTCAGGGTCTTGACTTTGCGTTTTTGCTATGATTTCGAAATCTAAATTACTGATGGCATTGATTCGAGAGAGCAGATCCGCGATGTTATTGTCTTTCCCTGGCAGGTGTCGTATGTCCGTCGAAAATTGACTAACGAAATCTAATTGTCGAGCTCTTCTTGGCGGAGTTTTGTCCATCTTTTGAGAAAATGCAAAAACTAATGGTTTGTGATCAGTAAATATTATAAACTGCCTACCTTCCAGCATATACTGATAATGTCGCACAGCCAAGTATATTGCCAATAACTCCCGGTCATACGTAGAATAATTCTGTTGAGCTGAATTTAATTTCTTGGAGAAGAACCCCAAAGGCTGCGAAGCGCCATTAACTGCTTGATGCACCACCGCTCCTACGGCGTTGTTGGAAGCGTCGACCGTCAGTGAAAGCGGAGCATCAGGTGATAAGTAGGATAAAAGCGTCGCATTTGCGAGTTCGGTCTTGCACTCCTGAAACGCTATTACTGCCTCATCCGTCCACTCGATGGAGCTTGTGTCGTTTTTTATATTTCCCTTGATCAACGCCTGTAATTTACTTTGATTAACTGCCGCGTTCGGTATAAAAGGCCGGTAGAAATTAATCATTCCCAGGAATTTCTTAAGCTCTTTCGCGATTTTCGGTTGTGGGAAATTTCGAACAGCGTTAACCTTCTCCTCCATTGGTTGAAGTCCGTAGGCGTTAACTTTATGACCCAGGAAATTAATCTCTTTTTTACCGAGCTGACATTTACTCATATTAATCGTCACGTTGTTTTCACGAAGCCTATCGAAAACTGCCCTCAAATGTTGTTTATGCTCTTCTATGTTAGCGGATGCAACGAAAATGTCGTCGATATAGACAAAAACGAATTCAAAGCCTTTCAGCACATCATGCATAAACCTCTGAAAGGTTTGAGCAGCATTCCTTAATCCAAAAGTCATAAAGCAAAATTCGAATAAACCGAATGGCGTTGTTATAGCAGTTTTCGGTATATCGTTTGGCTCTATCGGGATGTGGTGATACGCTCGTTGTAAATCGATCACTGAGAATATATTTTTACCAGCGAGAATATGCGAAACGTCGTGCATGAATGGAATCGGGTAGCGATCCGGAACAGTCATCGCGTTCAATGCCCTATAGTCGCCACATGGCCGCCACTCGCCGTTAGATTTTTGTACCATATGGAGGGGGCTCGCCCAATTGCTGCAAGATGGTCTGCATATCCCTTTCTCTACCATATAATTAAATTCTTTTTTCGCTGCGCTAAGTTTTTCTCCCGTGAGCCTTCGTGGCCGTGAGAAAACTGCTGATCCGCGAGTTACGATGTTATGAGTGACTTTCGTAGTAGCTGGTTGTACGTTGTGATTATGCATTGAGAGCTGATTGAATTCCGAAAGCAACTGTGAAAATTCGTTGTGGGATTCGTACGACGATACGCTTGTCGTGGAGGACTTAACGATCTCTCCCTTCCGTTGCAGCATTGTCTTTCGATCAATCAACGCTCCTCGTCTTACATCTACCAACAGGTCGAATTGATGTAGGAAATCTGAACCAATTATTGGTGTGGCCACGTCGGCCACGATAAATGTCCATTCAAACAGGCGTCGCAATCCCAATGACAACTTCACTCGTTTTTCTCCGTATGTCTGAATCACTGAACCATTTGCTGCATATAATTGAATGCCACTCTGTTTAAGCTTTTCGTTCGGGTGTCGAGGCAAAACTGAAACGTCGGCGCCGGTATCAATCAAATATTTACGTTTGGTGCCCTCATCGAAAACTGTAAGCCTCGCTATGCGATTGTCGTCTTCTGCTCCGCGGGGCGACGGTCCAGAAGTGCTTTCTAGTTTTTTGTATCGTTGTTGAAATTGCAAGGAGAGCGACATTTTCTTGCATTATTACCAAACGTTGCGTGATACCAACAGAGATTAGGTGTTGAATCTCGTTTACTAGACGAACGACGGTTTTGCGAAGGACGTCTTACTGGGCGTGCCCTTAACAGTTCCTCGATACGTTTCTCTAAACGTGACATCCGGTTTGCTATTTCGTTTACTTCGCCGTTAGCAGACGGAGTAGCTGTAGTTGTAGATGTCACGGCAATGTGTCCCATACCGCCAACTTCTAATACTTTGTCCGCTAGTTTCGCTAAACCAGGCAGACTGTCGTTCGAAGCTTGTAAAATGGCTCGTGCGTGCGGTGGAAGACGCTGAAGCCATAGTGATTTTAAGAAATCATCACTTACGCGGTCTTTTGCCAACGCACTTAATTCGTTAAGTAACTGTGTTGGTCGGCGATCACCAAGGTCAATGTCGGAAAGCAGTTTCTGAATCTTTTTCTGTTCACTTTCGCAGTATCGCTCAATAAGATTACGTTTGAGGTTGCCATATTTATCGTTGGTTGGCGGATTAAGTACGGCATCAATGATTTGTGAAATTACATTTGATTCCATCGCAGCGACGACTGTGTGGAACTTTGTGCTGTCGACAGTAATTCCAGCAATACAAAACTGCGCTTCAATCTGCGCAAACCAAATCTCCGGTCTTTCTGCCCAGAACGGTGGAATTTTGACTGCTACCCTGTTAACCGAGATTTTAGGAAAATTACCTTGTGCGGTTGCTTGTTTCGGTGATGGACCGCCTCCAGCCTGCTCGTTGAGTGTACCATTGTCTTCTTTATCGCCGTCCGCCATCGTGCCAAGTGCTAATTTTAATAATGTAAAATTGAAGTTTTTTTTTCTTTTTTTAAAAAACGAAAAAACTGCGATATTTGAAATTTAATCGACCAATATTTGTTATTTTTTTCGTCGGGGTCACCAATTTGTCGCCTTTATAATCTTTATCTTTTTATCTTAGCTGTGGAAGAAAAATGAAACACGCGCTTTTTAAATATCCAAAAAGAATGATGACATTTCATCTTTTATTCAGTGTTGCCTTAACTGCTAAAATATCGATTGTATTATAAAATTAAGAGTTGCCACTACAGGCTTATAAAATGTAATCGATTACATTGTTTATTACAAGTAGTTCAAGTACATATGTGTAATTCACCACATAAGTCAACTGTATCTACTATGTTTAGATTGGACATTGATGAAGTTTGGTCTTTACGTTTATGACATTCAAGATGAATAATTTATGGAAATATAATAGAAATTCGCTACGGTATTTATTTCACGAGCGAACAAAATACGTACATACATAATATGTAACTGGCGGCACGCGGTAGCGAAAATTTAAACGCCTTGCTAGTGAATGTCAATTTCTGCTTCAATAAATATAATGTCTGAAATCATTCATATGTATCGGCATATGAATAATTTTAATGTCTTAATTTAACATAAATATTAATTAAGTCTTAAGTTTTGTTTAAGTAGCGACATACATATTTGTATAGTTTGTTTTGAAGCAATAAAATTATAAAGGATTAAATTAGGGCACTTGTCTACATTGGTGCATTTGTAAACACTTTGCCGTATTTATGCTCACCATTTAGGCTAACCATTTAGTGCTGGTGTTAGTGGTTAGGCTACGCTATGTTACATCACTACCACAAGCAATAAATAAACAAATAATAGGAATAAATATACAATATTAGTATTTATATGCGAGGGACTACATTACGCAATATATTTTTTAGTGTAATCTTGTTAAGATTACAGTCAACAAAGTTTACATTTAGATTATAGATTTTACTCATAGTCTTATTCAGGTTTTGCATAAGCTCAGGCAAAGTTAAACTTTGGGTGAAGCTGAACAGTATTAATCCCACTCCTCAATAGGAATGATATCAAGGGATTAGTGGGATTTCTAATAGAGCATTACCGACCGAAAGAAAATAGACCTCATTCAAGAAACTGAATGTCGTCTTTGCATGGAAGACGACGAAACTACGAAACATATTCTATGCGACTGCGTGGCACTCTGTGGCTGTGCCCTCAGTAGACAACATTTTCAACGAGAACTCCTAACTCCCGGAGAAATTCTTGAAGTGGACATCCAGTATATGTATAACGAATGCCTATATAGCGAATTTTCGACATAACGAATGTTTTTTTTAAAATTGCATTGCCATCTCTAAATATTGAATGTTCGCACGAACATGCTATACGGTATTGTATAACGAACATACCTATTATTTACAATTGCACATTTCTTTCAGATCTATTGCTATTTACATTAATATCAGTATTTTAAAAATAATAAATGCCTATGGTTGACCCAAAGAAAAGTGATTGCAAGGTGCCATTTAAAGAAGCGCACCAGTCTCGTGCAGTCCTCGTGTTTTTACAAGTTTCCAAAATATATTGTGAATATGAGCCTTTTTGGTCCAAAAATATAGAAGTTGTCAATAACTTGACTCCAGTGCAATCTAGCGGGCGGATTTTTATCCTATCATCTTCGATGGTATACGCACAACAACTTACCAACATTTCACCACAATCGGATGAGCGATGCGCGCTCGCATATGTTACGAACATACATATGTATATACATACATACACACAAGCACACACTAATTTTTGTATAATAGAAGATTATAAGTTTGTAAAGTGAATATACTGCCGTGTTAAGTTGAATTGACGTATCTACGTTTTTGGCATTTTGAGATAAATGCGTTTTTGTGTTTTTATCTGTAACTTTTTTAAGCTTTGACCAATTTCTTTCATATTTTGAGGATATGAAAAGAAAAGTAGTTATTATTTTTTGACTTTTTATATTGAATACTAAACTATGTTTTAGTAGATACGTAATTTTGTCTTATGCTCTTAGTGTAGTTACGGCATTTTCATTTAAGGACATTTCTTATGATGTAATTTAATTTTCTTTTTATTAGTAAAGGAAGCAACAATAATGTGTTCAAATATTTCTGAAACAACTTAAACGTAAGTACAAACGATTCCAGAAAAATATAAATAAATGGGATAAGTATTCTGCGGTTTTAAATTCAAACGACGTATCTACTTTTTTCCCTTTTTGTGTTAAGATTATTTGCCGTATCTACAAATATGGTAGGTAGTTACGTCGTTTTTTATTAAAAAGTGAAAATACATCAATATTTCTTAAAAACACCATGGTAGTATTATGTACACACGTCATATTTCTTAAGCATTTTTAGCCGCTCACAGGCGAGATACGGCATTTATTCTTAAAAAATAAAATAATAATTAGTCCAACGATGTCAAAAGTAGCCCTAACTCAAAAACGCCAAAAATGTAGACATGTCGTTTCAACTTAACACGGCAGTATAGAGGTGGGTCGTTTTTGTTTTTTGTGTTAACCAAACGAAACTGTTATTTAAACAAAATAAATATACAGTAGACGCTCGATATAGTGAAGTAATAAAACCCAGGCCTGTTCACTGAAGCGAGATTGTTTATTGTAACGAGCGTGGACTCCTTGAAGCAAATTTTATCAAAATGTGTATGTTTTTACGTACAATTCATCAAAAATAGAATATAATTACAATTTTTCTTTACGATTACTAAAAAACAAGCCAATATTTATAAGAAAGAATATCTTATTTTTAACAAAAACAACTCTTCCGTAAAAAACATAATACATTCCATGTATGTACTTAAAAAAAACAAAAATACAACAAACTTAAGCTGTGCTTAAGTGACATGGTCATAAAGAATATCGTTAAAAAAATAACAAAATAAGCAACACGCACTTTGTTTTTGCACTAAAAACAACCACAAGCTGTGAACAAGTTTGTTCACTATTTAGAATAGCCTGTATAAAATATTG
This sequence comes from Brachyopa scutellaris, assembly GCA_949775065.1. Lineage (NCBI taxonomy): Eukaryota > Metazoa > Arthropoda > Insecta > Diptera > Syrphidae > Brachyopa > Brachyopa scutellaris. The sequence continues at coordinate 56,403,955 of OX459114.1, forward strand.
AGTATTCACTATATTGGATTGTTCACTATTTCGATGTTCACTATATCGAGCGTCCACTGTAACTAGTTTTAAAACTACGGAACCATTTGAGTACGATACGAGTCTGAATCGCACTTGGCCGGTTTTTGATGTGTAAACATCTAAGCGCGCGTTAGCTAAATTTCTAGTGGAGTAATTCCGTGATTTCGGGGAGTTATTCCGTGATTTTGGGGACGGAATTCCGAACGGTTACGAAATTTGGAACTCAAATTTCATAGCAGCGCCATGAAACATAGTGATTGGACATGGACATAGTGATTGCTTATGTTCCTGGTCAACTTTTATACATTACTTTTTATCCCGGAAAATGGCATGGTTTTCAGAAAATAGTGAAAATACTGCATGTTGGGAGGGAAAATTATAGTTATACAGCCCTTACTCAATAATAGCTTTGATTGAAAAACAAAAAAGTAGGTGAAATTAGTAAATTTGTCCCTGATTCATTTGAGATATAAAACATCCTGGATTGACATTTTGTTATCTGTCAAAGTGGGCGTGCAAAGTGCGATATCCTGCTTAATAATTCAAAAATTAGAACATAAACCAGAACTTTTTGCAGTTTTTTAGTTCAGTACTTATTCATAAAGTCAATTTCAACGCAAAAAATACAAGAAACAAGTAAGTCCTACCAACTAAGGCTCAAAAAAAAGTAGAATATCGCTTTCAAATATAACCTCACTAAATGAAAAAAGAACGCTCCAAGAAACCTCCCCTGATCAGCTTAAAAACGAAAAACGGCATAAGTATCCAAGAACTAAAAGAGATTTTGGGCGAAAAAATTAAAGAACTTGTGAAGGAACTACCGTCAAAAGCAGATTTTCATTTCATCTGCTCTGAGGTTGCTACCCTAAGGGCGAATTATGAAGAGGTATGTGCCAAAGTTTGCCAATTAGAAAAGCGTAATACCCTCCTTGAGTCGGAACTGGATAAACTTCTACAAAAAAGCACTGAAAATAACGTCGTTGTTCACCTACCTGTAGAAGCGAACTCTGATATGACAGAAAAAGCAAAATCTATATGTGCCGGTCTCGTCAACCAAGACTTCGACTCAACCAATGACATAGAATCCGCATATAGTATGGTAGGGAGAGATTCGCGTACAGCAACAGTCGTTGTTAAGATGAAATCACGGGAGGCTGTCTGGAATATTTTACGCAACTCACGAAGGCTTAAAGGAACAAAGATTCGCGTCCATAACGACATGCCACGTAATATGCGGTTGAAAAGGGGAAAATTGGCTTCTATCATGAAGATTCTTCGCGAGAAAAATTCACAGATAAAGATGATACTAAGAATTGACAAACTTATTATCGCAGATAAAACGTTCACGTGGGACTTCTCGGAGGGGCTCAAGTGTGAAAATGTATCTGGTTTGGGTGTTTTAATTAACATATTTAGTGAGATTCCAGCGCGACTTAAAATTTTTCTGAACGAAGGCGAAAATGTAAACAATGCGTATAAAACATTATCATCAACATCAATGTCAACTGAAGTTGTTAGTTATTCAACCCAACAGAAAGAAAAACCAACCGCAGTACGTCCTTCCTCGGCTGCAAACACAAGTTTACACGGACCTCAAGCTCTGCATGAACTGTTTCTGTCTACCAGAATTTATTAGAATTAAAAATCTTAAGGTATAATGTTTCAGGTTTGAAAAATAAGTTAAAGTTTGTTGATTTTTTCAATTATATTAAGTTTAATTACTTTATGTTATATGAAACGCATGTTTTAGAAAATGAAGAAATAAAATTTAAAAATATGTTTTTAAGTTATGAAATAAAATGGAAATATGCTGTTAAACAAAGCGCGTTTGGAAGAGGAAGCGGTGGTGAATTGCTTGGATACCGTAAGGCCCTCAATAAATTGGATATTCAATTTAAGAAAATAGAAGAACTGGAAGTTTTGGATATAAAAGATAATACCAAATCATTACAAGTAATACCCATATACTTAAATTGTAGTCATCAATAAGCTCAATGAAGCGCTCTTTAAATTGAAAGCTAACGATCACCTTATGCTCGTTGGAGTAGGGTTCGAAGTATCGGCCCCGGGTATCGATACCGAGTACTTTTTGGTATCGAACCTTTGGGTATCGATACCCAGAAAGTATCGAACTGAAATTATCGATACTACTCAGTATCGAGTACTTTCGAAAAAGATTGAGATATCAATTTTATTTAAATTACCATTATTTAGGTTTTGAGAAAATAATCACAATAAAAAACAAAACATCTTTTAATAAATTCAACTTTTATTTGAAAAAATTGGAGTATGGTATAAACTTGCGACCAATAATTAAGTATATGACTACATATCACCACAATATTCATCTATATATCTGCCTCTTTTCCATGTTCCAAAACTTAAAATATTGAAATTTAACGGCCACTGTACATGTTGGTCCAAATTTATTCTGCAATCAAGCAGGATAGGCAAACAAAAAATACGCTTGTTGGATAGAGATAGAAGAAGCTAAAATCTGAAAGCTGAGACCGAGTGTGTAAGGAAATAAAATAATGTTCATAATGTGTACATTCCGAAAATTATTATAAGCCTTTCTCTTTCTCATGCAGTACATCTCGTTATAAGAATACTGACATTTGCGGTTGAAACAAAAGAAAGCAACAAATATATAAACTAAACAGAAACGTTGGCCTACATTTTACCCCTTTGCACGGATTCAGATTCAATCCAACTAAAGTACTCAATACTCGATACTCGACAAACGATACCGATACTACTAAAAGTATCGAGTACTGAGTATCGGGTATCGAAGCGCAAAGTATCGATACCTACTCGGTATCGATACTATCGTTCGAACCCTACGTTGGAGACTTTAACGGTCGTATAGGTGTCTCGCAAAATAATTTTGTAAATGATTTTACGACTCAAACGATACATAGGATTCGTTGTTCAAAGCATGCTATTTGCGATGCAAAAGGGAGCAAGATTCTTGAACTAGCCGACGCATTTAACTGTCTTGTTCTTAATGGTAGCTGTGGAGGTGATCCAGGTGGGGAATATACATTCATTCGTGGTACAGCTTGCTCGGTAATAGATTATTGCCTCATCTCTGGAGACCGGCTGCCTCTTCTATCCGACTTCAAAGTATCTGCTAAGACATATTCGGACCACATGCCCCTAGAGATAACGTGTAAAGTAAATTCTCCCCAGTATGAAGAACGCATGAGACCTCTTAGTTTGTTACCAAAATTAGCCTGGAGAGATGATATGCGTTTACTGTATCAGAGTAAGATGAACGCGGAAATATTAATGTTTGATAGCGGCGGACCTACACATGGTATTGATAAGCTTACAGGAATAATTAAAAAAATCGATCCCGGGTAAAGCACTGACAAGGCGAAATATGGTTTTCAAACAAAAGTGGTTTGACATGGAATGTATGCGTGCTAGATAAAAATCGTTTGCTTATTTAAAACTCTTCAGGAAGTATAATAGTATCACCTTCAAATCATTCTACAGCGAAGCATTAAAGCACTTCAAATATCTCTGTCGTAGAAAAGAGACAGAATTTGAAGAAAAAAATATTGAGCTTATCAACAGTTCGAGATCGTCCGCAGAATTCTGGCATGCAGTGAAAGTAGTAAACGGAAAGCCAAATTTAATTGCCTCTAGTCTACCAGCGTCTCAGTTGAAAGAACATTTCTACAGTCTGTTTAACTTACCAGTAATTTCCCCAGGTTTTCATTTCGCTGCACCCCTTATATGCGATGCCTTTTTTGACGCGCCGTTTTCTTTAGCAGAAATACATAAAGTAATTGAAAATGCAAGAAATGGAAAAGCGCCAGGAGATGATCGTATTCCTTTTGAATGCTATAAGAACTGTACGAGAGAATTCACAATAGCGCAACCGAATTCAATAGGATTTTCGAAACGGCTAAAGTACCAGATTCGTTCAAGAAATCGATTATCTTCCCATTATATAAAAAAGGCGACTATAGTGACCCGAGCAACTACAGAGGCATATCCTTTTTGAACACTTCGGCAAAGTTATTTGGGGCTCTGCTTTACAATAGGCTTTCACAGTGGGTTGAAAAGGCGAAAATACTGAATGAATTACAAACAGGTTTCAGGAAGCAGTACTCAACTATTGATCAAATCTTCACGCTAGCAAACATTGCAGAGATCTACAGGAATCAACACAAAAAGTTATACGCCTTCTTCGTTGTTTTTCGGGCTGCATTCGACTCTATACGCCGAGATGCATTGTTTTATAAGCTTTATGGAATTGGGTTATCAAGTAAGATCATTGACATTCTTAAAGCAATGTATGAAGATAACGTAGCATACGTTTGGGACGATAAACTCATTTCCGAAGAATTCGGGACATCGATGGGAGTGAAGCAGGGATGTATCCTGAGCGCGCTGCTGTTTATTCTTTATCTAAACGATATCACAGATCTAGTAGGTGGAGGAGTAGAAGTCTGCTAATCAAAGATACTTGCATTAATGTACGCAGATGACATCGTCTTTCTTGCTGATACTGTCAATGGATTGCAGTTAATGATTAACAGGCTTTCTGAATACTGCAAAACATGGAATCTGAGCGTAAACCTTGAGAAATCCAAGATAATGATTTTTCGGAATGGTGGCGGTAGGCATTCACGGAATGAAGAATGGATTTTCCAGGGTGATTATATAGCAGTAGTACGTGAATACAAATATTTAGGAAGCTAAATTGCCAGAAGCCAAACGTGCAATCGCCTCAGTCTGGTGCCGTGGCATGAATAATAAAAGTATATGCTTTAGTTCGAAGTACAAATTATTCTGCGCAACGGCGAAATCTATACTTTTATATGGAGCCCAAGTGTGGGGATTTGCTCTTTCGAAACAGTTGAAAAGTTCCTTCGATACTTTCTTAAGCGATTGTTTCGTCTCCCAAGCAACACTCCCAATTATATGCTGCACTTAGAAACCAGAGTGCCAACTTTATTTTTGAATACTTTGAGGTTGCACTTTGAATATTATTAAGATAATGGCGATGAAAAAAGAAAGGTTGCCCAAGTTACTTCTCACACGTGTATTATCAAGCAGAGAACATCTTTTTCAAGAATGGAGTCGTCTGGCATCTGAATGCAATTTAAACCTGGATACATCACCAGAAGAGCAACCTATATCATTAGCAAATAAGCTTAACATGCTACTTAAGACAGCCGGCAAAATGATATACGAGAAATATGTTAGTGAGGCGAGGAGCTCACAGTATAAAATGTATTATTATAATTTGAATTACAATCTGGGAGATAACTCGTATCTTCTAAACAGAAGTACATCTGATATGATCAGTACGATTTTTAAAATAAGAGGAGAATTATCTACACTCAACTTTATTCCACATCGGCCAGAACTTCCTATTTTATGCGACCTCTGCAACCTTAAAGTGAGAGAAGATGTGTTTCATTTCATAGCGATATGTCCAATTCTTCAGAGCATCGTAGACGTTTTTTCGGGGCAGGCGTACTAGATAAAGAAAGCACGATTAGTATCCTAAATGGAGAGCAAGGATGGAATATTTTGTTCAACTATACAAAAAATGCGCTTACGTACAGAAATCGCATTATTAATGGTGATTTTTAAGTTTTTTAGGTTCTTACGTAAAAAAAAAAAAAAAAAAAAAGTTAAGATTTATATTCATTAAGATGAATCATAAAAAATGTCAATCTGGTGACGGCTTAGCCGCCAAATCAATTTAGACTTAAGATAAAATATGCTGAAATGGATTGTTTGTATGAAATAAAAGTCACTAAAGCCAAAAAAAAAAAAAACTAAACTATAAAACATCCTCCTGCGTTGTCCTGAAGCTGAGCAATGTTCAAAACAATTATTCAAAGCATCGCTCAAAATTTTCTTTCAGTGGTGACCACTGCCAACAGTCGGGCAGCAGTGGGAATCATTGCAATAGTGTGTGTGTGAGTATATGTGCGCGTTCTAACATGATCATAATGCTTTGCATTTCCATGTTCTGCAATCATTATCACCATTTGCGGCTCTCCCACTCAAACAATCTTAACAAATGAGGTGTCAAAAGAAAGAGGATTTTCTAGAGCAGTGATTTGGATTTTTGGCTTATAAATATTATGTATTAACAATCTTGCATGTAGAAAACCTACAACCTATTCACGAATAAAATGGCTACCTACTGGCCTCTATTGGCCTAGTGGCACCTTATTCCTAAAAATAAGAGTTACTCTTCGTGATAGAGATCCTGAAAAATATTAAGATTAAGTGTAATCGAATTGTTTATATTTATAAAATCAGAGTACATTTCGTCATTGCTCCAAGACATTATTTTCTTTAGACACCTCACTTGTGAATGTTACGTTGAAATAATGTTTATCCGTATAACTTCATTCATATGCTTTTTTTCAAAATTATTTATACTGATGAAGTGTTAGAATCATTGAAATCGGTGCAGAAATAAACTCTGAGGAGCAATGGACTAGATTCGATGAGTATATATGCGATTGGCTTGAATTTTATTGAACATTGACTAGTTATAATTTACTTTCTTCCCAATGAAGTGGAGCTACACACTCCATCCGCGTGATGTAAACACATAGCTCGGGACTGTTGGATACAGTCGCATCATTTTTGTTTTTTTTTTATTCTATACTAGTGGTTACCCGGTGCACTTCGCTACACTCATTGAAAACAGTGTTTATATCATAAATGTAATGCAATTTTGTCGAGGGACTTTTTGTGAATAGTAATGATTCTGGTGAAGAATTAAATGCCGACAACTCTATTTGGATTTAAGCAAAACTGTCCAAACAATAATATCCTAAAAACTCAAAAACTTACCATCCGATTTAGCTGAAACTAAGACAATATATTTGTTTTGAAGCGAGAAGTGCACGCAAATCAAGAGTTAGCTGATAGCTGTCACTGTGCATTGCTGTAGTAATAATTTTGAGATTTTGGTTTTCGTTGCCATCCATCGGAAAACTTGAAAACTTTTAATTTACAAATATTTCTCACTTCATAACAAATATATTGTGTATGTTTCAGCTCAATCGGATGGTTTTGAAATTTTGGTGTTCTTGCGCCATCTATCGGAAAACTTGAGAACTGTTGATGTACGAACATTTCTTAATTCATTACAAATATATTGTGTATGTTTCAGCTTAATCGTACGGTGAGTTTAAAAATTTTTGAGTTCCAGCGCCATCTACCGGAAAACTTGAAATTTTTTGATGTACGAACACTTCAAACAACAGAAAAAGTGTATAGTGTAAGTTTCAACTCAATCGGATTGTTAGTTTATGAGTTTTGAAGTTTTAAACGACGGCTTATTTTTATATATAAAGATAGGCTAGCAAACATAACACGCCTATTATATCATTCGTTATATTGGACAAAAAAGCTTTAAAACCAGATTGACTGTGAATTGTATGGGTGAACTCTTACTTTGCTTTACATAATTATCACCAAAACACAGCTACTGTGTATCCAATAACTAAAGAACTCGTTAACATACTGGGCTTGTACTAAACTTGTTCATGAAACGCGTCAATCACGCAAAAATAAATATCATTTCTGTTCCCCAATTCCCCATTATTTCGCAATAATTATGGGTATGGCTACAGCATCTGGAAAATTACCACACAACTCACAAAAAAATTCACAGCTTTTTTTTTGTAATAATCCATATCATACGCAGAGGTTTCGTTTCCCCTTCAGAGGTAAAAAAAAATGCCTTTACTTTCCGGAAAGTTGGTCCAATTCAATTCGTTATCAAAACTTTAGATACATAATTTGTTTCTTTGATCACATTCATATTTCAAATCTTTATTCGAAGAAAGTCGACTTACAAATAACTTTTTTTTATCTTTGTAGTCGGATTCAGTCTGATAAATTCACTTTTAGTTTTATTGTCCACTTAAATAAATGTTCACTCTCTTTTGATGCCACCGATTACTACAGATACAATTAATTAATCTACTAAAAATTAAATAAGAAAAAACTGATGGGGACGAACACTGCTAAATAACGACCACTTAGATCACTCGAATTGTTAGCAATACATCAACGTCGTAAGCCAGTATGAAATTTTATACCAAAATATATTTGCCGGTAGTTCAGCTGATCGACCCATAATCAATGGAGATGGACACGCGTGTGTATCGTTTCGTCCACAATGCAGACAGTATCAGCGTCCAACTATAAACTTGTTTTAAAAAAAAAAAAATATAAAATATAAACATAAACAAACAGATCAATAGTGTTTTGTTAAAGAAAACCACAAATTTTGAACAGGTATTGAAGTAAAAAAAAAAATGGCGCTATAAAAGTAAAAATAAATATTATAATGTGTTTAGCGGCTTGTCACACGACAAATTTATTGTTGACAACAAAGAATCCAGTTTGTAAACAAATTCTTTTGTGCAAGAAATCAGACCGAATGGCGGCGGCAAATTGGCAGAATATTTGGACTGAAGTCTTGCATGCTCTTGTCAGAAGAATGAGAATGTATTGCGACTTAAGAATCTCTGTTAAAGATCAATACTAGATTACGGCTGATGCGGCTTTTTGTCTCCAAACCAGATAAAGATATGTGGAGATATGTTTGCTATTTCTATAACATGACCAGAAACCAGTAATGAAAACGACTCTTATTCTGATTCGGTTGGTATTCTTAGTAGTGATTTTTCGTGTTATAGCGGAAGTTTTTAAGCTTAACAGAACTTTCCATTTAGTTTATATTTAAACAGGAGGAGTGTTATTCATATATTCATAAGAATATGCATACAAAACATAAGGTGAATAACGACGATATAATATTGTATGTATGTATGTATGTACCTGTCTTTCTTTTTGTCAACGTTGTGGATCCCCTGTGTACTTATGTATGCTGGTTGTGGGGATTTTAGTTTTTTTCCACAACGCAACGGTTTAGTTAAGGGGGTTTCATTTTAACAGATCAACATTTCCCGATTAATTGGTGGTTTGCATGCACCAGCCTGTGTAATTGTTCTTTTTCCATGCATGGTCATATGAATTAAAGGACATCGCACTATAGTGCAAGCATGGAAGAAAAAATCCATTAGCTTCCTGGTACTGGTAGTAGAAGAACGTAGGTAGCTATGAACATACATATGTATGTATGTACTCATTATGTTAATATTTAATTTAAATAAAACCGAGTCAGACTCGCGCTCAAAGGGTTCCGTAGTTTTAAAACTAGTTATATTTTGTTTAAATAACAGTTTTGTTTCGTTAATACAAAAAACGAAAACAACCCACCTCTATATTAACTTTAAAAACTTATAATAAGTAATATTACTCACTATGAGAAATTGGATAAATATTAAGAACGCGGCTGAGTGTGTAGCGTGTCCAGTAACTTTTTTTTCACTGTCAAAGGTTCGTTTCCTGGCAAAATCCGTATTTTTATTTAATTCTTATTTTTTGTTATATGGCAGCACAACGTTTTTTTTTTTTTTTTTTTATACAAATACTAGTTGAACCCGTGCTCGCCTTGTTTCGCATTCTAAGGGCTTTCTCATGCATACAAATATGCAATTTCAGTGGGAGCGAAGAAACACCAAAGTACTTGTATAAGTTTTGATTTATGTGATGGAAGCCCTGGATGGAGCAGATAGAGAATTTATAAATTCGACCATATAGCTGGTTGTTACTTCTTGGTCCACAACCCGGTTGATTGAAATACATTCTGCATTCTAACCATCAACACGTGAAAATATCTCGCTATTAATTGCTGGAGCTTGATCATTTCGAGGTAACAGAATAGCTCGCTCACAAAGCTAAGAATTCTCACGGTTTGTTAGTTGTGATATATCACCGGAAAAGAATGAGATAAGTTCTTCGATACTTACTTAGTTGGCGCTACAGCTCGAGGTGAACCTAGGCCTGCTCTCGCAACCATTTGTGTGTGCGTGTTATATTTTTGCACGAATGGAAGGGACCTACAGTTTTTTGCCGACTCCGAACGGCGAGTTGAGAAGCTTAATCGTGACAAATGATACTCTTTGATGCTTGTCAGACATTCGAAAGAGGTGGGCACTGTGAAAAACTTTTAGGTGTTTGCGGCGGGATTCGAACCCAAGACCGCTGGCTCAGTAGTCCAACGCACTAATCACTTGCGCTACGGTTCGATAGAACTTTACTTTTCCATTTTCTTCCGGAAGCATCCGCCGCCAATTCTAAGTAACAAATAAGAGAAATGTGCGTTTGGATTGCCGCATATTGACGGTCAAGTGCATTTGAGTAACACCCCAGAGACTTGACTTTTCAGACGGGCATTAACTTCGCCAGCTTTTGTGCCTCGTGGTACTACTGATAACGTTTGCCTAAAGTTTATCCTGTTGGGTTCTGCTAACGATTTCCACTGCCTTAGGGTGCATTCGTCCCACACAATAAGCTCGAGCTTTATCACTATTCCGGGGAATAACGTAGCTTCTAACCCTGACGACGCCGCCACAGCCAAGGGCAATATTACCTTCGCTTCGTTCAATGATCAACCAATACTTCCAAGACGATTAGTTTATGTGATAATGATATGTATATGTACATACATACGAGTATATGAACCAAAGTTAGTTCTTAAAGCAGCAGGAGTTCATTTTGGGTGGAACATTTGTTTTTGATCGTTTATTTTTTAATTTGTTAATAATATTAATAAACTGAAAATGCGATTCACTGCTCTAGGAAATTCTCTTTATTTTGACACCTCATTTGTTAAGATTGCTTGAGTGTGAGAGCCGCAAATGGTTGTACAGCACATTGAAATGCAAGCCATATGATCACGTTCAAGCGCGCACATATACTCACACATACACTATTGCAACGATACCCACTGCTGCCCGGCTGCTGGCAGTGGTCTCCACTGAAGGAAAATTGTAGGCGATGCTTTGAATAATTGTTTTGAAAATTGCTTTTATATCTCAAATGATTGAGGGACAAATCTACTAATTTCACCTATTTTTTTTGTTTTTCAATCCTATGAGCCATTATTAAGTTAGGGCTGTATAATTATAATATTCCTCACCGATGTACAGTTATTTTGACTATTATTTAAGAACCAGTAGGCTGAGCAAAAAATTACATAGCGTGTGATCATTCCGGGTACTTAAGAAGCATTTCAAAAAAAAGTTTCACCGAAATCTGTCCAGCGGTTTCCACGGCATTAGGTAACCAACAAAAAAACCTCTACAGTTTTATAATATACTAGTTGAACCCATGCTCGCCTTGCTTCGCATTTTAAGGACTTTCTTATGCATACAAATATGCAATTTCAGTGGGAGCGTAGAAACCTCAAAGTATTTGTCTAAGCCCACAAAAGTGTTTAGTAAATTTTGTTGATTAACTGCGTTTTATCAAAAACGTTTCAATGTGTTACTTTCAGCCCCTAACTGCAGATTTCATAGTTCTCAAAAACCGCACCGCACCGTAGCCCGTCAACACTTCCGCCTCTGCCAGATATCATTGCAAAATTGTAACTCTAGGTCGGGTGCCATTACATTATTTAGGCGGGCTCAAGTTTCTTAGAAGAATAGTAGGTATAGGTAGGTACACCCACTTTTAGTTTTAATTTATGTGATGGCAGCGAAAGCGAGAGTTGAAAAATTCGACCAGATATCTGGTTGTTACTTCTTGGTCCACAACCCGGGTGATTGAAATACATTCTGCACGTTGACCATCAGCACGTGAAAATATCTCGCTGTTAATTGCTGGAGCTTAATCATTCCGAGGCAACAAAATAGCTCGCTCACAAAGTTAAGAATTATTACGGTTTTTTAGTTGTGATATATCACCTTAAACCTTGTGATAAATTTACTTTTCCATTTTCTTCCGTAAGTAGGCTTGCCACCCGTCCTCCTTTGAGGAGGACAGTCCTCCTTTGTAACGTAATGTCCTCCGTCCTCCACAAAAAGAAAAATGTCCTCCACACACATAATTACTAAAACAAAATCAAATTCCTTTCACTTCCCAGAGAGTCAAGGAGTACGATTTTTGTGATGACGTCAAGAGCTTCTTAATTTAGCTTCTCAAATTATCGAGATCCAATAAAAAATATGTTTTTAAACATTAATTTCGCTATTATTCTGACATGTTTATTTAGTCAAGCAATATTTTTGTTTAGTGCGCTAGTGAAGAAGCATTTTTGTTTGTTTTTATGGTTCCGTACCCCCATATGGTAATACGGAACCATTATAAGTTCGCTCTAACTCAAAAATGTCTGTCACGATAAAAATATTAAGAGCCGTTCTTCCTAGAAACTTGAAATTTGGCACACTTAACTTATAAAGGGTGATTTTTTAGCTGGTTTGGTTTTGGCAACACTGGTTTTGACAGCTGACGTGTGTTTAGTACCTTGTGTCACTGTCAAACAGCTTCAGTTTGGTTTGCAATTTAACCATGGATCGTCTTACAAATGAACAACGCTTGCAAATTATTGAATTTTACTATCAAAATTCGTGCTCGGTTCGAAATGTTCATCGCGCGCTGCTTCCATTTTATGATCGGCATTCTCGACCTTCTGAGCATTCTATTCGGAAGATTGTGACCAAATTTCGCACCAAATTTACTTTGTTGGACATTAAACCACCAACACGTTTACGTACTGTGCGTAGTGAAGAAAATATTGCGGCCGTATCAGCTAGTGTGACAGAAGACCGCGAAATGTCGATTCGGCGCCGTTCCCAGCAGTTAGGCCTTTGTTACAGCACTTTTTTTTGCCCGAAATGGAAGTTCTTGACTTGCATGATATGTGGTTTCAACAAGACGGTGCCACATGCCACACAGCACGCGAAACAATGGCGCAATTGCGAGGCGAGTTTGGTGAACAGTTAATTTCACGTTTCGGGCCGGTCAATTGGCCGCCTAGATCGTGCGATTTGACACCATTAGATTATTTTTTGTGGGGGTATGTCAAGGCTAATGTCTATAGGGACAAGCCCGCTTCGATTGACGCACTGGAAGCCAACATCCATGCATTCATTCGTGAGATACCGGCCGATATGTGTGAAAGAGTATGCCAAAATTGGACTCAGCGGATGGGCTACCTGAGACGCAGCCGCGGTCAACATTTGCATGAAATTATCTTTAAACATTAAATTGCAAGGTTCAAACTATCGATTCAAATAAATATTTCATTCATTTTTTCGAATTTTTTGTGTTTTTTTTTTAAAAAAAGTTCTCAACCTCTTAAAAAATCACCCTTTACATAACGGCGATCCACATACATGGACGACATACGCAAAAATATTCAATTTCTCAACCGATTAACTCGTAAACTACTGGACCGATTTTTAAGAAATTAGCACTCGATTAACAATTATTTTGGGAAAATTAAAGGCTACCCGGAATTGTGCTGTCATATAATAAAAAAAAATATGGATTTTGCCAGGGAACGAAACTGAGACCCCTGAACTCAGTAGTACAGCGCAAAGGATGTTAATGGACGCGCTACACACTCAGCCGCGTTCTTAATGTTTATCCAATTTCTCATAGTGAATAATAGGTGTGTTTGGTATCTTTTTTGGCACACGGAATTGAGATCTATCAAATAGTAGAATCCTCTCAAAGAGAGAAAACTCCTCTCAAAGACAGAAAACTTGCACAAAAGTAAACAAACGCTTTTCAAACAACACTTGGTCAAACCTATCAAATTGTTTTTGTTTTCCACTAACAATGAAGATTATGACATTTCACAATGGATGGTTTGACAGAGTTGGCTCGGCCCACCCCGAGGAATTGGTCTTGCAGATAATTCATCGCAAAGAGAGAGCCAGATGAGAGTAAAAAAATTGAGAGCCATGAAACTGTCAGATTCTATGTAGTTTACGTAGAACTTTCGAAAACTAGCATGTTACCAAACAGACCTAATATTACTTATTTTAAGTTTGTAAAGTAAATATAGAGGTGGGTCGTTTTCGTTGTTTGTGTTAACAAGAACAAAAAAGACTTTCAATTTATGAGTCCGAGTATATACTTAGACCAATTCGAAACATTAGGTCCGGTAATGCAAGCAATTTTTAATTTATCTTTGCAAACTAAGAAGTTTCCAGACTCATGGAAGGAATCGATAGTGACACCCATTGAAAAAATTACTGGGACGATAAAGTGTGAAGAATTTCGGCCGGTGAATGCATTGCCACTCTGCGAAAAGGTATTTGAGAAAATTATATATAATCAATTGTATACTTACTTTGAGAGTAACGAGCTTATTATGAGTACTCAGTCTGGCTTTAAAAAGGTCACTCATGTGAATCAGCAGTTAATTTAGTAATAACTAGCTGGAAAGAAGAACTAGCTAAACATAAAAGTGTGTATTGTGTATTTCTCGACCTGAAAAGAGCGTTTGAAACAGGGTATCTGCTAAATAAAATGGACAAATATGGTATAAAGGACGCTGAGCTTGAATGGTTCGATTCATATCTAAAAAATCGTACTCAAAAAGTTGTAGTTAATGGTGAGAAATCGGCAGCGAAAGAAGTAGAGTTTGGAGTTCCTCAAGGGACTGTTCTAGGAACACTTCTTTTCAACATTTACATCAACGACATGAAATATGCAGTTAAAAATTGTCAATTGGCTTTGTTTGCGGACGATGCAGTTATATATTTAGCCGGTGTTGACAGCAAGATCTGTGAGAGATTAATACAAGAAGACATCAACAGAATCAACATATGGCTCAAACAAAATAAACTGAAGCTAAACATTTCGAAATCAAAACTCCTTGTTATAAATGAAAAACAGCATTACAACAACCTTACTCTAGACTAGGGATGTTACGGATGTAAACATTTTGACATCCGCGGATGCGGATGCGGATGCAGATGTTAGGAGACTCACATCCGCGGACGCGGATGCGGATGCGGATTTTAGAATTTGTTAAATATATTACATTTTAAATACATAAATAAATGAAAATTGATTGATTTTTATAAAATTTTATTTGAATATGAATATAAATGAAAATTTATTGAATTTCATTTTCTTATTGAATAAGAATAAAGTTTAGTTTAGGATTCTGTGTTTGCTATTTGCTTTTGCATTGTGTGCAGGTAGTAAAGAAACTTAAAAAAAACATTGAATCGCATCCGCAAAAACTCCGCATGAGCTGATGCGGATGCGGATGCGGATGCAGATGTTGGAATTAATGCGAATAATCCGCGATTGCGGATGCGGATGCGAATATCTTCAACACCCCTGCTCTAGACGGTGAGATTATCCAGAAAGTAGAAGAAATTAAGTATCTTGGTGTTGTATTAGATCATAAGTTATCTTTTGGATCCCACATTGAATATATTTGTAAGAAAGTCACAAAAAAGATAGGGTTTTTAAAACGAATCAGGAGTAAAATCTCGATAACAAGTGCAATAAATGTCTATAATGTAATTGTAAAACCGCATTTTGAATATTGTTCGTCAATTTTGTTTCTATGTAGTGATGGTATGTTAGAAAGATTGCAAAAGTTGCAAAACAAGGCAATGCGATGTATATTGAAGTTTAGTCGGTATGTTTCAATCCAGTTTATGTTAAACACGTTAAAGTGGCTTTCAATAAAACAAAGAATTGCGATGAATGTTTTAATTTTTGTCTACAAAATAAAAAATAACTTAATGCCAAAATACCTGTGTGAATATGTTCAATATGTGAGAGAAGTACAACAGTATAATCTAAGAAACTGTAATGATTTAAGACTCCCTAATTTTTTAACAAGTAGATCGCAAAACTCACTTATATATAAGGGATTTAAATTATATAATAGCCTAGATAACAACACAAAGACTGAAAATAACATAAATGTATTTAAAAAAAAAAGTAATTGAATTTGTAAAATTAAAATACTTGTAGTCCTTAAGTACCACTTATTGTAAAAAGTAATAATAATGTGTATATTGTATCTTTTTTTAACTAAATAGCTTTTCAAAGGCTAAATAAATAAACTTACTTACTTACTTACTTTACAAAACGAAACAGTTATTTAAGCAAAACATAAACTACATAGTTTTAAAACTACGGAACCATTTGAGAGCGAGTCTGACTCGCACTTGGCCAGTTTTTTTTGTTTTGTATCTTCTATTTATTTATCCGTTTTTCATTGAATTATTATTTTATTGTTATTTATTTTGTATAGTCGTTCGGGGCAAGAGTGCGCATTTTGGACTTCGGGCTTAAATTCTGACAGATTTACCACAGATAACAAACAAAATATCCTATTATTTGGTAGCTCTATATGTATTTTAGGAACAAATTGATACAAAAATATTTTATATTTTTTTTAATATTTCATAATCATGTTTTGATCAAAAAACCAAAGTAAGTCAAGTTGCGCCTCTTGCCCCGAAGTCAGGGTAAGAGTGCGTAGAGGTATGAGTAAGAATGCGCAACCAGTTTAAGTTACAGTAGTTTTAATGGTTTGAAACTGTGCTTTCGCTCAAACTAAGTTCTTCGGCAGCCTTTTGTGGGATGCTTCCATTTTAAATCAGCTCCCTAGCCTCGCGGATTTGCTTCTCAATTTTCTTTCCGTTTGTGTTTGGTAGATGCGAGGCATTTTTCTGGAAAAACGAAAACAGAAGATAGTTCAGCTACGAGCTACGACCTACCGCCTACGACTATAATATGCTCATTGAATCTTACGAAAGAAGGTAATAGCCCAACAATTGTTATTATTATAAAAATTAAATACTGGGTAAGAAAGCACTGCGCACTCTTACCCACAGAACGACTGCGCACTCTTTCCCTAGACGCTACTTTTTTTCATTGTATTGAAAATCTAAGAACGAATAATACTATCGACTAAAATTGTATCCTAAATCAAACACACACTATTTATGCATCCATACTACTTATGGGGTATCCGTTGCCACGCTTTCCTGACACAATTTTAAAAATTAACTTTTTTTTTAACAAAATCCGGCTTTTTTTTTGTTGTTTTTCTTTGTACTGTCAATTTTCAAATTTTCGTAGAAGTTGTTCTTCATTGGCGGTTAGTGCAGCACACATTTTCTCATTTAGCGATTTCTGCTACTTCTTTTATAGCTGGAGAAATGGCACTGCGTACTCTTACCCGCTGCTTACTTACGACTCTAATAATAATTGGGTAATATAAGCATTTTAAGTTTTAAAAAAAAAATTTAATTTTTTTAAAGTCCTCCACGAGATTTTCTAGAAAGTGGCAAGCCTATCCGTAAGCGTTCCTCCACCAATTTTAAATAACAAATCAGAGAAATGTTGTGCGTTCGGATGTGCCTCGTGGCACTACTGATAACGATTGCCTAAAATCTCGGCAAAATAGCACTATAAACCAAACATCCCAGATGACTTCCACATAGCAAATACATATGTGCATACATAAATGAACCAAAATTAACTCTTAAAACAACAGAAGTTCACTTTGGGTAGAGTATTTGTTTTTGATCGTTTTTTTTTTTTAATTTATTAATAATATTTATAAACTGAAAATGCAATTCACTGCTCTAGAAAATTCTCTTTCTGTTGACACCTCATTTGTTCAGATTGGTTGAGTGTGAGAGCCGCAAATGGTGATAATGATTGTAGCACATTGAAGTACAAAGCATATGATCATGTTAGAGCGCGCACGTATACACACACACACACTATTGCAACGATACCCATACCCACTGCTGCACGACTGCTGGCGGTGGTCTCCGCTGAAGGAAAATTGTGGGCGATGTTTTGAATAATTGTTTTGAACATTGCTCAGCTTCAGGATAACGCAGGAGGATGTTTTATATCTCAAATGAATCAGCGACTGATTTACTAATTTCACCTATTTTTTGATCTTCAATCCGATAAGCCATTATTGAGTTAGGGCTGTATAATGATAATATTCCTCTCCGATATACAATTATTTTGACTACTATGTAAGACCCAGTAGGCTGAGCAAAAAATTACATAGATTGTGATCATCCCGGGTACTTAAGAAGCATTTCAAAATAAGTTTCATCGAAATCTGTCCAGCGGTTTTTACGCTATTAGGTAACCAACAAAAAAACCTCTACAGTTTTATAATATTTATAGATTATAGATATTATAGATATAGATATAGGCTATCTTTACATTAAGAGTTATAACAAATAAAGAAAAATTACTAACAAGAATATTTGAAAATTGTAACAAGAATTAAGAACATAACTGAACATACTGAACAAAGTAGATTTAAAATAAGAGTAAAAGAAAATTAACATAGAAAAGACTTGAGTAAATTAATAAAATTTTGTAAGTAATAAGTAGATCAATGAATAGGTAATTTCGAAACGTCTAAGTTGGATTGTTGTATTTGTTAAGTAAATTTAATTTAACTTTTTCTTTAAATTTGTTTGCATCATAGCTATTAATGTTCAGCGGATAATTATTATACCGCTTGATCGATTTATACAGAATCGAGCCGGTGCCAAATCTTGATGTACTGGGCTGGAGATAATGGATATTTCCTCCATTTTTCTTGTTTTCAATTGTTGGTTGGAATGTATCGATGACTTTATTATTTTGTGTGTGTGACAGACCAAATGCTGCTCAACTTCATCTTCACAACCATTAGGATTTTAAGTTTTTTGTATAACGATGTTGTACTGGTGAACCTGTTCAGTCCGTATAGGTTTTTTAAGGCCCTATTTTGTATTGTTTGTAGATCTTTCATTAAGTATTGACAACAAGTACCCCAAGAATATATTCCATATGTCAGGCGGCTATGAAATAGTGAAAAAATATATTTGTCTTTTCAAGGCGATCGGGAGATTATTTGCGATTCGTCTAAAAACTCCTGCAGTAGTTGCCAATTTTTTGAGGAGCTCATTTACATGAAACCTCCAATTTAGTGCCGAGACCACCCATAGACCAAGGTACTTAAATTGGTCCACCTGATCAACAGTTCTATCATTTAATTTAATACAAAGAGGAGAGTTGATATTCTTCGACTGGTGATAAACTTTGTTTTTTTCAGGTAGCCTTTACTTAATTTTCTCAAAATTATTGTTAATCGAATAGTGGTAATTTCTTTAAAATTGGTCAAGTAGTTTACGAGTTAATCGGTTGTGAAATTGAATTTTTCGACGTGAATTTCTCTAAAACTATATAACTGACGAGATTCGTTATAGTTTTGTTTAAAAATATAGTTAATCATCTACAAACTATGCTTTTTTCATATTTTTACTTCAGTGGTTTCAGAAAAAGAGTAGGAGCACAGATAATATAGTTACATAGATATCGCACGCAGAGTAAAAAAAAATTACCACATTTTTAGCGACAAAAATTACTCGCAACCTATGGATTGTTGCATCAATCCAACAGATTCGATTCAAACCATTTTAAGTTGTATAGTCGTCAGAGTGACCAGAGTGGAATATAATATTCCACATTGGAATATATTTCAGCTCGAGTGGAATATATTTTTTGAGAAAAATAATCACATATAAAAGTGGAATATTTTTATATTCAAATGGAATATTAAGCATATTTTAACACCACAAAAATCTGATATTTATTCATTAAATTATTCACTACTATTTAATATAATCATAACAGAATGCATACTCATATATATCACTAAATTTGGCTTCACTTATTCAATACAAAAATTACCTGCCATCGCCAAATTAATTCCCAACCATACACAAAAACATTTTCCTTCTGCCTGTCAGAAATAATACTGTAAGTTAAAAAGAGAGAAATATATTTTTTCAGTTACATTTTTATCCCTCATCGTCATTCATCATTGTGTTACTTATAATATCCCTGTGTTATTATCACTTATGATCTACATATATGGATTACAGTCCAGACCAATGAAAAGGGTTAAGTTCTGTGTTGTGGTGATTGTACAAGCTAAGTTAATTTTTCTTTAAAATGAAAGTTTAATGCGCTTGTTTAATTTGTTTTATGTAGGATATTGTTACTTTTGACTAACAGATACCAAATGATTATAATATTTTGTAGCTATAGTTTTACTATTACATTACTAACATATCATTATGAGCAGAATATTAAATTATTCGAAATTTATAGTATATAGATTGTCAATAATTATTTCTTATTCTAATGTGGCAACATTGTACTCTTGACAATTATCGATAATTATAGCAATATTTACGAGCGAAAGATACACTCCTAGGGAAGGATGCATTCCTAGTGAGAAATAGCCGAACTATTTTTTAGCTCACAAAAAGTGATATTGATTAATAGTAAGATCTCGTATTGTTGTTGTAACGCATACAAACCAATGATCTGTATGGATCATCAGTGATAATAAAATACGGCTATTGATATGATTGATATTGAGGAATGATATGATAATACTTCGATAATTGGAATATAAAATTGGAATATATTTATATACAATTGGAATATAAATATTCCATTTCTCAGAAAAAAGGAATATTTTTCAGTTTCTCAACTGGTCACTCTGATAGTCGTGTGAGTCAACCGCTCTCCAGTGAGTTGTGACCACTTTTGGGCAAGAAATAGTAGCATTTTGAGAGAAAAAGTAGCAATGAATTTTTTTAAATAATTACATTTATATAATACCAAAAGCACACTTGAAATTCAAACAAATAAAAAAACTTAGCATTCAGATACATGATAAAAGAACATAACATAAAAATCGGTAATCCATAACAGAGATTAACTATAGAAAAGGTTAACATTTTTTATTTTTCATTTCTAAAAATCTTGTATTATAGCATTTCTAAGCACTCTTGAATTTCTAAATTTCCAAATTTCTTCTAATCTAATGTGAAATATTATTTTTTGAAATAAATAAATAAAATAAATAAACTCAGTAACAGTACAACTATAACAGACAATGATCTAAAAAAAAGTATTGCGAATAAAAAATTATTGCAGCTTGTAATATTCATCACCAATCAATTAAAACTGATTACAAAAATTTGAGCATTTCAATTGTAGGCTCAAATATGAGTGTCACTTCCAATAGTTCTTTAGATAGCAAAATATTTTGGCTCCATGCCAAATCGCCCAAAATGCAAAAATTACACATTGCCGAACATTTTTGGGCTATGATAAATCGCCCATAAATTAAAAAATGTCAAATCGCCCAAAAAAGTGTGGGCGTTTTGTCAGAACTCATGCTTCCGATCGCCCAAAATGAAATAAATTCCGACACCGCGCGCGCCCCTCCCCCCGCTCATTTGTTTCCCCCTAGATTGTAAGTGGAGCCTGACTTTTTATTATAATATATCCATTTATCAAACCTTCATTTAGGATTAAAGCTGTTTTTCTTTTCATTACTTACTGATCGGGCCATTGCATTTCTCAGTTTTTAAAATACTATGGTGTACTTGGACGGATGCTGAATTAAAAAGGAACATTTCTCAAATTCGTCAAAGTCCTGCAGGATGAGGAATTTACGAAAAGCCGTAATTTCTCTATGTTTATAGAAAAACGTGAAATTATTGGTACCAAAAAAATTAAGTTAATAATAATTCTATGATTTGAGAAAAGGCCCTCTTATACTCATACATATGTTGGTTTTTTTCGGATTCCGATAAAACGCCCATTCCTTCTTTGGGTGATTTAACATTTTTATTTTTTGGTAAATCTGTCTTAGTGTTAAATCGCCCAAAAATGTTGGGCAATGTGACATTTTTCAGATTAAGGTGATTGGCTTTGGGCGATAGGACACAGAGCTGCCTTAAAAAAGCCGAAACACAAAATTGCCCAAAGTGATTTTGGTGATTTAACATTTTTCTGATTTTTTGCATTTTGGGCGAAAGCTGAGTCTAATTCTTAACCCTCATCCTGTATTTTGGGCAAATTTTGCCCAAACGCATTTTTGAGAACTCGCGCAATTTCTATAATATGTATACTACCATATGTAACAAATGTAATTCAGTTGTCTGTAAAAACATTCATTTACGGAAATAATTTGTGAAAAGTGCAAATAATGCAATAAAATTGTCCTGGGAACAATTTACCCAAAACACAGAATATGCTATTCTTTTTCTTTACAGGATGAGGGTTAAATCAGTTTTAGTTTTACATATTAAGATTAGAAAATGTTTGCTCTGCAGCAGCACAGCTATATATGTGGAAGGCAATATAAACCTAGCATGTAAGATGATAATTCCAAAAACTTCAGGTCACCTATGTACCTACATAATATGTATGTTTATCATTTCTTAACATGTTTAATTCAATCTATAATTGCACAATATACTTATTCCTATCTCCATAATTCAGTATTTGACTTTTTTTTGCTTATTGGAAGTCAATTTACTCAACTAAATAAATAAAATTTTTAATGGGTGTTTCTTAAATAGTAGTATGTGAGAGCAATGTGGTAGTAGGTAGTGCGGCTGGTTGTGACCTCGGTGTACACACTTTTTTTTTGTATTCCGTTTTGCTGCAACCGTTAATTTAGTATTTCCTCTCTATCGAACATATTTTTGTGTTGTTTGATTTTATTTACACATTGAATTTTCATTCGTCGTCGTTAACGAAAATTATAATGAGAAATTGGATAGCAATTCCGTATGGGGGCTGTGGCTCTGTATATAGCACGTCGGCTTTTCACCTTGTGGGTTCCAGGTTCATTTCCCGACCAAGGCGGTTTAATTTTTTTTTGTTTATTTTCTATTTTTACCCGACTAGGCAAAAGGAAGGGTTTTAATGATTATGATTTTAACAGGCTGGGTTTGTATGTTTGTATGTAAGGATGTCATCTCGTACAGCCTACCTAAACTATGGAGCCGATATCAACAAATGAGGTGAGGAGGATTCGTCTTGATCCGAAGAGTCTCCTAGGCCATGTGACGTCACAGAAAAGTTCAATATGGCGGGCGCACCAAGCAAGATGGCGGATTACCTCTTTTTCTTTTCTCTTTCTTTACAACCGCTAGGGACGTTTCGATACAAGTAAATGTGAGTATATACTCGATACTTTTGTTTCGATCCAATTACTTTTTGTACTCGATACTTTGATTTGAGTAGTTACTTGGTATCGGAGCCAGACTCCAAGTAATAAGTATTTCTAATTCTAAGTATAAATATTTTCATTTAAAAGGGACAGTAACACTTTAATTCCGTTATGTTACAAATATAATTTTTAAGTTTTTATAAACTTCTCTTTCCAACATACATACTCAAACCATATTAAAAACAAGGCAACAAAGAGAAAAGAAAAGGACACTGAATGTCTTCATAGCGTCAGTGCAAACGTTTGCCTACTCTTTTGCCGTTTCATCTGTCATTTCATTGCCAGAAAAGCTTTTAGTTCTATGTATCCACCACCACCAACCTTTCCATAATCCATAAGTTAGGTACAAGATAAGTACTAACAATTGATTCGATACGAGTATATACTCGATACTTTTATACAAGTAAATGAGTAGTAGCTGATTCGATACGAGTAATGAGTAAAAGTATCGATACCATGGCGGTATCGAAACGTCCCTAACAACCGCCAGGATACTGGTATCAAATGAAAGGGCTTAACGAGTAGAATACAATGCGATATGACGTCTTTCTAAATTCACGACACCCCAAGATGACGGATTTCCATTATCCCTATTACCTCCATAAGATGGGTATGAAATGAAAGGAATTGACATGTAGAACACGACATTGCTTACTTACGTACATACACTTCATATTTTCTGAAACTAAAAAGTTAATAAAATTGTTGTTACAATAACATATTAACATATGTATATAATTACGCATTTATTGGACAAAGCGGCATGCGACCACAGTTGTATTCTGAAAATCATAGTTTCGTTTCATCTTGTTTCGTACTTTTTAGTTAGTTTTCCCGTAGTCGGGTTTTACTTTTCTATATTTAATTTTTTATTACCCCTGTGCGGGAAGAGTGGACGAACAATACAGTTACTCGGAATATAGACACTGCAGTCCTCACGGACTACTGCATGGAACCAGAGCTAAGAGTGTCCTTTAGATTCCTGGATACCCGCAGCGTCTTTTAGGCAGAAGTTCTAGCCGTACTTCCTGATAATGAAACGAATATCCAGTAAGTATATTGTTATTAACACTGACAATCAGGTTGCACTTACGGAGCTAGATTAGTTCACTACCGAATCGGCACAAGTCAGGAGCCGCTGAATAATGCTAAGGGCATTATGCATTATGCAGAATCAGATAAGACTATGTTGGGTGCCTAGTCAGCCTGTTGTAGAAAGCAACGAGTTTGCCTATGAAATGGTAAGGAAAGTAGAGGAACTGCCGACTACGTGTAAAACTAATTGATAAGTACGATATACATATACAAGATGAAATGAAACGATGATGTTGAGACTAGAGCCCGCTCTCAATTTTTACCCGACTACGCAGAGGAAGGGTTATGATTTTAACAGGCTGGGTTTGTTTGTTTGTTTGTATGTATGTAAGGATGTCACCTCGTACAGCCTAAACTATGGAATTGATTTCAACAAATGAGGTGTCGTTGGATTCGTTTTTATCCGGAGAGTGTCCTAGGCTATGTGACGTCACAGAAAAATTCAATATGGCGGGCGCACCAAGCAAAATGGCGGACTACCTCTTTTCTCCTTTTTTTTTATTTTTCACCCGACTAGTCTTTATAACCGCATTGATAGTGGTATCAAATGAATACAATACGATATGACGTAATTATAAATTCAATATGGCGGACGAGCCCAAGATGGCAGATTTCTGTTATCTTTACTACCTCCTTAATATGGGTATCAAATGAAAGGGCTTGGCGAGTAGAATACAATACGATATAACGTTATTATAAATTCAATATGGCGGACGTCCCCAAGATGGCGGATTTTTGTTATCTTAACTAATTCCTTAATATGGGTATCAAATGAATGGGCTTGGCGAGTAGAATATAATACGATATGACGTTATTATAAATTCAATATGGCGGACGCCCCCAAGATGGCGGCTGTTATCTTTACTACATCCCTAATATGGGTATCAAATGAAAGGGTTTGGCAAGTAGAATGCAATACGATATGACGTCATTCTAAATTCAATATGGCGGGCGCCTCCAAGATGGTGGATTTCCGCTACCTTTACTACATCCCTAATATGGGTATCAAATGAAAGGGTTTGACAAGTAGAACACGACATTGCTTACTTATATGTACATACACTACATATTTTTTGAAACTAAAAAGTTGGATTAGTAGATTCTAGTAGGTACATACATATGTATGTATTGCTTTCGTAAGACAGAAATTGCTTAACTTTGTAGTAATTTTTTTAAAGTCATTACTTTAAAAAACTAAAATCCGACTACGGGAAAAACCAACTAAAAAGTACGAAACAAGATGAAACGAAACAATGATTTTCAGAGTATAGCCTGGTACACGCGGATAAGTGAGAAACACGGATTATCGGAACACGTATAATCGAGGTTCTACTGCATTTGTTATTTAGCGTGTTTCTATACAAGGTTTGTCATTTTCGGCGATTCTTATTTCTATACAAAACTAGATAAGCAGATCAGCTTCATTCTTATTCGTATATACATACATTATACATTGTATCGCCATAAGAACAGTGAAAAAAATCACTGTGAAATAAAGCGTAGCAACGCACGCCGGGTATCCGCTAGTATCCACTAACGATATTAGCATTTTCTCGGATAGCCAGGCGGCCTTGAAATCTCTGGAATCAGACTCATCCACTTCTAAGACCACCTCCAACTGCCGTTCAACTCTGATAGAGACGGCTAAGCAGTTTAACATTCACCTTTGCTGGGTGCCGCGGCACAGAGAAATAACAGTGAATTGCAAAGCTGACGTGCTCGCTAAAATAGGAACAACAATACCTATTCTACCCGATAAGAAAAATATATGTATGCCACTTGCTACTTATAAGCTAGCACTCAAACTTGACACAGTCAATAAAACCAACGTGGTGGTGGTGGTGGGGGTGGAACTACCTGCCTTGCTACAAAGCAAATCTGGCCTAGATTAGATCTAAACCGCTCTAGATACCTTTTGTCACTAAATAGACTACATATCAGTACGATCATCGGTATCATCACAGGACACTGCCTTATAGGCAAACACGCTAGTAGACTTGGCGTAATTTCGAATGACTTCTGCAGAAGCTGTAGAGACGAAGAGGAGGAGGAAAGTCCAACACATCTCCTCTGTTTGTGCCCAGCTCTTTCTCGTAGTAGGAAACTTCACCTAGGAGAATACTTCTTCGATGATCTAAGTGATCTAACACAAAAAGACGTAAGAAGCCTTCTTCGCTTCGTACAAAGCTCAAAATGGTTCTCTTGAGTAGCGGGGTAATCATCCCCAAGATCGTTGGTATCACAATGGGCCTCTATAGGCCTAAGTGTGCTGCCGTGCTGGTACTTGTTACCGGCAGCCACTGCTACTTAACCTAACCTAACCATGGTTTGCTTAAGTCAATCATGGCCAAAATTTCGAATTTCGATTGGCTGAAAAAATCGGTCAAACAATTAATGCCGATAATAGTTCTAAGGTGCGCGGTAGAA
Source organism: Brachyopa scutellaris (assembly GCA_949775065.1). Taxonomy (NCBI): domain Eukaryota; kingdom Metazoa; phylum Arthropoda; class Insecta; order Diptera; family Syrphidae; genus Brachyopa; species Brachyopa scutellaris. Next base: position 56,430,458 of record OX459114.1, read on the forward strand.
GGAGTATAAGACAAAATTTGGTCAAAGAGAAATAAGTACTCGTATACCATTCGATTGTAAATTTGTATACGTCATGCATGGTAAAAGCGGTATAAGTCTCTATTGCACAAATGCACACACAAATGGTTAAAAAAGGCAGTGGTCGAAGTCAGTCGAAGTCATTCTGCGCCCCCCAAGACTTTATTTTTTAGGATGAGTAACAACACAATAACTGTGAGCATAAAATTAGTTCCTACTTACTACAATGTAGGAAGGGAAACAATACAATACGAGTTCGTTCACTTAGGTATTATAAAATCTCGTAAGGCTTTTCAGACTTTTTCTGAGGCCAATTCATCAATAATACGGTCTTTCAATCTCTAAACACAACTACAGTGAAAATGGCCCACCCCAAACTAAATACATTTTCTGAGAAAAATTCTAGGAAATCCATCGAAATTAATAGTGAAAATGGTCAACTTTAATTGACTGTATATTCTTGTTTCAAAAGCAACGAAACATTTAAATATTTAATGATAAATGTAACGAAAAAAGAGGAAATGAGAGAGAAGAGACCGAAATTCATCTCACAGTGAAAATGGCCCAGACAGCAAAAGCTTCTCAAATAATTGTTTTTTGTTAACTTTTAGCACTGTAATTTTTGTTTATCTCCGTTTTACTATTCCGCATTAGAACGCAACTGCAGAAGTCGTTGACGCCCATGTTTTGCAAAATGCGACCTCATAGAGTTACAAAAATCCAACAGAGCTACGAAAATTAATTACTAAGCATTTTATGAGTTAAGAGAAATCTTAACTCCTTATCCGAAGAAAACCCAATGCTGAGCGCACCAAATATAAGAGATATGGTGGAAAAGCATCTGAAGATTAATTGCAATGCTGAAACTATTCGCACTTATCTAGGTAGATCTGGATCAAATGGTAGAATTGCAAGGAAGAAGCCATTCATTAGCCATTCATTAGCCAGACGAACAGAAGGGTTCATTTGGAGTTCACTCAGAACCACATAATGAATGATTTTTTGTTTTGGAAAATCGTTTTAACTACGGATGAGAGCAAACAAACATTTTGGATCAGATGGAGGGGTAAACGTTTGGAGATAGCCGAATAAAGAGATGAATCCTAAGCATCCTAAGCATTTGTGTCTGGGGTGGGGGATCAGCATCTTGGGCTGGTAGCTTACATTTTATAAATATCAATATTCAGATATTTACCAAACAATTTAAAACAATATCCTGAAAATCAAAGATAGATTGATGGAATTAAACATACTTTTCAGTTCCACCAAGACAAATGGTCCGAAGCACCCGGCTGAAAGTATACGGGACTAGATGTCGTACCATTGTCTAAGAGTGATTAACACCCCACCACAATCACCGTATTTTATGATAGTTGAAAACGTATGGCAAAAATTGGTAATTGAAATTCGAAAACATGAAATTTCCAATGAAAATTAACTAAAAAGAGTGTTATTGGAGGAATGGTAAAAATTAGTCCCGACTATACCAACAAACTTGTAGAACTAGCTCTAAATCGTCTAAAATCAGTTACAAAACCATAGTATGCCCAAAATAGTAGTATATATTGAAGCATTTACTCTTTTCTGACAAGTTTTAGAACTTAAATATTACTGGGCCATTTTTACTGTGAGATGAAATTTGATTTCTTATTTGTTTTCTCGTATTACTTTTATGTTTTTGTAATTGAATGTTTAAATTTTTTGGTGTTTTGAAAGAAGAATATAAAAATCAACTGAACCTGAATATTTTCAATTTTTGGTTTTCTTGAGTTCGTAGAGTTTTTCGATGAGGATCAAGTTGGTTTGAGATGGGCCATTTGAACTGTGAGCCACTGTATGTAGTTGGTTTTCAAATCATCTTTGTATTTTAATGCTAGACCAGTAGCGTCTTCAGTGGGGGGTTCGTGTAACGAAAGTCCTGTTAGGAAATCACAATCAGAAGCTACGGCAGCTAAACTTTGAAATCTTCGTCCCAATTTGCTGAATAAGTGTGTCTCGACTAATTTGCCATTCATCATACAGGTACAGAACTAAAGTTTTCTTTCTAGTACCTATTTTATGTATGTATATATCTATCTTCTCTATTTATAAAACAGTTCACTGACTGACTGACAGACATCGCACAGACCAAACCGCTGGACCTAAAGAGCTGAAATTTGGACAGGACATTCTTATAGTCATGCGCTAAGAGAGAATTTTTTGAAATTCCACCTCTAAGTGGGTGAATTTGAAAAAAATTATTTTTCCATACATATTGAACTGTGTGACTGACGGACAACGCTCAGACCAAACCACTGGACCTAAAAGCCTGAAATTTGGACAGTACATTCCTATAATGACGTAGACATCCGCTAAGGAAGGAATTTTTAAAATTCCATCTCTAAGTGGGTGAAATCGGAAAAATCCTTAATCCTTACATCCTTATATAAAAAACAGTGTGACCTACGGACAACGCACAGACCAAACCGCTGGACCTGTAGGTCTGAAATTTCAACAGTATATTCTTATAATGACGTAGACATCCGCTCAGGGAGGATTTTTTGAAATTCCATCTCTAAGTGGGTGAATACGGAAAAAATCCTTAATCCTTACATTCCCTACAAATAAAACAATGTGATTAACGGACAACGCACAGACCAAACCACTGGACCTAAAGGGCTGAAATTCGGACAGTACATTCCTATAATGACATTGACGTCCGCAAAGAGAGGATTTTTTTAAATTCCATCTCTAAGTGGGTGAATTCGGAAAAATCCTTAATCCTTATATCCTTAAATAGAAAACAGTGTGACTTATGGACAACGCACAGACCAAACCGCTAGACCTTAAGGGCTGGAATTTGGACAAGACATTCCTATAGTGACATAGACATCCGCTAAGAGAGAATTTTTTGAAATTCCATCTCTAAGTGGGTGAATTCGGAAAAATCCTTAATTATATAAATCTCCATATATAAAACAGTTCACTGACTGACTGACAGACAACGCCCAGACCAAACCACTGGACCTAAAGGGTTGAAATTTGGACAGTACATTCCTATAATGACATAGACGTCTAATATGGGGGGGATTTTTTAAAATTCCATCTCTAAGTGGGTGAATTCGGAAAAATAAAATTCATAGATATATATTTAAATTTCTGTCATTACATAGCCCTAACTCATCAATGGCTCATTGGATTTGAAACCAAAGAAAATCGGTTTTAGTAAACTCTTTAAGGATTCATTTAAGATATAAATCATCCTTCTGCGTTATCCTGGAGCTGAGCTATGTCAAAACAATTCATGAAATCATCGCCAACAATTTCTCATTAGTGGAACCGATGCGATACCAATGCCAACAGCCATGCAACTGTGGGTGACGTCATAGTGTGTTGTGTGTATGTAGCACATTTGGCACATTTGAAATTTGAATTTTTTGTGCTCGGCGTGCTCGGCCTACTACGATGAATATAGATGTAAATAAAAACAAATTCAAATTTTAAAAAATTGCACGGGCAATGCCGGGTGGGTAACAGTTATCTATCTTTCTTTTTATGCACAAACAGCCAACGAATGAGACTTAGAATAGCGTAAAGGGGCATGTGGATGTGGGAAGGGGAAAAAGGACTATACCGTGGCTGTGTGATTTTCATAGTAGGTACGTACTGCGGCAGGTGTTGAAACTTTCAGGAATGGGAGTTTTATTACCGCGGATTAGGATTCGTCCATACATAATTACATAATGTATTATGTATGTATGTATGTATGTATATGCGAAGGCACAACGAAAGGGCTGGAAAAGTAGATCATTTTGTTGGATTTTGTATTTGCAAACAAATAATTTCTTCGACAGCAGTTTATAAAAGTGTGTGATTTTTTTGATACCATTTGTTAACAGTGGAAGGGGGGCGAAGCAAGGCGAGCACGGGTCAGCTAGTGTACCTACATATATATGTACATATATGGAAACCTGTTTTGTACAGTTATATGCCAACACTCAAAAGACCACACCTTTTTGGAAATCCAAAGTGTGCCAATATTTAATATTGATATTTATGGATTAAGTATTAAGAACTTGAAAGATATATTAAATTTGAATTTCAGATCGGCTTTTATGGATTTATTTTTGAACACGGAAATTTTTTTAAGAATTCATTCGATCTTTTTTTATAATTGAATGTATGTACATATGTATGTATGTACATCTCTTTTATATTGCGTCGTCTTAAAGGTACAAAAAATCATTTGTCTGGATGCGTAAGTTTTATATAATATCTTTAAATCAGTCACACACGGACACGATATCACGCAACTGTGACAAATCAAGTAACTAGTTTTTCGTTGTTTGCAACCATTAGCCTGATTTCTTTTGATTTTATTTTAACAGATTACTCATCTAATTTTTGTAGGTAATTAGTCCAAGGTGTAACAACGTTGATTCACAATTACTATTTGACGTTTAAAGAAAACTGGTGTGAGCTTTATAAAAAAAATGTCTTTCAATCGAAAAATAAAGCATCTGCTAGGTGGATTTAAGTCTCAGACACGGGTTCTTTAGAATACATATGTAATTATGTTCATTAAACAAAAAATATAAAATAGAAAAGTTGATGGTAACTTTTAACATTAATGTAAAGACATGAACTAGCCCAGGGATGGCGAACCTTTTTAGAGCCTCGGGCCTAGGGTAACCATCAAAAAATTCGAAAAGCCGGACAGTTAAGAGAGAAAAGCCTGATTTTGGAGCAAAAAGCCTGAGAAAAACAAATTACATTTTTTTAACAAAACATTTTATTAAAAACAAACTAACAGTCATAAACTTTATTTCCATATATTGATGTTGACGTCTGAGGTATGTGAATGATAGGCAAAGTTTACATAGAGTGTTGTTTGTGCTACGATGTTTTTTGCACTATGTAGCAAAATGTCGTTCAATTAGTGCACAAATTTCGATGTAGTTCTGAATGAGAGGTGCATTTAGCTCGTGATAACCGTCCAAGATGAACCAAAATAATTAAAAAACAAAAGAAAAAGGGAAAACAGGCTGGAGTGCATATCTAATATGTTATGTCTTTCACGTCAAATTTCTGAAAGATTTAATGTTGCCAAACGAACTGTGGTATGGAATTTGAAAAAATATCGTGAGAGCGGGACTAGCAGCAGAAGGAAAGGCTCCACGAGGCCAAAAAAGTGACGACCCCAGTGGAAGATAGTTTTTTTGTGCTCCAAAATCGTCGGAATCGAATCAAGACTTCAGTGGATAATAACTGTGATCTATTTTGAGCTACACAAAAAATAATTTTAGCAGGCTTACTGAGAAAAAGACTGTCATTATCCTCGGTTTCCATGTGAATTTTGGAGAACGACAGAAATTTAGTTTAGCGCAAGCACCGTGCTTAGCCTTTAAAATAAGCTACAATTTTTATGATTAAAAACTACATTTGTATTTTTTTATTTCTTTAACTTCGAAGAAATCAATGTTGATGTGCTAAGCTGGACGCCCTACAGCACAGACCTCAATCCAATTGAGTATATCTGGTCAATCTTGAAACTTAACAGTGCAAAGGTGCATCCAGTGTGAATTGAAATCCTAAACATTTACCACACGGAAAAACCTATCTGAGTCAATGAAACCCAGATGTACAGCAGTTATAAAAGCAAGAGGCGGTCCAACAAAGTACTATTAAATGGACAATGTTTCTATGAAGCAATAAAAAAATAAAAAAAACTGCAATAATGCAATAAGCAGTTTGCATTTATAATTAGAATTAAACAAGGTACCCAAAAAACCAGTTCCAACAGCATTTCGCTCCATTGACCACAGGTCAAAAACTTTAAATACTTTAAAAGTGTCATGGAACGTTTAAAAATGCCTAAGAAAACAAAACCCCATTACCGAATAGGTATGTAATTATTGCAAACAATTCGCCAAACTTCGAAAAAAAAAATAGGTTCAGAAAAATTGTTTGGACCTAATGTCGTTTGGTATCTAATGTCGATTTCAATTGGGCAAAAAAAACCTTTTTTTATCTCGAGCAATTTTTAGCACTCTAGTACAATTTTCATTTTCTAACCGACCAAAAAAAGCACTTTTTTTGCTCCAGATCCATTTTCGTGGATCTCGGATTCAACTACTTGCACTAAAAACAAAACAAAATATATTTTCAATCAACAAAAATATTATCAGAACTCCGTACAAAATTAGAAAATATAAAGAAAGTGTATTTAAAATTGTATTTATTATTTTTTTTTTTTTTTATTTATTTCCTTTTGCCAACAAGATGTCAAATGACACTAATACTATTGCAGAAAAATAGATCAATCTCGTTTGTTTTCCATTCACCACGAAAAATCTGAAATCTGAGAGCAAAATCTGAAAAGCCCAATCGAAAACGACATAAAACTTCACTATTGGTTCTCCCTTCAATCATGCATTCAGCAACAATTCGATTTTTATGATATTTTTAAAATTGTATTGAAGATAATAAGTTAAAAAAATTAAAAAGCCTGACAAAGCATGAAGCCTGGCCTGAGCCTGACAGAGATCTTAAAAGCCTGACGCGTCAGGCCAAATCCTGACGTATGGTAACCCAACTCGTGCCATTTTAAAAAAAATAAATAATTTGAAGTGCCATTGGCGGACCAGATCTTGTATTTTAGTGACTACTAGGAACAAAAATAAATAATTTTACACCGCGCGGCATTTTATTTGTTAACATATAAATCAAATTTTTGAAATTAACAGATTTTAATTCGTTCTAATAAAAGAAACAAATTTCAGATTAACAAAAAAAATTAAGTTTAAAAAACTAAAACCCGACTACGGGGAAAACCAACTAAAAAGTACGAAACAAGATGAAACGAAACAATGATTTTCAGAGTACAGCTGTAGTCGCATGCCGCTATGTCCAACGAATACATAATTATATAAATATGTACGTTATTGTAACGGCATGCGACCACGGCTATACTCTGAAAATCATTGTTTCGTTTCATCTTGTTTCGTACTTTTTAGTTGGTTTTCCCCATAGTCGGGTCTTAGTTTTTTAAACTTAATTTTTTATTTACGGCTTTTTAGTTTCAAAAAATATGTAGCCATACTTAATTTACAATGACGTCATATCGTATTGTATTCTACTCGCCAAGCCCTTTCATTTGATGCCCATATTAAGGAGGTAGTAAAAATAACAGAAATCCGCCATCTTGGGGCGTCCGCCATATTGAATTTAGAATAACGTCATATCGTATTGTATTCTACTCGCCAAGCCCTTTCATTTGATACCACTGTCAATGCGGTTGTAAGGACTAGTCGGGTAAAAAAGAAAAAAAAATGAAAAAAAAAAAATAAGAGGTAGTCCGCCATTTTGCTTGGTGCACCCTCCATTTTGAATTTTTCTGTGACTCTCCAGATCGAGACAAATCCAATGACACCTCATTTGTTGAAATCGGTTTCATAGTTTCGGCTGTACGAGGTGACATCCTTACATACATACAAACAAACTAACAAACAAACAAACAAACCCAGCCTGTTAAAATCATAACCCTTCCTCTGCGTAGTCGGGTAAAAAACCGAGAAAGAAACAAAAACAAACAAACAATGAACGAACTACTTTAGTGTGACTTTTGTTGTTGCAAATTTGAGGCCAAATAGTTTACTTTAAGCAAAATGCAGGCTGAACTGGAATCATCTGACAAACGGTTTCTTCACGAATCTTTTATGTTATTAATTTCTGAAAATAAAGACTCACACGCATAGGTAGACGAAAATATTGTCAAAATTGCAAACGCCAAATTTTTCAAGCAGCTATATGTATATGTTTGGAATTGAATTCCAAGATTCCATTAATTTGGAATTGGCATTCTTCGTCGTATTGCCTAACAGTCTTTCTAGTTCGATTGATTCAAACTCTTTCCTTGTTTCGACAAATTTTTGAGTCCAAATCGAACTAGACCGGAATTCGTTAATGTGCAATTGGATTTCTCAATTGGTGACGTGCTCATAATATTTCGTCGCGTGCCACCAATGACCCTTAAATGGTACATGGACATGGATGGTTCAAGAACTGAGGAAGGAACGGGTTCAGGAGTATTTGGGCCCGGAACTAAATTATTCCAACCCAAGGGCAGCTACCCCAGCATTTTTCAAGTTGAAATCTGTGCTATCGACAGATGTGCCCAACTCATTCTTGATAAACGCTACAGCAGATGCGACATAGCAATAATGTCAGACAGCCAACCAGCTATCAAAGCAATCGGGGCTCAGATCATCAAATCCGGAATCGTCTGGGAATGCCTATATAAACTAATTAGACTGGGCGAACGAAACAACGTCACCATATACTCGGTACGAGGACAACTGGGGATAGAAGGTAATGAAGAGGCGGAAAAACTTGCCAGGAAAGGGGCTGTCACACCGTTTGTGGGCACTGAACCTTTCTGCGGCATAGGGGAACACATCATAGAAAAGAAGCTCCAATCACTGGAGAATATAAACAGGAATAAGTCCTGGATAAAAGCTCAGGGTCTTAGACAGGCGAAAGAACTTTTGGGTGATTACAACTTGAAGAGGTGCAAAGCTTGCATCAGCCTTAACAAAAACAAACTCCGCATCCTTACCGGCCATTGTAAACTCAAGGGACATCTCAGGAAGCTAGGTTTATCAGATGAAGACTCATGAAGGTTTTGCAATGAGTCTAGTGAAAATACAGAACAAATACTGGTAGAATGTGGGGCATTAACCCAGAAAAGATTCAAGTACTTGGGTAAATACCGAATTGAAGCAGAGGATATACCACTTATGGCACCCAATCTCCTATCTACGATTTCTCAGGGAAATTGGTCTGGATAATGTGCTGTGACTGTGACCTATGGAATTCCCACCTGGGCTAGGTGTGAGCGAAGTTCTATCTAACCGATTCCAATAGGAATAGTACTTGGAAAATGGGAAAATAGTACGCATTCTTCATTGATTTTAAGGCAGCCTTTGATTCGATCGATAGGAATTCGCTTTTCTACAAGCTAAGTAACCTTGGGCTGTCGTCAAAAATGCTAAAGGTCATACAAAGTCTCTATGAAAAAAATGTTACTGCGGTGTGGGATGGGAGAAACGTATCACCCTGGTTCGAATCGAAGACGGGAGTAAAACAAGGTTGTCTCCTAAGTCCACTTCTCTTTTCATTATTTCTGGATGATCTGTTAGACTCGCTACCTGGGGGTATTATGTTCAATAGCGTCAGGATCAAGCTACTTATGTATGCTGACGACATTGTTTTGCTAGCAGAGACATCGAACATGATGCAAATAATGATTAACAAGTTACAACAGTATTGTACCGCATGGAACTTACAATTAAACATCAACAAGTCAAAAATAATGGTTTTCCGTAACAGGACAGGAAGGTACGCACGCGAAGAAAAGTGGACTTGGGGAAATGAAGACTTGGAAAAGGGTCGGAGTACAAGTATCTTGGAGTCATTATTACGTCGCGTCTGTCGTTTAAGAAGCACCTACAGGCAAAGCTCAAGGAGTCTAAAATAGCAATTAACACGAATTGGAGAAGTTTTCTTTCAAAAAAGGATGTCCCGTCCAGCGCTAAATATAAACTTTTTGAAGCAGTGATGAGGTCAATAATGTGTTACGCGGCCCAATTTTGGGGTATCTTCCAGTATGAAGAGGTTGAAAAGTTGCTGAGGTACTTTGTAAAGAAGATGTTCAGATTACCGGAAAGTACGCCTACCTACATGGTTCATCTGGAAACTGGACTAGCACCGTTGTATATCTTCACATTAAAAATGCATTTCAACTATGTTATGAAAGTCAAGGCACCGGCTGCCAAACATAGTCGCGGCATATTTGTTTGACCGAAACCTACAGTTTTTTAGTGAATGGCGGCGGCAAAGCAATGAACATAGTGTGCAGGTACTGGATGAGAATATTGCCTATTAGAAAAGTGCTACGCAGAGGCTGCTTTTCAAAATTCAGGCATCCATATTTGCAAAATTTAAAGAAGAGGCGCAACGAAGCGAATCCGGAGCTCTTATAAAACTCTTCAGCACGATCTCGGGGAAAAAAACTATTTTAATGACCGATATAGCATTGAGTCTATTTCACATATTTTTAAAGTCAGAGGGGAACTTTTCCAGCTCAACTACATGCCACACAGAACTGGACAAAATTATGAATGTACTATGTGTAACCTACGGTCGAGGGAAGACATAAGGCATTTTATTGGAACTTGCCCCATACTAGGCGCAATTCGAAGAACTCACTGGGTAAAAGTCATTCTACAGGAAAATGAAGTGGAAGATATTTTAAATGGCAACAACTGGACTTTGCTATTCAATTACATGACGAATGCTTGGAAGTATCGACTGCAAATAATAAACGAAGCATTTTAATTTAGTTCAAATATTTATTTACTATATAATATTATACAACATTAACAATACGAATGAATTTAACAGTAACACAGAACTAAAAACCTTTCTCACCTGGCTGACGGCAAAAAGCCACTGCTAAGTAATATTGTAAATTTTTTTGTAAGCAGGATATTTAACTGAAATAAAATTAATCTATCTAATTTAAATCTAATCTAGTGACGAGAAGGATGAACTCCTCTCTCTGAATGTGGGTTTTGGTTAAGCAATTGGCCTACCAATATGTTGGACTGTTTACCTGCCCAAAAGTAGTCTAGGACTAGGTAAAGCAGTTCGAAATAACTGCTAAAACCATTCATATTTTTAATCGGATTAATCTATGAACTTTTTAAATTTTGTTTTATTATTAACTAGTTGAACCCGTGCTCGCCTTGCTTCGCATTCTATTCTAAGGGCTTTCTCATTCATACAAATATGCAATTTCAGTGGGAGCGAAGAACATCAAAGTATTTGCCTAACTCCACAAAAGTGTTTAGTAAATTTTGTTGATTAACTGCGTTTTATCAAAAACGTTTCAATATGTAACTTTCAGGCCCTAAATGCAGATTTCATTCACAAAAACCGCACCGCACCGTAGCCCGTCAACACTTCCGCCTCTACCAGATGTCGTTGCAGAATTGTAACTCTAGGTCGGTTGCCGTTACATAAATTAGGCGGGCTCAAGTTTCTTAGAAGAATAGTAGGTACACCCACTTTTAGTTGTAATTTATGTGTTGGTGCCCGCATATTGACGGTCAAGTGCATTTGAGTAACATTGGACCCCAGAGACTTGACTTTTTCAGACAGGCATTTACATACTTCATCAGCTTTTGTGCCGCATGGTAGAGCACATTGAAGTGCAAGCCATATGATCACGTTAGAGTGCGCACATATACTCACACACACACTATTGCAACGATACCCATGCTGCCCGGCTGCTGGCAGTGGTCACCACTGAAGGAAAATTGTGGGCGATGTTTTCAATCATTGTTTTGAAAACTGCTCAGCTTCAAGACCACGCAGAAGGATGTTTTATATCTCAAATGATTGAGGGACAAATCTACTAATTTCACCTATTTTTTTGTTTTTCAATCCGATAAGCCATTATTGAGTTAGGGCTGTATAATCATAATATTCCTCACTGATATATACCTTAAACCAAAATTAAAAGTAAAAAATATGTTAAAGTACAAACTTATTATTTTTTGAAGTCCGAAGAAAATACTTTGTTTTTTTTGGTGATCTTGAATGATCTTTTAGTTTGCTTTGTTATATAAAAAATGAATGAAATTTCAATAAAAAATAAATATGTTTCATTTATAAATATATAAATTTATCTTACAGTTATTTAAGACATTCATATTTATAAATAAAACAGTTAATATAGCCGATTTTAAAGTAGACGTAAATTTGGTGTATGATTATCCTTAACGTTCATAAAAATAAGATTATGTTTCTAGGGTTAAATCAATCAGTAAACATCGAGTCTTATATGGTGGAAGCTCAAAATCTCTATTGAATCTACGAAGTGCAAAGCGAGTAAATGATTTCTGGACCCGTTCAATACAAGATGAATGGACTTCATAGTAAGGGTCCCAGATTACGCAGCAGTACTCTAATCTGGACCGAACTAAAGCGCAGTTAAGCGTCTTACGTATATATGGGTCACAAAAATCTTCAGAGCTGCTCTTAATAAAGGCCAGTAGCGAATAGGAGTTAGACATTATTCGGTAAATGTGCAAACTGAAATTTAAATGTGTTTCAAAAATTACTCCTTTGTCTTTAACCTCAAAAGCACGTTTAAACTTTACTGTGTTGGCTGAAAAGGGGTTAGGGAGGGGGTTGGATGATCGAGAAATTGAAAAAAATTTGCATTTATTAAGACTAAGTTCTAAGTCATTTTCGTCACACCAGGACAAAAACAATTTTATCTCATGTTGACACCTGAGGCAGTCAGCAGAGTCTGATATTTTGAAAAACATTTTAAAATCGTCAGCAAATAACAAACATGAACTTATTTTAAAAAGCTCAGGAATTTCATTCACGTACAACAAAAAAAGCAAAGGACCCAGATGGCTTCCTTACGGAATACCCGACGTGGCTTAAATGACATCTGAGAGAAAATTGTCTGGTTTGATAACTAGTTTTCTATTTAAAACATAGGATGATAATCAATTCAAAATATTTGAGTGAAAACCGAGCATAGCTAATTTTTTCAATAAAATCGAGTGGTTAATCCTGTCGAAGGCTTTAACAAAATCTGTTTAAAGCACATCAACCTGCACACCGCTTTCAATTGAATTAACACAAAAATTCGTGAAAATAGTAGAGCACCCAGAAACTAATCCATGTTCCAATGGGGAAATGTGCTGCTTAACTTGAAAATCAGATGAAGCGGAGTCGATAGTGAATGCGCACAGCTCTTCAATACGATGGACGGAACCCAATCAGGACCCGCTCCCTTATTTTTATCAATGTTATTCAATGCCAGAAGAATTTCTTCATTTGAAAACTTTAAATTTCCAATATCAGTGATGGGATGAATTAGACTATTAAAATTAATTAAACTTTTACCTCGCGATATCTCATTCTGTAATTCTATTTGCTTGGGGAACACTGAACTTTTTTTTGGAATTGTAGAAAACCCAAAATGTTTTACTGTAAGATTTAATTTTCGATTCAGTAAAAGTAATGTAGCCACGATACAAGAATCTGTTCAAAAAATCCTATTCTTTTCTAAGTCGAAGAAAATTATTTTTATCAGCATGAGAACCAGAATTTTTTAATCTTTTGAATGCTTTTGATTTTAGATTCCTAAGATTGTTTAACTGCGAATTAAACCACGGTAGTTTAGGGGCTGCTTTTTTCTTTGAGATTGGTACGTGCATTTCGAATTTCGATTATAGATCGACACAAATATATGTAAATCCTTGAAGGGAACAATGAATAATTTTACCTTGAAATCACTCTCTTTTCATCTACTAGCGGTGCACTGTGTGTAAACGGTTAACCATGATGTACTATTTTATAATTTGTTAACTGCGACGCTGCCTTATGTAACAGGATACCATTAAACCAGGATATCATGATGTGTCCTACATTACGCTAGGTTAAATTAGGTAGCTATATATGTAGGTATACTGGTATGATTCACTTAGACCAAAGAAGGTCCATTGTGATGCCACATGAGCCGATTCTTATCGGTACTCTTGGACCAATTTGAGATTTGGATAAATTCTGCATTACTCGAGTCTAATACGCAAAATTATGAAATCTCTACCCAGTTTTTAGGCCGAGGAATTAGGACAATAAAGAAAGCCTGTTCGAATTGCTGATTTATAACAATAAAAGTGATAGATTTTGTTTCAAAAACTGTGAATTTAACTTCTCCGATTTAGCAATAGCTAAGAGTTAAAGTTTCCAAAATAAAAAAAATACAATATAACACGATGAAGGATTTTAGGGTTAAGAACGATTCGAAATGAAAAAAACCAATAGTTCAGATAGTCCTTTAAAATGTATTTTGATAGTTAATTTATATATTTCAAGAAGATCATGTACATTTGACGTAGCTATACTTCGTTCTCTTCAATAGGATTAACAAAGTCTATACATATTCGTATGTACGTAAAAGTTTGAATATTGCTGCACCAAAGTTAAATTTCCGAAAGACAGACAAACTTAACAATAACTCACTTGAATTCGTATGCACTTGACACTTTGAAATACCACACGGATTAGAGTAGAGAAGGAAACTGATACCATTTGGATGGATTCAACCCTTTTTATACGATAAAGTCCTGCAAGTCCTGTGAGGAGAAAGTCTCTGTGAAATTTACTTACGGACATCCCACGGTGCGTTGTACTTTGATTTAACAAGATATTTGTAACGAATATCCGGTGTACAAATGGAAGTACCTAATTGTTTAAGTGCAGGTCTTCTGTGAGAAACTTTTCGCAGAATGTCCCATAGAGTAAGGATTTTATTTAATTATAGACTGTTGCTCAAGTTTATGTTTTAATAGCAATTGCTAGACTTCAGATTTGAGTAAATTTTGAGTAAAAAAAAGTAATTCTGTTTGAAAATAATTTTTAAATTTTATCAGCTTTATTGCAGTTTAGTTACAACTACTATTTTTAGTGTTCCGTCCGTACCAAAACGGAACGTTAAAAAATCGCTGTCCGGGGTTCTATCTCCAAAAATATCGATCAGAAAAATCTGAATAAAATCAAAAACATCGAGAAAAAAGTGTAGATGGAAACCCAATTATCAGAACTGCATTACGTTCGACAGTTTTTTTTAAATTATTTTTTTTGTAATTTCACCTTCCCAACTTTTACATATCCTAAAGTGACGTAACCATATCACAATCATATAAAAGTGAGTACGTGAAGGGAAATTTGTGTGTGTGAGAGTACAAAATTAAATGGTTGGAACATTTGCCTCCAAGAAATTCACCTCCGGTATAACCATTGAGCTTAGACTTAAACCACATAAAGGAATCTTGATGGTTTCGTATACATTATAATGTAGGTGTCTCTACGTTTGCTATGAAGATATGAAAATTGAATTTATATACAGACATGAGAGAGAGACAAATCGCAAAATCTAACGCATTTAATACAATTCAACCAATAAGGAGACATGAATATTTGTAAATGCATGGATAGGTACATATGTATGTACATACTTTTTTTGTTTTTTTTTTTTGTGGATGTACATACAAATAATTATTATTCTTCTGAGAAGATGAGAAAGTACATCAGAAACAAATGTATATATGCATATGTAATGTATGTACATATATAGGTAATTTTATCAAGTTGTGTAGATTAGATAATGTACATTAGAGATGGGTCGTTTTCGCTTTTTGTGTTAACGAAACGAAACAGTTTTTTTTTCTTTTATTTTGTGTGTGTGTATATTGTTCTTCTGAGCAGATGAGAAAGGACATCAGAAATATATGTAGATGGTAGATGCATGTGTAGATAATTTGATCAAGTTTTTTTTTACAATTTTGTAGGTATATATTTATGAACTAGTACTAGGTACAAATTTGAATTTATTTTTCGCAAATCGGGCTCAATTTGTTTGTATTGAAATAAGTTGTACACCATAGAACTATGCATGTAGTTACTCCTATCTGCAGATATACAAGTGCGTATGTGTATATATATACATATATATATATGTTTGTACATACATATGTGAGTATCGAACAAAGTATCATCATATCTTTAGTAGGTATCGTATCGTAAAAAAAGGGTTCATAGATCTATCAACATAAATCTATGACATACATACATACATACATACATATGTTTGTAGTTAAAATAACTGATACATACTACGGAACACTTATTGCGCAAGTATAACTTGCACTTGACCGGATTTTTCTTATTTTTATATATGGGCTATGATTTTAGTCATTATGTTTTGTCGTAAAAATCAGTGCTTTCGCTGTGGTGGATTGATTGCCATCGCTTCTTTTATCAGTCGCTTTATGAAGCGAAAGAGTTGATCAAGATTGAACTCTAAAAGATCCGTGTCTTTTTAATTAGCATAGGATTCTGATCTGAGCTGTTTCGTAACTATCCAAATGATATGTATGTTATACTACAAAGGTTCAAGCTGCTGAGGCCCATGGTTTAATAAGCTTGCTTATGAGTTCAATTCCATAGTAAGTCAGGCGGCAATGTATGTATATTTAATCCATTTTTTTCAGATTTAACAGAAACGAAGTATTGCAAAAGTTGTAAAAGCGTATTCGCAGCTTTTGAAGTATAAGTACATAAGTACTTCAAAACGCTTCTGTGCAAATCGTAGTGTTACTTTCATTGTGAATTTATATATTGTTTTGGAGAGTTTTATTTGCTCGGTTGTGCTTTAGAGACCTTACAGCGTATTCTGTATTTGTAGTGATTTATGTATTCGATATGGTGATCTCAATAAATTTGAAAATGGTATGAATATATTCCTCTTCTCACAAACTCTTCTTCCTCCGTCCACGATTACAGCTAAGAAGTTTCATATCTGTCACGTGTAACTTCTATATGCACTCTTTTTTTCATTTCCTGCACAGCGCGTTTCATATTCAATTGCAATTTGTGGACTAATGTTTGTTCCATTTCACAAAAATATCGAGCTATTATTATTCACCATCTGGCCTGAGCGATCAGGGTATCATTTCAACTGGTTTGATAGAAATACAGTAGAAACCATTTATAACAATACCAGATATAGCGATGAACCGCATATAACGTTATATTTTCAAGTATACAGTCCAGGAAAAACTCTGTTTAACTCAAAGTAATTTGCAATCGGTTACAAAGATGCCGGATATAACGATGAAACCTTTTATATTGATGAAAATGTATCAGATTTAGGTGGAAAAACTGTTTAAAACAATGAGAAAAAATCGCATTTTTACAAATTCAGATTATTATTCCCATCCTGTTTCTAAATATGTATTTACATTATGTACATTTATTTTTATTTATTTTTTATTTTTTTTATTTTTATACCTTCCAAAATATATCCTGACCTCCTGAGGGTGAATTATCCTACAGAAAGTCTTTTATACACCATGAATTCTCAGAAAGTCATTATGTTAAGGTCGTTGTAACGCATTTAGTATATTTTCGTGTTTAGTGTGCAATGAAGCTCAGTTTGCTCTCAGCTATCGTAGAGTACGTACTCTGTGTACCTACTCTACGAGCTACGACTGTTAAGGCCCAATGTATGGAGCAGGAATCGCCGATTAATGAAATGTAAGTATAGACTGCCTGCAACTTTGGATAAATCTTTAAACGCGTTTTTCTCGAAACTACTTTTTCCAAAACGTCTGACGTGATTTCTCAAGTTCTAATGAACCGATTAACTTGAAATTTGGCGTGGAACTTCTTTATATACCCTTCTATATATACCCTTTAGTTGTACATATGTAGAGACTGCAGTAAGTTCTTGCATGTCTACTTCAGTAGCCCTTTTCGATCCATAATACTCGAAAGTGCGATGTGATTAAAAAATGAAAATGAATATCTAAGGTCCCTTTGACATTGTTAAAATCGATTTCTACTGAATAAATTTCTCACATTTACTAAAGCTCTGCCGAAAATCGGTAAAGATCTATCAATTACTTTCGGTAAAAGTCCGTAACAAGCATTGATTACCATATTTCCTATCTGGTCTGGTGTAAATCCTAACATTTTCCGGTATTTGGGCTTTTATGGTAACACATTGTAATACATACACATTTTTATTTATTTATGATAATTTATTGAGGAAAATTTAATATAAATCTTACAAAAATGAATGACATTTAATATTTACAAAAATAATATGACAAACAAAAACAAGTAATCTAGAGTCTAGACATTCAATAAAATCAATCAAAATAAAAATAAAAATAAAAATTCAGTGTCTATTTATATATCAGTATTAATGGCTGCAAGTTACAAAATGTTTCGCATTTGCTTTTTCATATTTTCCTAGCATAGAGAGTATGCAAACTGAATAGATTGCAATTTATTTTGAGTTCTTTGTTATTTTGTTTTAATATGTATGAAGATGAATGGATGACAGAATAGTAAGGAATTGCACTTTTAAAGAAGTAATACCAGCAAGACTTAAGGTGAGGTGACTTAGATACAAGTGAATAGAGTTAACATGTACAATGAAATGAAATGACGAAGTATGTAATGTATTCGAAAGAGTAAACATTCTTGTTTTAACGCCAAAACCATTAAAAAAAAATAAGAAAAGATAATGTAGGTATGTATAGAGGTATTTTCGGAAAAATAAGTATTGAACTATTTTGTTTAAATTAACTCTTAAATAAAATGTTATTTAATCAGATGTCAAGGTGTTTTGTCCGATAATGTCCTTTTAGTCTAAAATGATTTCTATGACTTTGTGATGTGTGGGTGGTGTTTTTTTTTCCTTTAAATTTAGAGAGCAAAATGCCACGCCTTCTTGGTTGATTGGATAAACTTTTATTTCTTAAGATTGATTAATGTGTCAGGTATTTCATTCAGGAAGTTCTGAAATGAAAAATAAAATATGTAATTAAATATTTAACAAAAACAATTTAAAAAAACAAATAAACGAAAGCAGCCTATTGAAAGCGACGTTCAACCTATAGGAGACTAAAAACAACGTATTGGAAACACTATGCAAATGGCTTTTCGCAAATCTAGGCAATAATATGAAAAGAGTAATACTCATGCATGAGGAACGATCTTTCAAAAGTCCGTTCAACTACTTGCATACGGCGACGACATTGACACCATTGAACAACAGCGGGCTGTCACCGGTTCGCTTGCGAGTATAGAAATGGAAGCGGCTAAAATGGGTTTAGCGTTAAACGAGGGCAAAACAAGGTGTCAGGGTAAACAGAATAATAAGGCATGCTAACTGAACACCCTTAATTCGATATTTTCTTTGGATGCTGACGTCACATTATATCGAGCATCTGACAAGCAGTTTTTTTTTTTTCGGATATAATTATGTTTATTGTATAAATTCAGCTTTGAAAATAGTGCGCTGTGCTGTTGTGGGATATAAGAATGGCCCCCACAAAAAAGTTGTGAGAAAAAACTAAGATTTCACTCTTTTCTAAAAGATCAAAAAATTGTATCAGCAAATGCCTTGGAATGTTCTGATTTTATAAAAGTCGTTAATGATTGGTTCGACGTATTTAACTCAAAATGTCCGCCCAGCGACTCAAGAGCAAGGGTCAAGGCGTTCGGATTGGCTCCAGAAGTACAATGTAACATAGTCAATTCCATTTCGTTTGAATTTATCTGTATCCAATATTGCATAATATGAATTTAAGGCTTCGCTTTTTTATAAGATTTTATCTTACGGTGTAAGCTACTCGAATTGAATAGCTAAATAAATATTGTAAATATTCTAAAAAAAGAGTGAATTAATGCAGATCTCCTACTCGTCGTTCATTACTGCCTTTTCAAAAGGGAATTCAGTTGAACAACGAATCACTGTCTCTATTTTTAGAATATGTTAGATTTAGGCATACTATAACGTACATCTTAATATATAAAAACGTTTGTGCGTATGTACGTCCGACTTATACGGCTGAATCACTGAAGCTATCCACCTTATATTCACACCATATGTTCGTGTGGTGCTCCGGATGGTTTTTTTTTATGTAAGAGCCTCCTAAGTGGCCTTGAGGTCGCTTTTTCAAAATTCTTATTTAGGGACCGATTTGGCTCAAATTCACACCATATAATATTTAAATAAAAAAAAATTCGTTGGTAAAATTTGGACCCGATATGTGGCGCTGGGGTGCAGATATTTACGAAAATGTAGTTTTCCCCGTATAGAATTTTCATATCAACTATATAATATTTAAATGGAATAATATAGTTTGGTGTAATCACAAAAACTTCCCACAGGTAGCGTTGGCAATTACCTGTCATGTGAGTAAAGTGACTGTTTGCGTAAACGGGCGAAGCCGGGCGGATCAGCTATCTATATACATAGAATTGAATCGTGGTTTGTTCAGATGCTTAAAACTTGAAAATGACTGGACCAAATTGGATACTTTTTTCTGCGTAATTGCTACGCGAAGATTTAGGACAAAAGAAAATTTAGAAAAACCAAAAGAAAAAGCGGGAAATCGAAAAAATCATAATTTGGGTTTTCTATGTGAATTTAGAATTTTTTTTTTAATTTTTTTTTTATGTATTGAAAAAAAGGCAAACAACGCACAGCAGAAAGACAGACAGATAGACAGACAGATAGACAGGCAGATAGACAGACAGATAGACAGACAGATAGACAGAAAGATAGATAGACAGATAGACAGACAGACAGACATGGACAGACAGGCAAATAGGCAGACAGAAAGGTAAATAGATAGATAGATAGATAGATAGATAGATAGATAGATAGATAGATATATAGACAGACAGACAGACAGAAAGAAAGACAGACAGACCGACAAGCAGAAAGACAGACAGATATACAGATAGACATTCAGGCAGATAGACAGGCAGATAGGTAGATAGATAGACAGACAGACAGATAGACATTTCATTTTGATTTTTGTACATTAATGAAATTAATTCATTTTAAGTATTTATTTCACTTTAATAAAAAAGTGAATTTAATTTAGCTTATAAGTTGACACAACATTAATTTATTAGTTCTGAGGCGGTACGAAGTTCGCCGGGTCAGCTAGTATATTATAAAAAATAGACTTAATCAAGACGGCTTTGAACGTTTTTTTAGTGTAATTAGGTGGAAAATATATCCCACAGCAAGTAACTCATTTGAAACTCCACCAGAGGAAGGACAAGATAAAGATATATGTATCATTGTTGGAGTTTGAGGAGTTAAAAGAAGTTTCTCTTCAAAACCTCGCCGGATATTATATTAAAAAAGTGCAATTATAATATCTACATCGGCTCCTCTTCCAGTAAGCTATAATATGATAAGCTGTCCGAAGGTGGGCTTCAGAAACCAAACCAACATGTTTTTATATATCTCAATAAGGAACATCTGTTCACAACAAATAACTTCATAGATACGCACTGAAAAAAAGCAGAATCAGTACCTTTAGACATAAAAGCAAAAAAGTTATTTTTCAAATGTAGGATGTATTTTAGAATCAAGCATTTAAATAATGTCCATACAAATGTGAAAAAAAGAAAGTTAATTAAAACCATTTTATGAAATTAATAAAGAAACTTTTTCATCCATCCCTGAAATCGGTATATCGTGACGTCACATATCAAGCGTCAAAAGTGAGTTGGCATACCTTGTATATCTGTTTATCCTCAAAGGTGTACGTTGTCAACGAAAAAGGGACACTCAACCAGTGCTCCCACTAAGGAAAAAATTACCGTAGCAAAGCGTAGCAAAACTCAAAAAGTCCATAATATGCCGTTTTTCATGGACAACAAACTAAAAACCACTTAGTTCTTTGTTAAAAATAAACCGATTTTGAAGGACTTGTATAGTTGGTATATTAAAACAATTCCAATACCAGTCCGATTCCAGTCAAATTTAAACACATCCGAAGAAATGTATAGTATACGTATACTGCCTATGTAGGGTACGATAGAAACATAAGTTGGTGTCGTAGAAGTGAATAGTAATAAAAAAATAGTTAATTTAATTTTTTTTTTGATTTGTAATTGTGCTTGTGAGAGGTTATTCCAAATTCTTGTTGATATCTCGCGTTTAAAAGAAGCGTTGCAAAATTGAGGTATTTAGGGAGAGTGCCTAGCAGAGTAGCAAGTTCGACTTTTTTAAAAATCGCGTAGCAGTTTTGCTACGATCGTAGCAAAGTGGCAACGCTGCACTCAACATCAACGAATTGGACAGTGCGTCACAATAGACAGCTACAGCTTGGAGGTAGTAAAGGACTTTGTCTACCTCGGCTCTGCCATAACATCAAAAAATTACATCGCGTCGGAAATCAAACGAAGGATTACTCTTGCCCACCGCTGTTTCTTTGGGCTAAGAAGGCAATTGAGTAGTAAAGCCCTTCATCTATTATTTAACTAGCTGACCCACGTCGAAAACGACGAACATTTTTAAAGAGCTTAGTGGGCAAAAGTATATGTATATAACAGTGTGAATTATATTTACCAATAAAAGCTCAGTGTAGTTAGAAGATTCAATGCCTACCTCTGAAGATAAATAATTCGCTATTCATATGTGCTCGTATATTTCTTTCGTGTGCTTTTAAGCGCCGCGCCATATAAACTGAGTTTGAATTCATAGAATAAGCTATAACGCAAAGTTGAATTGGGAGAAATGAAAGAAATCAAAAGACAACAACAGCACCATCATCGGCTGGGCCCACAACATTACCGTGTTCTTTTTTTCGACATTCCCTTCTGGTGCAAATCATGCTTTCGTTGTATGCGAGGCAGATTTTGAATATGAAAACGATAGAAATTTAATTCAATCAAAACTCAATCAATCTTATGTGCCCACTTTAAGCCCCATTATTGGCTGTAGCTAAATAAATATTTTTGAAAATTTCGTTGCACTTTTGAATAATTTGTTGTTTATAAGATGGATTGTTTTCTTTTCTTAACCTAACCTAATTCATATGCATGCATTCACTTTCATACCGAATTGAATTGCAAGAGGAGCAAACACGTTGACGTTCTTTTCACATTACATCGGAGTTCTTATTGCTTTTTCACTTTTAAACGGTTACTATATGAAAATCGGTAATACCAATCGACTGAGCAATATCCGAAAATTACCCAATTTTAGAAAATCGGTTAAAAAGTCAAGTACCGTTGTACAACTTTTAAGGCAAAAACCTGGTATGGCATTTGATAGCATGTGTCTAGGTTAACCTAAATATGAAATTTTAACAAAATCGATGGAGCTGTTTCCGAGAAAATCTGTTTTTTTTTTTAAATCGATCCCAAATGAAGTATAGATACCTTAATTTTTGGGGTTAAAATGAAAATTCCAAATTAGCCTTGCGGTGTAGTCCCACGGACCCCAGATATGAAGTTTCAAGCAAATCCGCCTAGCCGTTTAAGCTACAGTCCGAGATACAGCCGTGTTTACAGAATGAGCGTTAATGCTTTATTATATAGTATGATTTGGAGTGATGTTCGAAACAGACAAGCGGGTCTCATTTCATCTCTCTTCCATGATTCATCTTATCCCAGGATTATCTGGATTCCTGCACAGTTCTTCCCTGGCTGTGATTCCTCGGATCAATGCTACTACCCATGGCAATGTTTCTCGATTTTATTCTTAGAATTTTTTCTCCGTGCAGAACCCATCGGCCCTGGGTAAGAATCGAACCTACAATATCTATGTACATGGAGTGATAAGCTAGCGAAATATGCATTAGACAACCGATGTCGGGCTGTTCATCTTAAGTAACGTTATATATGTACGTACATACATACATATATTTCTCAAATTAAATATAAAATGCTCAACCAAAAATATATACATACATACTTTAATAAAATGAACAACTTTATTTAAACTTACGTATGAAGGCGGAGAGTAGTCCGAGCCACCGAAATCAGCCCACTTCGAGATATTAATTGATGGAATTACTCCACTCTTGCAGGGCACCCTTGGATTGCTATAAATAGAGATTCATATTTTTTATATGAAACGACTTCGGTTCGGTTCCACTTACATTTCATGATCAGGTAGCACCATGGGATAAATTTGGACTGTGTCTATTAAATCTGTATTATCGCAAATCAGACGAGAAAGTTTCGCCTTTCTAATTTCCTGCAATTGCTCGGGAGTAAATGAAGACGGCTGATTTGGTAATTCGTACCAGAAACGATCACCACGTCGAACGTAACTCATTTGGGTTGCGATTACACAGGCGAAAGTGGGACCCAACATTGAGCCGGGCAGTGACTTCTCCGAAACGCCGCCAGACCATAAATCAATATCAGCTGGATGTCTGAAAGTATCAAAGTACACATACGTCAATCAATTGCAAATGATATAAAAAATAAAAAAAAAAAACTCACTCAAAGATACTCTGGTAACGAACAATCGTCTCATTTGGCATTGAACCGAACATCTCCTCCCACGTGTTGGAGGTCGGCAGACCGCAGAACTTTCTGAACTCCATGTAGCCGGGCAAACCGAACTCACGACCGCGCTGCATGTTAAACGCCACCAAGTCCATGCCGAATCTAGCACCTTCCTTTTTGAATAAATGATTCGTGACTTCTTGCGTGATTGAGTCATCCATAGCTTGAGCAACTTGATTCATCAGTCCCATGAAGTATTCATCCAGAACACCCGCGCGATACAAATCGTATGGGCGACGAATCAGATCTGACAATCTCTTTGAGGCAATAAATTTGTGCGCCTTGGACCAGCGTTCCACTGCCGTTGGCAGCAGTGAGTGGCCGAAACGGAAGGCAGCACCAGCGAAAGCGTCAATAATGCCAGGGTTGACTTTGGCGTCATAGCCGTCCCAATAGCCGTCTTTTTGGAGTACCAAACCGAATTTTTCCATAATCTCTTTGCCCAGCAGAATTGGCAGGAACTCGTTGAATGTAACATGTTGTACGATGGCGATGTTGATGCGACGTGATTCCTGGAATAGTGTTTCATCGTCCCAATGATTGTTGATCTCGGCCAGGCTGGTGGACAGGCGATTGTGTTCGCGTGCCATAAGTGTGTGCATGCAGGTGAGGACAAGCTGTTCGTTAACACGGATTTCACCACCTTCGAAGCAGTACATGCTTTTGTTGGGTCTGGTGCAACCTTCGTCCGGGATGTCAAGTTTCAATGGAAGCAAATCTTTTAAGCCGTACTCCTGGAATACTGGATTCATTCGCATGAGACCACCATAACCAGTTCGAAGTTTGCGAGCGAATTTCTCGTGCACTCCATAAACGGTATTCGCATCAATTACGCCCGTAAGTGTGTTGAATTGTGAACGGGAGCCTGTAAGCAAATCGATATTAAATATTAACAAAGTTAATATAGACGTTAGTTAGCTGTTTTTAAAAGTGTTAATCTGTACCATGACTGGCCGGGAGCTGCCAAAGTGCAATAGTGAACTGAATTCTTCATTCAAAAAATTACTGCAACTAAGTTATACTACTTATGAAGCAATTTTTCTATCACGAAATATAAACGTTTGGCAGGTTACTTTCCAATGAAAGATCCTGCATGTTCCGCAATTTAGACGCAGTTAATCCTTATCTCGCCAAGTCGAAAGGTTTTGTTCTTTGTAGTCGGCGCAATAAATTGCTCTCATCCAAAATAAGTAGGACTGTATTATTAACATGTCCGATTAGTCGGTTTCTATGTTTTCGCGCGAAGCTTCTAGTTTCAGCTTCGGTTGTCGGAATTCCGAGATCCCTGTGGATATCGTCGTTTCTAGCATACCACGGTGCTTGGACAATTTCTCTAAGCACTTTATTTTGAAAGGTCTGTAAAATATTGGCATTTGTTTTCTTGGTACAACCCCAAAGTTGTATACCGTAGGTCCACACCGGCTTTAGCACTTGCTTGTATAAAAGCAGTTTGTTCTCGGTACTGAGGTGGGAATGTTTCCCGATCAACCAGTACATTTCTCTATATTTGATATCTAGTTCTTTGCGTTTCATTTTCACGTGTGAATTCCACTTCAACCTTGCGTCGAGTGTCATTCCCAGGTATTTGGCTTCATTTGCAAAGGGTATTCGGGCCAAATTTATAAAAATTGGCAAGTCATTAATTTTCCTATAAGTGAAATTCACGTGAACAGATTTAGTTCCATTAAGGGCGATCCACCAGTCCCTCGTCCATTCATTTACTTTATTTAATGCGTTTTGCAGTTTGGCAGTCGTTTCCTCGATTGTTTTACCTACCGCTAGGATAGCGGTGTCGTCGGCAAACGTAGCAAGGATAGTGCCATCTTCTTTCGGTATATCACGAGTATATAACAGATAGAGAAGCGGCCCCAGAACGCTTCCTTGCGGTACGCCGGCCAAAATTTCTTTGAGCTCTGAGTATTCGTTTCCATTTCTAACACGGAAGAGTCTATTCCCGAGATATGAATTCAAAATCTCGTATAGGTTTGCGGGAAGTACTTGTCGTAGTTTGCATTTCAAGCCATCGTGCCACACCTTATCAAAGGCTTGCGAGACGTCAAGAAATACGGTTGAGCATATCTTTTTTTCTTCTAGTGCTTTTTCGATTACGTTAGTAATTCTATGCACCTCGTCAATCATCGAATGCTTACTTCTCAACCCAAACTGGTGGTCGGGTATTAGATTATTTTCTTCTATAACCGGTTGGAGACGCCTTAGTAATATCCTCTCGAAAATTTTGGATATGACTGGAAGAAGCGATCCCATCAAAAACATAACTGTAAAAAGGGCCAAGTTCCTACTTATAGAAAATGTATGCAAATGTATGAAAAAAAGTGGTGAGATAACAGCGGCCAAAGTCTTGCAGAACTTTATTATAGAGGTAAGATAGATGAGTAAGTTGAAGCCTTATGCCTAGAATTGATAAAACGTATCTATAGAAACTTCAAACTTGGCCGCGTTTGAAAGTTTCAGAAATGTGTAACAACTACTAGACCTGCAAATGGAATGGTGTTTCATCGTGCGTATAAAGCACAATAATAGCGTTTACATTTGTACATGTACATAACATAATTATGTACCTATGTATAATAGCATAATATTCCTTGAACTCAAGTTTTATTTCAACGCGGCCAAGTTTAAAGTTTCTATAGATACGTTTTATCAATTCTAGGCATAAGGCTTCAACTTACTCATCTATAATACCTCTATAATAAAGTTCTGCAAGACTTTGGCCGCTGTTATCTCACCACTTTTTGTCATACATTTGCATACATTTTCTATAAGTAGGAACTTGGCCCTTTTTACAGTTATGTTTTTGATGGGATCTCACTTCTTTTTGTTGAGTTTTTAAAAGCCTAGTGATATTTTTTTTTAATTTTAGGCAAATCTTGTCTATAATTACTTCTCAGTCGGTTGTATTCGATGTTCGATGATAGCTGTTTTTTGAGCGTTGATATTATTAAGATCTAAATTGATTAAATTGACCCCATCTTCACCCTAGAGAGTACAACAGAGGCTTGGCCACACGAGAAAACAGTAAACTTCTTGGCTCTTATGGATAGTTTTAAACGGTAAGGCGTTTACCGTCATAGGTGTACGCCTTAGGCTCTTTCCAGTGTTCGACTACATACTGCACAATATTTGATCTGACTCTACGTCTACGTGTATAGGTACTTCCTTTTGATAGCTAAAATTTTCGTTATATAAAACTGTCAATAATTTGAACATTTTGCCAGGTCCACTCCCTATCCCCACACCACAGATCCAATTTATCGAGTCGAGCTCGAGAGTCGATTGTATTTCTTTTGAACTGGTTAGTAAATTGGGTTCGTGGGCACCGTAGCGCAAGTGGTTAGTGCGTCGGACTACTGAGCCAGCGGTCTTGGGTTCGAATCCCGCCGCAAACACCTAAAAGTTTTTCACAGTGTCCACCTCTTTCGAATGTCTGACAAGCATCAAAGAGTATCATTTGTCACGATTGAGCTTCTCAACTCGCCGTTCGGAGTCGGCAAAAAATTGTAGGTCCCCTCCATTCGTGCAAAAATATAACACGCACACACAAATGGTTGCGAGAAGCAGGCCCAGGTTCACCTCGAACTGTAGCGCCAACTAAGTAAGTAAGTAAGTAAATTGGGTTCATCCGGAGTCGGACGAATATGCAATGCAAATGAGCAGAGAAGAGCACCTCTCCAATCTTATTGAGCTAGAGTAGGACGACACGATGACGGTGCAAAAGGCATCACTGTGATCGATAGACTCACTCTCACACTCAGTTTGCCATTTGCCATTTGCCATTTGCCAAATATCAGTTATACCAATACCAACCAATCCATATGAAAATGAATACGTTTTGTGAGAGAATATACATATACATATACATAATTTATATAATATACATATACATACTGCGTTCATCGTCACATTTTTGAGTATCATTTTCATTGTATATATAATATAAGAAGTAGCAAGTCTATATATTAGTATATTACTTGAAGGGGAGGTTGTCCTTGTCGTATAAAATACATTTGGTCAGAGAATTCACCACGTTTATGGTTAGCTCTCACTAAAATGTGCATTTGTGTATGTATTTGTGGGTAAGTTTCACACTTTTGTAGTGTATATATAATGTATAATACACAGGGGTTTGTTTTTATTATAATATATTATATTATTATATTATTATTATATATAATATAAGAAGTAGCAAGTCTATATATTAGTATATTACTTGAAGGGGAGGTTGTCCTTGTCGTATAAAATACATTTGGTCAGAGAATTCACCACGTTTATGGTTAGCTCTCACTAAAATGTGCATTTGTGTATGTATTTGTGGGTAAGTTTCACACTTTTGTAGTGTATATATAATGTATAATACACGGTGGTTTGTTTTTATTAATTTAAACGATTTGCAAGTTAATAAATAAGAGTTTTTTATTTTTTCCTTTATACACACTATAAATGCTACTTACATCCCAAATTTCAAGTCTCTAGGTCTGCTGGAAGTACCATATACATTTTGATGATCGTTGTGTCAGCTACGAAAATTACGATTTTCGGAGCTCAATATTTCTTAAAGTATAATAGGTGCAGACTTGAAACTTGGAATATGATCTAGCATAGCGCTCTTCTACTAGCAGCCAGAAAATGAGGCTCCCAGTGACTTAGGAAGCTGAATTATAAAGGTAGGTAAATAGCCGCGAAGCGCTTCGGGTAAAGAGTACTGGTAGTGCCGCGTGGAACTTGGCGGTCCACTACCGTGCACCCAGATATTGGTCTGTATGATTTTACTTCATATGACGGTTTTCCTGGTTTTAAAACCATTATGACTTCCGCAACTTTCCATTGGCTCGGCACGTGTTTTAATCTGAGTGCAGCATTTATAATATGGAGAAGCATAATTAATGCTTTTCTAGGTAAGGCTTTGAGAATTTCTCCGGTAATCAAATCATAACCAGGAGCTTTCTTAGGTTTTAGTTTCGCGATCTCACGTTCGAGTTCTCTAAGCGTCGCAGATCTGCGCGTTAAATCGTCAGATAGTGGAACTACCATCCTTGTGATGTTGATGTTGTCATGAATCACTTGACCAACCTTCGGTTTAAAGGTTTCTTCCAAATGGGCGGCAAAAATATCCGCTTTTTCTTTATCTTCCCTTGCCCATTCATTTTGATTTATTTTAAGTGGCGGCGCAGGGATTTTGGGCCTTTTGGTGCCTTTTACGGCTTTCCAAAGGGAATAATTGGAATCTTTTTTCGCTGTTAAATTTTCAAGGTAAGAGCCTATCGCACGATTTTTAAAATCCTTAATGCTATTCTTTAACAAATTGCAAAGACGATTCAGATATGTTTTATGCTGTGGAGCACGACTCTGTTGCCATCTTTTACGCGCTTTTCTTTTTTCTCTGATTAATTCTTTTATTTCAGAAGGATATAGTAGACCGTATTTGTCCGGCGTTTTTCTTGGATTGGGCGTATTATTCCAAGAGGCGAGCTGTACTATCTCAACGAATCGATCGACTTCAACCTCAAGTTTATAGGGTGTCGTAAGCGGTACGCTCAGTTCAACACTTACTTCGATTTCGTTCCTAAGGCCTTCCCAGTTAGTTGTTCTACCGGTTAATTTCGCCGGCTCTCGGTTATATAATAGTTTTTCGCTCAATGTCAAAATAATTAGGGAATGATCAGACGACAGATCAAAGCTTTCTTCAACTTTTATGTGGTTGTTAGATATTCCTTTCACCACGAAGAAATCGATCAGGTCAGGTATTTTGAAACTATCAGCTGGCCAGTAAGTCGGTTTGCCCGTCGAATGGAAATCACAACTGTACTCCATACCTGCCCCATAGAGCATTTTACCTTTTTGCGAGATGTATCTAGAGCCCCAGAACGTATGTTTGGCGTTAAAGTCGCCGCCAATAATGAAATTAGGTTTCAGCGATTTAAATAAGTTAGTAAAATCACTTTTTTCAAGCGCGGAACGCGGTGGACAGTAGATAGATGAGATTTTAATAGTACGCTGACTATTTTTAACTCGAATTGTGCACAGTTGCAGAGTTTCAAGCTCTATCTTTAGGTCTTCGCATTGTTCAATGCGAAGGAAGATCCGCCTCTCGCCCAAAGGGTGACAAGCGTGGTAATCAGTATAGCCTTTTATTTTTAAATGCGATTCCTTTTTACGTGAGTTTCAGAAATCAAGAAAATGTCAATATCTTTTTCTCGCATGAATATTTCCAATTCGTCAAGTTTTTGCAAAAGTCCGTTTGCATTCCAAGTACATATTTTTAACATTCTTTTTTCATTCATATTTTAGGTGAAGTACGCGTTTTCCGTGAATAACTCTCGAGCTTAACCAACCTATCGAGAATAATTTTATTTATTTTGCTTTGCTCTTCAAGTTTCGCGAGAATAATTGAGAAAACTTGAGAAGCAGGGTCTGTTGGGATTTCGAGGTTTTTTGATTTTTCGGATGCTGCAGCCTGGGCGCAGGTCTGCACTCCTGCTGTCCGAGGGCTATTACCCGATGTCTTTTCTAATGGCTTTTCATTATCGTTTATTTTAAGACCAGAAGTCAAGGGCTTTTCTGCTATCACCACCTTCTTCCGCTCTGAACCCGGTGGTTTTTGTTTGTTTACGTTCTCCTGGCCGATCTTACCATTTGCCTTATTTAGCGGTTTTATTATTTTATTTTGAGGCTTATGGCGTGTATCTCTTCGTTTTTGCAACTCCTTGGCTACTTCACAGCCTCTATAATTTGCCGGGTGCTTTCCCTTACAATTAGCACAGATTGCAGAGGCTTGCTTGTTTACTCGACAGTCTTGGGAGAGGTGATTTCCGGCGCATTTCACACACCGTGGTTCTTTTTTGCAATACGTTTGCGTATGATTGAATCCTTGGCAACGTTTGCACTGCGGAATTATTTTTAAATTTCTACGCATGGGCTCGATTTTGACCACAGTAGTATAGATTTACCAATTCTGGCACACAGGGAGCAGGGAGCCAGGAAGTGACGTCATCAAGAATAATAAACAAAGGGTTAAAATCATAAAAAACACGTGTTCTTATCGGGAATATCCATAAAAAAAGAGTGTTTATCGCATGTGGACAGGAAGTGACGTCATCAAGAATAATAAACAAAATGTTGAAAATGTATGTTTGAGAATACATATAACAAAATTGTTGGTAGATCACAGATCAATTTACATATATATCGATGATAAATCTGACGTAATCAATACTGAGAGGGGAGCGATGGTGAGGGGGTCTACTCATCCAGATGAGATTGTTTATTTTGACTGTTGGCTGAAATGGGGAAGCGGGGGCAAAACGGAGTTTAATGCTCATCCAGAATCCAAGGTCATTGTTATGTTATCTTATATATGTGTGTATGTATAATATGTCATTAGAATCCAAGGTCATCGAAGATCCATGTTTGTTTATTTTGTTTGGTAGCATAACTGGTGGGGTAGCGGGGGCAAGCGGGGTTTATGATCAGATTGTTTATTTTAGTCGTTGGCTGAAATGGGTAGAGGGGATAATACTCATCTAGATCAGATTGTTTATTCTGGTTGCTGATGAGAGGGGATGAACGGTTTCCAAGGTCTACTCATCCAGATCAGATAGGAGTGCTGACTACAATATTTCAAGGAAAATTATTTTGACGTAGAAATTGGTGGGGATATTCATGTTTCGTCATGTTTAAAAGTCTTGGTATCTTTATCTTTCGACCACATTTTTTTTCATGAAATTTGCTGACGGATATGAATATGTTGTTCATTTATCTTTTGTTTTCTATGGAATATACCTACGTTATTTTTGTTGTCTTTGCTGTTGCTCTCGTTCACTGACCATGATATTTTTATACAAAAATTGGTGCAGGAATATTCATGTTTCGACATGTTTAAAAGTCTTGGTCTCTTTATCTTTCGACCATTTTTTTTTAATGAAACTTGCTGTTGGACACAAATATGTTGTTTGTTTATCTTTTATTTGCTATAGGATATACCTATGTTGTTGTTGCTGTTGATATTGTCTTTACAGTTGCTCTCGGTCGCTGACTATGATATTTTTATACAAAAATTGGTGCAGGAATATTCATGTTTCGACAGGTTAAAAAGTCTTGGCTCTTTATCTTTCGACCATTTTTTTTATGAAACTTTCTGACGGACACGAATATGTTGTTTGTTTATCTTTTATTTTGTATAGGATCTACCTATGTTGTTGTTGTTGATGTTGTCTTTGCAGTTACTCTCGGTCGCTCACTATAATGTTCTTATACAAAATTTTGATGTAGAAATATAGTATTATCAATACACTATGATTTTTTTAATAGCCCTGTACACATACATGGGGACCGAGGTTGTGTTAGAAAGAGCTTTTTGTGTTCAGTACTACTACATAATACGATACTATAGACAAATACTTAAATTCATACAAAAAATGTCATCCATTATATAATTCACAGTCAATTCTTGCACTCGATATCATAAGACTCAGGTATGATATGGGAAGTTTTCAGTACGAACTTATACGTTGCGCTGAGTAGTCTACTAATAAAATCCGTTGAATATAATCGCAAAACTTTTGATTGTTCTATAAGAGCTTTATTGTTTGATTTATTGTGTGGTTTATTGTTTTTTTTAGAAAATTAAGTGTTTTATATGTGACATATGTGAAAAGGAATTTTCCTTAAATAAGAATCTAAGGAGACATGTTTTAAATGTACACTCAAAGAAACTGCGATGTGATATTTGTTATAAAACATTAAACAGAAGTGATGCTCTATTATATCATAATATAAAATATCATAATGTTCACTCAAATGAAAACATTACAACTTTAAATTTAAATGGCTCTAAAAAAATATCAGCTAAAGATAAACCAACTACTTCTTCAGTGTATTCCTCAAAGAGTATCAATACGAAAATATGTACAGATTGTGAAATAGATGTTCCAAAAGATAATTGGTCTTCACACATTAGAACGAATCTGCATAAACATAATAGTGCAAAACCATGTGAAACATGTGAAGAATTGCAAGTGGTTAAAAGCACATTTAATGACCGGATTCAGACATTAATATACGTGAACAAAAAAGAAGAAATAATAGAACCCAAAGCATTTTTAAAGGATTCTGAAAGTGTTATTTGTGAAAATTTAAAACATCTTTTAAATAAACATTCCTCTTTTAAATTTAATATGGAATTGTTTGGTGAATACATGAAAATAAATAAAAATGATGATGATATGCAAGTGTCAATAAAATCATTTCAATCAAAAATGTGTCTCGTACAGAATGAGGAAGAGTTAAAAATATTGTACGATAAAATGTGCTCGAACATTGTGGGAAAAATGGAAGAATTTCAAGAAAATGATAGTGGATGGGCATTAATAAGAATTATCCATATAGAGATAAATATGAATGAATATCGACCAATTAAAGGATCCCAATACATGGAACTTCCAAGTTTTTTATTAACTAAAAAAGCTTGTATTAATATACAAAATAATGATGAATATTGTTTTAAATGGGCGGTAGTCTCAGCAATAATACCATCAAATATTAATCCACAAAGAACTTCATCCTACGGTATAAATGATATAACAGAAAAAACAATTTTGCTTAAAAATGGAGTGTCACTAAAATTTGAAGATTTAGAATTTCCCTTCAAAATAAGTGATGTCAAAAAATTTGAACAATTGAATCCGAGCATAAGTGTTAATGTTTTCGGTTACGAGGAGGAAAATAATATGATTGTCGGACCTTACTATAACACGCCTGAAGAAAAACCAGCTCATATAAATTTGTTATTATTACAAGACATGGAACGATTCCACTATGTTTGGATTAAGAATATTTCAAGGTAAGAAAGTCTAATTTATTTTCATATCTACTTTATTATAACTTTTTTTTTTTGTTTTTTTGCAGATTAATAAATACTCAAATAAGAACGGATGGACATAAGGTTTTTATCTGTAATAGCTGCCTTCAATATTTTGGTAACGAATATAATTTTAATAAACATAAGTTAGAATGTAAGAAAATTGTTACTAAGATGCCAGACCCTGAAAAGGCAATTGTAGAGTATTATAATTATGAAAGACAGTTGGATGTACCATTTGTGGTATATGCAGATTTTGAATGTATCCTTAAAGCTGTAGATACTTGCATTCCAGAATCAAACATACCATCTACTACTATAGTTCAAGAACATGTTCCTTGTGCCTTTAGCTATTTTATAAATTGTTCATTTAACAGTTCATTGAATAGGTTTCGACTTTATAAGGGCTTAGATGCATCACGAAAGTTTATTGAGGTTTTAGTACAAGATGTGCAAGATATCAATGAAAAATATTTATCTATAAACAAACCGATGAATCCTCTTACAAAAGATGAAATCATATTCCATAATGAAAGTAAATGTTGTCATATTTGTAAACAAACTTTACATGGTAGTCGTGTAGCAGATCACTGTCATCTGACAGGTAAATACAGAGGACCAGCTCATAACAAATGTAATTTAAGATTTCAGATTGCAAAGTTTATTCCAGTATTTTTTCATAATTTCTCAGGCTATGACAGTCATTTATTCATTAAAGAATTTTCAAATATTCCAGGCAATATAAATGTGATTGCAGTAAATAAGGAAAGGTATATATCATTAAGAAAGACTATCCCACTTGAATTTTATAATTCAATTGAGATTCGATTCCTAGACTCTTTTAAATTTATGGCATCTAGTTTAGATGCCTTGGCTAAGAATTTGTCAAGAGAAGATTTTAAAATTGTTAGATCGATCTTCAAGTCTAATGAAGAATTCAACTTAATGACTAAAAAGGGAGTTTTTCCCTATGAATACATAAATTCGTGGGAACGATTAAGTGAAAAAAGTCTCCCACCGCTTGATAAATTCTTTAGTTCAATTAGCAATTCTAGTTGTACTGCAGAACAACATGATTTTGCAAAGACGGTATGGCAAACATTTAAATGTGAAAGTCTATTAGATTATTTAGAGTTATATTTAAAAACAGATGTCTTATTACTAGCCGATATATTTGAGAATTTTAGAAAAGTTTGCAGAAATATCTATGGGCTGGATCCCTGTCAATATTATACAGCACCTGGTTTATCATGGGATGCTATGTTAAAAGTAACAAAGATTAGACTTGAATTACTTACTGATATAAATATGTTTACGTTTGTACAAAGAGGTATTAGGGGTGGTCTTGTACAATGCTGTTGCAGACACTCCAAAGCTAATAATAAATATATGAGTGACTTTAAAAGTGAAGTAGCTTCTGAATACTTGACGTATTTGGATGCGAATAATTTATATGGTTGGGCAATGTCTCAAAGTCTACCGTATGGTAAATTCGAATGGATAGAAACTGATAATTTCAATGTATTCAATGTATCACCAAACTCTCCATCTGGCTACATTTTAGAAGTTGACTTGGAATATCCAGATCATCTTCATGATGAGCATAGTGATTTCCCATTTTGTGCAGAAAATAAAAAAAGCCCAAACGCGAAATTTAGTAAGCTCATAGCAGACTTGAACCATAAAACAAAGTATATCATACATTATAGAAACCTTCAACAGTGTGTTAAGCACGGAATGAAAATTTTAAAAATACATAGAATTTTAAGTTTCAAGCAATCATGTTGGTTAAAACAATACATCGATTTAAATACACATCACCGTAAATTGGCTAAAAATGAATTTGAAAAGAATTTCTTTAAATTATTAAATAATGCTGTTTATGGTAAAACGATGGAAAATGTTGATAAACGAAAAGATATAAAGATAGTAACAAATTGGGAAAGTTGTGGAAAACATTTAGGTGCTCGAGCTTGGATAGCGAAACCAAACTTTCATAGTTCTACTCAATTTACAGACAATATGGTTGCAGTTCAAATGAGTCGCGTTCATGTAACTTACAACAAACCGATTTATTTAGGTTTTACTGTACTCGATTTATCAAAATGGAAGATGTATGATTTTCATTATGAATACATGAAACCAAAGTATGGTGACAATTTAACTTTAAATTATATGGATACTGATTCTTTTATATATTCTATCAAAACTGAAGATTTCTATAAAGATATACTGGATGATATTGATATGAAATTTGATACATCAGATTATCCCACTGATAATCGATATAATATTCCAAATAAAAATAAAAAGATAATCGGGATGATGAAAGATGAGATGAATGGTGAAATTATTAGAGAATTCGTTGGGCTTCGATCTAAAATGTATTCCATAGATATCGAAAAAAGAAAACAAATTAAAAAAGCTAAAGGTGTTAAGAAAACAGTACTAGATGGTATGAATATTGATGATTATAGAGATTGTTTATATAAAAAGAAACTTTTCTATGGAAATATGTTTAAAATTAGGTCAAAGATTCATAACATATATACACAATGTATTAATAAACTAGCACTAAGTTATATAGATGATAAGAGATATATAATGGAAAATGGTGTTAATACACTTGCCTGGGGTCATAATATTATAAAAGAATAGTGTTATTATATAGGTTAGTTCAAAGATAAATACGTATAATATAGTTATAAAATAAAAAAATTAAATGTAAATTAAATATTCCAAGTTTACAATGTCCTAGTACCGCTCTTTATAAATGATAAAAAAAAAATGTTTATAAAATAAATACTAAACAGAAGACTGTATGTTTTTATTTTCAGTCCATTTCGCTTTTGTTGTTGCTGTTCTTTTTTTCAGATATTTTTACCATACCATTCGTCTTTTATTATGAACTGCATGTTTACTGAACGAATAAAGAAATGTAATATTTGATCATCAAGATGGATTTACGAATGGAAGATCTACTTCAACGAATCTGGTACTTTTTTAAAACTATGTCGTGAATCATTTCAAACTTGATAGGCAAACTGATGTAATTTTTACTGCAAAAGTCTTCGATAAAGTTAGTCATCGTACCCTTACTCAGAAACTATCGAATATAGGATTCCATTCTACCCTGCTTAGTTGGTTTAAGCTTTGAGTGATACATACTCGTAGTTGGTAGGGTTCAATATGTTAAAATTGATGATTATCTTTCGGCTCCTTTTAGAGTTACATCTGGTATTCCTTAAGGGAGTCACCTTGCGTCATGACCAGATATACTCGATATTCTATCGTTTTATAGCACTTTCTTGTTACGGCTGCAGTCTCTGCACCAACCGAAATATAAATATCTACGGCAACTTGTAAAATCCATTCATGGAATACAATGAATTTTCAAATTATTGTGAAATTATTGCACCTTCCGAAGCAAAACGAAACTCAGTGTTTATATTTGATGATGTAGCTTGTGATAAACAAAACAACATTCGAGAATATGTTTGTATGGGATGACACAACGATGTGGATAGTTTCTACTTATGTCAATTTTATACACGCATACCAAAACATTTGTTTCGAGACAACGCAAACTACATAGTTATTTTCAAGCAAGACGAGCTAAATCTGAATCTGATCATATAAATTCCGATACGACATTCAATCAGTTTAAAGAACCGTGCACAAACTGTTGGAAAGATGCATTATTTCTAATGGTCATCAACGACCTCCCACTAGTCTTCAAATATTCTGAGTGTCTTCTTTTTGCCGATACTCTTAAATTATTTCGCTCCATTAAATCTGAATATGATTACGATTTATTATATCAAGATGTCGCCGCGGTCAATGATTGATGTGAACGGAATCACCTCCTTCTAAACGTTTCTTATTATCCTGCTTACTGCAATCCGCTATCCGCTAACTGCTATCTGTAACCGACCGGTTAGCAACCGCCCTGTTTGAAACCGACCTGTTTGGAACCGACCTGTTTGGAACCGATCTGTTTGAAACCGACCTGTTTGGAACCGACCTGTTTGGAACCGACCTGTTTGGAACCGCCCTGTTTGGACGCGCATGCCACATATTCGTATGTATGTCTGTACATATGTATATCGGTGTTTTTGTTTTGTTTATTGGATGAAGGAAGTAAAACGGGGTGTGAGTAATTAGTTGTGGCGCCATATGAGTGAGAGCGAGAGGAAAGATGTGCGAGTGGTTTATATTTGTTGGTGGAGAGGGAAACAATGGTGAGAGGGGGGTGAATGATTTCCTGGGTCTGGTTTCCTGGGTGTACTCATTCAGATCAGATTGTTTATTTTGGCTGTTGGCTGAAACGTGTACTCATCCAGATCAGATAGTTTATTCTGAGTGGGATATTCATGATCAATAAGTTATTGTTTTGGCTGATAATGGTCAAGCGTATGATCATCAGGTATTCAAGACCATTGTTTATATATTTCTAATATCAAAATTTAATCCAATGGCCCATAAATTCTTATTCTATATTTAGTCCAAATCAATAACTCTTCTTTATTGTTGGGCAAGCGAGCAAGATATCGCATGTTGTTATTTGGACAGTACACTCTAAGCATTTCTCTATTTCCATGATACTTTTTCTGATGACTGTATACTGTAAGTAATATTCATTCAGATCAGCTTGTTTATTTTGGTTGTAGACTGAAATAGACCCAGGAAACCAGACCCAGGAAATCATTCACCCCCCTCTCACCATTGTTTCCCTCTCCACCAACAAATATAAACCACTCGCACATCTTTCCTCTCGCTCTCACTCATATGGCGCCACAACTAATTACTCACACCCCGTTTTACTTCCTTCATCCAATAAACAAAACAAAAACACCGATATACATATGTACAGACATACATA
This sequence comes from Brachyopa scutellaris, assembly GCA_949775065.1. Lineage (NCBI taxonomy): Eukaryota > Metazoa > Arthropoda > Insecta > Diptera > Syrphidae > Brachyopa > Brachyopa scutellaris. Next base: position 56,469,202 of record OX459114.1, read on the forward strand.
CGAATATGTGGCATGCGCGTCCAAACAGGGCGGTTCCAAACAGGTCGGTTCCAAACAGGTCGGTTCCAAACAGGTCGGTTTCAAACAGGGCGGTTGCTAACCGGTCGGTTACAGATAGCAGTTAGCGGATAGCGGATTGCAGTAAGCAGGATAATAAGAAACGTTTAGAAGGAGGTGATTCCGTTCACATCAATCATTGACCGCGGCGACATCTTGATATAATAAATCGTAATCATATTCAGATTTAATGGAGCGAAATAATTTAAGAGTATCGGCAAAAAGAAGACACTCAGAATATTTGAAGACTAGTGGGAGGTCGTTGATGACCATTAGAAATAATGCATCTTTCCAACAGTTTGTGCACGGTTCTTTAAACTGATTGAATGTCGTATCGGAATTTATATGATCAGATTCAGATTTAGCTCGTCTTGCTTGAAAATAACTATGTAGTTTGCGTTGTCTCGAAACAAATGTTTTGGTATGCGTGTATAAAATTGACATAAGTAGAAACTATCCACATCGTTGTGTCATCCCATACAAACATATTCTCGAATGTTGTTTTGTTTATCACAAGCTACATCATCAAATATAAACACTGAGTTTCGTTTTGCTTCGGAAGGTGCAATAATTTCACAATAATTTGAAAATTCATTGTATTCCATGAATGGATTTTACAAGTTGCCGTAGATATTTATATTTCGGTTGGTGCAGAGACTGCAGCCGTAACAAGAAAGTGCTATAAAACGATAGAATATCGAGTATATCTGGTCATGACGCAAGGTGACTCCCTTAAGGAATACCAGATGTAACTCTAAAAGGAGCCGAAAGATAATCATCAATTTTAACATATTGAACCCTACCAACTACGAGTATGCATCACTCAAAGCTTAAACCAACTAAGCAGGGTAGAATGGAATCCTATATTCGATAGTTTCTGAGTAAGGGTACGATGACTAACTTTATCGAAGACTTTTGCAGTAAAAATTACATCAGTTTGCCTATCAAGTTTGAAATGATTCACGACATAGTTTTAAAAAAGTACCAGATTCGTTGAAGTAGATCTTCCATTCGTAAATCCATCTTGATGATCAAATATTACATTTCTTTATTCGTTCAGTAAACATGCAGTTCATAATAAAAGACGAATGGTATGGTAAAAATATCTGAAAAAAAGAACAGCAACAACAAAAGCGAAATGGACTGAAAATAAAAACATACAGTCTTCTGTTTAGTATTTATTTTATAAACATTTTTTTTTTATCATTTATAAAGAGCGGTACTAGGACATTGAAAACTTGGAATATTTAATTTACATTTAATTTTTTTATTTTATAACTATATTATACGTATTTATCTTTGAACTAACCTATATAATAACACTATTCTTTTATAATATTATGACCCCAGGCAAGTGTATTAACACCATTTTCCATTATATATCTCTTATCATCTATATAACTTAGTGCTAGTTTATTAATACATTGTGTATATATGTTATGAATCTTTGACCTAATTATAAACATATTTCCATAGAAAAGTTTCTTTTTATATAAACAATCTCTATAATCATCAATATTCATACCATCTAGTACTGTTTTCTTAACACCTTTAGCTTTTTTAATTTGTTTTCTTTTTTCGATATCTATGGAATACATTTTAGATCGAAGCCCAACGAATTCTCTAATAATTTCACCATTCATCTCATCTTTCATCATCCCGATTATCTTTTTATTTTTATTTGGAATATTATATCGATTATCAGTGGGATAATCTGATGTATCAAATTTCATATCAATATCATCCAGTATATCTTTATAGAAATCTTCAGTTTTGATAGAATATATAAAAGAATCAGTATCCATATAATTTAAAGTTAAATTGTCACCATACTTTGGTTTCATGTATTCATAATGAAAATCATACATCTTCCATTTTGATAAATCGAGTACAGTAAAACCTAAATAAATCGGTTTGTTGTAAGTTACATGAACGCGACTCATTTGAACTGCAACCATATTGTCTGTAAATTGAGTAGAACTATGAAAGTTTGGTTTCGCTATCCAAGCTCGAGCACCTAAATGTTTTCCACAACTTTCCCAATTTGTTACTATCTTTATATCTTTTCGTTTATCAACATTTTCCATCGTTTTACCATAAACAGCATTATTTAATAATTTAAAGAAATTCTTTTCAAATTCATTTTTAGCCAATTTTCGGTGATGTGTATTTAAATCGATGTATTGTTTTAACCAACATGATTGCTTGAAACTTAAAATTCTATGTATTTTTAAAATTTTCATTCCGTGCTTAACACACTGTTGAAGGTTTCTATAATGTATGATATACTTTGTTTTATGGTTCAAGTCTGCTATGAGCTTACTAAATTTCGCGTTTGGGCTTTTTTTATTTTCTGCACAAAATGGGAAATCACTATGCTCATCATGAAGATGATCTGGATATTCCAAGTCAACTTCTAAAATGTAGCCAGATGGAGAGTTTGGTGATACATTGAATACATTGAAATTATCAGTTTCTATCCATTCGAATTTACCATACGGTAGACTTTGAGACATTGCCCAACCATATAAATTATTCGCATCCAAATACGTCAAGTATTCAGAAGCTACTTCACTTTTAAAGTCACTCATATATTTATTATTAGCTTTGGAGTGTCTGCAACAGCATTGTACAAGACCACCCCTAATACCTCTTTGTACAAACGTAAACATATTTATATCAGTAAGTAATTCAAGTCTAATCTTTGTTACTTTTAACATAGCATCCCATGATAAACCAGGTGCTGTATAATATTGACAGGGATCCAGCCCATAGATATTTCTGCAAACTTTTCTAAAATTCTCAAATATATCGGCTAGTAATAAGACATCTGTTTTTAAATATAACTCTAAATAATCTAATAGACTTTCACATTTAAATGTTTGCCATACCGTCTTTGCAAAATCATGTTGTTCTGCAGTACAACTAGAATTGCTAATTGAACTAAAGAATTTATCAAGCGGTGGGAGACTTTTTTCACTTAATCGTTCCCACGAATTTATGTATTCATAGGGAAAAACTCCCTTTTTAGTCATTAAGTTGAATTCTTCATTAGACTTGAAGATCGATCTAACAATTTTAAAATCTTCTCTTGACAAATTCTTAGCCAAGGCATCTAAACTAGATGCCATAAATTTAAAAGAGTCTAGGAATCGAATCTCAATTGAATTATAAAATTCAAGTGGGATAGTCTTTCTTAATGATATATACCTTTCCTTATTTACTGCAATCACATTTATATTGCCTGGAATATTTGAAAATTCTTTAATGAATAAATGACTGTCATAGCCTGAGAAATTATGAAAAAATACTGGAATAAACTTTGCAATCTGAAATCTTAAATTACATTTGTTATGAGCTGGTCCTCTGTATTTACCTGTCAGATGACAGTGATCTGCTACACGACTACCATGTAAAGTTTGTTTACAAATATGACAACATTTACTTTCATTATGGAATATGATTTCATCTTTTGTAAGAGGATTCATCGGTTTGTTTATAGATAAATATTTTTCATTGATATCTTGCACATCTTGTACTAAAACCTCAATAAACTTTCGTGATGCATCTAAGCCCTTATAAAGTCGAAACCTATTCAATGAACTGTTAAATGAACAATTTATAAAATAGCTAAAGGCACAAGGAACATGTTCTTGAACTATAGTAGTAGATGGTATGTTTGATTCTGGAATGCAAGTATCTACAGCTTTAAGGATACATTCAAAATCTGCATATACCACAAATGGTACATCCAACTGTCTTTCATAATTATAATACTCTACAATTGCCTTTTCAGGGTCTGGCATCTTAGTAACAATTTTCTTACATTCTAACTTATGTTTATTAAAATTATATTCGTTACCAAAATATTGAAGGCAGCTATTACAGATAAAAACCTTATGTCCATCCGTTCTTATTTGAGTATTTATTAATCTGCAAAAAAACAAAAAAAAAAAGTTATAATAAAGTAGATATGAAAATAAATTAGACTTTCTTACCTTGAAATATTCTTAATCCAAACATAGTGGAATCGTTCCATGTCTTGTAATAATAACAAATTTATATGAGCTGGTTTTTCTTCAGGCGTGTTATAGTAAGGTCCGACAATCATATTATTTTCCTCCTCGTAACCGAAAACATTAACACTTATGCTCGGATTCAATTGTTCAAATTTTTTGACATCACTTATTTTGAAGGGAAATTCTAAATCTTCAAATTTTAGTGACACTCCATTTTTAAGCAAAATTGTTTTTTCTGTTATATCATTTATACCGTAGGATGAAGTTCTTTGTGGATTAATATTTGATGGTATTATTGCTGAGATTACCGCCCATTTAAAACAATATTCATCATTATTTTGTATATTAATACAAGCTTTTTTAGTTAATAAAAAACTTGGAAGTTCCATGTATTGGGATCCTTTAATTGGTCGATATTCATTCATATTTATCTCTATATGGATAATTCTTATTAATGCCCATCCACTATCATTTTCTTGAAATTCTTCCATTTTTCCCACAATGTTCGAGCACATTTTATCGTACAATATTTTTAACTCTTCCTCATTCTGTACGAGACACATTTTTGATTGAAATGATTTTATTGACACTTGCATATCATCATCATTTTTATTTATTTTCATGTATTCACCAAACAATTCCATATTAAATTTAAAAGAGGAATGTTTATTTAAAAGATGTTTTAAATTTTCACAAATAACACTTTCAGAATCCTTTAAAAATGCTTTGGGTTCTATTATTTCTTCTTTTTTGTTCACGTATATTAATGTCTGAATCCGGTCATTAAATGTGCTTTTAACCACTTGCAATTCTTCACATGTTTCACATGGTTTTGCACTATTATGTTTATGCAGATTCGTTCTAATGTGTGAAGACCAATTATCTTTTGGAACATCTATTTCACAATCTGTACATATTTTCGTATTGATACTCTTTGAGGAATACACTGAAGAACTTGTTGGTTTATCTTTAGCTGATATTTTTTTAGAGCCATTTAAATTTAAAGTTGTAATGTTTTCATTTGAGTGAACATTATGATATTTTATATTATGATATAATAGAGCATCACTTCTGTTTAATGTTTTATAACAAATATCACATCGCAGTTTCTTTGAGTGTACATTTAAAACATGTCTCCTTAGATTCTTATTTAAGGAAAATTCCTTTTCACATATGTCACATATAAAACACTTCATTTTCTAAAAAAAACAATAAACCACACAATAAATCAAACAATAAAGCTCTTATAGAACAATCAAAAGTTTTGCGATTATATTCAACGGATTTTATTAGTAGACTACTCAGCGCAACGTATAAGTTCGTACTGAAAACTTCCCATATCATACCTGAGTCTTATGATATCGAGTGCAAGAATTGACTGTGAATTATATAATGGATGACATTTTTTGTATGAATTTAAGTATTTGTCTATAGTATCGTATTATGTAGTAGTACTGAACACAAAAAGCTCTTTCTAACACAACCTCGGTCCCCATGTATGTGTACAGGGCTATTAAAAAAATCATAGTGTATTGATAATACTATATTTCTACATCAAAATTTTGTATAAGAACATTATAGTCAGCGACCGAGAGTAACTGCAAAGACAACATCAACAACAACAACATAGGTAGATCCTATACAAAATAAAAGATAAACAAACAACATATTCGTGTCCGTCAGAAAGTTTCATAAAAAAAATGGTCGAAAGATAAAGAGCCAAGACTTTTTAACCTGTCGAAACATGAATATTCCTGCACCAATTTTTGTATAAAAATATCATAGTCAGCGACCGAGAGCAACTGTAAAGACAATATCAACAGCAACAACAACATAGGTATATCCTATAGCAAATAAAAGATAAACAAACAACATATTTGTGTCCAACAGCAAGTTTCATTAAAAAAAAATGGTCGAAAGATAAAGAGACCAAGACTTTTAAACATGTCGAAACATGAATATTCCTGCACCAATTTTTGTATAAAAATATCATGGTCAGTGAACGAGAGCAAAAGCAAAGACAACAAAAATAACGTAGGTATATTCCATAGAAAACAAAAGATAAATGAACAACATATTCATATCCGTCAGCAAATTTCATGAAAAAAAATGTGGTCGAAAGATAAAGATACCAAGACTTTTAAACATGACGAAACATGAATATCCCCACCAATTTCTACGTCAAAATAATTTTCCTTGAAATATTGTAGTCAGCACTCCTATCTGATCTGGATGAGTAGACCTTGGAAACCGTTCATCCCCTCTCATCAGCAACCAGAATAAACAATCTGATCTAGATGAGTATTATCCCCTCTACCCATTTCAGCCAACGACTAAAATAAACAATCTGATCATAAACCCCGCTTGCCCCCGCTACCCCACCAGTTATGCTACCAAACAAAATAAACAAACATGGATCTTCGATGACCTTGGATTCTAATGACATATTATACATACACACATATATAAGATAACATAACAATGACCTTGGATTCTGGATGAGCATTAAACTCCGTTTTGCCCCCGCTTCCCCATTTCAGCCAACAGTCAAAATAAACAATCTCATCTGGATGAGTAGACCCCCTCATCATCGCTCCCCTCTCAGTATTGATTACGTCAGATTTATCATCGATATATATGTAAATTGATCTGTGATCTACCAACAATTTTGTTATATGTATTCTCAAACATACATTTTCAACATTTTGTTTATTATTCTTGATGACGTCACTTCCTGACCGCATGCGATAAACACTCTTTTTTTATTGATATTCCCGATAAGAACACGTGTTTTTTATGATTTTAACCCTTTGTTTATTATTCTTGATGACGTCACTTCCTGGCTCCCTGCTCCCTGTGTGCCAGAATTGGTAAATCTATACTACTGACCACGATATTCAATATGGTTTTAATTCGGTAGATATCGTCGATGCTGTCAGATTTATCGAATGTTAGCATAAAAAGTGGAAGTCCACGCCTAACCAATATGTCTGTATCAATTTCAGATTGTTGCTTCTCCTTCTTGATGATATTAACGGCATCAAGAATTTTAAAGCCTTTGACTTGAAGGTCGCTCATAACCTCTTCTTTGGTGCATGAGGGGTGAAGACCCCTTGCTACAACACGATGTGGCCTTTCTGACTTGATTTCGAAAGTATACCACTGAATCTTATCCACATTAAGTTTTTGGGACACTGCTCGGTAGTCATCGTGGTCGTCGACGTTAATCCTCCACGCATTATTCCTCAAAGATGTGACCTTAAATTTCGATGTAGTCGTTCCTTTAAGAAGGCTATGCAACTTATTATATTCCGTTATCCCGACGATGTTTATTGGTGGCGGTAAACGAAATTGCGTTTTACGTTGATTTTCTTGCAGTTCTTTACGCTTTTCTTCATTTAAGGGCACGACTTCGGGCGAAGAACCGGCTCTCCGTTTTTTAGTAGGTCTTTTCTTAGGGACCCGATTCGTTTCGCGTGCTAGCTCTTCTTCATCGGTGTGGTACTCCCGACTATCTAATAGTGCTGGAGCACATTCGCGCTCTTTCTGCGAGTGTGTGTTCTTTAGAACCTTATTCTCTTCTTTTAATATATCTATCTCTTTCTTAAGATCTTGATAGAGTAGATCCATTTCGTTAAGCTTTATTCGGAGTACTTTATTTTCTTCCTCAAAGCTTTTATATTTCGCTAAGTCCTGATTTTCGCGCTGCGGCGCTCCCGGCGGACTTTTTTTTCCCGGAGTTATTCGATCTTGATGGAGGAGATCGAGATACCCTTGCACTTCTTGTGGAGATTGGATTTTAGTCGCTTCTTACGACAGGCATGCCTACCTCGGGTATATTCTAACCCCTACCCGAAGGGGTAAATTCAAAAATGGAAATTGGTTCCACCAAAGTTTGGCAACATTTACATACTTTTGGGAGAATTTAACCCTAAGGACTACACTCGTGGACAAAAGAAAAAGACCTCGTAATCGAAATAATTTGTATTCCCTCCTTTCCAACGGGAGCCAATTGATGTATGATGAAATAATCTAATATATAAAAATCTCGTGTCACTGTGCTTGTGGTCGCACTCCTCTGAAACGGCTCGACCGATTTTTATGAAATTTTTTGTGTATGGTATATTTGGTAGGTATGAGAATAGGTCGTAAAGTATATGTCATCCCGCTAGCTGGCGCTGGAGTCAAGTTATTAGATCTATTTATATAAAAATTAATGTATGTGTGTTGTTTGTCTTTTATAGACTCGAAAACTACCCAACCGATTTTGGTAAAATTTTCAGTGTATACGTTGTTTTGAATATAGAATACAACATAGCATCAGTGCGGTTACTCAACAACCGGTGGTTTTGGTACCTGTCATACGAAATTTCGTAATTTCAGATGAAATGTGAATGTGAATCATTTTGGTCAATTAATATAGACAGACAGACAGACAGACAGACAGAAAGGCAGACAGACAGACAGATAGATAGATAGATAGATAGACAGACAGACAGACAGATAGATAGATTAGATAGATAGACAGACAGACAAACAGACAGACAAACAGACAAACAGACAGACAAACAGACAGACAGACGACAGATAGTTAGACAGACAGGCAGACATACAGACAAACAGATAGACAGATAGATAGACAGACAGACAGACAGATAGGTGGAGCGAAGCGCACCGGGTTACGGCTAGTAAGCATACATATATTTTTAAAGTTATTGTCAATATGTTTACTATCTAAATATCCTTCAAGACTACAGATAAGTGCTTGGTATTTTTTGATTTTGGTAATAAGTCACAAATTGTTCGTTTTTTTCAAAGATTTGAAATGGTGTTGACTCTTGAAGAAAAAACATATATTGTTGTTTTGCGAAAGAAAAAAGTGTCAAATCGCAATATTGCCCGTCGACTAGGGACTAATGAATGAAGTGTGCGGAACGTTTTGAAAAAATTTCAACCAGAGAGCTCCATTGCTCGGAAAGATGGAGGCGGAAGACCCAAAAATATATCTCCTTAAGATCAGCGTCTGATCCAACGAGATTAACTGGTCATTCCAGGAGCAAACTGGGAACAAATAAGAAGTCGGACAATGTCGAGCTTGCTTAGGGGAATGGGAGTTAATGCAAGGTGTCTTGCAAAAGAAACACTATTAACACCGCTAATAAAAAAACAAAGGCTTAAATGGGCAAAAACTTATAAAAATTGGAGCTCAGGCTAATGAGTGACATTTTCGGATGAGTCCAAATTCAATTTATTTGGCCCAGACGGCGACGCGGTGGTCAGCCGAAGAAAAGGTGAACGATATTCAGATAATAGCATTTTACCCACCGTTAAGCATACCCCTTTTATTTTGGTACTATATGGGGGCAATAACCAGATTTGGTGTTGGATTAATTGTAATGCTTAAGGGCTCAGTAGATGCTATGGAGTACCAACAAATTAAAGAAAACGATGTTGTGCCTACTTTACAGCAATTTTGCCAACATTGCGAAAGTCTGATTTTTCAGGACGATTCAAGTCTGATCCATATAGCTAAATCGGTAAAAGTTTTTCTGTTGCGTATGATCTGTAAACTAACATTTTCAAAAACTGTTTTACTTAACTCTAATTATAGGTACAAGGGTTAGGTTAGGTTAGGTTGAGAGAGGTTGAGAGGCTGAGCCATCCCAAAACACTAGGCACCAGAGTGGCCCCATCGCGATCCCCTAGGAATCCATCCAACGATGGCACCTGAACCGCCACAATTTCCTCAAAGCATTTTATTACCCTGCAAAATTTTAGAACGAGTCTATGGTTGATTCGGCCTAGCTCCTCCAGGTTTCTAAAAAAGTAGGAGCCTAAAATGTTCCTGCGACTACGTGCTATGCCCTGGCATTCCAACCCCCTTGGCGTGTTTACCTAGAAGGCAATGCCCGGATAATATTCCTATTACTGCTAATTTTAAGGATTTCGCTGGTGTTTAGACAGCGGTGGCCAAAATGGATTGGAAACCCTGTTTCCTGCAGTGCTAGACAATCCATGGTCAGCCTAGCATAGTCTTACCCGGTTCTGTATGCGCAATGCTTGAGCATTGTTCGGCAGCTCCTGGCTACTGCCGATTTAACAGAGCACGATTCTAGCGCCTTAAGCGCAGCCTGGCTGTCGATGTGAATATCAATATCCTTACCGGATATTTGTTCATTGTTCAGAAACTCTGTAGCTCTAAGTACGGCTAGAACTTCTGCCTGAAAACGCTGCAGGTATCCGGTGCCGCCGTGGGTGTCGTGCGTAGGGCACCTGCTGTGATGGTAGCGCCAGCTGTTCTCTGTACCGACGCTAATCTTACCAGTGTAATTTTCTAGATACGTACAAAACTACAAGGATTCCTTGTGGATTCTTTTTCTTCCATTGCCAGGTAATAGCTGGATCTTAACCCCAGAGAAAACTGTTGACATTACATGGGCAAACAATTTGAGAGACAAGGCCTACTCAGCTGAAAAGTATCGGGTATATAACTTAATTCGTGCGTAATAATAAAAGACATCAGGTATCTATGAAGATTTAATAATCTCCTATATAAAAAAATTCGATGCCAAACAGGATCGATGACATCATTCAGCAAAAAGGTGGAATAACTAAATATAAGGTTGATTGTACATTAAATGAATTCTTATTTTATGTTTTTTTTATTATTTTAAAGTTATATTCAAAGGTGTGTCCAGACCGAACGAAACATTTCAAAAACATTTCAGAAACATTTCAGAAACATTTAAGAAACATTTCAGAAACATTTTAGAAACATTTCAGAAACAAAAAACATTTTTTAAATGTTTCTGAAATGTTTCTTTTGGTGTGTACGCCAATGAAACATTTCTGAAATGTTTTTGAAAAGATTCTGAAATGTTTTTTTATTTCCCATTCGAAATGGAAAATTATTTTTGTTTCTCATGCGGAAAGTCTAGATTTTTGTGAAGATAAACATGAAAATGTCAAGAAAGGCGTGGAGTAATGAGAATAAAATTATTTTTAATAATTTTCTGACACATTTCGTGCTCTGCTTAGCCTATGTATACAGAAGAAACCGGTTATAACAGTACATCGATGTTGGCTGTAAAGGCCGTATCTCTAAAAACAGAGTGCTTTGGATGGCTCTCAATAACTATTTTTTACCATTGCTATAATCAGGTTTTTCGACTGTATGTCGAAACACATGAGTTGTTTAAAATTTGTTTATGTGCACAGATGGAGAAATAACTTTTAAATTGTGGTAGGAAATGTTCGCGCTGTTGGTTAGATACGATAGACAAACTAATTTGGAATATTGTTTGATTGATTAACAATATATTAACTTTAAATAATTGCCAAATTAAATATGCTTCATAGAACTAAGCTATAGCATCATAATCTTTGAGAAAAGTTGAAAATTGAATTGCAGACATATTTACGAGACTATAAAAAAAATTAAAAAAAAATATGAACGTAGTCTTATTTTAACACGAACGAGAAGGGCCCAATTGTTTGTGTACATCGAACAACTCATAAAATCGTGTAGAAGCTACTGGGCTATTCTGAAGGTACTGCTTTTACAGGTATTGTAATGACCGATTTCTACTGTATACAAAGGCAACGCAGAGCTCGAAATGTATTAGAAAATTAATTAAAATAATTTTATTCTCATTACTCCACGCCTTTCTTGCCGTTTTCATTTTTATCTTCACAAAACAACAAACTTCCTGCCTGAGAAACAAAAATAATTTTCCGTTGCGAATGAAAAAAAGAAAACATTTCAGAAACATTTCAAAAACATTTCAGAAATGTTTCATCAGCGTACACACCAAAAGAAACATTTCAAAAACATTTTTGAAATGTTTCTGATATGTTTCTGAATCAAATGGGAGACAATCGGGAAACAGCAATGTTTCTGAAATGTTTCGTTTGGTCTGGACAAGCCTCAATGTTTACTTAGGTGTTTTTTTATAGTAACACATGTACAGTTCTGTTTAAAAAATTAAGACCAGTAGGATCATTTTATAAAGTATTGACTTTCCACGTTAGCATATTTTTAAACCTTTTTCAAACTTAAAAAAGTAATTAGATCGTAGGCTTTTATTCAGCTGCATTAATTTAAAGACTGTTTGTAACTTGAGTACAAAACCTTCATCTGAAAAAAAAAATATCTAAGAGAAAAAGTGAGCAATTTTCCTAAAATTTTGATAAAATTGTTTGCCTAAATAAAATGTAAAATTCCCTTTTCGATAAATGTTTATTAGTGTTATTCTAAACTAACAATATTTTCCATATTTAAGCAAAAAATAAAAATTAATTTTATAACATAAGAAAAACTTTGATTTTTTCAATTTTGATTTTGAAAATTTGATTTTGAAGTCCACGAAAATGTACTCAATGTGTTAGTTTTGCAATGTGAGTTACATATTTATTTTTAATGCATCGCTCCCAAATAGATGATAGTGCACGCTTAGCTTCAGATGATTTGGAGGTCAGGTGTTTTTTCATATTCAAATTCGATGTGATTAATATCCCTAAGTATTTGTACTCTCTTACTACTTCAATGGCTTCGCCTTGGTAAGTCCATACCCCATCGACCGGACCTTCCAATTTTATGCGATCTTTGTAACCTCAACGAGAGAGAGGACATTGTCCACTTCATTGCGATTTGTCCAATTCTCAAAGAGTTCCGCAAGAGATATTTTGGTTCGTACACACTGGAAGTAAATGAAGCAATCAACATCCTGAACGGTGATCAGGGCTGGGATGTCGTATACAATTACTCCACAAACGCATTACGTTACAGAAAGCGTGTTATCGAAGGCGACTTCTAACTTAGTCTTATACAAACGTATATTTATGCATATATAGCAAATATCCGATATTTTATATAGAATTTAATGTCTTATTATCTTAAATATTATTTATGTTCATATAATAGTCAATCTGGTAGACGGCCATAGGCCAAACCAATCAGACTTTGTACAAATACAGGGTGTGTCCAAGTTAAATGTCAAGACTTTGGCAACTGATTCTTGGGTTTTTTCTAAGAAAAAAATCGGTATACAGCAAGGGTCTATCTCCAATTTGAACATCATTTATCGAGAATTTAAGAAAACACCTACTTTGGTGTACCTTGACCCATACTAACTCAAATATCTCCGCTAATACTTACTACAGAAACTTCTTTTATGGCTTTAATTTTAGAAGAAATAACACCCTTTTTAACTGCGTTTAAATAAATTGGATACCTTTTTTGCTTTCTAGATATTTTATTTTGAAGTCAGTATCCTAAATCTTGCCCATACAGTTTTTTAATTTTTAGGTCGCTTTTCTACAAACAATGCGTAATAAACATACCGTTTTATTATTTTTTCTTATGAACGTAACAATTGTTAACAAAAAAATGTATAGTAAGTATTCTGAAAAACTCACAGATTTTATGTTACTTGGAAAAAACCGCAGCAGGTAAAAGGCGAAAAAATTATTTTTTACCTATTTTTTTAACCACAGTTGGCAATTAGTGCCATGTGACCTTACGAAGGTTTCAAAGTATGCTTATTTATTAGAATACCCGTCAAAACCCTAATTTCCATACCATTTTCCCCTTAATATCGCAGACTCAAACCTAACTGAGTGTGTAGGCCTAGTTGGAAAATTTAACTAGGAAAAGTGGTATAAATGATTATAAAACAAAATTCAATTTATCAGTTAAGGTTAGGATAAAGCTCACGGTTTCTTCTAAAATTAAAGCCATAAAAGAAGTTTCTGTAGTAAGTGTTAGCGGAGATATTTGAGTTAGTATGGGTCAAGGTACACCAAAGTAGGTGTTTTCTTAAATTCTCGATAAATGATGTTCAAATTGGAGATAGACCCTTGCTGTAGAACGATTTTTTTCTTAGAATAAACCCAAGAATCAGTTGCCAAAGTCTTGACATTTAACTTGGAAACACCCTGTATATATATGTAACAAATCACTTTATAATTAAATTAAAGTCTTTTAAAACCTAAACTAAAAACTACTCAATGTGTTTTGGTGAATTTAACTTTTCGTGTGGCGTAATATTTTTACAGGATTCACAACACTTTGCATGAACAAGGACTAGCATTAGGTACCAATATTACTCACTTAAAAATAATGGAAATCTAGGTTGATTTTTAAAACAATCTATCAAGTCAGGCATCATGTACGAGTATATGCAGAACTTAGGTTTCTATGAAACGAAATAACCTTTTATAGCAATCCATAAAACTGCCAGATGCCCAAAGCAAGAGTACAACCTCTAAAATGATTGGGGATTCGATCTTCTTAATTAGTTCGCACCGATGCTTTAAGTCAAAACACATCCTTCATTTAGAGTGTCCAATCATTTTCAAAACTAACAATTTTTTTTAATTAAAAGTCATGACTGGCAGCTACGGTAGTTAGCAAGGCGGTCACATGTGAACTTCGCCATGATCCAGTTATCGTGAAAATTGTTAAGCCAAACCAGAACCACTGTACAGATGTGTACGACCAATAATTTAATATTAATTTCTACGCTACAAAACTTACCCAACCTGCATCCTGGCCTGGGTGAAGGAAATCCACGAACGAAATCAATGCACTTGACATTGAAGAGTCGATAAAAGTAATCGTCGTCTGGAATACGAAGTTCGTTACAGTATGGGTGTTTCAAGTGTAGTGGCCGCTTGCAGCATTCTTCTGGATCGTTACGGTTGATTGGATCTAAATAGCAAAATTAATTTTTCATTCCAAACTTCAATTAACTTGTATTCGCATAAGGTTACCAAGCGGTGTGCCTGTCAGTGTGAAATCATGATCCATAAATTGTCCCCAAGCGATGACCATCACAGTTCCAGCATGATCGTGATATCCATCGTCTGGGTGCATAGTACGCGAGACGACACGTGCCAGTGGAAGATCTCGTCCAGTAACAGAAATTCTTGGAGCGTTAATACCATCGGAGTACAGGGGACCGATTAGACGTTGGAAGGGTGACATAGTTGCACCCCATGTTGGGTGTTCAATGTTGTTGCACAATCCATCGAAACGACGGAATTTACCGGGGCGACATTCAACGCCCGAAAAGAATGGCGGACACACTTCTCGGATAAGAGTTTTTGATGTATCAATCGTTGGCAAACCTTTTTCGATTTCCTCGTATGATAGTCCATAGCTGCAAGTAAATCAGGTTACAATTATAAGTATTTGCTTTTTTATCGCGTTACATATATATATGTATATATAATTGACAAAAATAGAGTATTTATGAAAAAAGTTTTCTTTATAAAATATGCTTCAAAAATTGTTTAAAAATAAATTGAAGACACTAGCATTTTGTTAAAGTGTCTGACCCGCTAGTTGCGGAAGGGACCGCGATCTAAAAGATCTATAATCCCGCCAAGTCAGTTTAAAGAATCGGAAGACGTTCAAGTCTTTTGATGAAATTGAGGATCTCACTGTTGGAGACCTTAAGAATTTCCATGGGAGTTGGGATTTCTCTGTGGAAATTAGACTGATACTTGAGTGGGTTAAGGACATTATTAGAGCAACAGGAACTAAAATTATCTAAATCTGATTGATTGAAGTCTACAATAATTTATGGTTGTAATTGCTTTACTGATCTTCATGTCGTCGGCAAGTATAGGGATATTGGTATGTACAACTTTATGCCATGCCGCCTCGTAGCTCACCACATAGGTTAGGTTTTCGGGCTGATGAGGATGTGTGTATCCTCATCTCACTTAGGCCCATTGTGATACCCATAGTGTGATCCTACCCGTAGTATCAATGCCTATGTTTTCATCCAACCCGACGCCTTAGCAAACTCAAGTAGGTTAGATGGTGACCCATCAGAAACCTTCTCGATATGATCGATGAAGAATTTGCCTAGGATTCTGCTTCTCAGTTGACAGAGGTTGGGGCAGTGACAGAGAAAATGGGTTGTATCCTCATGTACCTCTTCGTCACCACATCCTCTACATATGTCATCATCATCCAGTCGTAATTTCTTCATGTGGTATATAAGAGTATTATGCCCAATTAGCACCCCTATTAGTATTGACAATGAGGAGTTTCTTAGTTCTTGTTTTGTCATTCTCTGGCCATAGTCCTCTTGATATCACACAGGTGTCTAGCGATCTCCACCTGTTGTTCGCTTCAATTGCTGATTCTAGTTCAATTTTGGCCCGAAGGTTGCAGGGTGGTGGTTTGACCGTCCCGTCTGCTTGTTCTCTATCTACGGCTGAGCCCTTTCTAGCCAGTTCGTCTGCGGCTTCGTTGCCTGATATCCCGCTGTGACCAGGGACCCAGCAGAGTTTTACATTGTGCTGCGTACCGAGAACCTTCAGCTCTTCGCGGCAATACTTTACAAGCTTCGATGTTATTTGCGTAGAAGCTATCGCTTTTATAGCCGCCTGGCTGTCAATGTAAATATTGATATCCTCACGTGATATTGTCATCATTGACACGAATTGAGCAGCCTTTGTCACTGCTAGAACCTCAGCTTGGAAAACACTGCTGTGATCTGGAAGTCGAATAGAGCTGCTTCATTCCTAGTTCTTCAGAGAAGCTACCCGCTCCAATACCTATGTCCATCTTTGACCCATCGGTATAGATGGACTTAGGAGTCCTGTGGTATTTCATTTCTCTCCCACTGCTCTCTGCTTGGAAAATCCGACGTGAAGGGTTTTCCAAAATCCAAGTACAGGACAGTGTAGTCCGAGTTGATGTCACCATTAAGGTAGTTCCCAAGTATTTTGGTGCGTCCGAATGCATTCGACCTCCAGTGTTTTAACTGGCTTAGCCTGAGGGCAGTTTTTGCCGCGGTCTCCTTCACATAGAGATCAAAAGGCAGAAGGTTAAGAATTGCTTCCAGCCCCGCTGTTGGCGTTGTTCTCATCGCACCGGTCGTTCCAGTGCATGATATTCTCTGTATTTTGGCCATATCGTTGAGGTTTGTTGTTTTGGCAGCAGCGTGCCACCAGACTAGTCCTCCGTATGTCAGTATAGGTCTTATTATCGAACAGTACATCCAAAGCGTTATTTGTGGTCTACAGCCTCAGTATTTTTCCGAAGAATCTACTGAATGTGTAGAAAGCTACGGACACCTTTCTTACCCTTTCTTTAATATTCAGCTTCTAGTCAAGCTTTCTCTCCAGTATGAGGCCTAAATATTTCGCGCTTCCAGACAACTTAAAGGGGGTACCCTCAATGTTTGGTAGCGTGAAGGTGGTATCACTCTTTTATAAGTAAACAGCACTAGTTCGGTTTTCTGAGGGTTGACCCCCAGTCCGCATTGTTTAGTCCAAACGTTTAGTGTATTTAAGGCTTGCTGAACTAGTTCCCTAATAGTGGTTAGGAATTTTCCCGTGGCAAGTAGCACTGCATCGTCTGCATATGCTACTGCTTTTATTCCACTGTATCTAAATTTCATTAGCAATTCGTTAATGATCATGATCCAAAGAAGTGGGGATATGACCCCTCCTTGAGGTGTGCCTCTAGATGCGATCACATTAGGGTTTCGACTATTAGCTGGCAAATAGAGCAGCGTGTGGGAATTTGTGTCTTGACTTGAGGAATTGCACCTCTCTAAATATGCGTATGGTTGCACATACTCATGCATGAGTTATAGCTCACGTAGACGTAGTTTTTGCCACTTACTTTAGATTAACTGAACATTTTCTTCTTTTCCAGAATAAAACGTCGATAATGTGAGACATAATTGGAGAAGAATTGCAATTGACGTATAAACCTTCTCCTCTTATGGAAGACACTAGAGTAGTAGCTAAATATTTTGGACATTTAAACTCAACCAATGAATATCCATAATTCATTTAAGTATCTTTTCAGCTAACATCTGAACTAACTATTTTCATTCAGACAACGCGTTTAACCAAAATGTATACCGTGACGCTACTGCGCCGCGGCAACCAATCAATACGAGTACAAAATTTATGAATCGCCATTCATCACCTCCGCGGATTTTATCTTTTTCACTCACAAATGCAAACAGCTGCTGCAATTTGTTTGCATCCATCCGCAGCACCATCTACGGACATTATGTATGTTTACTCGAACGAATGTGTAACTTGCCTGCCGTACTTTTATAATTACCCACTCGAAGATTACGTCTCGAATATACATATGAAGTGTAATGGCAGTTACCATTTCGAATCACTCGAAACTCCGCACACAAGAGTTTGCAGTGTACACGCAAAGTATCTGCGCGCCTTCTAGTCGTATAGATTCTCCATATGAAATTTTGTTCGCAGTTAGTTATTTATCGCAATCGTCTGTCGGTAAGAGTATGTAGTTGGCAGTTAAGAGGTGGTCTAGGAATGTCATGTGCCACAGTAGTACTCGTACCCAACACAACTGTGTATGTAGAGTTCGGTTTATATTGCTCTTACAAAACCAATATCCATTGACGACTGACCCACTTTCGAGTGCAAGAATTCAATTAACATGGAATGGACTACAGATCGACATTACTACCAAAATAAATATAATTTTTTCCAATGGTGTCCTCACGAAAAAAGGGCGAAAGACCCAAAAGGTCTTGACCCACATTGCTTGTAACAGGATCGATTTCGTATAACTGTCTATTAATTTCGAGATGAAAAATATGTCCGTTGTGGTTTGATTTTTTTTTTTTTTTTTTGTGGTCGTAGACGGGAATTGATCTTCTTAGACAAAGGTTCTTTAACTACACAATGGAGCATGAAGTATTATGCAACATTTTATGCTGCTGGGTTTTCATGTTGCAATCATTAAGCATCGGTGTTAAATCACTACGAAGGAAGAAGAGAACGATTACGATCTTACAGAAGTGAAATTACTTTTTAGTGGAAATCTCTTGTCCGTAGAAGATCGGAACTTCTATTTTGTAGTAGAAGATCTTTAAGTGTTACTCTTGTTTACGAGGCAGCTACTTAAACTATTTATGTGAAGAGTTGGCAATAAAATGGTACATAAATGGAGAGTCGTTGAAGAGTAACTACTCTTTTATAATAATTTTTAAATAAAACACTTTTGAATACACGTAAAGAACTATGTATTAGCAATACTTTGGGGCAGAGAAACCGTAAAAAATCATGAATTACTCAATTTGATGAGTGGCTTTTCTTCGGCACTACTTTGAGCTTTTCATGTACCATGTAAGTGCCATGAGCTAAATGTCTAGCAAAGTGACAAATGGTGCATGAAACTAATAGACAATCAATTGTCAAGTGTTACAATGTCACATAATATATCATTAGCAAGTGTAAATGGGGCTTGAGCTCGAGCTCGAGAGAATGCATTTTAAAGGTCTCGGCTCATCAGGAAGACCTCTAATTGCAAAAACTTTTCAAATTTCAAATAGTGGGTCATTGAAGCACAACAGTTGATACTCCATTTTATTATGCTTAAGATACACACAGTTTAACAGCTGAAAAACAGGGATGTGAATCTGGAAATGAATACTAGATTAAAAGTGACAGCCAAGAGAAAAAGAGTTAGAACGTAACGTTAGAAAAAAGAAAGATAGTTGACAAAACTAAGCGCTGGGGCGCACCAGCATTTAAATGGTGAATTGCAGATTTGAATCCGTCGAAGACCACGTCACAGCTTATTTAATCCAGGCTAGTTTTAAACTTGAATTTCTATAACATAAAATCTAAAAACAATATCGACAGAACTAAAATGCTATTTTAAAGAAAGAAGCTTCATTTATTACATACATACAATTACTGTTTAACAAAATATGAACTATTAACTAAGAGTATTGACCAATTTCATGTTACAGCTTATTTGACCCTGTTTTCAGACTTCGAAGTACTATAAGCTTATGCCCCTTTCATTTAGAATAGCCGTTAGCCTCTCTCGAATTGAGCCAGCCAGCTTTTATCTAGTTTCTGGGGTGATTTTAATCCACTCCTCCAGAAGTCTTTTTCAGCTCTTCTTTATTGGAAATCTTATGTTTTCGTACGTTGATTTTCGATGACATTAAGGTCAGGCGACTGCGTCATAGCCAATAATGTTTCATTTGTACTCGTCTGTATGTTCCAGAAATTTGAGTCTCTGGAAATGTACTCCCATGCAAAGGCAAGTCGACTTTGCTGGTGTCTTTTGCTGATAAACGGCTTCTTATGAGCTATTCGGCCATAGAAGTCTTGATCGTAAAACACTCGGCGCGGCGGATAGATTGGGCACTACACGACTTTCCAATTTCATTCCGCATTTCCATAGCCAGCTTTGGAGCCGATATTTTTGACTTTACGTTTTCTGAATTCTATTCGTTGATCATGTCTCTGCAAATCCATATTCTAATTTTGTCGCCATCGTTTTTAGTTTGCAAATTCTAACAACTTCAAGTTAAAAAAAAACAACAGTGGATCTAATAAGCTGTTACCCACTGTATATTGAATGTACCGAACCGTTTCTAATATATTGAAGAAAATATACATCGATGCCATATGCATGCATTTTCGGTGCCGTAAAATAACGCCAAATTTCAGAATAGGAAATAAGGCCGAATTTTGGAATTCAGTCTTGTTTCAATTTCAAATTCGAAATAAAGCCGAAATAAAGTAGGCCGCTACTAGTTAACGAAAAATTGGATTTTTGTTTACGATAAAATAATTTTTTTCTTTGTATCACAATATTTAATATAATAAATAGAGCAAATAAATATGTAATTAAATCGTTGAGAATGAGAAGGTGTTAAGTGACAAATTCGAAGTTTTGAGTAAGTTTTTTGCACAGAACTTTTTTTTGTAAATGCAAGAGTAATTAATAGATACCACTTAAAAATTAAGAAAAATTATATTATTGAGAACAATAGTACTCCATTTATTTAGACTGTTGTTAACTTGGTTTTTTGATCAATTTTATGTATTTAACACCTTTATGCAAAAATAGTGTTGGTTTAATTTTTACGAAAAATTAAAAAGGTGTTAAGTGACATACACATTTCTAGTATTTTTTTTATATATCTTTTTGATTTTATTTTTGTTGTCAGAACCCGCAGCCATACCTTATTTATAGTACCAACGGTGCTGCAGTGGAACCTAACCTAACCTAAGCTGAAAACTGCCGTTTTTTGTTGACTCTTTTTAGCAAACAATAAAAAAGATGTGCATGGTGTTGCATACTTAAATTGCACTTATTGTGCAATGAAAAAAAAAAAATTATAGGTCCAGGAATAAAAAATTTAACAATTACATACTTCTTGGGCTTACATCTTTGTACATTATTATTCTTTCCATTCTCAAAAATGCTTTGAAACGATTCATTTTAATTTTTTAACTACATATATGTTTACGAACTTTACGCTACAAATGCTCAACTGCAAACTCAAATTTTTCTTTGCGTATTATTGATCAGCTTTGCAGAATTCTAAATGCGAAATGCAAAGTTTATATGGTTGGTGAAACGAAATGAACGAATTCTTTGCAAACTAAAAAATCTTTGCGCTTTGCAAAAAAATACTTTTCACCTGGCAAATAAGAGTTTGGTGAAACGAACTTTGCAAAGATAATAATTTGCAAAGTTGCAAAGTGTAAAGTGAAAAGTGGTTGGTGAAGCCCCAGGTCTTAATAGGTTAGGTTTCTATTAAATTAGTTTCTCGTTAAAGTGATAGAAAGGTTTTATCGCTTCTTATGTGTGTACATAATATATCCATGAGTATGCAGGAAGTCCTAATATGACACCTTTTACTTTCAGTCATAATATAGACGTATCTCTAGATATTCTTCCCTCACTGGTGTGCAATCTCTAGCATCTATATTTACTTCCACGAAGACGAAAAACAATGTATCTAAAGATTTATCCTACGATTTATTATAATGAACGTGCGCTAATCGATCTCTTACAGCACGCCACTAAACTCACATCACGACTTTTCCAAACTTCAATGAAACTATTAGAGACTGAAGCCTTCAAAGCATCCCGATATCCATCAAAGACTGCAGGCAAAGCAAACTGCATGCCGTACTCATTTGACTAATGTATACCATATAACGTAGGTAACGCTTCAACATCCATTGATTGATGTGGTTAATTTCACAATAGGAAATGGTTTTCCATCAAAATGATCGCACTATGTTATCTCGTCATCATTATCGAATTGATCCTTCTAGCAAACAATGCGAGAACACATGTTTCACAATCGAGGAAGTATCTCGTATCTTCGATAGTATGTAATAAAATCGATTTAGTAAATAAAAACACACACCCGGAATTCCAATGCACATACATTCTAATCTAAACCATGCCAGATTGCAGCAGAAGTCATTGCTGTGGCTTAATAACTGTCACATTAGAGCCCACAAATTGAGAAAATATGAAACCATACCAACAATATGATGTAATTAAAAGACAAACACGAAATTGTTGGTGGTACGAGTATCTGTGGTAGATTGGGATATATGTACATAAAAGTGGTACCGTCACAACTACGACGTGAGGCTTAGTGCGGCAGTACGGCGCTGGATCGGTATCTGGCTTTGTATGGCAGGAAGTCGTCGTCGAATCGTCAGTGAATAAGCAAAGATTTATCACCTGTCTTCTAATAAAAGCCATCAAATGTGACAAATGACTGTGGTTAAGTGTCATAATTAAGCAGCAAAAAATTAGAATTTGGTTTCGCATTTAAGCCTAGTTATGATTTCGATTTTAATGGTTAGCAATTCCCAGACTGCGTTGCATTTATTTTTCACACTCGTAGCAGGTTAGAAAATTGTAGGCACTTGCTTACGATTGACAACCATGCCAGAGACATGCGAATCAAATTGATTCACACGGTTATAATGAAATTCTCATGACTTATACTTAATTCATGTCGATGGGCTACTGTCATGCCATTCGATTTAC
Organism: Brachyopa scutellaris; assembly: GCA_949775065.1. Taxonomy (NCBI): domain Eukaryota; kingdom Metazoa; phylum Arthropoda; class Insecta; order Diptera; family Syrphidae; genus Brachyopa; species Brachyopa scutellaris. The sequence goes on from OX459114.1 coordinate 56,492,119, forward strand.
ATAGTTAAAAATATAAAAAGATATCCGGTGTTGAGATGAATGCTTCCACTGCAGTGCGACTGGGTGCTGTTGCAAGAAGAGGATTAGTTTAAGTTTATGTCTTCTCGAATTACTAGGTACTTGATGTGCCCATAGTATCATCATCAAAGATGAAGTAAGGTTTAAGCAAGTATTTATATCAAATGTGTTTGAAGATTTTCACTTTGAAAGTTGCATGATAAGAATGATGCAACATGGAAAAGAAATACGGTAAAACTGTGCATACGAATATTACTACCCCAGTGTTGCTTTGGTTAGTTAAGTCGTAGGCTCTCGCAATCTTTATTTTATAAAAGAAACTTACCAATTGGCAGCAAACTCTTATCACCTCTATTGGGTCACTGATAACCTCAAACCAATCCAATGCGCATTGGGAATTTTCAATACAAGCTGCGATTTTAAATGCGAACAATGGAGTACGAGTTTTTTTTAAATGCAACACCAGCGTTGTGCTCAAGTACTCAATTGGGTAATTCGGCTCAAGTATTTCTGATTAGGCTTAATGCTCCGAGCCATAGAGAAATGGCTCATATTTGCTCAAAACGTTGTTCTCTTAAAAAAACTATGAAAAAGCAATAAAAACGAAATCAGGAAATAAGAATTCACTCTACATAACATTGATAGTGAGACAAATAATCACAACCGCTTGAAAGATGAAGTACACTCAGTGTATTATGAGTTTTAAAGAGCCTTTAAAAGGATAAACAAGAACATGTGAGAGTTTTGAACAACCTAAAGATGAAATAAAGAAATGTTAACCGTATTGGTTCTTTCCTTGGTTATTTGTTTTCGTCTTTATTTATGTATGTACATATATGCTATCTTATGCTTTATTATGGTTAGCTAATCTGAATCGAATGTTTGAATTTTCGCGAACCGTAATAAGTTCATAGCGCATTCCGCCAAATTTGTGACGTCAAAAGCGAATGTAATTTTTGCGATTTCCAAGCCGTAATACCAAATGATCGCAGTCGTCCTTAAGCACTTTCAAAAATGAAATTGTGAAATGCTGTTGCTGTGTTCGTGTTTATAAAGAAACATGAACCAATAATTTTTTTGGGCCGCAATCCCCCCCGCTCAATCATATTCAGATTTTCAATAATTTAATTAATTTGGCTCAACCTGGTGTAAAATGGCTCGGATTTTTTTTTTTTTTTTTTTTTATTTTTTTTTTTTTTTTATTATTCTTCAATTCAATAAATACATAAACGAGTACACAATATAAAGTTAAGAGAAAAATTGAAAACATAGTTTAAGAAAAAGAAAAATTTGTAAACATCAGTAAAATACATCTATACAAAGACTGAGTTTCAATTTTCTAAAATATTCAAGACTATGGAAATAGAGATACAGATAAATGTTTTTCATTGTGTATTTATTTATCAATAAAATTGAAGAATTTTTAGATACACTCTGTAGTTCAAAGAACTAGTGTCGAGTGTATCATATCAAAAGGCAAGATATAAATAATGTGCGAAATATAAAAAGTTGGTAGTGGGGTGAATATGGTTGAGGAAAAAACAAATAAAATTTCAAAGCAAACGTGACATAACTGATGTTTTAGCATATCACTCGAAGTAAGTGATTTATATCATAAAGATTGTAACCAAAAAGCCATTTTTTTATCTCTTTATTGAAAAAACAAAAGTTTCTACTGACTCTTAACGCTACTGGCAATTTATTGAAAAGTCTTGGTGCTATAGAAGTTAAAAAAATTTAAAAAATGAGATGTGTTATACGGTGGAATAGCGGCCAAATAAAGATCATTGCTACAAAGACCATGAACAGTTGGATTACGGTTAAGCGAGTATCCACTTCTTAAAAAAAATATTTTTAGAACTTTATAAAAGTAAAGGTGCTTAAGAGGAAGTATTTTTGAGTTCAAAAAAAGCGGTAAACTATGCTCCAAACGTCGCTTTTTCCAAATAATTCTAATAATTTGTTTTTGAACAACTATCAGGGGCTGAATCTTATTACTGTGAGTACCTCACCAGCAAACCAAACCATATTGCAATTTGTATTGAACTTAAGAATAATATACTGTATCTAGGAGCTTACGTGAACAGAACAATCTTAAATGGTACATTATGCTCGTGGTTTTTAACAAATATTTTCTAAGTAAAGCAGTATGCGCACCCCAATTTAATTCACTATCAATTTCAATTCCCAAGTACTTAAAAACAGTAGCTCTTTCAATAATAAATCATTTAGGAGAGCAGCTTACATCGTTGTTATACGTACTGGAATAAGTATTCTTGGTACAAGTGTCAGGACTTAGTAGCATGCGTTTGCAATTAAAGCTATGATAGGATAAATCTGGAAATTCAGTAAAATTTATTAATTAAAAAAATTATTAATTAAAAAACATAATTTTGGTCTTGTCGCTTATGACTAGCTTATGCATAATAAACCAGTGTCTGAGCTGTTCTAAGTCATGTCCGATATTAGCAATTAAGTCTAAAGCTGAAAAATTTGAGTGAGAACAAGCAATGTCATCCGCAAACCCTATCTGGCTTCCTTTTAGGTTTAGCGTGAAAATGGAATTGATATATATCAAAAAAAGAATAGGACCCAGTACTGAGCCTTGAGGTACGCCAATCCGAATATCTAATTTTTGACTAATTGTATCACCAATTTTTACGACTTGCTTACGGTTCGTCAGATATGATGAGAACCAATTAGACATGAATCCTCTAAAGCCAGCTTTATTTAGTTTTTCAAGTAATAGTTCATGGTCAACAGTATCAAAAGCTTTAGTGATGTCAATAAAGAGTGCAGCGGTATATTTTTTAGTATTTAAGCTATTATAATTATAAATACAAAACTTTAAAAGCGCATCTTCAGTCGATTGACCATTTCTAAATCCATACTGATTTGGACTCAGAAAAGAATTGTTATCTAAGAAAGCTACAACTCTAGTTTTAACCAGTTTTTCAAAATTTTTTGAAAACACGGGAAGAAGGGATATGGGCCTGTAATTATTTAAGTTTTTGCTATCACCTCTTTTTAAAATTAGAGGATCGGGAAAGATACCGCAACAAATACTTTTATTAAAAATGTGGGTTAATACATCAACAATATTAAATGCAATTTTTTTAATAAAATTGTTGGACCAACAATTACTGGTAGATGAGTTGGAATTGCTTAGTAATTTGATTGTTCTAAACACTTCCAAAGACGAAAACGGTTCAAAGTAAAAACTACGTACTTGTGTCATTTCGCTACTGTGACAGTTGCTCTCACAAAGATTAGTAGTAGAATTAAAACCCGCATCATAAAGAGTAAAAGAGGCAACATTAGTAAAATACTCATTAAAAGTTTTTGCCATCTCGGCCGAATTTTTGATTATTCTATTATTATAATTTATGGATGGGGGTTGCTTCAAGTCTAATTTTTTATTTAGAAGTTCATTTACAATTGACCATTCTTTTTTTAAGTTGTCTTTGGCTAGTTGAAATTTATTGATGTAATAGTTATCTTTAAGAATTGGCACATCAGTAGCTACTTCATTACAAATTTGGTTGTACAGAGTACGAAGATGAACGTTATTAGGATGTTTTTTACATTTTAAGCGCAGTTTATTTTTCTTTTGAATTTTCAAAAGTAGTGTTTTTGACATCCAAGGCTTGAGTCTTTTTAATTTATTACGACTATTAATAATTGTTTGACAATTCGTTATATGACCTTTCAAAATATCAGAAAAAGTATTGAACGCAATAGAAGGATCGTTTTCTACATAAACATCTGACTAGCTTTCTCGCAATAAACAGTCGTTAAATAAATCAAAATTAATGGATTCTACTCTTACGAAAGGTATGTACTTATCTGTATACTTAGACTTATCACCACATAGAAAGAATAAGCCTATCATACAATGATCAGAGATCTTATAGTCAGATATGGAACTAGTGATCGATAATTTTGAACTGCGATCAAGTCTTCCAAAAATATGATCAATGCAAGTACGCGAAAAATTAGTTAGTCTAGTAGGTTTAAGAAAACAAGTTTCGACACCATTTGCCGACAATAAAGCGATGTAGTCACACACAACGGAGGATTCACTTAAAATATCTAAGTTTATATCACCTAGGACGAATAGATGCTCAGTCCTAATGGCTCAACTTCAACATTTATCCGGAACAACGCTGTGCAACACCTACATTTAATAACAACCTGCAAACAGCGTTGTGCTGAAGTACTCAATTGTGTAATTCGGCTCAAGTATTTCTGCTTTGGCTCAATGCTCCGAGCCACAAAGAAATGGCTCACATTTGGCTCATTTGGCTCAAAACTTCATACCCTTAAAAAAAAAAATTAAAAACCAATAAAAGAAATAAAAAAAACAATAAAACGAAAATAAGAATATTCAATCTTCAATTAACATTGAGACAATTAATCGCAATCGTTTAAAGTATGAAGTAATTATATCACTTATAAGTTTTTAAGAGCCTTAAAAGGGATAAACAAGAACATGTGGGCATTTTAACAACCTAAAGATGATATAAGGAGATGTTAGCCGTGTTGTTTCTGTTCTTAGTTATTTGTTTTTGTCTTTATTTATATGCTATTGTTTAATGTTAATTGTTTTATGCCTCAATATTGTGTGATACTTCCTTAGGGCTTATGGTTCGCGAATCCGAATAGAATGTTTGAATTTTCGCCAACCATAATAAGTTGATATCACATTTCGCCAAATTTGTGATTTTAAAAGCAAGTGTGATTTTTTCGATTAGCATGTGATAATAACAACTCAACGCAGTCGTCCTGAAGCACTTTAACATGATTTTGTGATGCCGTATTCGTGTTTATATGAATAAATTTTTAATGTCTGGGTGGTGGGTGTTTAGGTTTATTCCTTCAGATACAGATGCAGATTCATTTTAACTTATGTTACGTTACAAAAAAAAAAAAATCTTATAAAAAAAAGAATTTTACTATCATAGCTGCTGTGACAGGTAGTTTAGAGTTTGGTTAGCTCTAGGACACGCTTAATCTCTTTTGGGTCTATTTTTATTTCTTTGACTTATCATCGGTTTTCAACAAATAAGCCTCTGCAATCATTTCTCCTGAATCATATTGAACACATGGTAGATATCGTTGGTGTACAACTAGGTCCATAGTACAATGAACAAAATGTGCGAGTACTTGAGATGGAAAAACATGTTTTAAATATTTCTTCACCATGTGGCAGTTGTGAATCTAATACATTAACCCCAGCCTCAGCACGCTGCAACTTTGACGCGCACAACTATACCAATCCAAACAGAGAGGAGCTGGATTTCTTCGTCAATTTAAAATCTCTGGCTTACGGATATCATACAAAAAGCAGCTTGAAGCAGATTCAGATACTCGTCTTTACTTCCAGTTGACTTTCACTTAAGTGCATTGCTACTCTTATGCAAGCGACCTTTTTTGTTGCTCGCCCAACGTCAGCCATGTGACAGAGTGCATTAGCATGCTTTTATGTTGGATACCAACTATGTTTGTTGGAACTGGAATCAATGTCAAGACCGCTTCTGAGATCCATTCATTTGGATGATTCTGTTTTGCTTATTGTGTAGCGTGTCTTGTAATCGGATTTTGTCGTTTACCTCCCAGAGTCATTTTGCACTATGAAACTTACTTATTAAGTTGCAAATTGGTGCTCTTCTTGGTACTCGTATCTTGGAGAATAACGAGTGCTTGTGAAGTGAGTTCATATTAAGATTCCATTGAGAATCCCATGAATGGGCATCAATCATGGAAGAATTTCAGGGAAATGAGGTAACCACGATCGTAATTGTGAGGAAAATATTGATGTCAACTCATTGAGCCATGAATTCTTAACGCTTAACGGGTTTCCCCTGAAGAACCTCTTAGAGTTTTCGTCAGATGTGTCTTTTGAGTTTACAGACGTTGATAGCGCAGACATTGTAGAGAGTTTGTTATATCAATTCCGAAGAGTCGCAATGGTAATGAATATAAGTACTTTTTTCCGTACTTCCTTTTTTGTCGGAAGTATTTGAAAGGGTGGTGCAAAAAAAAACTTTATGTATACCTTTAAACAAATAACATCCTACTAACTACCCAAGCAGTTTGGTTTCCGCTAAAAGCCCAGTTGTACCACCGCCTTTATAAACGACGTTAAAGATGTTAGACTGGCCTTGGATGATGACCCTATTACGCTCCTTATACATCTTGACTTTTCTAAAGCCTTTGGTTCTGTGAACCACGTAGACTTAACCCATTTCTTGCCACTGGTGCATTTTTGCACCAATGATTTTTATCGTCTTCTGAGCTAGAAAATTGTATCCTTAAATATCCATTAACCGCCAATGGTGCATTTTTACACCATTATTTTCTCGAATATCGGGTGATAGAAAAAAAATAAAAATGTCCAATAAACCTTCCCTGGGGCCTGAACAGAGAGTTTATGAAGTAGCATCAAATATTTTAATTGATTTGAGTGGTGGCTATAAACTTTTAACCTTTTATGGGTTGTCATCTTCTGTGGTGTGTTTAAAACATATTTTCTTACTTGCGAGCAGGGTGCGGACTTTACTGCAATTGTGTGGATCTACTGCTTTTTTCATTTTAAAAAAAACGGTGTCTACTGCGCCACTGCGTCCACACATTAATCTACTGCACTTTTTCAGTAACAGCAGTTTTATTTTCTAATTTGAGGATTAAAATATGCTTTCGGTTTAATTTTCAATTCTTTTGTTTGACATGAAATAAAATACAGTTAAATACAGCTGTCATTCACGATGCGGTTCATTGAAGGAACGAATGAATAGTGTGCGAATGAATCATAGCTATCTTGCTGTGAAGTGCAAACCGGTGATAGACTAAAACCTTTACAAAACCTTAATCCCAAAAAAATTCCAGAAGGCGAATTGCCTTCAATTTTGCCACTAACTTCCTTTTTTTTGAAGTTTCTAAAAAAAATGTAAGCGCGGAATGGGGGTCTTTATGATATAAGACAGAAAAATTATAGAAACGAAAGATAAAGTTCAGTTTAAGTCAACCACAATGGGTCGTGAAAATGTTCATGAGGAACTTACTAAATGTTAAAAGTTTGGCAGGGTACATGTTAGTTTTAGCTTTTTTACCGCATAGCAGCGCAGCAGCTGAAAGGAAGTTTTCGGAAATGAAAATAATAGGTTTGTGTGATGTCAGCGCTAGGGCGCACTAGGGTGCACTGGAAATGTACTGATGCGTTTTATGTCCGACAGTGCTACACTGAAAACGCACTGAATATGCTAATCTTCACTGGATTTACCCCGAGTATATCGTCAGTGCAAGAAAATAGGGCTGTCAGAACATCAAATCAGCTGATTTGTCATTTGTTATTTTTCATTGTGTTGATTTTTCTTACTGTGCTTATGTTTTTTTGTCCTCGCATTGGTAACTTAATAAAACAACGAACTAAATAGATGCAAAAATATACGAAAATTAACAAAATCTGATTTATGTTAAGTTTTCAATACAGGGTAAGCTATTTGCGCTCGATGAAATGGGGGTTGCACTGGGTTTTTGGACAGCCATGAATATACACTGACAATACTGCACAAAATAATTTTCTAAATCCGAACCGAACCCTGCTTGCGAGATAGAAAGCAAGCGGTGTCGGTTGCTAATGAACTTTTAATGTATTGTAATAAGCTTCCCACAAAGAGATTACTAAATCCTCTATTTAAATGTATGCCGATGATGGCCAGCTGTTTAAAGTTGTCCTCTTGAGCTTACCAAAGATTGTGCATATCATACAAACAGAGATCTAGAAGAGATTTCGCGCTGGTCGGGTGTTTATGGCTTGTTCCTTTACCCTCAAAAGTCCAAATGCCTCTTAATAAGTAGAAAAGCTTTGGACCTAGAATATTTTCTTTAAGATATGTACTTAAATAGATCACCTATAGCATATACACTCCAACCGCAAGAAATGTTGGCATGTTATTCGACTTCAGATTTTAAACTACAAGGTGGTATTATTGCACTAAGAAAGAACTTTCCAACGACATCCAATTTGTTTGGGTAATTGTACAAATTTGTTGGTCTAAAAAAGTCTAAAAAAAGTGAAGTCAAAAAAAAAGTATGCATGTATGTGCCGCAAAATCAAAAAAACTACTGAACGGATTTGAATGCGTTTTTTTGAAATCGATTCTGGTTGGATTACTTATAAAATGGATCAAACAAAAAATCAATATATTTCAGTTAAAAACTTCTAAATTCGAAAAGAAAAGTTTATATTTTACTTTTGGGCATTTATCTCGCTCTATCTATCTAGTTCTTAAATAACGTATTAAAATAAAATATACATATTTGTTTAGATTATTTCACAACAAAGACTTTGATATACATATATATAATCTTCTTTGTACATTTTTTGTGAGTAATAACATAAATGCCCGTTTTCACAGTGCGAGCTTAAGTGTCGGATTATTTAAGTGTAGGATTGAACATATCCAACACTTAAGAAGTTTTGGTTTCACAGCCAACACTTAAATGTGGTATATTTAAGTCATGGATTGAGTGTCATTGTGAGCCATTAATGGAAAAAAGTAATTGTGAATGAACACAAAATGACAAACGAAATTTAGTTTTCACTTCCTAGTCAAGTGCTTTTTAGAAAAAATACAATGAAAATTAAAAGAAAAGAAGACAAAAAAGCCGCTGCATGTATGGAAATAGAAAAAATAATTCAATTAATTCATTTTTAATTCAAAAAACGACGAAATAGCAGTATGCTGACGAAAACAAAAAAATTGCGAACCCCTCCCTTCCTTCGATGTGCATCCTGATGAAACAGATACACAACACAACTGGAGTCGCGAGCGCAGCGAGCAGCGATATCAGCAGAATCATCCCCCTCCACTTGCATAAAATGAGAGTCGCAGTGCCAGCCGCATTACCAGGTAAAACATTTCGTTATTTAGGTAGGTTTTCTGTACTGTATTTGGAGGTTAATATTATTTATATATGGCAACAATTTACTCTCGGATCGATACTTAAGCCGTGGAAGTCGGTGGCTTAAGTTATGACACTACTTAAGTGCAGGATTGCGTTAAGCCTGCACTGTGAAAACGCAATTCGTGTTAATCCTGAGATTATCGTTGGATCGACACTTAAGCTCGCACTGTGAAAACGGGCAAAATAAATATTGTTTGCATGCTTTCGCGACTACGATCAGTGGAGACCATTGCCACCGTCAATGCACCAGCACCAGCGGCAGCGGGTATGCGTGTATGCGATACATGCGTGTATGCGATACACGCGTGTAGTATAAGTGATTGGGATTGCTTCGTGCTAACGTATATGTATTGTAATTGTTCGATCAACTCTAATCCAATAACTGGATAAATTTGGTTGCAATTTGTTTTATGATAAGTAGATGCAGGGCTTGGGACAGATACAGATATGTATGTATTATGTTTTGACGTTTTGGGGATAAGAGCGTGCTGTAATCTTTAAGAAAGCGGAAGAGTTAGATTGGAAGAAATTGCTAACCCATCTGCATTATTTTTTTCTTTAATAGTCAATGGAAAATCCTTTATCCAAGCAATTCATTCAGTCATTCGGTGCTAAGCAAATTGTGAAGCAAGTATTTATACCAACTTTTAAGGTGCAAGGGCAAGCTGGAAGTCTTCTTCCAGTAGATAATTTATTACAAATACGCATATCTACATATGTAGGGTAAATCAGCTAGTTTTTTCATAAGTAGGTTTCTACATACATTTCTGTGGTTGGATCCCCGATTCACGTCTGTATAAATTCACCTCAATAGTTATACAAATGAGAGAGTGGGAGGCTGTGAAATATGCACATACAGACAGACGGAGTGAGTATCACCTAAACACGGAACCATAAAAACTAGCTTAAGCAGGTGCTGGTTTCAAAAATGTCATACAACCAAGCATTTGCTAGGAAAATACGAAGCCTGATATTTGGCTGACTAAACAAGCATCTTTCAAGCTTAAATCTGCGCAGTTGACAGATGTGCCCAACTCAATCTTGATAAGCTCTACAATAGACGCGACATGGCAATAATGTCAGATAGCCAAGCAACTATCAGGGCAATCAGAGATGAGATCATCACATCATGGAGAATTGTCTGGGAATGCCTAAATAAACTGGGAGAATAAAACAACGCCACAATCTACTGGGTACCAGGATATCTGGGAAGAAGGTTATAAAGAGGCGGACAAACTTGCCAGGAAAGAGACCGCCCAGCCCTTTGTGCCTCTTGACCCTATTTGTGGCATTGGGGAACACACAGTAAAAGAGTACACTGGAAAAGACTAATAGGACTAAAACAGGGACAGGGTCTAAGAGAGGTGAAGCAAGTTTTAGGTTACTATAACTTAAAGTGATTCAAAGCTTGTATTAGTCTTGATAAAAACAAACTTCGCATTCCAACTGCGTTCATTACGGGGCACTGTATACTCAATATATATATGGGCACCGTAGCGCAAGTGGTTAGAGGCGCTTTTGCCCTTACAAAGAGACTGTTTTATAGCAGCCAACTCGATGCGAGGGTAAAGGTTATCTGCTACACGGCCCTTATACGGCCAATGATAGCATATGGTTGTCCCGTGTGGTTCAACGTCGGACCAAGTTCGATGGAAAGGATTCGGGTGTTTGAGAGGTCCTGCCTTCAATTATACAGAACACCAGAGTCCGAGTACAAAAAATTCTATTCCAATGAGGTCCTATACAACAGGGCTAACTTAATAAGAGTGGATAATTTTCTGATCAAGATGACTCGAAGGCACATTGCAAGAGCAATGAGTTCGATGAATAGCCTGATCTTCGGGGCTTTATACCCCAATTTCACGTACCACGAAAGAGTGCGCCTTAACGGCTTCGTTCCACCAGAAGCGTTCCTCTATTTTGACCAACAGGGTCTGATCCAGGATAGATCAGCGTAGTAGGTCGGTTTCGGGGCGCGATGGGTACGATGTTGAACAGAAACATCAGAAATTCTGGTGGCTGTTAGAAAGAGATGGAGTTCCCTCGTCGATTCCGTTTGATCCGGGGTAGACCCCAAGGCATAGTTGGCCGCCTTTTATGTTTATTAACTAGACATGCCGTGGCCCGCTTACATAGTTTTAGGTAGTGTAGGTATTTATAAGTTTTATAAAAAAAATAAAAAATAAAAAAAAAATATATATAAAAATAAAAAAAAAACGCACAGCACTTTGCCAACAAAAAAAATATAAAAAACCACAAATAAATTATAAAATAACACAGCACAAAAAACAAAAAAAAATTACGTATTTAATTACGTAGCTAGAGTTAAGTTAGGTTAAGTAGTTGTAAGTTTTATTTAAGGTAGTTTTAAGCAAAGAACCTGTCCTTTTTCTAAGTTTTTTTTTTCAAACTTTTCTTAGATCTAAAATTGTAACTTTAATTAAAATTATATATTATAAGTTAGGTTACGTCGAAAGACATAGTACAAGCATTAAGTTTAGCTTAGAGTGCCCGTGTGGGGCCAGTAAGTTAGAGTAAGATAGTTAAGTTAGTTAAGCTAGTTGTAAGCACTTTTTGTCTAGCATGTAAGAAATACTTGAATTTAAAAATAAAAAATGCATTAAAAATGAAATTGAAATGGTTAGTGCGTCGGACTACTGAGCCAGCGGTCTTGGGTTCAAATCCCGCCTCAAACACCTAAAAGTTTTTTTTTTCACAGTGCCCACCTCTTTCGAATGCCTGACAAGAGTATCATCTGTCATGTAAAGCTTCCCAACTCGCCGTTCGGAGACGGCAGAAAATTGTAGGTCCCTTCCATTCGTGCAAAAATATAACGCGCACACACAAATGGTTGCGGGAAGTTAGGCTTGGTTCTGTCTGGATGAGGTGCTATGTCCTATGGAATTCTCCGTTAGCTAGGTATGTCCGAAGCTGTTTCAAATCAATTCCAATAGGAATTACTGTCAAACTCATTCGAATATTCGAACTTGCTACAGTAAAGTAAAGTCATAAACCCTAAAACTGAAAGTTCTGTTCTTCATCTTAACAGCCAATGGTACATGTAGTGTCTAAAAAAAAATAGCGACAATACATAGTTGGCCCTTTAACAAAGTCTCTTTAGCTATCCTTGATATATAGATTATTGCTTCTCAAAGTACCAGTGATTGTCAAGCTGAGCGGAAACAAGATACATATTCTGTCAAAGTAACCACCTGGTGGACTCGAGGTCGACTCCGCTATCTCAGATGGGGAGCACAATGGTTCTATTTCACGTCGCAGTGAATGTTACCCCGTCTACAGTCATTCGTTTACACTTAGGAACTCCTTTCGCGTAAGATGCAAAAACTATATGTAATCTCCAACCGAGACGAGGCAATTACTTCACTGAAGTTTCAAACCAACCCAAAAAATTCCTGAAATTGTTTTCTTGTTTATTGTTTACTTTTTTTTCAATGACTTCACAGAAGTAACGCCAGTGTCTTATGAAGTTTTAATTGGAGATTCACATAACTACTCGTATGTACTTATTTCCATTCCTACTCGTACGAGTCTGCTTTGAAAACGCCACCGCACTTGCGAAATTGTTTTTATTGTTTCAGCAATAGGCTCTAAGCAAGGTAGTGGCTGCTGGGCTTTAGTGGGAAAGTACGGATGATGGCCAATTATGAAATACAATCCAGGTTATTACACTAACTAAATGTACAGTATGGCTTTCCCAGTCAATGTGATATATTTTATTTGCATCATAGTGATTGTGGCACTGTACACTTGCGATTTTAATTTTGTTTTAGTTGAAATCATTAATGGCGAGAGAAATAAATTGATTGTGGACCTTTATTACCTTTTTTTATCACGTCTTGTTACTATAGTCATAAAAAAATAAAAAAACAAACAAAACAAAAACACCATAAATGCTTTAATTTAGATCGTGTGTGGGTACAAACGGAAAAGTGAAAGGCAGTTAGACAATTGTTTGGACGCTTATGCAAGACAGCCAAAATATGCCTAAGGACAAGTTTATATATAATTGCACAGTTACACTGGCGTCCTCGGTATGTGGCCTAAGGTATGTTATTTTACTTATTTTATTTTAATGGTTTTTTTTTATTTTCATTTTAGAATATATAATTGGCCGACATTCTCACATACTGCTACTCTATTTCAGCGATAGTGACTAGAAGGAGTAGTGAGAGCATACCGAGCGGGTTTAACGTGAAATTTCGGTTGTGGCCTGTGACCTATGACTTATGTAGGTATGTAGGTACGAGCACATATAGGTAGGTAAAAATAAAATCAGCACTCAAGTTCAAGTAGGAAGATCAAATCTCCGTTTTAAAGACCAAGCAGTCACGGATGTCAGGAGTCATTTTATACTTTATTCGAAAGTGATTGGGATGGAAGGCTGAGAGTAATAGACCAAGAGGGTGTGAATGATAACAAAAAATGTTTGGTACCATTGGAAAGTTCCCGATCTTCTATTTCTAAATGTGGACGTCTTGCAGGTTCTGGGGCAATTGTGAGTAATACTACATCAAAAATGCAGTTTTTGTTTCGAAAGTCCAGATAATTGGTATAACAACTTTATCATAATTTTGAACTGTAGAGTTGAACGCCCTGATAACAAATATGGAGGTGGCCCGCAAGACGTCCTTAAGGTCTCGTCAAACAGATCGCTTTTTTAACGCTGCGTTAAAGACCAAGGACCAAATACTTTTCAAATTGGCAAAAACTCATTCGTTCGACGACGCCCTCGAGAGCAGTTTCCACCCACACCAACTTGTGGAGATAGTAAAACACCTGTAAACGCAATGGTGTGGTCCGTGATCTCGGCTAGGGTATGGGACGCCTATACATCATCGAAGGAACCATGAGCCATGACGAGTATAAGCGAGTACTGGGTACGAGTACGTAAGACAGTCGACATCGCTTTCGATATCATTATCGATAGCATAAAACTCATCTCTCATCCAAGTGATATCGACTGATCGACTAAGGCTCCGACCCATAGCGTTACTGCATCCGTTTTAACGGACAGCTCGATAGAATACACGCATTCTTATGGAATGTGGCCCATAACCAACGCATATATGAACGTCGACGCAGAAAGTAGGTTTACTTTCTACTTTTTTCAGTGCGTTGTACGTTGGGAGTTCACACATTCACGAATTGAAGTTCAAACATTCACATATTATTCATTGGTGGAAGCATGAGAACCACTTTCAGCATTAGTAAAATATCATCACCTGTCGTCTCTCAATGCAACGGATTCTATGGGACGGCTCTCTGGGGTAAACGTTAACGTCAACGTTCAACGCAACGACGTCGACGCAGTCTATGGGACGGGCCGGCCTTAAGTGTTTGTTTCACTTAACAGGAAAACCTCTCAAAAACTATCCTCTCGGCGATAAGAATTCCACGACAGCTATTTAGCTGTCGACTTGGTGTATTATAGGGATGTTTTTATTGTTTAGTCGCAATAAGCGGTGGTACTGTGGCAGAGCGAAAGAAAAGCAAATAGAGAGCGAAAATTAAACTAAAATAGAACCAAAATGAGAAAATAAATTGAGAATGAGAGCACAAATGACATTTTTGTCAATGCAGGGGCAGACAGATGGTATTTTGAGTGGCTCTCAAATTTAAAAAATCGAGAGTTATAGACGACACGATGGAGATAGTGTTTCGTGAAGCAAACCTTTTTCGACATCGTTTGGAGTTTTCACATGGTCGACAATCGCCGGTGAAGTTACACGATGAGGCCCCTGGAATTTCGGCTTCTGCCCCAGGTTCAAAAATGGTTGGTGAGGAATCCTATGTTTTATTGTGGTTAAATAATAATGTTTAAAGCAAAATTTTAAATTCAAAATAATAATAAATAAAACATAACTACAAGACCTAGGGGCAAATAACTACATCACGTAATCCACCCAAACCTGAAAATTACAAAAAAGCTGTAATGTCCCTAATAATTTGGTCAGCCTGTGTACATATTGGTGATTACGGACTTTTAGAATCTAAAACTATTTCTTGAATCTGCCCAAAAAAGTTACTTTAAGCTGGCCATTACGACTAAGAGCTAAGCAAAATGACATAGTTAGGGTAGCGAGTGTCATACATATGTATGTATGTAGCAAAAATTCTACACAGGGTATCTCAGAAACAGTGAGATTTTTCATCGGCGGACACCCTACTTACCGGACAAATCACATAAACGGAACCATTTCGGGGGAATTACAACACATACAACATGCGTTCTTATAAACGGACAGCTCTCATAAGCGGACAAAAACCTCTAGTCCTGTAGCTTCCCACTTATGAGAGATTTCACTGTAAAGAGGCTAGTCGGGTGGCAGTCGACTCCTAAAAGTTCATGACAAGAATCAAATTTAATGAGTGGGAGGGTCTTACTACTCGAACAGCTATGAGCATTTGTAAGTGAAAAAAATTATTTTGCGATCCAGCAGTCCCGAGCTATGTATAAACATCACGCGGACGGGGTGTGTAGCTCCTCTTCATTGGAAGGAAAGTTAATTATAACCAGTCGTTGTTCGATAAAAATCAAGCCAATCATTTATTTATCTATACGCAACGCATATACTCATCGCATCCCCTCCATGCGCAGCAGTCGACTGCGCACTCGTTCGGATTTTCGTCCTTTTATGGCAAGATCCCGGAATTACTCCACTGGAAAGTTTACTAACGCGCGACTAGATGCTTACACATCAAAAACGCACATAACGCAACGAAGAGCTCTAATTATAAAGCCCAAATCACAATGCTGCGTTCGGGCGCTCTCGCGTTAATGGGCTTTATATCGACTTTACGATAACTTCTGTCCAACGCACGAAGTTGAAATTTGCAAATCAAAATACCGCTTCAAGCTTCAGGCGTTCAGAGGTTAGGAATATGACAAAAAATATGTTCTGTTTCCTCAAATCTCCCATTTACGAATTTATCATAGAAAGAAGATTTGAAATGTATTCCTTTTAATTTTTATTGTTTTATTAAGAAACACAAAATGTAACGAATTACTTTGTAAACAAGATTGTGCGAATATGTTAATTAAAAAAAAGACCCCACACAATTAATTTGTGTTGAAAAAAAATTAATTTAACCATTTAAATCTTTTACACATATTAAATGTTAAAAAATTGTACTTTAATCGAACAGGCCATCGAATAGTATAGTGTCAACAACAGCTGTGAGTTGTCACAACGCACGCCCTATTAGAAAGTAGTTCTACTCGGCCGGTGCCCAGAACTTTAAAATATCTACGATATAGCGCCTGAAGTCACATTTAAGAGCACCCCATATGTTTGCATTGTTTCCACTTTAACTGTCAACGCGAGAGCGCCCGAACGCGACATTGTGGATTGGGCTTAAATTCGTAAAAATACCCTCCGGACGTAGAAAATTATGTCCAAGGAATTGGATATATCATTCGGGATAGTCTCCACATGAAAGCCTATCGTCGGTCAACGGGACATCTTTTAACTCCTAACCTGAAAAAACTTAGGCTGGAAAGATGCAAGTGGTTTTTGCAGTGGCATTCGGACAGTGAAGTGACCATGAAAACGCTCTGTTTACGGATGAGTAAATATTTACCGTGGAAGAAGTTTTCAACAAGCTAAATGACAAAATGTATGCTACGACATCTATCTGGCCGAACACAATGGGGAAGCTGTAGTGGAAGTATGCAGCGCTGTCAAAGTTAAAATACTATACACGTAAACCCTATAGCGCGAACACAATGCGAAGCTGCTGCTTCAGTACGGATTGTATGGTGAAGCGCAAAGTTCAGCCAACTTCAACTTTCTACTTCCACTGCAGCTTCACCATTGTGTTCGGCCAGTAAGGAAGCGAAAAAAGTTGTGCCAATGGTGCAACGTGGCCATCATCCCACTTCCATAATGGTTTCGTGGAGAGTCTCTCACCAAGGTAGCACATCAGTCCATTTCTGCGTAAAAGGCGTGAAAACGGAAGCCAAAAATTGACCAACAAGATGTGCTAGCAGCTAGAGGGTGTTGTGAAGGGTTGGAGCAATATTTTATTCTATGGAGAGACCTGGATCTTCCAACAATACTCTGCTCTAGCGCATAATCACAAAACGATGCAAGGCCGGTTCAGGGTCAATAGTCCTGAATAAAGTCACCAGCAGAAGATTGGCCGACGGGAAGTCCAGATTTGAATCCACTGGATTATTCATTGTGTTCAGAATTGGAGAACAAGACAAGACCTGCATAGAAATTTGGGAAGCCTTTAAACAGTATTAGCGCAGCAACGTTAACGATGTCCATTTAAGCCACCCGTGCCACTGTAGCCTAATGGCCATAACATAACGTTTGAAAGCCTGTGTAAAAGCAAAAATCAGTCATTTCGAGTGAAATTATGATCTAATTAATGAAACAGTATGAAACAGTAGGTATGATCTAATTAATGAAACAGAATACAAAATGTTTATTGGGTTTTTTTTATGACGTTTTGTATTTGTAACAGAACTTATAGCAGGACAAGGTACCTATACTCATGGAGTACTTCTTTTCAAATACATACTGTTAACCCGACTGTTAGGTTTTTCTTTACTTTAATAAAAGGAAAACTTTCGACTTTAAATTAATTATCCTTTATTCATTTATAATAAAATAAATTAAGAATGTAATAAAACAACTATATTTAATTCAATGGATAAGTATAAGATACTTAGAGAGAGGCGTGTGGTCGGTTTGACTGAAGTCAGAAGAAGAACTTCATTCTCGCTTTTCACCAGCAACTTCAGAAACGGAAAAAGGATGTAAAAGGAAAGAAGCCATTTTATAACACTTCACTTGTTTTAATGTTACAGGGTTGGCTTAAGGCCGTATATAACAACTCTCCCCTTCTTAAAAAAAAATAACTTCTTTCTTTTCATTACCTTTACAAAAAAAACAAAAATATCAATTTAATATTTTTTCTTTCTACTAGTTTTAAATTCAGATATATATCTCTTAACAACTTTTCTTTCTCTATTAGATCTTCGTAATATTATTTCATCTTTACTTTTTGTCTCAGAAGGACTTTTAATATCTTCCTTTTCTTTCTTTACGAGATTTTTGTTACAATTTTCAAAGGATTTATTTTCATTTTTATTACATGTTAATTCATCGTTGCTTTTATCTAATTCTTTCACATTAATGTCTGATAAAAAAATTTTATTTTTTGAAGTTGAACATTTAATTTGGTTTTGATGTACATATTTTATCAAACCGTTTGCTTTAATCAAATATCTTAAGTTACTTAAAACTTCCATAATCTGGGCTGGTATCCAGCGTACAAAATGTTTATGTGGATTTTGATACCAAATTAAATCACCTTTTTTAAAATTATTTTTAACAATTACAATTTGTTTTGGTGTTTTTGGTGGAAAAGAATTTTTATATTCACAAAATTTGTTGCTACAATCAAAATTTTCTTTAAATTTATTATTTACAATATCTAAGCTAGACCTAGGTTTATATGAAAAGAGCATTTCCGATGGACTTTTAGAAGTGGATGTGGACGGCATATTTCTATCATTGTATAAAAATTGTTCAATCTTATTTTGCAGTGAATTTGTGTTATTTTTATCCAAACAGAATTTAACCAAAACATTTTTGACAGACTGAACTCCACGCTCGGCTAACCCATTTGACTGTGGGTGGTATATTGGTGATTTTAAAACTTCTATATCTTTGTTTTTGAAAAACGATTTAAACTGAAATGAGTTGAACGGTGGACCGTTATCGGAAACAAGTTGTTTAGGATATCCAAAAATTCGAAACGTTTTATTAAGTGCATTTAGTGTATTCGAAACGTCTGTTGAACTCATTAAATGTATGTCTTTAAATTTACTAAAAAAATCGATATGAACTCGCTCAAAAGGAAAATGTGTTTCAGGCCATTTCGTAGTGACAATTTCTTTCTTAACATTTCCAGTTAAAGTGCAACTCTGACAGCTTTTCACACATGCATCAATGTCTTGGTCAATTAGAGGCCACCACACATATGAACGAGCTATCATTTTCATTCGATTAATACCACAATGGTTTTCGTGAAGCAATTTTAGACAAGAGTTCCTTAAACATTTAGGAATTATAATACGATTTCTATAAAACAAACACTTATTCTCTGTAGATAAATTATTGTGTATTTTTTTAAACAGGTTGGATGAAAACTCATATTTATATTCTTTATCAAGCAAGATTTTATACACCTCTGTTAGCTCATCGTCATGAGCCATGTGATGTTGTATGACGGATACTTTTAACATAGGACTTTCACTTTCAGAGAAATGATTTATCGGTATTTGTTCAACCTCTGTGCTTTTATTTAATGGTAACCTTGATAAGGCATCAGCAGGTGCCAAAGACTTTCCTTTGCGATATTTTATAGTATAAGTATATGACGACAGTATTATGCTCCATCTTTGAAGCCTAGAGACCGAAACGGCTGAATTATTTTTCTTTGGACTGAAAATTTCTTGCAAAGCCTGGTGGTCAGTGCATAAGGTAAATTTTTGTCCATAAATATAAATGTGAAACTTTTTTACTGCAAAAATTATCGCTAATGCTTCGCGATGAAGCTGGGAATAGTTTTGCTCAGCTTCATTAAGTGTGCTGGACACGAACATCACAGGTTTTTCAGCACCGTTCACTACATGCAAAAGCACTGCACCCACCCCATAAGGTGATGCGTCTGTAGTTACCACAATAGGTTTATTGGGGTCATACAGCTCCAATAAACTTTCATTAGTTAAAAATGTTTTACTTTTGTCAAAAGTTTCTTGACAAATTGAATTCCAAATAAATTTTTGGTTACCTAGGAGATCGTAAAGTGGACGTAATTTAGACGACAAGTTAGGGATATATTTTGAATAAAAATTCAATAACCCGAGATATGACTGCAACTGTTTAAGGCTAGTTGGCGCCGGAGCTTGAAGAATAGCTTCAAGTTTTTCTGGATTTGGGCATATACCCTTGCCCGAAATCACATGACCGAGATATTTAACAGACGGAACTAGAAACTTGGACTTTACGACGTTGATTTTAATATTGTGATTATTAAGACGTGACAACACTAAAAGCAATTTTTGGTAGCATTCATCTTTTGTCTTGCCTCCGATGATAATATCATCTAAGTAACAAAACACAGATTTAAGTCCCAACAATACTCGGTCCATGACGGATTGAAAAATGGAAGGAGCACTAGACACACCGTATGGAAGACGTGTATACACTAGAAGTCCTATAAGAGTATTTATCACTAAAAGTTCTTTACAGTTTTGGTCGACTGACAATTGTTGATAAGCTCCTCTTAAATCAACGACACAAAAAACTTCACAATCGGCTAACTCCGCGAAAATTTCATCCATTTTTGGTAGTGGGTAATGTTCCATCAAAATACATTTGTTGATGGTCACCTTGCAGTCCATGCAAATCCGTAACTCACCATTAGCTTTTGGAACTATCACGATAGGGGTAGCCCATCGGCTAAATTTAATAGGTTCTAAAATCTTTTCTTCCACAAGACGATTGAGTTCGGCTTTTACCCTATCCCTTAATTTGAATGGTACACTGTATGCACAATGAAAAATTGGTTTCTGACAACCATCTAAAACGATATTCGCGGTAAAACCCTTAATTGGATCGTTATTCTTGTCATCAACAATGTTTGGGTATTTTTCTTGAATCGACTTTAAAATGGGACACACAACTTCACTTTTTACACTGTTCATACCTGTTAAACTTTCCGAGTACATTTTGCGCCAGTTTGGAAACAAAACATCCTGTAAATCTCTTCCTAACAAGGGTTTTCTCGGCCAACTTCCTTTGACAACAATTATTTCACAATTCCAACATCCACCTCCAAACTCCACCGCAACGCTCATAATGCCTAGTTCTTCAATTTTATTACCTAAAACAGTACACAAATTATTACATGACTTTTTTAGTTTGATATTAGAAAAATAATCATAATAATGTATCTCTGACATAATAGTTACCGAGGCTCCGGTATCGATCTCGAAACCGGTTCTTACATTGTTGATAAGCAGAGAACACTCTGCTGGTTCTGGGTGATGACTTCTTTCTTTCTCTGTACTGACGACATTGACTGCGCCTTTTTGACCATGCGACTTTTTGGACCTGCAGACTCTGGACGTGTGACCAATTTTGTGGCAGGTAAAACACTCCCAATTTTCTCTCTTAGCTGGGCAGTTATCTTGGTGATGACTATTTCCACAACGATGACAAGACTGCTGCGATGATGAAAGCTGTGATACATGACGATTTTTTTGGTAGCTTCCACTTGACGTTTGATGCTGGTGTGTACTTGACGAATGACGATTAAATTTCTTGTTAGGCAAAGAATTTGTGTGTGCTTTAGACGGCACGTGTTTATTGTTCTTTTGTTGAAAGACGGCATGTATATTTTGCGGGGAATGTAACGATTTTGTTGTTTTTTGCGAAAGCTCCATATTAAGTGCTTTCGTGGTGTACTCTTCGAAAGTAAGGTTATCCTCACCTAATAAAGCCTGTTGGATTCTTTCACATGTTAATCCCACTATAAAACGATCACTCAATACATCGTCTAACATTTTAATTTTGTACTTTTGGACGTCTTCTTTAGCCTTTTCTGGGATGATATCCCCGAAATTACAGAACTGAGCTTGAGCCTTTAGACGCACAATAAATTCATTAATAGGTTCACCCTCCTCTTGTTTCAGCTTGTTAAATTTATATCGCTCTGCTCGTTTATTATGCTTAGGAGCAAAATGAGCACGTAGAAGCGATATGAGTTCTTCGAATGGTTTTGCACTGGGCAAATCTGGCACTGTTAGCGATATTAGGAGCTCGTGAATTTCTGCTCCTGCGATGGTGATAAAAAGTGGCGTAAGGGCTTCTTCTCCTTGGATGTCGTTGACTTTAATGAATTGACGAACCCGATCTTCATACGCCAAAAAATTTCCACCGCTGACGAACGGCTCCACACAGCCGATTAATCTTGACATTTTTTTTTTTCTTTTTTTTTTTTTGTTTCGTACTTTGACTTACACACGTGGACGTTTTTTTTCCTCGTCGCCAAATGTTAGGTTTTTCTTTACTTTAATAAAAGGAAAACTTTCGACTTTAAATTAATTATCCTTTATTCATTTATAATAAAATAAATTAAGAATGTAATAAAACAACTATATTTAATTCAATGGATAAGTATAAGATACTTAGAGAGAGGCGTGTGGTCGGTTTGACTGAAGTCAGAAGAAGAACTTCATTCTCGCTTTTCACCAGCAACTTCAGAAACGGAAAAAGGATGTAAAAGGAAAGAAGCCATTTTATAACACTTCACTTGTTTTAATGTTACAGGGTTGGCTTAAGGCCGTATATAACACCGACAAAAATGTCATATGTACATATGTATGTATGTACATATATCAAACAAACTGTTCGTAGCTCCAGTTTATTTTACTTGAAAATCTAAATAATTTGGTTAAGTTGAATTAAGACAAGTGTTACGATTTTACAAAGTACATAATCCAATTTAAACTTCAGTTCGTTTATTTTCAAATTATATTTGCTGCGCCCGCCATCCAATTGCAATCCCAAAGTTATTGCCATTCACTTGAAGCGTGCTAGACATTCTAGGTAACCTCCAGATAAAGACAAAAACTGATAGATACCGTGACAGATCTAATTAAGCCATTGGGTTGTTAGCGGATAAATCAAACACAGTAATTGCATTGTCGCGCGCTCAAAGACGCGCCCCGCCCCGCCCCGGTTACACATCGATATTACTCGTTTTACTGTTCAGTAGCTGCTGCCAGTCGATTTAAAAACAATCAGAAGTAACCCACCTGAAAAGCATGTCACGGTTTTACGTGTCACTAAAGATATACACAAAAACAACAAAACAATTTCACCAATACCACTTGTCATTTGGTAGATAATTCAAATTGTATCTGAATCTCACAGGTTTTGTGACACCACTCAGTCAGTCATTTGTCAGTTTACCCACGCATTACGACTTGTTCTTTATGGTGACCTACATACATGTGAATCTATAAAATGCACACTTAAAAGCGGATGTTGCATGTCGTCGCATCTCAATTAGTGGGATTAACTTTCTTTAATTCGAACCTTTTAAAGAGAATAAATGTAAAACAACCCACCACCAACACAATCACTCACGTTCGTGCCAGTTGTATGGAAATATCTAACAGCAGTTCCCCAACTGTTGAGATATCTTCTGTCTTCCATTCGCCCTTTGGTTGCGATACATCTGTAATTAAAATAGAATAATAAAAATGCATTCACCGGTTGCAGCGGTGTCGCAGAGTATTGTTTCAAATACTTACGAATTCTCTTCCTGGCATCTAGGTAAGCTGCATTAACGGCATCGTATGTTACGCAAGTTTTATCGCCCGTGTACGGACTCCTATAAGTAGAAAAAAAAATACCAATTAAAAATTTATTCACGGAATGCGAATGCGAAATGCAGATACTTTGTGAAAACTGATTTCAACTTTTGCCAAATTGGCCGAGCAACATCTAATAAACACGAGACCACAAATTGACGCAAATTGAACTCTCCTGTTCCGATTTGGATTTGTTCGAATTGAATGTTCACATGACGATTGAATGGAACAACCGGAAACTGCATGACGACGATGATGATGATGGAGGAAAAGAGCCTTGAGGCCAGCAGCCGCCACTCGACATACGAATGATCTGTTTGTCGTTTCTAGTCGCATGACCACCGCATCGAAAGCATAAGAGGAGATACCCGAATCAAGCCGAACAACAGCCTGAATAATAATAAATTACCAAATACTACTAAGTGCATAGTGAAAGTCGAGTACGTCGCGTCTTGCAGGCAGGCAGGTGACATTCCAGTCGGTCTTCGAAGTATTTCCAGTTTGCCTTCTTCATCTGTTTTTTATTTTGTTTGTTTGAAATGTTCACAGTAGGAGGACGGATCTGGCATGGAATCGGAATCGAATTTTAAATTTATGCGCTTAGCACATAACTTCAAATGAATAGAACATTTGATTTCAAATTTAACGGTTGACAAATAATCACATTTGCCGTTCGTTTATTTGATGCTCTGTTCTATAAGTGCGATAAAAGCTGTCCACACGTTATCTTACAGTTACATCAGAGTGACATTATACTTACATGACGTTATGACACGTACGTACGACTCAAAAAAAGCCGAAGGCGGAACACGCGTGCTTTTTTTCAAATCGGCACTTCATATGTCTACTTAAAGCTATGTAGGTACATAATGAATACATGTAAGATTATAGGTAACATGTCACGTCATCTTATTATGTTAGTAATGGTGTTAAAAAAATAACTTCTTGATGAGATGACACACGTTACGTTTTTCTATTTATGAAATCAGTTCAGTGTCTGTCTGTCCGTATGACATATGCGTTTTTCTCAGACATTATTGGACGTAGAAATTTGGAACAGTTTTAGCAATTAGTGGCCCCCAGACCTGCATACTTAAAACGTTGCAATTCGACTTTCGGGGGACTACTTCTGGGGGTTAACCTTTAACTGATGTCGTGAAAAAAAATAACGCTTCTATAGTCGTTGGGTAGTTGAAATAAAAAATAATAATGAAAAAAAAAAACATTTCATACATTTTTGAATTCGTTTTTTAATGAGCTTTGATTTGACATCCCATACGATGACCTCAAAATTATTTTATTTTTATTTTAACCCTTAACTGATGTCGTGGGTCCAGTGAACCCATTGAAATTACATTTTTTTATGATATGTCTATTGACACCTATTAATAAAAGTGCAAATTTGAAATAAAAACGAACGTTCCTGCCGCTTATTTTTAAAAATTACATTTGTAATTGTTAAGTTTAAAGTTTGATAAAAACAAAAACATTTAAAAAAATTAATAGTTTTATTTTAATCACCTTTTGAAACAATGGACCCCACGACTATAGAAGCGTTATTTTTTCACGATATCAGTTAAGGGTTACGCTAGTGGAAACACTTCCCAGTCGAAGTACGGCCGTTATTAAAAATAATGGGGACGTCACTCAGTGGTGAGGGTATTGGCCAACTTTTTTGCGTCGATAAAAGAGTGGGCCAGCTATTTTGTGTAGTATGCGGGGACAAACTTTTTTGTTTTACTTATGAAATATACCGTTATCATTTTGTAGAGAGCTTCGTTTAAATGTGTATGTCTAACACTTACATAATATAAAAATAAATATTGAATTACTTTGTTTGATTTGGAGTGTCAATCTTTTATTCTAATTTTGTATGAAGAAATGTTAACCAGGCCAACTATTCTGCGTTTGGGTCGTATACCAGGTATGTAAATATGAAACCAAAAAAATCCTATATAGATGTCAATGCAGTTACCGAATTTTGTGACTGAAAACTACGATTTGCGGACAGCATCGATTTTCTATTACCATTTGAAGAAAACTGCTGCAGAATAGCATGGAATGCTTGTCGAAGCTTACGGTGAGCATGTTTTTGGTAAATAACAATATTTTGAGTGGCTCAAATAAATCACATGCGGCTTACTCACCAAATTTGGCTCTGTCCGATTACTACTTATTTTCGTCGATTGGGGCACGCTCTTGCTGATTTTTTTTTATCATTTTCATACTGTAAAGCGTGCGTTTTCTATACAAAAATTCCAATTTCATGTATGTATGTACATATATATGTATACTCAGCGGCACGGAATCTTGACCACTCCTTATTTTTGCTGTAACTTTTTGGGGAATTCAAAGGTTTACTGTAGTTTTAATAACGTTAACTTAAAATTTTACATTTTTTTAGAAAAAATAGCTTAAATTAAAAACAGCATAAAATTAAAAATCACGTATATTCATTAGTTTTTGGAACGTGTCAGTATCGTGGGATCCCTCCTCTCGCCCTGATTACAGCTTGCATTCGATCTGGCATACTCTGGATGGTGTTTTTGATAGCATCTTGCGATAAGCTCTCCCAAGCGGCCAGTGTAGCGTTCCGCAGCTCGCATAGTGTTTGTGGAGGATAGAATGAGCACTTTATCTGTCTTTTGAGCATATCCTATATATGCTCTATTGGATTTAAGTCCGGACTACGAGCGGGCCATTGCAGTTTTTGAATACCGGTGACTTGAAGGAATTCATCTACGCAACTTGCTACATGTGGTCTTGCATTATCTTGCATTAACAGGAACTGGTCGTATCCTATGAACCCCATATAGGGGATTACCTCAACGTATCGCGCTGCATTTACTCGATTATCAACGATAACCAATTCTGTACGTCCTTCGGAACTTATTCCTCCCCATACCATAATAGAGCCTCCATGAAAAGCCACAGTTTCTGTGGTGGTGATGGGTAGAAACCGCTCTCCTCTTCTTTTCCATACACGTTGTCGACCATCTGGTGCACGTAAAGCGATTCTGCACTCATTTGTGAACAGAACTCTGGCCCATTGCTCGTGAGTCCAATTTGCATGATCTCTAGCAAATCGAAGCCGGGCTACTCGGTGCTGTCTGAGCAGTCTTGGACCGCGTGCTGGCCTGCGAGCTTTTAAACTCGCTTCCTCCATGCGTCTTCTTATCGTTCGCTCGCTTACGTTGACATCTCTTGTAATTTGAAGCCGCGGTGAGGTGAGGAACCGGTTTCTTAAAATTTCCAATTTGATAAATCGGTCATCCCGAGCCGATGTGCATCTTACTCCCCCACTACCTGGCCGGCGATGGTAGTTACCAGCCTCCTGAAAACTTTTCAATGCATACTGCATGGATGAACGCGTAGAAGCCACTTCACATTGTTCACATTGTGTCAGTCCTTGGCTGATTAACGCTTCAGATTGAGCCACCTGTGCAGGCGTTAAAGGCTTTTATGATTACAAAATATGCTTAAGCCTTTGATAAAAACCACGATAACACAAAAGTTTAATAAAGTAACGGTCCACTTTACAGAACACAATAATCTAATTTGACTCTGATTGTATCAATGACCACATTCGATTAAATTTCTTAAATAAATGTATGGGATTCAAACGTCATGAATAACAGACTTGAAGAAAAGAGAAAAACACTTTCTTGACCTACCTTCATATGCGACATATGTTAATAACACAAAAAACATTAGCCATCGGATGGTAACAGCTTGACCAAGATTCCGTGCCGTTGAGTGTATATACCTGGTAAACTATGCACAAGTATAACTACCATGGTTAATCGGCTCTGGTGATAGCCTAGATGCGCTTTCATTAAAACTAAAAGCTAAAGCAAACTGTTTATTTCGATGGCGTGGAGACCGTTTTCAATCACCAGCATTTTTAAACCAACCATTTCCCTTATGAACAACCTTCGTATAGTTTCAGACAGCTGCATTCTAAAGAAGACTAAATTTGGGGTATAGGTATACCGACGAAGAATTTTATCACCGATGACACCAAATGTAATCCCACTACAGAGTCCTTGTATCAGAAACAGCACTCAAATATCTACTTTAAATAGAGATTGGTAGTGCCTTTTGTTTTTAAACTGAAGCCTATAGTTTTGTTGGGTAGTTGGTACAAATATATTAATTCTCAGACAACAGGACCTTTCGATTTGCTTATTCTTAAACGACTTCATCGGCTCTCATTTATTTAAAATTGAGTCGACATAAAATAGCCGGAAGTTAATAGGTATAATATGTACTATCAGACTTTATTACAATCTATAATGCGCCGTGGCCGTGGTGGTTAGTGCGTTGGACTACTGCGCATGCTGCCCGGGTTCAATCCCAGCAAAACACCTAAAAGTTTTTTCACTGTAGCACCTCTTTCGAATGCCTGACAAGTAATCAAAGAGTATTTGTATTTGTCGTGAGGAGCTTCTCAACTCGCCGATCGGAGTCGGCAAAAAACTGTAGGTCCCTCCCAGTGGCAAAAATAACACGCACACACAAATGGTTGCGAGAAGCTAAGCTTGGCTCTTTAAAGGACTGCTGACGCCGTATATATATATATATATTTTATAAAGTGTTAATTTGATCGAAATATTAAAATATGTACTCATAACTCGCAACTTGTTTGACCTAACTCGATCGTGTTTAGCGAAAATCAAATGATCAGTCCTTTTGTTTCTTAAACCTTAGTTTACACATGTGGTTTATTCTGCACAGTCCAATTTATGTTTAAGCGTGCAATCTGAACATTTCAGATCATCTTTTAAGAACCCTACACGTCTCTTAACCATTTGAAACCAACATTAGGTAATCCTAAACTTGTGTATCGCAGAAAACAATTGAAAACCACGCTGTTTTTAAAACACTGTCAGTGGTGATTGGACACCCAGTTTTATCTGTAAGAATCGATGACGAAAATTCCAAGTAGAAGTTGTAGAAAAAAATAGAACTCAGCGAAATCCAAAATAGCACGTTTATAAAAAAATGTTAATTATTTATTATTGATACAATTACCAAGGTGTTGAGTCGGCTGTGTCTTCAATATTTTATGTCTAAGTATCGGCGACAAAATTTCCAAGTAGTTGTAAAAAAAAAACGAACCTCAGCGAATTCCAAAATAACAATCATATCATATCATACTAATATATAAATCTCAATGTGACGCTCTTACCTGTCAATCTTACGATTCGATAAACACAAAAACTAATGCACACAATGAATTAAAACATCGTATTCCAGTTCATAAACATCCTATTATGCCTATTATTGGCCAATTTTTAAATTAATTTTTTCTCAAAATTATTTAAATTAATGCAAAAATAAAAACACTCTAACAAATACCACTTTTTTGAGAAATGTCACTTATTCAAACTACAAATACTTACAATCCACACTTGTGGATTGTATACATTGGTAGATTGCAAACCTTGGGGTGCATTCGCACTGTCTTTGATTCTTCGAACTAAATGACAATGTATTTATTGTAAGTAACACTATAGTTTTTAGACACGGGCAAGGCCGGGCGGGATAGTTAGTTTATTACACTGTGTAACAAAATTTCAAAAAATGTTTGTTTATGTACATTTTTGGATTGTTTATGCTTGGTATATGTCAGCTCATTTCAAAAATGCCAAAAGTTCTTCTTAAGTGTTAGCTATTGCTTCAGAATTTTAACGAAAAGTTGTAATTTTTGAGCATTTATGCACTTTTGTAATAAAAAAAAATATATAAAAGAAAACTTAATTCAAAATGTTATTTCAAATTTTAATAACCTATTATATATCCAAACAAAAAAGAAATATTGGCACTTCCGTATGCATTTAGAAGTGCAGAGATTTTCTTGTCACAGGATGAAAAAAATCAAAATCCAATTTTTTCAGAGTGCAAAAAAATAAGTTGATTTTGGTCGTTTGGTTAGTTTCCGGTTTTTAAGTTTGCAATTTGTTTGTTTGTTTTTTTTTTTGTTTTTTGGTTTGCAAAATATTGGTTCAGCTCTATTTTTTGAAATGCGGGCTGTTTTGGAGGGGGGGGGTCATGACCCCCGTGACCCCCCCCCCCCCCACTGAATCCACGCCTGGGCATAACTACTTTTCCTGACTCTACCAATAGGTGGAACTTTACTTTTTTTTCATCAGGTATAGTATAAAGGCTTCTCTTAGCGGCCATCTTTTCGTACGATAGTTTTCAGTGTCAGCACGACTTTTCCATAATTAAATGAAACATTTTTATTTATTTTCTCAACTAACTACTATTCACATTCACTTGCAGAAGTCGAATGATAGGCTTGCTCTGCTTGCATCGCCGTTAACACATTTCGCGATGCCGTTACCGTAACGCTAACAGTTAGAACGAATGAATACTCAAACTATACTTGACATATCATAAGAAAGCAGAAACTAACAAAAAAAGAACATAAACAACTTTTTGTTACACAGTGTTATAAATAGAAAAAATGTTTGACCAATTACGTTAATCGCAACAACAACACCAACCATGGTTATCTCTAGTCTTCAGCAAAATAATGATAGCAAATAAGTTGTTGTTGTGAAAAGCTGCCACAAGAACATTTTTGCTGGACGAGTACAGTCAGTCACAGAATCACATAAAAAATGAAATAATAAATGTTTACAATGCACGAAAATAAATGTTCTTAATAATGAATGAATTAAATGAAATAACAATGCATAAAGTATACCTATGACAGCTGCTCCATCAAGGTCGGTAATGACCTCACCGAGACCTTCGATGTCAAAAAAGGATTCAGACAAGGTGACGCGCTGTCATACGACTTCTTCAACATCATACTTGAAAGAATTGTTCGAAACTCACAAGCCAACACACAAGGAACGATCTTTCAAAAGTCCGTTCAACTACTTGCATACGCAGACGATATTGATATCATTGGTAGAACACAGCGAGCTGTCACCGGTGCGTTCGCGAGTATAGAAATGGAAGCGGATAAAATGGGTTTAGCGGTAAACGAGGGCAAAACAAAATATATGCTGTCAACAAAAAGGGACACCCAACATCGACGAATTGGACAGAACCTCACAATAGACAGCTAAAACTCCGAGGTAGTAAAGGACTTGCTATAACTTCAAAAAATGACATCTCGTTGGAAATCAAACGAAGGATTACCGAGTCCTTTCTCGGTCGACTAAGGAGACTCTATATATAGGACCCTTATCATCCCAGTCTTGCTATATGGAGACTTTATCGAAAGCGGATGAAGATATCCTTGGTCGATTCGAGAGAAAAATCCTTCGTAAGACATTTGGTCCCGTTTGCGGGAACTGTACGAGCTGTACAGCGACATCAACCTGGTCAAAAAACTGCACATTGGGCGTTTAGGATGGCTAGGACATTAGCGCTCGGAGAATATTCGATTCAAACCCGAAAGGTCAGCGCAACAGGGGACGACCTCACCTAAGGTGGCGCGCACAAGTAGAACAACCTCAACCAACTTGAAGTGCGCAACTGGAGGCGGTAAGCTCTGGACCGGGCTAACTGGAAGAGGTTGTTGGTTGAGGCCTTGGTCCATCCTGGACTGTAGCGCCACCTAAGTAAGTAAGTAAAGCTTAGACTGGATAATTAACCAGGCTAAGGTTTTGTTGTATTATGCATTGAAAGCTTTTTTAAATCCTATATAAGTATTTAGGCTTAAAAAAAACACGCCTATTATCTTTATCTTTATCTTTATCTTTATCTTTACTATCTTCTTTATCTTTACTATTATTATAAAGAGGAAAGGTTTGTATATGGGAGGTAATCTCTGGAACTACTAAACCGAATTCAAGAATGCTTTCACTAATAGAAAGCTACACAATCCGGAACATCCATAGTTTTTTTTTTTTTTGTTCAGAAAACATAATTTTTTTTTTTTTTTTTTTTTGGTTGCGCCTGGAGGTGCAGGAATCTTCAAAAGATACCAATGGTCCGTACCATTGGTTATGCCCGATTCATATATCTGACAATGCCATCAGTGCTAGTCAGTATATGCCTACGGGCTAAACCTCACCCCCCCCAGAGAGGCACTATGAGAACCGGCTGCGCGTACTCATAGTAGTAGGAAATTCGTCCCTCTCATTTTTTCATTTTTTTTGTGGTGACTACGACTAAGTTGCCTTAACAAGTAGTTTACGCTTCTGTAGTGTTAATCGCGTTAGGTAGGTAGCTTTCCAGTGAAAGCACCTACTAATACCGTCATTAAATGTGGTTTTCCTTACGGCACTAGGTCGAAAGGTCTTGTTCTTTGTAGTCGGCGCTCAAGAATTGTCACGTCCATAGTACGGATTATTTCGTTATTGCAGTGAACATGAAGACGGGTACGAAGTTTGCGAGCAAAGTTTGTTACTTCGTCCCTCACGGTAGCAATTCCTAGATCTCTGTGAATATCACTATTCCTTATATACCAAGGAGCATTCACGATTGCTCTTAGTATTTTGTTTTGAAAGGCTTGCAGTAGAGCCATATTGCTTGGTTTGGTACAACCCCAAAGTTGTATACCATATGTCCAAGACGGTTTTAGCACTTGCTTATACAGAAGCAGTTTGTTATATGTGCTTAGCTTCGAGTATTTCCCGAGTAACCAATACATTTCTCTAAATCTGATTTCGAGCTCTTCGCGCTTCTTTTTAACGTGTGGTTTCCACTTAAGTTTTGCGTCTAGGGTCATTCCTAGATATTTTGCCTCGTTTGCGTACGGTATTTGCACCGAGTTAATGTATATAGGTAAGTTGTTTATCTTTCTTAGCGTGAAATTTACATGCGTTGATTTTGTCTCATTGAGGACTATTCGCCAGGTTTTTGTCCATTCGAATACTTTGTTCAAAGCTCGTTGGAGTTTTCCCGTTGATGATTCGACTGACTCATCCGTTACGAGGATAGCCGTGTCGTCTGCGAACGTTGCTACAACGGTCCCTTCATCTTGTGGTATATCTCTTGTGTAGAGCAGGAACAGAATTGGGCCGAGAACACTTCCTTGTGGAACACCGGCGTAGATTTCTTTGAAATCCGAATATTCACGCCCGTGTCTAACACGGAAAAGTCTGTTTTCAAGATAAGATTCCAATAGTCTGTACAACTTTTCCGGTAAGATTACCCTTAGCTTATACTTTAGGCCTTCGTGCCATACCTTGTCGAAGGCTTGCGATACGTCGAGAAAAGCGCTAGAGCATACTTTTTTCCCTTCTAAAGCTTTTTCAATTTCGTTCGTTATTCGATACACCTGATCGATTGTGGAATGTTTGACCCGAAAGCCGAATTGATGATCCGGGATCAAGTGTCTTTCTTCAATTACTGGTTGCAATCGTTTCAGCAGAAGTTTCTCGAAGACCTTAGATATTATTGGCAGAAGTGAAATGGGTCTATATGATTTCTTGTCATTTGCACATTTCCCCGGTTTTGGAACCATAATTACTTCGGCGACTTTCCATTGCCTTGGGACATATAATAGTCTTAAAGAAGCATTTATGATGTAGAGCAACTTAACCAGCACTTTTTTCGGTAGCTCTTTCAAAATTTCACCAGTGATTAAATCATATCCCGGAGCCTTGTTATTTTTCAGTTTTTTTACTGTCATTCGAAGTTCGGACAGGGATACAGTTTTTACTTTAAAGTTGTCCGGTGCCATATTATCATTCGGATCTTCGATCAACGGTTGCCCATCGAACGGCTTGAACGTTTCCTCTAAGTGATCGGCAAATAATTCTGCTTTCTCTTTGCCTTCTTTTGCCCATTCCCCGTTAGCTTTCCTAATTGGCGGCGAGTGCACTACAGGTTTCTTTATGGACTTCAAGGCTTTCCACAGAGAGTAGTTTGAATACTTATCAGCGGTCAGACCCTCAAGGTAAGTAGAAGTCTCGTGATTTTTTAGGTCATGCAGCACATTTTTAAGCTTGTTACAAAGGTGGTTCAAATAAGTTTTATCCGGTGGCGCGCGGGATTGTTGCCATCTCTTGCGCGCTCTCGTCTTTTCTCGTATGAGGTCTTCGATTTCAGGCGGGTATTTGACTTTTTTGGTTCGTGCTGCTGTCTTCCGCAAAGGAGTGTTTTTCCACGCTTCGACGAGTTTGTCGATTTCTTCTTCAATTTCGAACGGTGTCTTTAGCGGTACATTTAAAGCAACATTTTCCTTGCAGTCTCTTCTGAAAGTATCCCAGATAGTTTTGTTACTCGTTAACCTAGGCGGTCCTTCTTTTTTAACTAAACTTCCACCTATTTTCAGAGTGACTGCTGAGTGATCTGAGCATAGATCATAGCATTCTTCGATTTCCGTCAAATTTTTAGTTAACCCTTTTGCGATAAAGAAGTCGACGAGGTCAGGGAAACATAAATTAAAAAATTATTTTTTATAGAGTAAGTGCGGCTAATATGGCCCATGTGGGTAATATGGCCCACCGTAATATCTCGCTACTGATGAGTCTGGCTAATATATGTGAACGGTAAAGCACGTGGCACTTTGCGTTGTAGTTTTTTGGTAAGTTTTCCTAAGTGTTTTTACATTAAATTGTGCGTAAATATTAATATTTCATTTTATGATTGTGTGATGTTGACATTTTTAATTCTTCATATGAAATCAAAACCTCAAAAATAGTTGAAAAAATGTGTTTAGATTAAAAGAAAAGTGAAAAAGCTTTGTGTGGGTAATATGGCCCAAGCACTTTAACGATAGTACACGCATATTTTTCCAAATGCGAATGCGTTTAATGACGTTTCCTCATTCAAACACCATGGTGAAAATGTGTATCTTTCTTCGGTAGGCCTCAGCTTATCCAGTCTAACCAGCTGTCCGATAATCAAGGCAAATATTGTTGCCCGTTATTTCGATTTCGAGGAATAACACTTTGTGACGTGATCTCGCTACGCATGGAAAGTAAAGTTTTTAGCTTGGCTACTTCAAGCAACATTTTCCGGTTGCTGATGTGTGGAAATTCCAGAGAAATGATGATAGTGATTCGCTGCCAGGTCTAGACCTTTTAGGAGCAAATTAAAACAACAACAACCAGATACACGCACACACCTTGAGGTTGAGATTGAAAGTGAAATGCTGTGTGAAGTTCGCGTGATTGGCTTACTGATTTCATGGTCGATTACTTTCAAGCGGAAATCAAGGTATCCCATTACACATCAGCCATCAGCTACCAGCTGAGGAATGTGGATGGTTTTGTTCGAGTGCACGTTAAAAAGTCCGTCCACAATGACCGGCAGAGTTTATTTAAGAAAAAATTCATCCTTGAATTATAAAATTTTCGGTTTTGTTTTCTTAAATTTCCAAGAGACCATGTGATCTTGGGAAACGCGTAATTGGATGGTTATTACGACAATTTTAAGTACCTGGAGTGCGGGGGCACTTGGGCAAGAGCCCAGGGTGCGTGCGCCCCCGGAGTGAGGTAATTTTACCGAAAAACACTTCGGTTCTGTTGAGATCGGCCTAACACCTGACTTCAAAGGCTTATTGTTAAGACGCAGATAAGTGGCGCGGGGAACTTGGAAGTCGTCAATGAGGTTTAGCGTATCCTTCATATTTCGTTAATTGTTTGTCAACTTACTAAAGTTTGACGGAAATAAGTAGACATCTACAAGGTAATACCGCTATGGAATAGTTATCTATATTTGCATACGAATATCGGAAAGAAAAACGAATTGTATATAGTGTATATTGCTTTGGGACAGTAAAAACTGATCATAGGTACCTATATTCTACTAATTAGTATACCCATACAATCCGAATTGTTAGTAAAATAAAATAGTTTTCTATTGATTCTTGTCAAAGATGAGGTTTGGATGGGATGCAGTCTTTTGAAACTTGCGTATACTTTACTACAGTTAATCACGTCTATCACAGAATCCGTCGTACTCGGAATTTTGTTACGAACCCCGAAAGAACTATCACAGAATCCATCGTAGTGGAAATTTTTGCTACGAATTTCGAATTTCGTAGAAAGTGGTAAGTTGTGAAGTGCGGCAATGCACATTCGGATTCCACTACGATGGATTCTATGATAGTTCTTTCGGGGTTCGTAGCAAAATTCCGAGTACGACGGATTCTGTGATAGACGTGAATATTTTCTAAGTTCGATGTCACAAAATTTTTATAGATACAGTAAAAATACTAGCTACGCGCCACTTGAATAAAAACAACGATTTTTCTTACGACTAAACCGTTTAGCGCTTTGGGAAGTTTATTGTTTTATTTTTTAAAAGAGGAATCCATACAGAAAAACAATGCATACACAGAATAGTGCAAAAAGTCATGTTAGGTTGTTTTTATGCATTTTCTGCAATCCGGCAATGAAAACTGTTTCTTTTTTGCTCTACTTGAATAGAAACATCTGTTTAAATTTGAAAGAAATAGTAACACCAGAGTTATTTTTTTCATTCTTTTAATATAATTTGTTCCACCTGCCACCACCACCTTTATTTAAAATAACCCCATAAACCCTGTTGGGAAGTGAATCATAAAGTTGCTTAAAATATTTTAACGAAATGTCAACCCATGCTGCGAACCATCCATCCCCACATGGTTTCCATATTATTAAGGTCCGGTGAGTATGATGGCCATTGAAGCAAGCCCACATTTTGTTCGGATATCCAACTTTTAATGCTCCTTGCAGTGTGGATTGGTGCATTATCTTGTTGGAATGTCCAAGATATTGGTCCAAAGACATTGCTAAGCATGGGAAAAGCTACTTCCACAATATTCTTGTAGGAATTTGTGGTGATTTTTAGTGTAGGAAACTTCAAATCAACAGTTCCATACCATGAAATCGCACCCCAGACCATAAAACCTCCTTCGCGGCTATGGTTACTCTCCAAGAAATGTGGCTCCTTCCCCAAATCATGGAAATAATGGTTATATACATCCGGACCATCCATATTAAATTTGATTTCATCTGAAAAGATCACTCCTGTCCAGATTTTCTTCCACTTCATATGCGTCCTACAAAAATCCAAGCGTTTTTTTTTTTTCGTATAGTGGATTTAACGGTGATTTTTTTTTTGCAATTTCAGGCGTTTCAAATGCTTGGACGGAAATGTTTCGGTTAAGGGACCATCAATAGATGGATCCAGGGGATCGCGATGGGCCCCCTAAGGTGCCTGATGTTTTGTAATGGCTCAGCGTCATAGCCTATTTATAAGGACAACATTTCGAACAACTAATAAAATTATTCATATTATGTTCGACGCAAAACCATCCTTCAGTATCTTAGGTTTTGCAAATCGAAAGGCAATCATAGGCAAAAAAGAAATAAAGAACATCAATTTTTCTGGAATATTATTCGTAAGAATAACTTTCTTACTTAGTTGGCGCTACAGCTCGAGGTGAACCGGGGCCTGCTTCTCGCAACCATTTGTGTGTGCGTGTTATATTTTTGCATGAATGGAAGGGACCTACAGTTTTTTGCCGACTCCTAACGGCGAGTTGAGAAGCTCAATCGTGACAAATGATACTCTTTGATGCTTGTCAGATATTCGAAAGAGTTGGCACCGTGAAAAAACTGTTTTAGGTGCTAGACCCGTCCAGGAGTTGAACCCGGGGAGCATTGCGTAGTAGTCCAACGCACTAACCACCACGGCCACGGCGACCGTAAGATTTATTAAGAGATGCAAAAGAAGTCTATAGAGATGTACAAAGGAAAATAGTAGTCAAATTCGGTACTAAGAATTTGGACTGCAGACTCCTAAACGACGACAAAAGGTGCTTAAGGGGTAACACTACTGTAGGCGCTCAAATAAATGTTTTTTTGGTAATTTAATTTTGACAAGGAAGAAAAGGTAGTAGAGAAATAGAAGGTAGTAGTAGTACAAAAAGAAAAATGATGACACAAATATGATTATTGATTACAAATTGGCGGAACCTGGGCTATTCGCCCGGGACACGTAAAATTTGAGGCGCTCTGCGGGGCGCAGCATAACTTTAACAATTTTTATCCTTTTCATTCTAAATTTTAGCCACATCTTAAGAAATACTTTTAAAGAGAATTACGTAAGGGATCTTAGAAATATTTATTTCCGAGCGATTGGCGAGTGTTTCATTTTTCGTCAAAGGTATTCATTTGTTTATAAATAATGTTTAAATCAACATATCGAAAATAATAAAAACGGATAAAACGTGGACGTAGAAAAATGACAAATGACTTGAAATTATTGAAAATTCTATCAATAGAATTTGTTAACCAACAGTTTGCTATCCCAGGACCATAAAGTTGTCCTTCTAAATTCCAATATACATCCTCATCCTTGAGGATGTGATGTTAAAGCGTGCCTCTTTTGCCTCGTCCGTCAAAGACTGCTCGGCGTGCTGCATTCTTTTGGCATTGTCTTACAATCAGAAATTGTACGACTGGATGCCAATAGCCATTTCCAAAATCTCCATAATTTGTAAAATGCTGGTTAGTCCACAATTACAATTGCCTAAAGCCAATTTCATCGCAGAGGCGCTGACTCATTCAATGTTTCCCTCAATCTCGTATCTATTCAACGTTCATCTCGATGATAAACTACTCCGACGTTTCATTGGATACGAATTTTTCGTACCTTTCTGGCCCAAATACACTTTTTCCACTCACTGTTATTTCGAGTGCACTCAGAAATACAAAATAACTAGTACTAGTAGAAATAGTTAGTGCGAAACCTAAAAACTTGGATGTCTTTACTTACTAACTTAGGTGGCGCTAAAGTCCGGGGTGGACCAAGGCCTCAACCAACAACCTCTTCCAGTTAGCCCGGTCCTTAGCTAACCGCCTCCAGTAGCGCACTTCAAGTTGGTTGAGGTATTGTTCTACTTATGCGCGCTACCTTAGGCGAGGTAGTCCTCTGGTGCGCTGACCCTCCGGGTTAGAATCGAATATTCTCCGAGCCGGAGCGTTGATGTCCATACGCTCTACATGTCCTAGCCATCTTGAACGCCCAATATGCAGTTTTTTGACTAGGTTGATGTCACTGTACAGCTCGTACAGTTCGTTGTTGAATTTTCTCCTCCAGAACCCGTCAACGCAAACGGGAGCGAATATCTTACGAAGGATTTTTCTCTCGAAGCGACCAAGGATATCTTCATTCGCTTTCAATAAAGTCCATGCTTCAGCTCTTTATAGCAATTTTCATATGTTAATCGCTCTCTTTTAAACATTGATTTTATCCCCATACGTACCTAAGTTATTTTCTTGTATTTTTCTTATAGTAAAAGATACATAATCCTAAAAGCCAAACTGTTTATTAATTGCACCCATCACAGATCACAAGATCCCGCTAAGTCTCCTCAGCTGTTCCTTTTGTTACACTTAATGCCAATCAGGTTCCAATGAACAAACAAAGCTTTGCTGACCATACACCAGTTGCACTGAACCAAAAAGGTACGTAAATACAATAAAAAAGTTAATTGGGACAAGAACATTTTTATTAATATTCGTCCAACAAACGCGTTTATTGTGCCAATAAAAGCGTTTTATTAATTTAATAAACGTTTATTAATACTATTAAGAGTTTGTTAAAACTGTTTATAATTTTTTTAAATTTTTAATAAACTTGTTCGTTGTGCCAATGAAATAAAACCTCTTTTCAAGTACAAGTTCGTTGAGCCAATAAACAATTTTATAGTTTGAACGAAATGCATTCATTGGGACAACGAAACATTTTATTGAATTGATAAAACATTTGTTGAGCCAATAAACTTTTTGTTCGATTTAATAAAAATAGTTTATATATATATGATATAATAAACTCCTCCAAAGCCCTAAAATAGTGGTTCTTCTAGCTTCTCGAAACTTTATACTTACTTTTTTTTACCTTTTCCGGGATTGCTCATCTGAAAATTAAGATGAATAAAAAAATTTATATATTTTCAATCAATTTATTTTTTTTATTCATTATTCGAACACAATAAATGGGTTTTTGCACAGCTATGTTTTCTTTTGGTTTTTTCTTTACAATAAAGAGTTTCACTTAAATTAAACAGGAAGAGAAAATTTGAGATAAAAATGAAAAAAATGTCTTTAAACATACACATAACGACACAGTTTTTGAATAGAAAAAACTTAAAATACATACTACCACTACTTACTTATATTGTTGAAGCTGAGAACATCTTCTCGTATTACCACGATACAAAGTGATTTTCTGCTGTCCGGTTCAGGAACTGGATGTGGTCTTCAACAGCCTCGAATGCATTTGCAACGAATAAAATCATTTCGTGGGAGTCTTTTACCGTATATCTTATCCTGCGTCTATTGCCTTCGTTGTCCACTTTCACTTTAAAATGCTAATAAACATACAAATAGCGGGAAATAAAAAAATCGCTTTAAAGTCAACCACCATTTAGTTCATTAATTTATATTAATTATACGTAGACTTACCTGAATATTTTGTTCGTTTTTTTAACTAATTTAACACTTTTTAGTCAGTCCTTTTTTGATTTTCGTTTTCGTTTAGATAATAAGTCTATTTTGTCACTTTTTCCACAGAATTCTTACATAACTACTTTTCGATTTAGTTTTATCCAAAGATGCTTACTGGTTCACGGAAAACACTAGAATGACTAAATGGCACAGTTTTAAAAGCGTTAGTTCGCTTATATAGGTACAGTTTCTTGCAAAAATCAAAAGGTTATTGTGACAATAAACTGTTTGTAGATTTGATAACTGTTTTATTAATTTAATAAAATTGTTTATTAATACAAGCAATGAGTGCATAATTTCAATGAACATTTTTATGAAAATTTAATAAACTTGTTTATTATCTCAACGAATGCATTTATTAAGCAGAACGAAACCCAGACTCTTCACCTAACAAAAGATTTGCTTGGCACAATGTATGAATTTATTGTGCCAATAAATATATTCTTAAATACAAGCAATCGGTTATTAATTTTTCGAAATCTTTTTTTAATAAATTGTGTTTTATTGGCCCAACGAACTTTTTATTAAATGGGTAGTATCAAAATAATAATATTTCGTACTATTAACAAAAGTTTTATTGAGACAGTAAAAAATGAGTTGATAAACGGCGTTTATTGATATTACGAACGATATTTTTTTCAGTGTGCAGTCACTTGAGATACGAGATCACTTCAAAAGAGATGAAAATCACTTTTCAGCTTTCAGGTGTTATTCAGTGTAATCTACGAGGTGATGTAATCTCGATTTGATCTGAATGCAGTACTACATAATAAGATGCTATGCCAGCGTGCTATTATGCTAACGACTTGCAAGAGAACTTGAATCAATACGCGGCGTAGAAAAGGAAAGCTGCCTGGATGCATATTAATTCATTGCACGACTACCACACTAACCAGGCCATCGTCTTTGAGCAGCTAAGCAAGCGTTCAAACTATGGGGGCAGTGCCGCATTTATCGATGGTATTCAGGTCAGTTCATCGCACTTCCAAGATCGATCTTCTGACTTCTGACATCATTCGGTATCTGTACCCAAACCCTAGAACGATGTTGCCATACTTATATCAGTATGGTAATCTGGTAAAATACCCATATTCTGGCAGGCAGAGCCAAATATAAAATTTGTTGCTGCAGCTCACGTAAAGGTGCGAATACTTTCATCAATAAGACACTGAAAATAACATGACATTGTGTTTCGACTTCTGATTTATTTATCAGATTTCGGATGCTAAGCTGATTTTGATCACATCGTCTGTCTTTGTGGTGTGAGACTACTTGTACTTGTAAATTAATTTAAGGAACTTCATTATGAAGAAACGCGTTGTAAGTAAACGAACAGGTGAAAGGAAATGTATGTATAAGCATTTGTGATTGAATTTTAATAGCGCCATTTTGTTTTATAACGGCTATTAGAATATAAAGTTAGTTTTTATCTAATTTTCGTTTCAATTTAAAATCAACTTTTTGATCAGATCACTGTGGAGAGAAATTATAGGTTTTTGGCAAAGCATATCAAAATATAGTTTATTGTAAATTTCGACTGAGATGGGAGTTGGTAAAGGCTTAAAGTGTACTTCGTTGTATCAATTATTTAATCCCCTTCATTGCTTGGATATTTTATTGCAAACCAGCCGAGTCCGAACAAATGACTCCTTCATAGGGGAAACTGGGGCACATTTGACACTTAATTTTTAAATGTCTGTATTTGCTAAAATTATAGATGAATTCCAATGTTTTTTTTTAATATGATGCGTTGACTATTCTAGATAAGACTCACAAATACATTTTGCTTTTATAACAACTTCATCATTTTTTTAAAATTTGTATTTTAAAAGAAGTCATTTTGTCAAAAGTGCGTTTCCTTTTATGAATTTCAGAATTTGAGAAAGTAAAACTAAAAAAATCGCGCGATTTTGTTAGTTTTATTTTCTCAAATTCTGAAATTCTCAAAAAAAAAACATAAAATTTTAATATTGGAGAAATTGACAAAAGAAACTTATAAAATTTTAGTTTTTGAGAGTTTCAGAATTTGAGAAAATAAAACTAACAAAATCGCGCGATTTTTTTAGTTTTACTTTCTCAAATTCTGAAATTGAAATGAATTCGCGCCGACTAATATTTTGCTTCATAAATTTCAATTTTCAAAGAAAAGCCGAAATAACACCCTTTGTTTTAATTAAATTTAAGCTGTCCCCTTGTAACTGCAAGTTAAGGGGGGAAATAGGTGTAGGACGATGTATTTTGGGTAATTTTCATGAATATTTTTAACACATAAGGAATATATATATTTTATTGTAATCCTGGGGCAGTGTTGCCAGGTGCTTGAGCCAAGTTCCCCCTAGATCAATATGAAATCCCCCCAGAATTGACGATTTTTGCAAAAAATCCCCCCAAAAAAATATTAAGCACAAACTTTTTTTTTTGCAATTCTCTTTTTATTCAATATGGCTTGGATATATTTATCACACATATCGGAGAATCCGCTTGATCGGAATTTCCCTCAACATATTCGATTCACTTTCAATTTAGCTTGGTATCCTAGAATCCGCCGGGAATGTCGTAAAGTAAGTGTCTCGGTCATGCAGAATTTATAACAGCAAAGCGAATTTATGTTATGGGATTGTCCTTTGGTTTTTGCAATATATAAAAGAATTATAAATAAAAAGATAGTAAAATGGATAGAATAGCTCTATTTCTGGATTCGTCAGATGAAAAACAAGAATTATCTTCAGAAGGAAAAATACGCACATAGAGGAGGAGCGGCAGGACTTAATGGAACTACCAGAAAAGATGTGTTTTCAAATACACCTGTTCTTTTAAATTTGTTTAAAAACCGTTTATTCTAGCAGGTTTATTAAAATTGTGTATTTTATTTTAACTTTGACAGTGCTGCATACTTCTACTACAGCTTAACCATTGTGTTCGGCCAGTAAAGCTGTAAATTCATCAATACAACGCTCTTTCTCTCTTTTTTCTCTTTGCATTAGTATTTATCAAAAAAATTTAATAAATAATATATGTCGGCAAACTTTAAATATTTCATAAGCCATTTATTCCAAATGAAGTTAGTGGAAAAGTTGCCTATGAAAATTCCCCCCCAGATCTCCCCCTAAGTAGGTTGTGCCCCCAGATTCGCCCCTTACGAGCAAAAATAACTCTAAATCTGGGGGGAAAACCCCCAAACTGGCAACACTGTCCTAGGGTTATTTTATACATATATTTAACAATATTTGTTTAAATTTTTGAACATTTTCCTTGTAAAATCACGGAGATACCAGCTGTCGCGCATTGTAAGTCGCCACCCAGCTGGGCAATTTGCGTAATTTCTGGAAGTAACAATTTTTATTTGAAATCAATTTTTCAAAAAATTAACTTTTTTGTAAGAGTCTCTTCTATTTCAACTACAATCTTTACAAAAAAAATTGAAAAATTTCATGATTTTGAGTAATGTGAAAATTGAGTATATTGACCATTTTTTTCTACTTTTTTTTTAGAACGAAAAAATAGTAAAAAAAGATATTGTTTAGAATTGTAGTTCACATAGAGCGTAAAGAAAATATGCGCCAAGTTTGATAACGATTGATCAAAAACTCTACGAGTAAGAGATAAGACTGCACCAAATTCAAAAAAAATGGTTTCGAGAAAAACGCGTTTGAAAATAAGAGTGGCAGTGAATGTAATATTAAGACTTACTCACTTAAATGCTTATATCTTTTAAACGGCCTTAAACAATTTGCAGAGTATATTCAGTGTATAATACATAGTTCTACAATCGATTAAGGTATGAAAAAAAAAATTAAATTTTTTTAAATCTTCTACACCTATGTATTTCCCCCCTTAGTTTTATTGAATTTTTTGAACAGATCTGTCAAATACGCGATGTCTGCTTTCAATTTGATCAGGATATTTTTTAAATCTGGATCTTTACTTTCCAGAAACTCTAAAGCTGTTTCAAAAGGTGAGTGAAATCTCGTTAGATATGCACCTTTCGACAACCAGCGTACTTCAGTATGTAAGAGCAATCGTTGGAAGTCTTCATCATTTTCGTCGCACAATTGTGCTAATCGGGTATTCAATGCATTGCTTCTTATTTTGTTAACTGCATTACTCACAAATTGAAGTGATTGGTGCAAGAATATGTGTACATTTTTAGAAGATCTTGATCCTTTTAAAATACAGTACTCGAAAAAATAAGGGAGGTTTTAAAAAAAGGGAATTAATGCTAAATAAACAGGCTATCTGATCTATATACCAGCCTAACTGAAAAAAATGTTCTTTACTATTGAAACCAGATAAATTTTCGTGGATCCCCACTTACAACTGGTGAACCCCCATTTTTTTTTTCATGCCAACGTAGACCCCCGTCGAGTCTCCCGTGGACCCCTGGACCCGTGGACACTTGGACCACTTTGGGAATCACTGGTCTAGACTCTAGAGAGACAGTTTTTTGTAAGATTCGTTTTGCTTTATTTATGTGTATCTAAAGGGTGATTTTTTAAGAGGTTGAGAACTTTTTTTAAAAAAAAAACACAAAAAATTCGAAAAAATAAATGAAATATTTATTTGAATCGATAGTTTGAACCTTGCAATTTAATGTTTAAAGATAATTTCATGCAAATGTTGACCGCGGCTGCGTCTCAGGTAGCCCATCCGCTGAGTCCAATTTTGGCATACTCTTTCACACATATCGGCCGGTATCTCACGAATGAATGCATGGATGTTGGCTTCCAGTGCGTCAATCGAAGCGGGCTTGTCCCTATAGACATTAGCCTTGACATACCCCCACAAAAAATAATCTAATGGTGTCAAATCGCACGATCTAGGCGGCCAATTGACCGGCCCGAAACGTGAAATTAACTGTTCACCAAACTC
Source organism: Brachyopa scutellaris (assembly GCA_949775065.1). Classification (NCBI taxonomy): domain Eukaryota; kingdom Metazoa; phylum Arthropoda; class Insecta; order Diptera; family Syrphidae; genus Brachyopa; species Brachyopa scutellaris. The sequence goes on from OX459114.1 coordinate 56,536,813, forward strand.
GCCTCGCAATTGCGCCATTGTTTCGCGTGCTGTGTGGCATGTGGCACCGTCTTGTTGAAACCACATATCATGCAAGTCAAGAACTTCCATTTCGGGCAAAAAAAAGTTTGTTATCATCGCTCGGTAGCGTTCACCATTGACAGTAACGCTGCGATTCGCATCATCTTTGAAGAAATATGGCCCAATAATGCCGCCGGCCCATAAACCGCACCAAACAGTGGCTTTTTCGGGATGCATTGGTAGCTGTTGCAATGCTTCTGGCTGATCTTCACTCCAAATACGGCAATTTTGCTTATTTACGTACCCATTCAACCAAAAATGAGCCTCATCGCTGAACACAATTTTTCGATAAAAACATTTCGAACCGAGCACGAATTTTGATAGTAAAATTCAATAATTTGCAAGCGTTGTTCATTTGTAAGACGATCCATGGTTAAATTGCAAACCAAACTGAAGCTGTTTGACAGTGACACAAGGTACTAAACACACGTCAGCTGTCAAAACCAGTGTTGCCAAAACCAAACCAGCTAAAAAATCACCCTTTATATACATGTGCACGGTAGTGCCAACGCTCGAGCATGTTTCAAGGCAACATAAGGACTGTCTTGGCACCTTACCGGGAATTGCACATTGAATAGTCAAGCAATCTGTAGTGACATATATTTTTAAATGTCCACCAAATGTGACATAAGAAATTTTTTAGATCCTTTATTTTTCCTAAATTAATTTTGTCACTTGTTTTGTTTGAACTACTGTTTTAAGTTTGTTGTTTTTATTATTTTAAATAATTTTTTTGAAATAAAGTAACTCATTACTAGCTACGGCGGGCGTCTCAAATGTTAATATTTCACTTTTCAGGAACGCAACCCCCTAAGGCCTAAATTACATGAGTTTCATACTTCGCTTTGCCCGGTTTCGCTTTGCGCGAGACTTTTCATTCCACTAACCGCCGCGCAAAGCAAGGGACCAGTGTATTTAAATTTTATTTGAGTATTGTTAGTACAATTCAAACAAATAACCGGAGCAGGTGTAATATGCGGGTCGGAAACAGTATTACAGCAATATTGGCCACGTTTCCAACACTTTTTCTTTATTCGGTCATCATTATAGCAATCAAACGAAGGACGGTACCACGGTACCACCTTCGGACACTGGTGTGGGTTAAAATATTTTCTTAGTGTATAATGTACTTACGCTGATCCCCTGAAGAGATTAACATTATAGTCGTAGACTGATGAACGTCCAGGTCCTGATAACAAAAGCGCACAATCTGATCCGAATTCTGTATTGATGTGCTGTCCAAAGGGATGAAACTGTCCTTTGGCAATATTCACATTGAATACCGCAATAGCGAAGATGAATATTCTGTAAATAAAAATATAATAAAAATTAAAAAAATATAATTAACTTTCAACTCATATGTATGTGATTTTGTGTGTAGATGTAAAATCCATGTGTGGGGTATATTTCCAAAACTCACTATGTACCCTTTTGGGTCAAACTGAACTAATGATGAGGTTTTGTTCGTTTCGTTGAATTCTTTCATTTCACTCAAAAAAATTTTCAAAACTCAACTAATGGTCTTATAAATAGCAACTAAAATATCGAGTTATTTCCAAACCATAGTTCTGTTCCCTATGGTATACATACCAAAACTCATTATGTACACGTTTATTTCCAAAACTGTGTATGTTCCATATAAATTTGAAAATTTTCGATTAGTTTGCAGCAAAACTCGTTTAGTACATTTTTGGCGGGAGTTTTTACAGGTTTGTGTGTTGTTTACTTTTATTTCTATATAAAAAACAGTTCACCGACTGACAGACAACGCACAGACCAAACCGCTGGACCTTAAGGTCTGAAATTCGGACAATACATTCCTATAATGACATTGACGTCCGCTGAAGGAGGATTTTTTCAAATTTCATCTCTAAGTGGGTGCATTCGGAAAAATAAAATTCCATAATATATATATTTAAATTTCTGTCATTACACAGCCCTAACTCATCACTGGCTAATTGGATTTAAAACCAAAGAAAACGGTTTGTAGTAAATTCTTTTAGGATTCAATTAAGGTATAAATCAACCTTCTGCGTTATTCTGGAGCTGAGCTATGCTCAAACCAATTCATGAAATCATCGCCAACAATTTTCCATCAGTGAAACCGATGCCAACAGCCATGCAGCAATGGTTGACGTCATAGTGTGTGTATGTGGCACATTTGAAGTTTTCTGAAATAAATAATTTATATTTTCGTTAATTTTTAGCCAATTCTTTTCATTTAGGTTACACACATTGGCCATTTGCTATTAACAAAACTGATTAAGTACCTTTTTACCCGACTACGCAGAGGAAGGGCTATGATTTCATTTTCAAAACTCAGTAAGTAGACCTATAATTATCAAAACTGATTATGTAGGATTTGATTTGTTAATAACTTTAAACAATTACATTACAGACAGTTATTTTTTTAGTGGGATTTTACTTAAATGCAGTAAAAACGAAATACACAAAAGCAGAATTTTAAAGGACGCCGAGAAGTGCTTCAAAATTTTAACATCGATTATCTCAGAATCGAGAGATGGGTACTTAATGAGTTTTGGAATTATACCCCACATGTATGAAAGTTGATTTCTTTAACATTCAAATTCACAACAGCTAATGCAGCGGAATGAAGACTTTTTAACGGATTAATCCGCATCCAATTTAAATAAATGTCAATCGAAACATTATCATAAATGTCAAATTAGCGCAGAGTATTAGTGTTCGCGTATCCAAAAATTATTATTAGTAAGGTGAAAGTGCCAGTGGATTCTACAGCATCCGCAAGTCAAAGCAATCAATGAAACAATACTTGAAGCTGTGCTGTGTGATTAATTACTTGACATCTAAAATGCTACTCATACCCGACCAGGTTTATTGTTTTTGAGCACCATGTAGGTTGTATCTTATTAACAAACGGATTACAGATAAATCGACGCTATGTCGGATTAAAACTTGAAGTGATGATAATTTGGGATGTGATAGATCGGTATACATAATTGTTTTCTTTGTATGCCTGTCAATGTAAAGGCTGGTAACATGATAATTTCTACTTGTCAATAATACTGACTCAGTGGGTGAGGAGTTGCCGGATATTTCTCAATATCAATCTGTATCTAAGCCGATTTATCAATTAATATCTCACCACCTGGGTGACGGGATTTATTTTTATATGTATGTACATAGATCTATTGATTGCACATAGGTATCCCTTTTGGACAAGGTAGGTAGGTAGGTAAGCATAAGCAGCCACACTTACCATACACAATTAGCGCGAGTACGCCATTTTGTTATCACAGCTCAATTTGGTAGTTTATATGTGTTTTGGAAATGTACTGCTTAAACCCATCCTGTGGAGTTGAGGAGTCTTTTATTTGTTTTAATACGCACACGCTAAAAGGGTTGTGAATCTTTGTGGTAGAACTCCTCCGACACGGCTCGATAGATTTTTATAAATTTTTTGAAGTGAAACTTCTTAGCTCGCGGTGTGAATCCAAAATCAAAACAAAAAAAGAATCATGAAAGTCGGCCCAGCGGTTATCGAGTTATAACGTCATCGAGTTTCACGCCGAATGAATTGTATATGTTATAAAGAAGATATGCAGTTTCTTTATATCGCTGTTTCACATGTTTCCGCATGCATATAAAGAAACTTAACATATACGTATGTTATACGTATGCTATGAAATAAAGCCCAAAAATCTTGAAATATCACCCAATTTTTACAAAAACAATTCCCATTGAAAATTTTTGGGCTATATTGCCTTTTTAAACTTGGGTGATATTGAGTTTTGGGCACTAGGCAAAGTCTTTTTGGGCTTTATTTCCATCTTCTTGTTCATTTTTGGGCGTTAGAAATTTTGTTGGGCTCTATTTCCAAATCGATTTGTGCGTTATTTCCTTGGGTGTTATTGCCGAACGCCAAACTAAGTGCGCATGCAAATTTTGAAAAGATAGGTGGAGCGAAGCGCACCGAGTAATTTTATAATGTTAACAAACAGCGCGAGCACATGAAAATTAACAACGTGAGACAAGAATGTGGTTGCGGAGTTCTATGCCAGAAATTTCTGAAACGTTTTTAAGGAAGTCTGTGCCGAGTGTATGTTGCCTCCCCCTGGTAGTCCCGGATAGGCTGGCCAAATAGGATTTCCTCTGCAGACGCACTTTCACAGCTACGACAGTGGGAGTTAAATGGGATAGATTAGCTACGAGACGACCTACGAGCATAAGCCATGATTGGCCAATGACTCGTGTTTCCTGCTAAGATTTTGGCGATCTGGAATTCTAGACTCATGATCTGTTTCTTAGGTCTAGTGATAGATTTTTGTTCTAAACAGGCCAAGTCTTCATTTCAATGACACCGTTGTTGATGGTTTTCTATTTAGAATTGGCTTTTAAGAAAGTGCGCTGGGGGATTTTGCCATAGCGCTAGCGAAGGGTACAGGCTTACAGGCTTCTTTGATTGCAAGTACTTCCGTCAGTAAGACACTAGAGTAGTCAGGAAGGCGAAGGGACTTGAAGATTATTAATTTGGCTTAGAATATACCCGAGCCCGTACCGAAATCTATCTTGGATCTGTCGGTAAGGATCGCTATTTGGTATTTTGACTTGGGTGTTTTTTCTTATATCAAGTTTTAGGTGTGTTCAGGGCAAAGTCTCTCGATAGTACATCGAGAGAACTTTCTAAGACAAAGTAGAAAATCAGTGAAGCTTATTGGAAATATGTACTTATGGTCAATTCTATTTGGTCATTTTAGTGAATGCAAGTTTTTTTTTAGAATAAAGGATTTCTGTGTATAAACAAGTATACACCGACAAGTAAGGAGTTTTTTTTTGACACTATTCGATGTACAATAGCTTCTCAATCGAAACTAGACAGAGAGGGCTGTAAGTGATTATGCTAAAGAAGATCCATTGTGCTAAGTTTTGCAAATAACTGAGGTGTTCCCGCGTATTAATATATTTTGAAATACGGTTTCAAATAGCATATCCCCAAGAAATTTTAGTTTTGCTGCGGATTTAGTGCTGGTCGATGAAATATGTTTCTAAAAGGTAGTGTCCTCTCCAAACATTGAGGGTACTTTAAGTTATCTGAAAGCGCGAAATATTTAGGCCTCATACTGGACAGAAAGCTTGACTGGAGGCTGAATATTAAAAAAAGGGTAAGAAATGCATCTGTCGGTTTCTACACCTTCGAAAAAAAACTGGGTCTGTAGACCTCAAATAACGCTATGGATGTACTGTTCAAAAGTAAGACCCATACTGACATACGGAGGACTAGTTTGATGGCACGCTGCTGCCAAAACAACCAACCTCAAGGATATGACTGGAAGCAATTTTTAACCTTCTGCCTTTGGATCTCTATATGCAGGAGACCGCGGCAAAAACTGCCCTCAGGCTAAGCCAGTCAAAACACTGGAGGTCAAATGCAAATACTTGGCAACTACCTTAATGGTGACATCAACTCGGACTACACTGTCCCGTTCTTGAATTTAAAAAAAAAACCATTCACGTGGGATTTTCCAAGCAGAGAGCAGTGGGAGAGAAATGAAATGTCACAGAGCGCTAAGTCCATCTATACCGATGGGTCAAAAATGGACATAGGTATTGGAGCGGGTTGCTTCTCTGAAGAACTAGGAATGAAGCAGCTCCATTCGACTTCCAGATCACAGCAGTGTTTTCCAAGCTGAGGTTCTAGCAGTGACAAAGGCTGCTCAATTGGTCTCAATGATGACAATATCACGTGAGGATACCAATATTTACATTGACAGCCAGGCGGCCATAAAAGCGATAGCTGCTACGCAAAAAACATCGAAGGTTGTAAAGTATTGCCGCGAAGAGCTTAAGGTTCTCAGTACGCATCACAATGTAAAACTCTGCTGGGTCCCTGGTCACAGCGGGATATCAGGCAATGAAGCCGCAGACGAACGGCTAGAAAGGGCTCAGCCCTAGATAGAGAACAAGCAGAGGGACGGTCAAACCACCACTCTGCAACCTTCGGGCCAGAATTGAACTAAAATCAGCAATTGAAGCGAACAATGGGTGGAGATCGCTAGACACCTGTGTGATATCGAGAGGACTATGGCCAGAGTATGACAAAACAAGAACTAGGAAACTCCTCGTTGTCAATACTAATAGGGGTGCTAACTGGGGATAATACTCTAATATATCACATGAAGAAATTACGACTGAATGATGATGGCATATGCAGAGGATGTGGTGACGAAGAGGTACATGAGGATATAACCCATTTTCTCTGTCACTGCCCCAACCTCTGTCAACTGAGAAGCAGAATCCTAGGCAAATTCTTCTTCGATCATATCGACGAGCTATCTGATGGTTGGATGAAACCTAGAAATTGATACCACGGGTAGGATCACATTATGGGTATCACAATGGGTCCACATGGACCTAAGTGTGATGAGGATGCTAACATTCTCATCAGCCCGAAAACCTAAGCTAACCTAGTGTCCTGAAGGATTCTGATCATAATTTGAAACTTTTTGATGTGTAAACATCTTAGCTCTCGGTGTGGGCAAAATTTTCACCGTTATCCGTCACGCGTAACCAAACTTGGTATTAGTGCGTTGTCTGTATATGGTTCACCTAGTAATGTAGATTAAAAACTGTTTGAACGCGCATCACTCGGTACCCACCGGACGGATTTTGATGAAGCATTGACATAGTGATTGCTTTAGTTCCTCCTCAACAATGTTTATAATTTTTATCCCGGAAAATAGAATGGTTTTTAGAAAATAGTGAAAAAATTGCATATTTGAAAGGCAAATTATAATCATTCAGCCCTAACTCAATAATGGCTTATCGAATGGAAAAACAAAAAAATATGTGAAATTAGTAGATCTGTCCCTGATTCATTTGAGATATAAAACATCCTCCTGCGTCATCCTGCATCGCCCACAATTTTCTTTCAGTGGAGATCACTCCCACCGTAGCGCAAGTGGTTAGTGCGTCGGACTACTGAGCCAGCGGTCTTGGGTTCGAATCCCGTCGCAAACACCTAAAAGTTTTTCACAGTGCCCACCTCTTTCGAATGTCTGACAAGCATCAAAGAGTATCATTTGTCCCGATTGAGCTTCTCAACTCGCCGTTCGGAGTCGGCAAAGAACTGTAGGTCCCTTCCGTTCGTGCAAATATATAACACGCACACAGAAATGGTTGCGAGAAGCAGGCCCAGGTTCACCTCGAGCTGTAGCGCCAAACTAAGTAAGAGATCACTCCCAGCAGTCGAGCAGCAGTGGGTATCGTTGCAATAGTGTGTGTCTGAGTATATGTATGTGCGCGCTCTAACATGTTCATAATGCTTTGCATTTCAATGATCTGAAATCATTATCACAATTTGCGGCCCTCCGACTCAACCCATCTTAAGAAATGAGGTGTCAAAAAAAGAGGATTCTCTAGATCAGTGAATTGCATTTTCAGTTTATAAATATTATTATTAAAAAATTAAAACAAAAACGATCAAAAACAAATATTCTACCCAAAATGAACTCCTGTTGTTTTAAGAGTTCATTTTGGTTCATATATGTATGTATTTATGTATGTATATGTATTTGCTAAATGGAAGTCATCTGGGATAAGTATTTGTTGTTCATTAGTACGAAGCCAATGTACCTTATATTGCCCTTGGCTGTGGCGTCGTCAGTGATAGTAGTTACGTTGCTGCCCGGTGGTAAAATTTTAATGCAATGTTTAAAAGGCCCATACAATTAGACCACTGAAAGTCTAGCTTATAACATTCCCTGAAATAGTGATAAAACACGGGTTTTACGTGACTGTTATCTAATTGTGTCAGACGAATGCACTATACACTACACACACCGATATATATACTATATAACAATACTATTTTGCGGAGACTTAAGGCAAACGTTATCAGTAGTGGCACGAAGTACAAGAGCTGACGAAGTAAATGTCTGTCTGAAAAACGCAAGTCTATGTTCCAGTGTTACTCAAATGTACTTGACCGTCAATCCAATCGCACAATATTTCTCTGATTTGTTACTTTAAATTGGTGGAGGAACGGTTCCGGAAGAAAATGGCATAGAAAATTGATCACATTATTTGTGCAAAACAGTGTCTCCTAGCGAAGAACTTATCTCATCCGTTTACGGTAATATATCGCAACTAACAAACCGTGAGAATTCTTGGCTTTGTGAGCGGGCTATTTTGTCGTCTTGGAATGATCAGCAATTATGTTAATAGCGAGATATTGGCATGTGTTGATGGTCAAAATGCAGAATACATTTCAATCACCCCTTATGGACCAAGAAGTAACAACCAACTTTCCGGTCAAATTTTTGAATTATCTATCTGCTCCAGTGGGCTATTTCACAAATTTGTATTTACAATTTTTTTGATGTGTTATCCGTCACGCGTAACCAAACTTAGTATTAATGCGTTTTCTGTAAATAATGCTCTAAGTATTAGAGAGATCTGTTTATTCACAAACGTATGTTTAAACATCAAATTTCACGAGTACCTGGTACTGACGCCTTTTTTTTGTTTTACTTGTAGTTCACGAGGAATATCTTAGCTTATCTTAGCTTAAGAAGTTCACTAGAGAGTGTTAATCTTGTGTTTTTCTCCTATTTTAATATTTTTTTACGAAAATATTTACTTGTCGAAGCTCTTTGATTTGTAAAGAGTAATATCGGATGTAACAAGAACCAAGGAAGAGGTTCTACTGAGTCTTCGTCCTCTTCACCTTCATACGCAGAACGAATCAATACACGCTCATCTCAATACAAGAAAAACAACCCCAAACTAATAGTTCACCCAGACCTTGTCTCGGAACTGAGAGATTCACTAGTATGGTTTACGGATGGATGCAGAACAGATAAAGGAGTTGACAGTACTAAGACCCTACTCTACGCAATTACGAAGTAAAGCCACTGCAATATTTCAAGCTGAAATACATGTGATAAGTTTGTGAATCTATAAATAGATTATAACACGCTATAAAAGCTCTTTTTTTCAATTTCAATTTATTTTATTTATTACATTGCTAACTTTTTAGAGCTCAAAGTTAACGCAACGAAACCACGACTCGGTGACACCACTCCGATGGCATTAATTCGCCGTCTGAATAGGAAAATCGATTTCTTCATCACTTCAAAGTCGATTTATCTCGTTTTTCTCTCACTTTTTATATGTTAGCTGTACCAATTGTGGTTTATTTGACATTGAGTGTCTTTAATAAACCTCACAACTAAAAGTGCACAAACAAAGCCAAAACAAACCAAATATTATTAAAAACATTCAAGGTCTCACATCGATCATATCAAACTCTTCAATAGGACAAGGATCACTGTCTAAACAAAAAAATAAAAAAAATTGAATCTTTGATCAACCGTAGAAAACCTACTCTGACACCGTTACTTCGATCCGATCGTTGGTACTGATCTTGAAAGCATTTTCAGTATATTTTCCATTCAAATCTTTTGTTTTTGTTTTATAAGTTCCCGAACAAGTTGGCATTTACCATTTAAGGAATATCCTCTTTGTGAGGCCATGTACCTATATTGCTACTCAAATTCAAAAAGAAGGTTGCTGTTTCTGGGTAAGACACATGGTACACACTTCTCCTTATTTGGTAGACTCCCCAAGAGAGCTCAACCAAATTGTCCGCAACCCAATTGTATCGCTTAATCGAAAGTGTCCGATACATTTGCTACGGCCCCACCCCATGACCCAGCAACTAGAACGTTTGTCTGAGAACTGTTTGCGAGCCGCCCCCAAATATGCACAATCACACAAACATAACCTTCACGCGATAGATATTTTTCTTTGTGTTGTGCCACCCGCGACCCGCCATAGAGTTATTTATTGACCTCCGATTAGTCTGGAACTTGCTATTATTTATGTTTGCAGATACAAGTCGATTTGTTTTTTTTTTTTATATTTCCATCACCTCAGAGGTTGGCGTTGCAATTTGTGATACATTTAAAGTCTGAACCTTTAGATACTGCACACTGCAGCTGCTTAATATATGTATGGCGCACTGCAACCTAAGAAACGCAAAGCTTTACACATATATTTAGATACAGATTTTCTTCGAATGCCGACTTGTTTACCAGGGAGTGGCGGTAGGCAGGAGAGTGACGTTTTGTGGCTAAGAATGACAAATAGGTCTAATTCTAATCGAATTTTATGTGTATCTGGTTGTAGGTCTCTGTAGTTTGTTTCAACTCTTAACGCAACGACCCAGAGTGCGTTTCGCAATTTGCATTCAGATAAACAGCAGCCAAACGGTAACCAAAGGAAAAGTATGTTAACTGGACAGCGGATTTTTTTTCTTCTAAGACCCAGTTGTGTGTCATTAAGACTATGCAATTTCCGCTAGCTATTGCTAACCAAATAGTCATAATGACTTGGTTCGCAAATAATAGTACAGCCTAACTAAATCTGATTGTGACGAGTGTCACATGAAGCTACCGTGCACGGCTGATGACTGAGGTATTTTTATGTGTTTAAGGTCGGTATTTGCAGTGAAGAAGACAAGGTAAGTTATTTGCAATTTGACATCGTTTGGATGGTAAACTATTTATGGAGGCTATGTGGTAAAAAGAGGAAGTTCCTCACCGATCGATGGAGTATGGCCAGTAGCCATGCATGGGGTATATTTTTACCTTTGTGTAATTAACTGAGCGATTTCAAATAGAGCTACAGTGGAAGTCACTTATAACGATGGTGATGGGACCGAGCAAATGTGGTCGTTATAGGTGCAGGGAAATAAGTCCCCAGGAACTAAATCCACTTTAGTGAAGTGGATATATACAAAATTTCTTTATATCGAATTTTATACTATCGCTCCATCTAATGTTCAAAAACTAAATAAGTAATTTATAAATGGGATATTTAGTTTTTAAACATTAGATAGAGCAATAGTATAAGATTCGATATAAAGAAACTTTGTATATATGTATTCAACTTCGCATCTACCCCCAATTCAACAGCGACAAGCAGGGGGTTGCAGGGGGGCAGCATGCCCCCCCATACATATTTCATTGCTGTTACATAATTCTGTTGAAAGTTAGTTCCCTCTTCACATTTTTTAGTGTGAACTAAGTTCCCATTAGAAAGTGAAGTTCGTGCCCACGTTGCATGGGAACGAAGTCCACTTCTCTAAAGTGGATTAAGTTCCCATCAAGTGAGAACTAAGTCCCTCAGTGGAATTAGTTCCTGGGGACTTATTTCTCTGCACCTATAACGACCACATTTGCTCGGTCCCAACACCATCGTTATAAGTGACTTCCACTGTAGCTCTATTTGAAATCGCTCAGTTAATTACACAAAGGTAAAAATATACCCCATGCATGGCTACTGGCCACACTCCATCGATCGGTGAGGAACTTCCTCTTTTTACCACATAGCCTCCGGCCGTTATATCTGACTGCCCTCCATAAGTATTCAGAGAAAACTTAAAAACATTAACAGACAAAATTAATTCATTTTATTTTTAAATTATGTGGGACATAGTACAGAGTTGATGAATAAATTAAATTTTATTTTATTTTGAAGTTTAACAAAATAAATCACTCCAAACTCGTGTGCTATTACGCTATTTTTTCACTTGACTCCAAACGGATATTTAAACTCCTAACTAATATCCTACTATAATCATTATGTAAAATGCAAACGTCTTAAATGACAATGCGTTAACTCAAATAAGTACACAAAGCACTAAAAGATACACAGCTGCACAGTGGAGAACGACTAAAAAATTGTGTAAAATCACTAGAATGAACAAGAAATATTCAGATTAACGTACACACATACATACATAATTACATACATATGTATATACGTGAAGGGGTATGTAATTATTTGTAAATTTTCTCTCACTTCGTCGTTATAAGCGACGAAAACGATTCTTTCTTCCCGAAAATTGGTCGTTATATCCGAACCGTCGTTATATACGACAACGCTTTATCCGACAGTTGAATAGCTCAAAATTTATAAAGAAACCAACCAACTGAAAGGAAAATGGTCGTTATAAGTGACTGGTCGTAATAAGCGAGGGCGTTATAAGCGACTAATAAATTACAGTGGTCTACAACGAAATCGTTGTTTCAATAAAAACATGATCAGTATAACGAGTTTAACATGCTGAATCTAAATGTGGCAACAAAATTTCTCTAGGACGTCAGAATTTTGAGATATACCAATCTCAAAGTGCTAAAAACACGGTTTTTGGGGAAATTTGAAGTAATTTTTTGTGAACAGTAAATTTTTGAAGTCATTTCTAACTAAAGCATCCTTTAGTACTGCTCTTTCCATTACAATCACATTTTAGTTTGTTTCGCTACGAGGTACGAGGGAAAGAGTAGTACCTAAGAATGCTTCAGTTAGAAATGACTGTAAAAATTTACTGTTCTCAAAAAATTACTTCAAATTTCCCCAAAAACCGTGTTTTTAGCACTTTGAAATTGCTATATCTCAAAATTCTGACATCCTAGAGCAATTCCGTTGGTAGATTTAGATTCAGTGTCAAATAATCTACAAGAAATTATATGTGTCATTCAAACAACAATAAAGAAATTTCATTTTCTAAACAAGTGTTATTAAGTTCAGTTGTTTAGAATATGTCTAACTAAAGAGAAAGATACGTCAATTATAAGGCTTTCAAGGTAAGAACGATCAATTTGCATTAGGTATATGTACGTAAGCTATGGATGAACTATGGTGATGGGTGCAGCAGAATGCTTTTAATTAGTGATATTATTGCAATTTCCAGGTAAAAAGTATAATAACTTGGGTTGGGTTGGTAATAACTAATAAGTATCTATAAACTTACTATTAGTTACATTGAACCAATGCTGCAAATGTATTCACACTATCTATGACCAATAGACAAGCGTTGCTTTATAACACCTTTTGTTTATGGAGTAATTCGGTCCGGTACCAAATGATCAACAATAGTGTCAAATCCCAAATTAATTGAAGACAATTCAATTTCCCAAAACAACAAAACAAATGGTATAAGCCTAAGGGGATTCAAGTTGAACTAACTATAGCCTACACGCCTCAGCAAAACGGAGTTACTGAAAGAAAGATAATAGAACCATAGTAAAAAAAGTGAGTACAATGATGATAATAATTGAATCTAATGTACCCAAACAGCATATGTTTGGATTCCAAAACAGATGTATGTCTCTACATGTAGCCTTTCAGTTCCACTTACAAAAATGTTTAATCTACCGGGGACTTCTTGGATGAATGGAAGTTTTCACTAATAAGCCCGATACATAAATCAGGCTCTAAACAAGAGGTTATTAATTACAGACCCATTTCAAAACTGAAATTAATACCGAAAGTTTTTGAAGCTATTGTTAAAAAATGTATCTATGGTGAGGTAAGGACGAGCATCTCATTAGAACAGCATGGTTTTGTTAGTGGTAGATCGACCGTAACAAATCTCGCTCTATTTGCGAACTTTTGTATCAAAGGTATTGAGTGTGGTAATCAGGTAGATGTAATCTATACTGATTTCTCAAAGGCATTCGATAGAGTTCAGCACGATATTCTGCTTAGAAAGTTGAATTGCTTAGGGTTTCACTCAAATCTTCTTCGTTGGTTTGAAAATTACCTGACGAACTGCAAACAAAATGTCAGAATTGGAACGGTGGTATCTAAGGAGATCTTTAACCACTCAGGTGTTCCTCAGGGTAGTCATTTAGGACCTCTTATTTTTATACTATTTCTTAATGATCTTCCTTCTAGAATTCGATATTCTAATTATTTGCTTTATGCAGACGACTTAAATTTATACAGCTCTATTAAACCCGAACTGGATTGTCTAAAACTGCAGTTAGATGTAGATGAAATCTCAACTTGGTGTGCTGAAAATCGCTTATACTTGAATGTAGCTAAATGTAAGAGTATTACATTTACAAGATCCCCATCACCAATTAAATTTACATATTGCGTTGATGGCTCACCGCTTGAGGTGGTTTACAGTCAAAAGGACCTAGGAGTTATTTTCGATGCAAAACTAGCCTTTAAATTACATTTAGACTTTTTAATTCCAAAAGCCAATAAATTACTTGGATTCCTAATGCGCAACTCTCGACAATTTTCTGACCCGTATACGTTTAAAACTTTGTTTATATCCTTGATAAGATCATCGTTAGAGTATGCCGGTTGTATATGGTGTCCATCGTTCAGAGTGGATGTTAATCGCATAGAATCGGTGCAGAGAAAGTTCTCAAGATTTGCGCTAAGAAAACTTAATTGGGTTGACAATATTTTGCCGTCATATGGAGATAGATGTCTTTTGATAAATTTGAAGTCTCTCGAAGCCAAAAGAAAGTACTATCTAATAATGTTAGTAAGGGATACTTTCTGTAATCGTATTGATTGCCCTCAACTGCTTTCTCTTTTTTTATTGTATGCTCCCTCAAGACCATTAAGGATGAGACAAACACTCTTTTTTGTTCCCCATTCGTACACTAACTACGGTAGATCCGATCCTATTTCCAGATTCAGTTTAATTCTATTTGTCAAAACACTGACTTGTATCCAAGTAGGTTAAGTTTTAAAACTGTTGTATTAAGTTTAGTATAGTATCTATATAATATTTACGTTAATCTTTCATTTGTGAATATTTTTCTAACTCTTCTTATATTGTTTTTGTAAGTTATAAATTATAATGTATAAAATTATCAATATTGCTTAGTCTAAGAGAGATATGTATGTATTTCGATAGATGGTAAATAAATAAATAAATAAATAAATAAATAAATACAACAAAATTTTATGGGAGCCATAAATTTAATTATTTCAGTTAAAATAATTCGGAATCGACCCAAAGGTAGACAATTTCTTATTTGACTTTAGACATTTTAAATACAATATTAAAAACTTTGTATGGAAAGTTTTTTCTTACAAATTATCGAGCAAATTGCGCATGAACAGCAACGTCCTCAATTTTTTGCACCAAATTTATGTCGATTTCCTATTACGAATATGTTCGTCGACTTTAGGAATGCGTCTGATATGCTATAATATCGCAAACTATAATTAAAATCTCTCAAAAATGGCAGACACCAACGAAGTGGATATTGGGTCGCTCTTACTGGCCCCTAATTGCATGAGTGCAAATGACTGAATGTTAGATGGTTAGCCAAAAAAGAATAAATAAAGTGTCACAATAAGCTTAATCTTTACCAGGTGTGATGGTATCATGACAGTGAGTTGGATATTTGATAACTTGTTAGCGCAATGCATAGACCATACAAGCGAAAGCTAGACAACGTCCGTAGTGAAAGATGTGAATCGTAACTTTGCGTTTAATGAAGACAAACACATCGATAGCAACAATTTCAAAGTGAGTGCTTTGAAGTTTTTTTTTGACCTAAAATATCTATTGCATCGTGGGATTCTAATTATTTCAAGAGGCACACAATCTTTCTAATAAAGGCTAGTACCTTGGTTGGCGCATTTTTTAAATCATAAGGTCTGAGGAGTTCTTAATATAGAGTACGCCGTCTGACCCCGAAGTGGGCAACCACAAAGGACGTGCTCGGCCGACTCGACCGCCTCCAAACAGAGTCGACAATTGGTCTCGCTAGACAGGCCTTGTAGGTAGTATCGTAACTGACAGTGACCGGAGCTTGTTAGGTACCTAATATCCTTCTTATTGCAGTGCAGAAGCTCTTCGTTGTGAGGCTTGATTAACAGTTTGGCTTGTCTGGGCCCTGGACATTTCTCCAATGAAAGAGATGCAGGTTATGTTCCCATTTGTTAAGTAAGGTTGAGATTGTTGCCCAGCTTATGCTGCAAAAGGGTTCCGGCCTAAGAATTTCGCAGTTGAACCCGAACGGGCGAACTCATCCGCAATGTAATTTCCTTCAATTTCCCTGTGACCAGGCACCCACCAAAATTTGACTTTATTGTGAGTGGCTTGGGATTGGAGAGCATGGTGAGTAGGAGCTTAGACCTTTGAGTGCAGCTTGGCTGTCTGAGAAGACATTTATGTTAGCCCCCTTTATGTCTCCCTGTAGATTAATCAAGGCGCAGATTTCAATGGCATTGTAATGCATGGACTTCGAAGGATAAAGTATGTCTACTTTCTACTTTTTGCATCCGTCGATACTTTGTCAGTACTCACATTCCCGCATTTATGTTCACACATTCACACATATTGAAGTTCACGCATTCACAAATAGAGAGTATGCATTTTCATTGGTCAAAGCATGGAGAAAATGTAGGGAAACTGTCATCGCCGTTGACATTCGTTTGACAGCATTTGTTCTGTTGTCTGTACACACTTTCACGCATTTAAGTTCACGCAGTCACATACTGAAGTTCACGCATTCACAAATTGAGATTATGCATTTTCATTGGTGGAAACATAGAGAGAGTGAAGAGAATCGTTTGACATTTCTATACGTAGATATGTGACGGTTGACGGATTCTATGGGACCGCTCTATCCGCCAATACTTCAACTTCAACTTCAAAGTACAAAGAAACGAAGTTGACGGATTCTATGGGCCGGGGTCTTAAGACATTTGAAGAGCTTAAATTGGTGTGAAGAAAGATTCTTGATATGATAATGTTGTGATGAAAAACTAAAACTGTTATACTGTCACATAGATATTAGTGGTTGTCTTAGTAGATATGTATACATATGTAACATACATATGTTTACTTGTTTGTTTAAAAAGCAAATGATGTTGCAATAAATATACGAACGCAAAAGCCATCCGCATA
This sequence comes from Brachyopa scutellaris, assembly GCA_949775065.1. Classification (NCBI taxonomy): domain Eukaryota; kingdom Metazoa; phylum Arthropoda; class Insecta; order Diptera; family Syrphidae; genus Brachyopa; species Brachyopa scutellaris. Next base: position 56,553,590 of record OX459114.1, read on the forward strand.
AAGATAGTTAAATTTATTTTGAGTAACGCCAAATTGAAGTACACTCGGTGTATTAAAAAATATAATTTGTTTGGACAAATTCGGTATGTTTTCCTTTCTAAGGGTTCCGTACCCATATGCCATAGTAATACGGAACCATTATAAGTTCGCTATAACTCTAAAATGTCTGTCACGATAAAAACATTAAGAATCGTTCTTTCCATAAACTTTCTATAACTTATACATTACGGTGGAACACATACATGGACAACATATCAATCAAAAATATTGTGAAACAACTATACAGGGTGGGCAAAATATAATCCGAAAAAAAAATTTCTGAAAAATATATCATGTCCATGTGGTATATCATTCGAAGGGGCTTAAAACAAAGATTCCAAAACTATTTTTCTCAACTTTTTCCGTTAGAAGCTTTGGGAGTTATTTTTATTATTAATATTATTATTTAAAAGCTGGATAGCCATAGCAACAAAGGCCTTCGGCTAGAAGCTATGGGAGTTGTTGCCAAAAATGTGTGAAAAAATACCATATCAAAAGGACCCGGCAGTTTTTTCTTGGAAACTTCGGAAGTCAAAAATATGAAAAAATCATAATGTGTAGATGTAGATTATCAACTATATATTTAAAGAAAACTATAGCGAATCTCATAATATGTATAATTTTTGAAAAAGTGGCGTCGAAAAATTCAATTTCTCAACCGATAAACTCGTAAACTACTGCATCGATTTTAATGAAACTATAACCTTCAATCAATAATTCCTTAAGGAGTATTATAGATGTTCCAAAGCTGCACTATAATAAAAAAAAGAAATATCATAAAACATTCAACATTCGTTGATACCATAAAAGATAAGACTACAGAACCCTGCGAGCGCGAGTCTGACACGCACTTGCCCGGTTTTTCTCTTTTGAAAGCACTGCTACTTGGCTTGAAAAGTGAAATGGAAGTCCTTTAAATTTTACAGCATTTTCTTTCTTTTTTTTTCAAATTAATATTGAACACCTTTGACCACAACCAATAAAAATCATCTTAATTACGACCATTAACGGACAGCATTATTAATTCACGCGCCTTAACGCATAACAGGAATATGATTCTCTTGTACAGGCAACTGCCCACATTTTGTGTTAATTTGTGCATTATAATAACAGCAGGCAGAAACGAGAACACCATATTCATTTAATAGGCCTAAATCAAACCTACTCCAAGTTTCGAAACTCATGTGCTCCAGCCAGCAGGCAGTCAGCATCAGCACATAGTCCGAGGAGTCCAGTGAAAAAGCTCAAAAAAGTTGCGCAACTTCCTTCTGCACATTGTAGGTATACGTAACAATATTCAAACACACATCCATATACATATGTATGCACTTGTACATATTAGTTAAGTGCGTTATCATTCCATCGATACATGGCTACGTTTTGCATATTATTACCTCCAGCAGTCATGTGCTCAAAACAAAAAAAATAAAAATTCACCGCTAGTAGTAACAGTCGCGGCGCGAGAGCTCAAATTAAATTATTCATTTGCAAGGACGCATGTAAAAAGCGTTGAATTCCTCGCAACTTGTGTGCGTATTTTTCAGTCAAAAGACTTTCCAATTTTCAGCAGCAGGTGCTAAGAATGCAATAAAAAAAAAAAAAAAAACAAAAACTAAAGAATCATAAGAACTCTGGTGTCGGAATGAAATAAAGTCAAGGCGAATTGGTCACACTGATTAAGGTGTTTATATCGTCGCGCGTACGCTCGATAAACATATAAATAAATGATAAATTGAAAAGAAGCCAATTGGCAAGTCTGTGAGGCAAAGTCTTAATGAATATTTATATACTATATGATTTTTCTTAAAGAGTAATTGATATTATTATTTAATTAGAAATCATGTACATAACATGAAAAGGTTGATAAAATCAGAAATAATTTGTTTGCAAGTCAATTGCAATCACGTCAAGAGTGTGGGCTAAGTTTATTACACAATTATTGTATTTAATTGGAACTTCTTGCGTGGTGCAATAAGAGTCGAAGAATCATAGTCATGGACTGTTAAGACTTTCATTTCATTATACCATGGTACAGAATCAATACAGACCGAAGCGATGACTGGAATATATGTAAGTTGCGAGTCTGATGCGGATATACATGACCGTTTACTCTCGAATCAGCCTTGAGTTTGTACTAAAAAAAAAAACACAGAGATCTAGGGGCATGCTAAGGATATACCCAAAGCAGAGACAAATCATCACTAAATTTATTCTTTCTTACGTTACCAAAAATTGAGGAAAAAAATTGTGCGTAGAAAGCTGCGCGATAGAAGTGAAACTTGACTTGAAAAATACGATGTAGACCACCTAGCTTATTGTTTGTCTTGTCAAACCCTTTCATTCGATACCCATATTAAGGAAGTCGTGAAGATAACGGTAATCCGCCATCTTGGTGGACCGCCATGTTGGAATGGATCACTTAGCATATTGGATATACCCAAAGCAGAGACAAATCATCACTAAATTTATTCTTTTTTACGTTACCAAAAATTGAGGAAAAAAATTGTGCGTAGAAAGCTGCGCGATAGAAGTGAAACTTGACTTGAAAAATACGATGTAGACCACCTAGCTTATTGTTTGTCTTGTCAAACCCTTTCATTCGATACCCATATTAAGGAAGTCGTAAAGATAATGGTAATCCGCCATCTTGTGGTGTCCGCCATATTGAATGATTCTATGACGTCATGTAACTTAAGATACTCTCCGGGTCAAATCGAATCCAGCGACACTCTATTTGTTGAAATCGGTTGAGTAGTTAAGGGTTTAGGCTGTAGCGGTAGCGGTATCCACTTTCTTTTTCCCACTCTCTACCACCGCTGATGCTTATCCATCCGAATGCGTCCTCCACCACGAGCGCTCACACTCCTCTGTGAATATTTTCGTTTACTTTTGTCAATAATTGTCATTTGTCATTGACAAGTAGACTACCTTTTCTTAAATTATTTTATTTCTATACCCCATTAAATTTCCCCTCTGTGAATATTTTCGTTTTATTTGAGTTTCATTTTACTGCCCTACCGCGACATAAGAAATTTCACTTCAAAATACAACAGGCTGATAGAAATTGTTGGTTGTTCGTAAAAAACATCAAGAATTCTACCTTCCGACGCTCTTTAGCAATTACATTCCAGCTGTCAGCTCTTTGGAGAAATCTACTCGCTGCACATTTTGCAGCTAGCTTAATGCTTCTAGATTGCGCTTTGCCTCCACCTGTACTCGAGAACGTTCAATACTCCATGGGACAAATCCACTTTCGTACTCGTACAGTTTCAAGAGTACCTCATGATCTCAATATTCAGAAATCTTCCGGTCCAGATGGTATACCTCCCATAGTTCTGAAGCGGTGTTCTTCCAGGCTGGTAAACCCACTGCGTAAGCTTTTCCATCTATCGTACTCATCTGGACTCTATCGGAGTAGATGGAAAACAGCAGCCCCAACAAATGCGAATCTTCTTCTCTCTCCAGCCACCGACCCATAGCACTAACGTCCCTTCTTTCCAAGGCCATGGAAACGCTGATAAACCAACCATCAGCCAATGACCCTCAATTTTACAATTCGTTTCCAGATTCACATTCCTGCTCTTTGGCTGTGGAACTAGAACGGTCGCGTATATTAAGCTCCATAAGTATTCTGAAGGATCTTGTCACAACAGATTCAAAATGACTTGGATAGGCATAATAAGCTCTCTTAGTGGCAATCTGGGTTTCGAAAAAAGCACAGCTGTAAATCAGCCGTAATAAAGGTAACAACTGCATTGGACTGATGTCGTCGGTCCAGTGGAACCATGTTCAAATTTTAAACGTGTGTAAAAAGTGCAACGGTCGCCGCAGCTGTTCCTGCTTTACAATACCTTGCTACAGTCAGTCGAAGTGTGCACAGTGAGAAGGACGCATTTCACTCGTTTCTTTAAAGGTTAGTTTCAATATCAACATGGGTCCGATTTTTTTTTTTTATATTTCACGCGCTCAAGGGGGAGATATCGATGCGCATTGGTCTTAAATGCTTGTAGATCGTAACGGGAGGGAAAAATTGTGGTTGGTAAAGCATTCCATATGTGTGTTGAGCGGTTAAAGAAGAAATCTCTATATTTTACTGCACGTCCGAAGTTGGGCTTAAGGGTAAACTGATGTGAATTCCTTGTGAGAACATTGTTGAATGAAAGAAATGCAGCTGGCTATTTCACTGGAGCACTGTTTGTGGAAAAAGCGATAAAACAGGGAAAGACATGAAACATTATATTTTGTTAACCCTTAATTCACTAGGTGAATATCAGTCGCGTAAATACCTTTATAAGTCCCAGGGACTCATAATTGTAAAATCTTGTTTATTTAATAGCTAGGAAAAACTTTTCAAAAAACCAGCTTTTGTTCTTAAAGCTTTAACTATCTGCTGACTAAATAAAATAATGACATTATATAAAAAAGTAACTATATCTTTATTTTATTCAAGGAACATTCAAAGTCTTCTTTATTATTCTTGTTGAGATCACATTTTCAAAAAGACAGAAATATATATGTTAAAAATAGAAATAATATTGAGATAATTCATTTAATAAAACAAAAAATTAACGCTTATTTCCCTATGAACACAAAAAATACATGTCGCCATATAAAAAAGGAGAACGTGCAGGGACTCAACTGCCTATCTATATTTATCAGTTTATACCCTTTTTGTATATTTTCCTTGAGCAATCCAGACAAACTGGCTACTTGCAAGTACAACAGATGTAGGCAGTTTAAGTTCTTTTTTTATAGTAGCATACGTAGCAGTATTATCGCTCATCTCTAGATTGTTTTTGTGCAGCCCTTTGCCGGGCCTTATGTAAACTCTAACGCAAATACCTACCTGAGTCCTTGGGACTCACTGATCCTTTAAAAGTCACTCTTTCACTTCGTGAAAAAATACGCGCGACAAGTATCGCGTTTATCGCAACACTACACTACATGTGGGACTGAGAATTGAGGGTTAAATTACATGTTTTTATGATAAGTATATTGAGACTTACTAATAAAAGTGCAAATTTGAAATAAAAACGAATGCTCCTGCTGCTAATTTTTAAAAATTACATTTGTAGTTGTTAAGTTTAAAGTTTAATAAAAATAAAACATTTAAAAAAAATAATACTTTTATTTTAATCATATTTTAAAACAGGTGGGTCCAATGGACCACACGATTATAGAAGCGTTCACTATTTTCACGACATTAGTTAAAGGTTAAATGAAATAAGTCTGATGGTACTATGTACTAGATTTTTCAAAGGCGTTTTCGATAAATCACTCAATTTTAATAAACAAGCTTAAACATCACTTCCTCCGCTCGGCAGACACCTTGACGTTGCTGCGGAGGCTTGAATCGCAATGACACAACCCTCAGGTCAACTGCGGATATTCTACTGTGAGCTCCTGCTCGCGAGAGAATTACCGCCTTTGGTCAGAGTTTTTGTGGAGGGACGACTAAGATCTGCCAACCCCCTAATCCAGGGTGTCACGCGACCCGTGCCTATTGGATTGGTTTGCAGCCAGGGGGTATACCGGCTGTATTCGTACGGAGACTCCTTGATACCGGGTCGCCTCAAGGAGTAAGCATGGCCTTACCACGTTATACGGGGCTCTGACGTGGCGGAATCTTCTTTCCCGCGTTACTCGTGGGACCAAATGTACACAACAAAAATAAAAACAAAAAACAAAAAAACCAAAACAAAACACCAACAAATATGCAGGATTTAACTGCAAGTGAGATCGCCATCATAATGGAGCGCCGGCTCTGTACCAAAGATCTCACTGGGGAGAAATCCAGTACCAGTGGCGGGAGCAGTTCTAGGTGGGTGCATGCAACCAACCGGAATTTGGAGAACCCAAAGCAGATGCTGGAACCCCAGCAAAAATATACACACACCGAGTCGGTCGCGGCTTTGAGAAAGGAGGACGAGAGCCAAGCTCAAGTCAACAAGATCAGAGGCAACCACCCACTCGCGGAAACCACAGTGGAGCCCAGGAGTGAGGATACGAGCTCAGCTCAAACCCTCAAACCATCAAGCTCCACCTGCCCTACAAGGAAACGCAACGTTCCGCAAATTCCGCCGCCAGGCCAACCAGGCGGTAAAGATGATCCACTGAGGAAAGGGCTGAGTGGTGCAGGCAACAGATGGTACTTGCGATACCTCGAAAAGGGCTTTGCACCTGAGGTAGCAAGGCAGAAAGCGGAGGAGCATAGGGCCAAGCCCGGCTCAACCAATACAACCGTGCTGAAGAGAACTAGCGAATCCATTACTCCTCCTGCTAGCAATGAGCAAAAACGCCACAGGATGGAGACGGATGCTGCAAAGTCGAGGGCTAAGCCCACTAAGGCAAGGGAAACGCAGGCAAGCAAAAGCTACGCCAAGGCAGTAACGGCAGAGCAGATTGCGGTACTACCCAAAAAGTACCCGCAGGATATGCTTGGCGCTGAGGACCTTAGGATCCTGGAGAACGCTATACTAGCGAAAATGGTGCTTGGATAGGAGCACAAACTCAAATTCCTCGGCATTCATTTCAGACACGGGATGCTGTTAATTGAGTGCGAGACCAAGCGCTCAGCGGAGTGGCTGAAAATAGCAGTTTCCAAACTGAAGAAATGGGAGGCCGAGATTCCAAAGGCCCACAGCATCACTATGTTTCTGCCAAGGAGCGCGGGACAGGAGCCTGCTACCTCAATCGCGTTTTTGGCAGCCCAAAACGACGGACTTAACATCCAAGCATGGAGGATCCTTCATTGCCGTGACGAAGGTGCTGGGCAAGTACTGGCAGTCGGAATCGATGAGGAATCATACGCAGCGGTTCTGGAGAGTAATGGCTCGCTTAGCTATCGATTCGGCAGGGTGGCGGTACATGGTCTCAAGAGGCCTAAAGGGATCACCGGGGAAATTATCCAGCCTTCCTCCTCTCCGGCATCATCAGTACCCAAAACGACAGCAGAGCCACTGAATCAGCTACAAGTTCCAGTACCAGTCCCCCCTGTAGAACAGATGGACCTACAACTGGTAGCAGAGGAAAGCGACAATAGGTCGACATCTCCGGAGAGCTCGATTCTGGACGAAGACGCGGACGTGGAGGGTCTTAATAGGATAGCTATCCACCTTTCCCTTGAGCCGTCAACAGAAGATGAGGATTTCCTGCTAGCTGAGGAAGGGGCTCCCGCCCCACCAAAGCAATAGCTCGATGTCCGTCAACAAAATACGGATCGCCCAGGTAAACATCCATCACGCTAAAGCAGCTTCAGCTGTGATTGCCAGGATGTTTACCACTCAAGACCTTGGGCTTGCACTAATCCAGGAGCCATGGATCTGGAAGGGGCTTATAAGAGGACTTTCTTGCAAGGATGCACAGGTAATTTGGGATATGAGGGTAACCAAGCCTAGAGCTTGCATCTTAGTCAGGAATAAATTTAATCCCATTTTACTTTCAGAATTTGCCACAAAGGACACTGTACCCATCCAGCTCACTCTAAGAACTGGGGGGCTGTCCAGAACCTAGTGATAGCATCAGTCTACTGTGCCGGGGATGGACCGGCTGCACCAAAGGAATTGCAAGGACTTGTGGAGCACTGCAACAAGCTGCAATTACCAATACTTCTGGGCTGTGATGCGAACGCGCATAACGAACTATGGGAGAGCACCAACAACAATCCTAGGGGTGAGTACCTATTAGAATTTATACTTAGCTCCTCACTTGATATTTTAAATGTAGGAAACACTCCGACCTTTGTCACTAGAGTTAGGCAGGAAGTCTTAGACCTCACGCTAGGTAGTCCGAGCATCAGCAGGCTAATCAAAAACTGGAGGGTATCTAATGAGCCCTCCATGTCTGATCACAGAATTATAGAGTTTGAGATTGAGGAGACAAGTATCATCTCAAATCCAATTAGAAATCCAAGGAAAACCAACTGGGATAGCTTTAGGGAAAATCTAGGCGCTAATCTGGAGCAAATAAAGGTAGGAAGAGCTCCGGCACACCCCCTAGAACTTGAGAATACGGTAAATGATGTGACAGGGGCCCTCATTGACGCGTACGAGACGAGCTGCCCCACTCGTACAACCAGAGGTAATAGGTCAGTACCATGGTGGAGCAATAAACTGTCAAAATTAAGATCCGACACTCGCAAGCTTTTTAATCTGGCTAAGCGTAACGGTGACTGGCAGAGCTACAAGACGGTACTCACTCATTACAACAAAGAAATAAGAAAGGCGAAAAGAGACAGTTTTAGGGGTTTCTGTGAAACAATCACAAACACTCCGACAGCTGCCAGACTTCACAAGGCACTTTCTAAAACAGGCGGAATCTCAACGTCTCTAAAAAACCCAGATGGCAGCTTCACGGAGAATGAAGAACAGAGGGCACTTTTGCTCCTAGAAACTCACTTTCCTGGAAGCTCACTCCGTGTAGAAACCGTGGGAGTTAACCACGCCATTAGACCACGTAGAGTTGACTGGGAGCTTGCTTCCACTATCTGCTCTAAAAGTAGGTTGGAATGGGCCATCAAAACCTTTCAACCGTTCAAATCACCTGGTGTAGATGGAGTTTTCCCAGCACTCCTTCAGGAAGGAAAAGAGGAACTCCTGCCACTCCTAGAGAATATAACTAGAAGTAGCCTTGCATTGGGCTATGTACCGAGTCAGTGGAGTAGGGCAAATGTGGTCTTCATACCAAAAGTGGGGAAAAAGGACCCAATGCAGCCTAAGTCCTATCGTCCAATCAGTCTCACATCTTTTCTTCTGAAGACTATGGAAAAGGTTGTCGATAACTATATAAGGGAGGAGATTCTCCACAGATCCCCCTTACATCACTCTCAGCACGCGTATAGAGCAGGCAGATCAACAGAGACTGCTCTATATCAACTAAATACTATAATCCAAAGTGCACTGGACACTAAGGAGACTGTACTCTGCGCTTTTCTAGACATTGAAGGAGCCTTTGATAACACTTCACATGAAGCGGTTGGACGCTCCTTGAGCAGGAAAGGCGTTGACGACACTATCATAAGATGGGTACGCGAGTTACTGAGCACAAGATCGGCGGAAACTTGCACGACACTACACACCATCAAAATAAATACCACTAAGGGTTGCCCGCAGGGGGGAGTACTATCACCGCTGCTCTGGAGTCTCGTCGTGGACGAACTCCTTGAAAAACTGACCAACCTCGGCATAGACTGTCAAGCTTACGCTGATGACATTGTCCTAATCGCTAGAGGGAAATACGAGGAAACCTTATGTGATATAATACAAAAAGGGCTTATAGTGACAAAAGAATGGTGCAATATAGCGGGACTTAACATCAATCCGGCCGAGGCAACGCTAGTACCCTTCACAATAAAGAGGAAGCTTCCACACATGAAGACTATTACCCTCTCAGGATCAGTCATTACTCCTGTGCTAGAAGTCAAATACCTAGGAGTGTACCTTGACAGTAAACTGAACTGGAAGAAGCACACAGAAGAGGTTACCAAGAAAGCGACTCGTGCACTCATGATATGTAAAAGCATAGCCGGCAAATCATGGGGCTGTCGACCTCATATTCTCAGATGGATGTATATTAGCATGGTGAGACCTGTGATCACCTATGGGGCAATAGCATGGGCAAAAAGAACCAGTCTGACAACTACGAGAAATACACTAAATAAAGTGCAGAGACTAGCATGTGTATGCATGACGGGTGCAATGAGAACCTGTCCAACTGCAGCACTGGAGGTGTTATTGGAGCTTACTCCATTGCATCTGGTAGTGAATGAAACCGCAAATAGGACGTTTCTAAGAATGGCCAAAGAAGGAATAGGAAAAGGAAAATGCATCAGCCATAAAGACCATAATGCAATGGCCAATAAGCTTCCCCTTCTAGCCCTACCTAGAGACGACGGGATTAGAAAATTCAGCTGGGAGAAAAACTTTCATATCAAACTCAGCAACAAGAAAGACTAGAGCAACGAATCTAGAATCTATGGGCTAAGTCCGCACACCATTAAATGGTACACGGATGGTTCAAGAACTAAGGAAGGAACGGGGGCAGGAGTGTTTGGGCCCGGAACTAAACTATTCGAACCCATGGGCAGCTACACCAGCATTTTTCAAGCTGAAATCTGTGCTATCGACAGATGTGCCCAACTCAATCTTGATAAACTCTACAATAGATGCGACATTGCAATAATGTCAGATAGCCAAGCAGCTATCAAGGCAATAGGAGCCCAGATCATCAAATCTAGAATTGTCTGGGAATGCCTAGACAAACTAAATAGACTGGGCGAATGAAACAACGTCACCATATACTGGGTACCAGGACACCTGGGGATAGAAGGTAATGAAGAGGCGGACAAACTTGCCATGAAAGGGGCTGCCACACCATTTGTGGGTCCTGAACCCTTCTGCGGCATAGTGGAACACACAATAAAAGAGGAGCTCCGATCACTGGAGAAGACAAACAGGGCTAAGTCCTGGACAAAAACTCAGGGTCTAAGACAGGCAAAGAAACTGCTCGGTAATTACAACCTGAAGAGATTCGAAGCTTGCATCAGCCTTGACAAAAACAAACTCCGCATCCTGACTGCGTTTCTTACTGGGCATTGTAAACTCAGGGGACATCTCAGGAAGCTAGGTCTATCAGATGAGGACTCATGCAGATTTTGCGATGAGTCCAGCGAAACTCCAGAACACATACTGGTGGAATGTGGGGCATTAACCCAGAAAAGATTTAAGTGCTTGGGTAAGTACCAAGTTACAGCAGAGGATCTACCACTCATAGCACCCGAAATCCTGCTGCGATTTCTCAGGGAAATTGGTCTGGATGAGGTGCTGTGACCTATGGAATTCTCACCTGGGCTAGGTGTGAGCGAAGCTCTCTCTAACCGATTCCAATAGGAATGATGACGAGAGGGATGTTCCTTCGTCTAGGACTTGTAGGGGGCACAATAGATCTTAAGGTCGCGGTGCATCTCACCCTTCAACAATAATAATAATAATAATTAAACATCACTTTCAGCTCTAGTTCTGCGCTTAAACCGATTTTTCACTTTCTGTGTGACCGCTAACCATATATTGTAAATGTAGGTGTTGCGCAAGGATTAGTACTAAGTAGTGTTGTGCTACTCATAGGCACTACAAATGTCCCATAAAACAAACTCAAATGTCCCAGCACCTCAAAAAAATATTTGTACCACTTCAAATTTATCACATCACGTCTGAAAAGACAGGACACAAATTGTATGGCACTAATGCAAGAATTTACGTAAGCGCGATGTTACACCTATACGTTATTCACCGCAGTAAAATGTGAGCTCTTTCTCAAACAACGTCTCGGCAAAGCATACATACACGAACATGATACACCGCGCGTTTGCATAAACTTCTCACAAAACACAAATGATGGGATGGGCTTAAATAATTCAACTTATTTGAGAGTACAGTGAATTGAGTGAATGGTATATTCACCATACCATATCTCCGTTCCGTACTCATTTGAGAGTAATATAAGGCAATACAAAATATATATTGACCTACCGTCCTCTCGATTTCCTCCTCATTTGAGTGATTCTTTACTCATTTGAGGGTAGAATAAAGCAACACATTGGCATGACTTCCTCCTCATTTGGGGTGGTCGTGATTCTTTACTCATTTGAGGAGAATTAAAACCAACACCTCATTTGAGGTGGTACATTGTACCACCTCTTAAAACTGATCTGAATTTCAATAAAATAGACGAAGGAGAAGTTTACCTTTTTAGGTTCAAAGTCTAATTATTGAATTTCTTGGTTTTCGAACTTAAAATCAGATATTTTTTTATGCACGAATCTGCTCCTTATCAAAACCTAATCAACACCGTTTAGCCATTTGCTGTGTATGTCCATGCAAAGGAACTTTCACTTTGTTTTATATTATTAGGGATGGTGTCAATATTCTATACATGGATCGCGTAAAATATCTTGAATTAACAGAAAATTAAGTTGTTGTGATGCCACATCAGATATATGTAATTAGAAAAGTTTACGGTGGGCTACGAATCTTGAGATCTTCCTCAAACATGCTCCTTCCAAAGATAATAAAATGCTTACTGCTGCCATTTTTGCCTTACAGTTTCAAAAAAAAATGGTACTTTCTTGTAAATAAAATTTTATATATTTATTTTTTTTTATAATTTAATAAACTTTAAGATGATTTCATGGTCTTTTGCTTATCGATATCGAAAGTAAGCTTTGACTTTTACAAATGAACTTGAGTGCTCCTACAACGTTTAGATAGAAACTACTTTGAATTTGGAACTTTTGTACCAAAGTTTTAAAAATCATTAAAGTTCAATAAAAAAAGACCCACAATACTGTAGACAGATCTATGCTGAAATAACTAAAATTAATATTTAACGAAATTTAATCTGATCTGGCCGCCTCTGTAAACATTCATGGAATTCGAATAAAAGTAAAGATTATTCACAGAATCGTTCCGCTTTCATAATACTGTATGTTTATACGTAGGTGTTTTCATCGGTGTTTGCATCTTAACTATTTTGCAAGAATCTCTCTTAAAATGTTATAAAAATATCAGCAGCAATTTGTTGCACATTTAACAGTCCACTACTAGAAACAAGGTTGGCGGAGTTATCCGCCATCATTTTGGCCTACTCAGCAATTTTATGAGCCATTTGCATTTTATCAGTTCGACTTAGAAATTAGCTTTTTATATTTATGTACATAACAATGATCTCTTTGAAATAAATAGCGGCATCGCACGTAATAAATAAATCTATCCGAGCAACATGTCACATCGATTACAATGAAAGTGTTACCAATGCACCCTATTAAAATCGATTGCGTAATGGTAGCACACGACTCGATACTAATCAATATATTCGGTGCACGGATATTGATATTCGTAGACACACAAAAATGGGTGTGGAATGTTATTACACCAAATATTTGGTTTATTTTTATTATTTTTATTTCGAAAGGAGGACAGTGGAGTAGATTTATTCAACTGTTTGTGTGCAGAAAGAAGGATAGGTGACCGAAACCAAAATGTTTTCACATAAATACTATTACTGTCTGTTGCTTGTATAACTGTGGTAAAAAAAAAGTTTAAATGAACTCAAACACACGTGTGTCGTCATTATAGTATGGCAAAGTGCTCTAAAAGAAAAATACTTACGACCAATTTCAATGGATGTTGCATTTTATTTCAATGAACGTTTACTATTTCCAAATTGTTTCTCTATTCATAGGTAAATAGGTCTCTGATTGTTAGCTCTGAAATTCTTGCATAATTTCTAGTGAATAACGACGACAGTTTGTTAATTTGGCGTCGTTATCTGTCACACTGAAACTGCAAATTTGAGTTCGCTACCCAACTCTTTTGATTTCATATGAGCAATTTTCGATATTTTAGGCCCAAAGCTATGGCAAAAACGTTGGATTTGTGTTTTATTCTATGTCATGCAACTTGAGAGGTGATTTCGTTGTTCTAAAAAATTTAACGGATAAAAAATGTCACACGTATTCTAGTCACAGTTCATCCAGATTGAGAGGACCACTAAAACAAAGCCCAATTCGGTTGCTTTTCTTCTAATTAACATTTGGATCTGGAATACTTTCAAGAACAGAATCGATATTCTCTAATATGTAAGTGGCTTGTCCGGGGTGATAATCTGCTCAAATTGTGCAGGAATACATAGAATAGGCTACGGGGTAGGTGCTGGACTTTTCGGAAACATTGTCTGCTTCTGAATTCTAGTGGAAGGGGATTTGTAATATTTCGATGATTACTCATGGGAAATATTATAATATTAGCCTCGGTCTGTCAAAAAGTTAATCAGATTGATTCTTTCAGAACTCTTACAAAAGTGTTTTCATTTACTGTAGAATCTTTGAAGATAAGATGAAACCTTTGGGTACATTATACTTTCGGGAAGGCGAGAAGTCAAAAAAATACCCAACTACGGCAAAATCAAAATGAAACGAAACGATGATGTTTAGAGTATAGCAATGGTCGCATTCTACCTTACCCAATGAATGCTTTATTATTACGGCATGCGATCAGGGCTATACTCTTAGCATTATGACGCCGCTAAGCTTATTCTACTTGTCGAATGCTTTAGTTTGATACCCATATTGAGCAGCTCGTAAAGATAATAATAGCCCGATACTCTCCGGGTCAAGGCGAATACAGTGACACTTTTACTGCCATTCGAGCTAGAAGTATTAAGATGAATTTGCAGGCAGATCTAAAGCCGCAAAGACAACACCTGTTACTACGTGGTCCCGAAAAGCCAGGTGTTCAATCATCAGTACTGTTCTAAAGCTGATTTTCATGATTACACAAGTTTTAGCCCCTAACACGAAATTTATTGAAAATAAGTACTAGCCTTTAATAGTTAAGGCTTTAGTATCAGCAAAAGTCAGTAGCTGAATTGAAAGGCCCCCGGAAATCCCGCCGGAGGAAATTACGCCCGATTTTTTTTTTTTTTTGAAAAAAACGCCAGAAAATTTTAGTGTTTTCAAATTAGGAAAAAAGAGTGGAATTTTGTTTAGAAAATACGCCACAAAATTTGGAAATCATGCCAAACAGATGTGGAATCATGCCAGCAGAAAGTAAAATGGAAATTAGGACAGAAAATAAACATATTCTGGCCTAATTTCCAAACTCATTTTTGAAAAAAAGGTCAGAAAAGGTTATTTATTTTAAAATACCCAACCGAAACAAAACTTTGCAACCGATGTTACCCGATCATAAATAAACTGATCAACATTTGGAAAAAAGGTCCAAATAGGTTACTTATTTTAACGTGTCGTCTTATCCCCTACCTAACTATCTACCTCGTCGTGGTGTAGGGGCCTAAAAGTTCAAAGACTCTCGGGTTACCAACCCTAGAGGAGATCTGAACCAAAGGATAGTCGACCCCGTCACACCATTCCCATCCTCTATCCCTCCCCTCCCAATCCCGGGCCGGATTAAGGTGTCATACGACCCGTGCCGAGAATCGACCAGGCTGAGGGCCATTTTAAATATCTCAGTCTTGCACGGAGTATCCGGAAACCTGGCGACATCCGGATTAGCCAGCCTTACCTACATACTGCGGATCTCTGTGCAGGTGGATCTCCTTTCTCCGCTACTCGTGGAAACATCATGAACAATAACAGTTAAAATTCCAAGACCGGGCCCGCTTCAATCCCGGCCGGCAGTAAGACCTCAGGGTCTTCTGCTGAGGTTGCTCGATACCAAGCAGCAACAAAGAATCTGCTACCTAAGCAGGATTCTATCATTGCTGGTTAAGACGCGCATCCACTTTTGAACACCCATTTGGGTGCGCTGGGAAGACCTTAAGCTCCTGGCTTAAGGTCTCCCAACGCATCTTCCAATCCCCCATGTTCGTCCGGTTCGGACGCTTCGAGGACGTTACGCCGGAAACGGTATATCGCCCACTCCAAGCAGGCTTACAGAGATCGTAAGATTGTCGCCAATGTCGTGGAAAGAATTGGCAAAATTCCAGAAGAGGCCAGATCAGACAAACGAAGGACCTCTCTAGATTGGGCAATAAAATCACCAAAAGGATATCCGCTGCGTCTTCAGACTCCACGTCATAAAGACAAATGTTGCTGGACGAGTCCCATTCGGACTCAAAAAGAGATAGGGTGAACAACACCACACCTAAGCCGTCCAGCATCGCATCAAGGTCCTTAATAATCATTTTGGTGGTTGCAGTCATCGACCGCAGCGATCCAGACGGCAGGATCTCCCCTGATAGGTGGTTGCTGGTGAACAGCCGTCTCCACAGTGGGTACCTTAAGACCATCAAGGAACACAGAAATATTATTCCTGGCATTTTGCCAAACTGATTTTTTCTGAAGTTTCTTTCATTTCTGAAAATGTAAAAAAACGCCAGAAAACTTTTTGGAAAAATGGCCACAAATTTTGGAAAGATTGCCAGAAGAATCTGGCCTTTCTTCCTAAGAAAATAGGCCAGACTTATGTATAAAAAAATTTTCTGGCGTTATTTCCAAAAAACTACTGACGTAAATTAATTGTAAGAAATATTTACAAAAGTATACAGTGGAAGGCATATTTTTCGGTTTTTAAAATGTTGGTGCCGAAAGACTAGCGTTTATAGTCAAATGGGTAAGTTTGTCAAATATTTACGATGAACTGTAATTTATGTTTTTAATTTTAACCAAAATATGGCCAATTGTTTATTGCTTTCCGCCTGCAAATGTTTGCCCCAATTTAACCGATACTCGCTCACATTATTTTCAAGCATTATTTTCCATGTGATAGCAGTTCTCTTGATGCTTAACAAATCAAGGACAATAGCAGATTGGAAAGCATTTAAGCCTATTTGCATACCTAACACTTAGTCTATACTTGTGTCATGCCAACTAATGCCAACAATCTCTTTCTGTAAGTTCCACATTTTGAAGTGGCAAGAGTATCTGCATCGGTACATGTCAAACTTGACACTTTGACATATAAAACCAAATCGCGCAAGCACTACACGTAAATAAATAAAAACATCGCTCTTAACATTTCACGGCTGCACGAAATCACGATACTCCAGTGATACGAGTCAGTCAAATCGATACAAAACTCTACAAATCACTATATCCATCTATATATATAGATACATATGTACCATACATATGTACATACGTATGTATGCCATAATTAAATCACTTTGGAAAAAAAAAAACAAACGCTTGTAACTATATCGAATACTTGCGATAATGATTGGTCAATATTCAAGTACCTTATTTCACCTGAAGATGCCACTCTATATGTATATATGTACATACCTACATATGAATGAACTAGTATATGGATATTCGCCTGTAACTATAGTCAAGCCATGGCTAGCAAGCTTTATACATAATTTTTCCTTTCACTACTTTACAATCGGTTTACTTTTCCAATCTAATGGCATTACGTAAGCAGCGTGTACATGCTCTTGCTCTCTGTAGACCGAAACAAAACGCATTCACAAAAGAAATCATTGCTAGGAGTAGATATTCCCACACCACACGACTACGAGTATTCTGTGACGAAAGTATGCACGGCAGTAGATTGCCTACCTACTGACATCTGTAGCGCTAAAAGTTAAAGATTCACTTGGACCGTAAATAATCACCGGATTAAACTGAAATAAATCACAATTCGCATAAGGAAGTCGTTGTTGTTCATTAGCGTCTACATGCAACTTGAAGCACACGTATCTAAAGATGAAGATGAGAGCCGTCTGTTCAGATACTAATTTGATACGTCTTACTGCTCTGTGCTAACGATTTCGTTAATTAATTAGCTGTAAATTAAAGATGCTTTTGTGATTTTCTTGCGGTTTATTGTACACATGTAACATATATACTCATGGTTACATATAACTTTTGTGGTCTCTTAGATTAGAAGCGAAGGGTAAAATCCAAGGGATTGGATAACAAAGAAAGTGCTCGTTATGAAACAAAAATGAATTGGTTGGGCTTTGTGAGATATTTGACACGGGTCGGGCCTATTAAAATCTAAACATATGCAAAGTGGCTTCTGCCCAAACTGTCTGATAGCGGATTGAATGCCATAAAACACCACTTTAACAATACCGTTGATATACGAGTATGTATATATTTTAATTGTCTTCAGAGTTTAATTTGTCTGAGGTACGATAAAGAATGTGACCATTCACTGAACAGAATGCTATTAGTGGGGGCGCCATTATATCAATGACCTTAGAGGTTGATGGGTCGTGTTGAAATTGGTTGGAATTTAGATAATTGACTTTTGAAAATGAGCAGAAGCACAATTTCAAACAGACAATTAGTATACTGTATACCTACAGGGCACGCTGTATAAAATGAATTCAAGAGCTTATCTGTAAATATGTAATAATGCCTTGAGCGATCATTATTGTTGGAAAACCTTCGTTGAAAAGCTCCTTGCTTAATTTTTGATTTCAATGCTCGAAGAAGAGGTCACCTTAAATAATTGCGATGAAATAGGTGAACTGCAGCCGCAGGGAATCGTACTCTATTGTCAGCAAAAGCCGTTTAAAAAAATGTGTCAAAAGTGCAGGATTTCGCAAGTAATGGGCTTCTACCTGGTAAAAGGCAAGTCAGCACTGTGCAATTGCTTCCAGTTACGAAACTGCGTTTAGCCCTCTTTAGCTACTGAAAACTCTACTGTTATACAGGTACTATTTATTGTTGGAAAACCTTCGTTGAAGAGCTCCTTGCTTAATTTTTGATTTCAATGTTCGAAGAAGAGGTCACCTTAAATAATTGCGATGAAATAGGTGAACTGCAGCCGCAGGGAATCGTACTCTATTGTCAGCAAAAGCCGCTTAAAAAAATGTGTCAAAAGTGCAAGTAATGGGCTTCTACCTGGTAAAAGGCAAGTCAGCACTGTGCAATTGCTTCCAGTTACGAAACTGCGTTTAGCCCTCTTTAGCTACTGAAAACTCTACTGTTATACAGGTACTATTTATGGACTTCAGCAAAGCGTTCGATACCTTAAACCACACAAAACTACTAGAAGCCTTGAACCGTTTAGGTATTCGTGGAGTTATGGCGGATTGGCTTAAGGACTATCTGAGCAACCGGAAGTTTTGTGTGAAAGGCAAGGATGTTTATGGTGTACGAAATCAGGTACAAGATGGGGTACCTCAGGGATCTAAACTGGGTCCTATCTTCTTTATACTCTATTCTATACAAATGAGCTTCTTCGTCTTTTTAACCATATGCCTATGCAGACGACACAGCAATAGTGGTTCGGTACTGCCGTACTGGTCCCTGGAAACGGCGACAGAAATAATGCAAGAGGAATATAACAAGGCCGTAAAGTGGTTTTATACGTTTAACGTATGAGAGGAGAATATGGAACGAAGCAGAGATGACGAAAATCGATTGAAGGGGAAGGAAATAATGCGTATGTGCATAGTACAGTCGAACTTCAATAACTCGAATATTTAATAACTCGAATGAAATTGGTTGGCACTAGCGCCAAGACTGAAATTTACATGTAATTTTTATTTGATAACTCGAACTTCTATTACTCGAATGTCTTGATTACTCGAAGAGATCACCTTCAATAAATCGAATTCGGAAGGGGAATTCCCATATTCTGCGTGTTCTTACAAGTTCGTTTTAAAATGCATCGCTTTCGGGGGCACTGTGTTTATATGTTCCTTTGACTTAGTATACATATGTACGTGTAGAAAATCGTGATTTCGTTACCTATGTGTGAGTAAGAATTGTCAAATTTGTTGCTAGTAGTGGTCAGAACACACATTACTAGGTTGGTATATTGGTCGATACGAGCTCATAGATTAGTTTTTATTTTTGGAAAAAATAGTAGGCGCCTAAAAAAACACAAAGAGGAAAAGCATACGTTAAAAACATTTATCTATTGATGAAAAATTACTTATTTATACATACATTTGTATCAATTTTGTATTTTACTTAATAACTCGAAGTCTTGATGACTCGAATTTTTTTTTTTGCGGCAAGTGATGGTTCGAGCTATCGAAGTTCGACTGTATTTCCATATATTGCACCACAACAATACTGAACGCTTCTGTGCATGGTGTTACTTTCTTGGTGAATATTGTTTTGGAGAGTTTTATCTACTCAGCTGTGTTTTAGATACTTTAGAACGTATTTTGTACCTGTAGTGCTTTATGTGTTCGATATGGTCAATTCAATAAATTCGAAAATTGTATGAATATCTCTCTATTCTAACAAACTCTTCTTCCTTGATCCATTACAGCTAAGAAATTTCACTTCTGTCGCGCGTAACTTTGACACGCACTCTTTTTAATTTAATCTTGCTTTAGTTACCGCCTTATTGTGTCATCTTAAGTTTGATTCTAGATAAAATGTGATTTGATTGGGACGTGAGCAACGGAGATTACTAAGATTTTCACGCGCACACTCTCTATATCTAGGCCTTCAGGCAGCTATTACTAATTATGATGCTGTGCAGAAATAATTACATGACCTCAAACAGTCGGAGCTGTGCTTGTTGACTTCAGATTTTGGATAGCTTTTTCACACAAAACGGCTGCAAATAGTTTGAAAAATAATTAAGTGGATTTGACCATTGAATGGCAAAGCATTAACTCTCTATTATTAAATGATCCATAAATCGCAATTGCATCGGTGACGCCAAAAGACTTTCCATTTTCGGTATGTGTGTCAATGACGAAGTTAGTTGGCTTGGAATGCATTCAAATTGACCAATAATTTTATAAAGTTACATATCTTGTTCCAAGAATATGCTATAATACGTTTTATCTGTACTTACTAGGCAAATGTGCCTAATTTGAGCCCGTCAAATAGAATCATTAAGGTTGGGGTCTTCTATAATTAGATATAACAAACATATAATATATATATATATATATATATATATATATATATATATATATATATATAAAACAAGATCAGATAAAGAATAACTCTTTCATCTTTTTCAGTCTTTGGGTATTAAGACACCAAAAATTAATTGAATTTTTTTATGACTTAACAATTTTTACAATTATATAATGGCTTTTCTGCAGAAGGTTGTATTTCATAACGATTTATATTAAATTGAAAAAGTGTTTTTGTATGAAAGTTATTTAATAACTTACGAGTTTATTTTCTTTCCATAATTCAGGTACATATTTTTAAATTTAAGTTAATAGGTCTAAGAAATAATCTTCTGTCTCTTCTGTCAATGGATGTGTTGCCACCTTCCCATCAATGGAATAGGTGTGGCTGGACCTTCATACATTTTTCCTTTACGTTGGGTCGTTTACTTTTTCTACACTACTTAACTATGTTGTAAAATACTTTGTTGTAATGGTCCTCCAAAGAAAAATTGGAAGCCATTTCGAACGGAAAACAGTCCTATAATCTTTGGATTGCTCATCCTTGCTTCAATCTGAGGATAACTAATTGCTCAATTAAAGAATGCAGGGATTGTCGATGTGCATCGGTTTTGTTCGCTCTCACATTATTTACGTTTTTATAAATTATGAAAGATGCCAATGCTGTGACATCCAACATGTTGTAGAAAAAAACAAATGGCCATCGCTTCGTCTGTCGTTTGCAGGTATATTCTCCCAACATTTGGTCCATTACGTCCACGCCTACCTTGTGTTTGTTGTAAAACAGAATATTTTGTGGCTTTTTTGTTTCTCCAACTATGTCATAATAAAGTGATGACAGTAAAATCACTGCCTTATATTTTTTCGGAACATTAGACACTGCTGTGACATTATCCGTAAATCCAAAGATAGTTGATTGTGCTAGGCGACTACGGTCGGAAGCATTTCTTTATGAATGCATTTCTTATTCCGTTGAATAGTTCCTTCAAAACTTGTAAGGAAGTTGTCAGCAACACAGTTCTCCCGTTGGATTTGTACTTGGTCATACAGTACCTTCGCAACCAAATTTACAGGTTTCTGATTTACAATCAAATAGGAAATGCTCAAGTGACCAGATGTATACGCCATAAACATTAGTAATTAACGGAAAACCTAAAGTAATAAGTACTTGTGTACATACTTGGGCACGATATTAAATATGTTCTAAATAAAATAATAAATTACATATTTTATTAATTTATGATGCGATCAACTAAACAAATTATCTGACAGACATATACAGGTAAAAAAACGTTTTTTCCGGATGATATAGGAAATAAATACTTTTCTCCATACAAGGTCAGACCTATTCTGTTGATTCTAGGGGTTGTTTTAGAAAAACTTTATTTTTTTGCACCCACTTACATCTAAAAAATGTTGTCTCCACTAAAGCATTAAAATGAATGAATTAAATATGAATGCTGAAAATTTGGTAATGATAACTACATAATTAATTAGAAAAAATGGTTTTGAAAGTACGAAAGGTCTGGCCAAATCTAGTCATTGACAGGAAGGTTAAGTGTAAGTGTTCCATTTTGCTAATTTAGTACGAAACACTAAAAAGAAACCAGCCAATCTCCTAAACTTGTACGTAATTCGTCGCTACAATATAGAATAAGACTAAGTAACAGTTACCAAATTTTGCAGAAGAGCAGTTTGAAACCATAAAAAAGTTATAAAAATGGAACAAAAACTGTGAAAGATGTTTCTCACACTGGAACACGCGGAATGCACTTGCTTCCATTATGACGTAAGTATCGCAAATTTTAAAACTTTGGACTTAGGCTAGGTCTGCATTGTACCGACAAATTGTTGTGTTAACATCTTTATCATGATGTTGTTAACTCTTAAATGTATGCACCTAGAAGTTTGCCGAGATATTAGCTATAGCAAGAACCATTATTTACATTATTCACTTGTCGCGTTTCATCGGATTTTGAAATTACCGCCCAACGAGCCATAAAAAGTTTTATAAGTTTAATAAGGCCACTGCACCTATTAATGGTCGTGGGTAGTCATGGTGGAGTTTCATAGTGCTTCGCTGTTCAACGAATGATTCCGAATCCTTTAAGGACTTGAGCAGTCCACTTATGATTATGATGAATCTGGGGTACGGTAGAGATGTCTGCTAGCACTGCGACCAGAGTTGGTCTATTGTGAACCTCTTTTTCGTACAGAAATCATATAAAATCTTTAGAGTAATGCAGTTACACCACGACAAGGTATTTTCATTTAAACACAGCGTTGAAACAAGTTTGGGAATTCCTCAATTTTACCGACGATCTTCTTTTTATCGTCTTTCTTTAGGTAGGGCTACAGTTCGGGGTTAATCAGGGCCTGCTTCTCGAAACCACTTGTGTGTACATGTTTCATTTTTGCACGAATGGAAAGGATCTACAGTTTTTTGCCGACTACGAACGATGAACTGAGAGCATCATCGTGACGAATGATACTCTTAAATGTTTGTCAGGCATTCGGAATAATAATCGTGAACAATTTTTGAGTGGGATTGAACCCAGGCAGCAGTGCGTAGTAGTCCAACGTCACGATGCCAGCTCTTTATGGGATGAAATTCCAAATCTATGAAAATATTTTGTCAAGATTTAAAGAAGCCTTCTTTCTGCTTGAATCTTGTATTTCCGTCCAACAAATAAGGTAGGTTTGGTTAGGTAAGGATGGGTTTGGCATTTCCCTTCGGAAATCCGAAAGTCCATTGTGCATTCCCACTTAGTTTGGGAGTAAATCCTCTTTTTTACAAACTCGTAAACCAGTTTTTACTCTTGGTGAATCTTAGAATATCCGATTTCGTTAAATTTCCGGGCTCTGCTATGTCTGCCCAGAAGCTATGGCCTAGGGTTACCAGATTAAAAATGACGAAAAGGGGGACATCGCGAGACAAAATATGTCTTTAAGAAATATAGCATCAGCGTAAGAAAAGTGAAGTAAAAACGTTAAAGCAAATTAAACATGTCGCATATTCAGGACCTTCTTTGCTTTTTGTTAACCACTCGCAATACTTTTTCCAGCACTGACTTGCACACTTTCTTTTACTGTTGTAACTTTCAAAGCATATTATCTGAATACGCCCGCTAATTGGAGCTAAATATCTGTTTCCAGACGAGCGCATTTGTTTATCTTAATTCTTCTTAAAAACTTTAAATACAAGCCATGCCCATTGTTAGTAACCTTACAATGGAGAAACGAACAAAATGTATCTAACCCCGACCGGAACGAGTGTTAATGGCGAATTAACCTCAGATCTCGCGATAATAATTTTGGAAACAAAACAAATAAAAATAAAAATGAAAAATGTAACAATAGGTCAACGCCTCTCACCATCAAAAGTAAAACGTTAAGTGAAAACCAGGCTATGGCTGTGTCATTGATCCCTACAATAAAAGGGGATCATTTCGATCTCGTACGCTGACAGCAGCCACCAACACTCGGGTGTCGCGAATCGAAAGAAAGTCGTTTGTTATTCGTGAAACTCAACACTTGATACAACAGCGTTTCACAAGGGAAATGCGAAACACACGCATTATTCGCACTAAATAAGAGCAAAATCCCAACTCTCAAATCCACAACGTTCGGTTAGATTGCCTTATATGTTGTAATGGTTGGCTTTTACTATACAACACCTGCTTACAACACGGATAGACCTAAATGGGACTCGGTCACACGCAAATTAACCACACACAATCCGAGAATTGCGTACGAATAGATTTCTGTTGTAAAATCTGAAAATGTATCTACAAATACAATTTATAATTTGATACTTTGTTTATTGCATCAGGTGCGTCGCATGGTGGTACTCCAAATGAGCAAACCCGGCAGTATTGTAACCCAGCTATAAAATATACATTTGTCTGCAGCACTAAAGACGTTCACTTCCAATCGCCAGACGGGTTTAGTTTCAGTTTACTTTCTCTAAAAGAGATGGAAGAAACCTGTTGCCAGAACGTTTTAAATAATTTCCTGATGCGAAACCAAAGAGAGGAGGAAGACAAGATCCGGTTTCCGCAGTGAATACGTGCAATTATCCCGGTCGTTAACGTGGTGAGCAGCTTTTTGTTCCACTGCAAGTGGAATTGGTGTCAAGGCTATGATGATGGTGGATACTCGTATCTCTGGGCGGCGAGGTTCATAAATTAAATATCGATGGGATTCAGTATCCTGCCGCGGGCGTCATTTTCTCAAACACATTAAATTTATGAGTATTCTCTGGCAATCCAGGGTAAATGTCAAATTGGTGTGACCTCAAGATGCCCATTATTTTCCCCTCCAGGTGGAAATCTTCAAAAGACACTCGGTAGTTCATCTGTACCAAACGAGTGGGATTCTAATAGCACTTAAAACACCTGGAAATCAACACCAATCTTTAAAAGATCGACAAATGATTTTTCTTTCTTGAAATCGCTTTAGGGTAGGTTTAAAGGTATAATATATGTTACTTTCCCATAGTTTTAAGGCCATTAGCTCGTGGGGCTTTGTTCTTCTCAATCTCCGAATATTGTCTCTTACATTTAAGACGGTTTCCATCTCGGAGTTAATGTGATTTTCAAGACGCTAGTTGTGTGAAAGAGCGTGCTTTCTAACCACTTCTGAAATAGTATCTATTTGTATGTTAGGTCACGACGCGAGTCGCTGTTTCTTATGTACCAAGGGGCATTTATTATTTCACGAAGGTCTTTGTTTTGGAGTTTTTGTATGGTTTTTGTATTTTTTTTTGTGCAGCTCCATAATTGGATGCTTCTGTACTTGCATTATTTTCTTCGAGACAGATAGATCCACCGCCGCCATTTAGATCCTTCTAGCCTTGGCTCCACTGCATATAATCATTGAAAACGAAGCTAGGAAAGCAGTATACCGCATAGGTGTGCTTCTTGGAAGGCGAGTTACCTTCAGTGATGGTAGTAGAGGTAGCAGGGTGGGGGAGCTTCTCCATTCAGTACCAGGTGCCTTGGGGGGAGCTCTGGACACTGCAAGCTTTAGATATAATTTCGGGCGAAGGTTCCAATGTCTCCTTCCAGATAGATCGCTCTGAATGGAACAGCGGAGGTTGGCTGGTTTCCCATCAGAAAGTATAGTCTTCTATACGGACGGGTCCTTAATGGATGAGCTCTCCGGAGCAGATATCTACTCAGAAGAATGCCACATTGAGCAATCTATTCCACTGGGCAGATTTACAACTGTCTTCCAGGAAGAGGTGTATGCTATCGCTAACACAGCGTACATTGCACTTAACAAGAGATTGAAAGGCAAGTCCAGCTACATCTGCTCTGATAGCCAAGCAGCTATTAAAGCCTGTTCAGCAGCGTTGATCAACTCCAAATTTGTTGAAGAAGCTGTCAGTAAACTGAACCAGATTGGGCGATGTAATAAGATCACACCGGTCTGGGTCCCAGGACATTCTGATATCCCGGGGAACGATAAAGCTGATGCTCTAGCTAGAGCTGGATCAGCGACCCCTTTTATCGGTCCTCAGCGTGTTTTTGGCTACAGTTCACTTACTTAGTTGGCGCTACAGCTCGAGGTGAACCTGGGCCTGCTCCTCGCAACCATTTGTGTGTGCGTGTTATATTTTTTGCACGAATGGAAGGGACCTACAGTTTTTTGCCGACTCCGAACGGCGCGTTGAGAAGCTCAATCGTGACAAATGATACTCTTTGATGCTTGTCAGGCATTCGAAAGAGGTGGGCACTGTGAAAAACTTTTGGGTGTTTGCGGCGGGATTCGAACCCAAGACCGCTGGCTCAGTAGTCCGACGCACTAACCACTTGCGCTACGGTGCTACAGTTCAGCCTATGCTAAAAACAAGCTTCTTGAACTGCTGCAACTACGACACTACAACCATTGGCACGAGCTTAGGTCATGCTGACAGGCAAAAATGTTAGAAGACGCGCCCAGGGCAAACAGAGTTAAGTTTCTGTTACACCTTAGCAGAAATGACCTCAAAATCCTCACAGGACTGGTCACTGGCTTCACTCCCTTAAACAAGCACCTGAACAAAATTGGAATCAGAAGCTCAGGCCTTTGCGAGATATGCCTGAAAGAAGACGAGACAGCTGAGCACTTCATTAGCGAGTGTCCGGCCTTTGCTCGGATCAGAAAGGCCACTACGTCCTACGGGACGTTGATCCACTGGAGCTCAATCTTGCCCTATTGCTTCGCTTTGCGAAAGCGACGGGCAGATTAAGATCGATGTATAGCTCAGCAACGAATCGCTAACTCAACGAATGGGGTGGTACTTCACCAAAGTACAATGGGCATGCAGGTCTACATGCTTGTTTTCTCTATGGGATAACGCTGGATAACGTGGATCTGAAATATATGATTTCAATATTTCGTAGTACTGTCTAGGTAAATCCCTATGCAGTTTGTACTCAACTCCCAAACCTTGTCAAAGGCTTGAGCAACATCTAAAAATAGAGCAGAACACACTTATTTTTCTTCCTGTGCTTTATTCACTATATCTGTAATTCGATGCACTTAGTCTATCGTGGAATGTTTATTTCAAAATCCAAACTGATGATGTGGAATAAGTCTTTTTTCTTCAATAATCATTTTACTAAACCTCTCCAGAAGCAGTTTTTCGAAAACTTTTGCCATAATTGGTATTAGCTACATTGGCCTGTAAGATGCTACTTCTTTCTAATGGTGGCTTACCTTGCTTGGGTATAACAATGGCTTCTGTTATTTTCCAAAGATGTGGTACATATCGGAGCTTAAGGCATGCATTAATTATATATTGGAGTTTCTTGAAGTCTATTGGTGATATTTCTTTCAAAACCTGAGCAGCTATTAGATCGTATCCTGGTGTTTTTTTGTTAGATAACTTATGTTGACATATGCTTCTTACTTCTTTTAGACGATAGGAATTTCACATTCATCCGCTCTATCAACAAACTGAAAGTTTTCTGTAATTGCACTTGATGGGAATGGCTTGAAAACATTCGGAAGATGTCCTGCAAAGAGGTCAGCCTTCAGTTTCGGGTTTCCGATCCATTTCCATCTGCCCATGACAAGGCATATGAATACATTTTGTTTTGTCGAAAGGATCCATGTTTTATGCGATCTGGCGGGTCTAGTCAAATTAAAACTGAATAAAATATTGGTCTTAATTCTGCCCGTAGATGTGAATTTGATAAGCGTCGTTTAGTTTCAGGGCAGAACAGAGTAACTGGAAATAAGAGTTCTTTCGAGATTGTTATACAAACAAGATATTTATTTTCATCGGAACCATAGAATAACCTCTGTTGACTCTTTAAGATCATCGGGTGCTGACTTTGTCGACAGGTCTATCAATCATCAACAATGCCCCAGAAGGGAAATTCTGAGCTTTGTGACAGCTGTTTGTATGCAAGAAAATTCTTTTGATTTATAACGTGGTTGAAGGAGGTTCTTTCATTTTCGCACCGGTGTCTTTCTGGATTTTATAGGTTATAAGAACCCATTTTAACAACCAGACCACATTGGACTTTTCTCAACCCTTAAAAACCAGAACCTGTGCCATTGTTGGTTTTCGACCGATCGGTGTGTGTTTTTGCCATTCGGCCCCAGTCTTTTCTTTCCCCGTAAAGCGTTTGGTATGATGTAGCGGAGTCCAGAAGTGGGAGAATGTCATCCGTTTTCTGGAAGTTGCCAATTTTAATTTCATTAAGAATAGAGCTATGACCGTAGCATCTACTCATGAAGTAGCCTAGGTAAGAGAGTCTAATCGTGCTTTTGCTTGTCAGGTGCATTACATGCAGATGAGTGGTGAATACAGAAAAGTATCCAGTGCCGCCGTGGGTGTTTTCTGAACCGCTGCTGATTTTTCTAATGTCTTTCTTGAAAGCTGCCTTCTATGGGTCTGACTACCATTACTTAAAGCCAGTGCATTATTGCCGGCTTGAGCCCCCCGGTTTTGCCCGTGCTGATAAAGAGCACGTTGTATGCCTTTCTGATTCTATCATGTGAGTTTAAATTCCAATTAAGCTTTCTATCTAGAATAATATGTTACCAAGACACTTTGCATGGTCAAAAAGACTTAGTTCAGCACCATCAAGCTTGGGGAGCTAGAAGGTTGGTATCTTGTATTTTTGGGTAAAAAGGGCTAGTTCCGTTTTGGTAGGGTTGAGGTTGAGTTCACACCTCTTTGCCCAGTTCTTTTTTTAAACACTATCAGATCTGTGTCATGGTGTGCTTAATACAAGCAACAGCCATAAGCAGAAATTCGCCAGGGCAAAATATGCATCAACAGGCTCATCATTTAGTGCTGGTGTTAGTGGTTAGGCTACGCTACATTTCAACACTACCACTAGCAATAAATAAACAAATATAAGAACAAATATACATAATTAGAGTTTATGTTCGAGGAACTACATTACGCAAGACATTTTTAAGTGTAATTTTGTTAAGATTAAAGTCAAGAATGTTTACATTTAAGTTATAGATTTTACTCATGCGGCTAATAGGCTCATGCATCCCGTAATTTGTTCTGTGATGAGGAACATGCAGTAACTCTATACTACGCAGGTGATGCGATCCCCCACGAAAGTTTAATCCCAAACAGGATAATAAGTCAGGTGCATCAATCAGACCTGAGATCAGCTGATGCATAAAAATTATATCATTATTGACCCTTCTTTGAGCCAAAGGCTGCATTTGCAACAGTTTTATCCGATGCAAATATGGGGGGAGGTTAAAAGGATCGTCCCAGGGAAGACCCTTCAATGCGAATCGAATGAAGCGTCGCTGGACAGCTTCAATACGAGTATTGAGATTTTTCTGATAAGGTGTCCATACTTGCGAAGCATATTCGAGGTGAGGACGGACAAGACTGTTAAATAGTGAGAGGGTGACATAAGGATTTTTAAATTCTTTACACCATCTTTTAACGAAACCTAACATTGAATTTGATTTATTCACAATGTGGTTTATATGCTCTTTAAAATCAAGTTCAGGGCTAAAGTAAACACCCAGGTCCTTAAAACTATAAACCCGACTGAGAGAGTGATTCGATATCAAGTAGTTGAATATAGTCGGTACCAGTTTCCTAGAGAAAGTCATGGACTGACACTTGAGTGGGTTAAGGACTAAACCATTTTTAGAGCACCAGGTACTGAAACTATCAATATCTGATTGCAGAAGTCTACAATCATTTATGGTTGTAATTGCTCTACTGATCTTCATATCGTCGGCAAATATTAGAATGTTGCTATGTTTTATGATTGATGGAACATCATTGATAGCAAGAATAAATAAAAGTGGACCTAGGTGGCTCCCTTGAGGGACGCCGGATCCTGCTAAGAAGGAGTCTGAAAGACAACCTCTAAATTTAACCTGATATGACCTCTGCTTGAGGTAAGAGCCAACCCACGAAATAAATATTGGGGGAAAACCTAACGCCTCGAGTTTGTAGATAATAATATCATGAGAAAGCTGATCGAAAGCTTTGGAGAAGTCAGTGTACACACAGTCCACCTCATGACCACTTTCTAAGGCATTGGAACAGTTATGGGAGAATGTTAATAGGTTTGTGACAGTAGACCTGTTTCTAACGAATCCATGTTGTTCTGTACAAATAACACCCCGACAAAGAAAAGTAAGGCTTTCACACACAACTTGCTCAAATAATTTTGGTATGCATGACAACTTTGAAATCGGTCTGTAGTTCGTAATAATATTTCTATCGCCTTTCTTAAAGACGGGCGTAATAAACGATTGCTTCCAGAAGCTAGGGAAATGGCCAGTTGATATGGAGATCTCAAAAAGAGACTTCAACGGCAGAGCAAGTACATCACTGCATTTTTTCAGGACTATTGGAGGTACGCCGTCAGGACCTGAAGAGTAATCATCTTTCAGAAATGAAATAAATTTCGAAATAGTCTGCAAGTCTAAGGCAATGTTGGTAAAGCCAACTTGAGGAACATCTTTGAGATGCTCAAAGTAATCATCATCAATACTAAGCGGCACATCGTTAAAAGATTTACGAAAATTATCCGCGAAAGAGTTGCAAATATCAACAGGGTCATTAAAAACGCTGTTATTATAAGAAAACTCTGCTGGATATCCGTCAGACCTTTTCTTGGAATTAACCAAGCTCCAAAATTGTTTCGGGTTATTCCTAAGTGAGGTTTCCATTGTGCTTATATAGTCATTGTATAAGCTGCTTGAAAGCAGTTTGAATTCATCGAAAAATGCAATGTAAATATTAAAGTCCTTTGGGCTGAGACTTTTAATATAATTTTTCCATGCTCTATTTCTTTTATTTCGTAGAGTTTTCAGATCCTTAGTGTACCAAGGATGGTTTGATATTGCATTTTTCGATAATTTTGTTGGTATACAACTACTTATACAGTCATTTAGGATACTATAAAAGCATTTTACTGCATCCTCAATATTAGGTGAAATATTAATGTTTTGTAAATTGGAGCACCTTATTCTTTCAGACAGTTGCTGATAATTAGCTCGTCGAAAGTCAAAGATATACGAGCCATCATTGGGGTCACTATTATCATATATATGACAGCTCAAGTCAAAAAATACATCCAAGGGTGGATGATGTCTATCTATGTTAGTTATGCTTGAACAAGATTCAACACAACAACAGTACTAACAGGGTCAGAGGAAAATACCAAATCGAGAGTTCGATTATTGTAGTTTTTAATACAGCTGATTTGCTGTAAGTCAAAAGACGTAATTGAGTCAAGTTTAATAAGCTCCTGCTGAGAGGAATTAAACGATGCTGTGAGATAGGATCCATCCTCCGATGGAACCCAGATCGTTTGTGGCAAGTTGAAGTCGCCGAGCAATAAAATGTTATTTTCCGAGCAGGATAAGTCATGAATGTGTTCTAAGATAAGCGACAGCTCAGAATACAATGATAGTTCTTATTGGATGCCAGCTTTGCTTCCATTATCTCACTTATTATATTGATAAATTTGCCTTGAACTATAGCTGTATAAACTTTACTATCCTTTAGAGAGTATTTGGTGTCAAGCGCAAAAAGCTTTATTGAAAACATGCACAGGCTACATCGGACAATGATCTGAGAGTGCATGTCGTGGAAATTATTTTCTTGTTAGTTTTCCCTTTCTACAGAGTAACCATGTTCACCTTTCTCAAATTATAGATTTATTTGACTATGGTCCAAGGTGTGTGAAAGTAAGTTAATCCACTCAACGTAGATTGTAGGTCCAATGAAGAAATTGATAGTTTGTACTTTTACATTAAGTAGTAAAAGTACCAGATACCGGACCTTAAAAGTGTTTTAATGGTTATGGAAATCAGGTTTTCTTTCCAAGGAAGAATTTAAAATATGGTAAGGAGAATATAAAATAGTACTTATACCTAAAAATACTTATACTAAAAATAAGCATTTTTTTTTTGTGATGACGAGATACCAATGAGTATGACCAATGAACTTAAGGCCCAAGCCCTTCTTGCTATTGAATGTGTAGTGTCTGAACACACCCAAGTATTCGGCGAGCGGCTAAAAGCTCGTGTCATCATATTTTAGCTGTTTGACGGATACGAATCAACGGCCCGCCCTCTTGATCATAGGCACTGGAAGCAGACACACCTCGACGAAGAAGATCCAACATAATTGAACAACGAATTGTATCTTGTATTACATATATTATTAATCCTTACTGAAATATAATTATAGTTATTTGCGTTTATCAAATTATTATTTCTAATTTAATCTCGGACATTTCAGAATGGTTTCAGAACTACTTCGTCCAGTTATAAGTTCAAAACTTTGAACTCGAGTCAGCATGAAAAACCAGCAGCACCGGGAATTTACAAGGATGTTAGGAGAGAAATAGTAAAGTCTTAAAAAAAAGAAATGAGATCAAGGTCAAGACTATTGATCTAAAGAGGATTGACCTAAAGACGATAGTCGTCTCGTCTATCATTTGTTTTACTCAAAGTTTGAGAACTTTCAGTATCTTTCCGAATCTCTCAAACAGGCGTAATAGAAGCTAAATGTCATTTAATCTGTTATAAATTACATTTGCTCTATACTGTTGAGTGTTTTTTTTTTGTGTTTGATTGAAGACAGTGATTCTATAAACACACTGCAAAATGTCATTGATGTTTGCTTATATTTATTTGAATAATTAACAAAAGCGAAACCGAATCAATTAGCAATTTTGATCAACTGTATGGAGGAGCATCCGGACTTGGGCAAGGGCTATAAGCCAAATACTGTCCAAGGCAAAAAGGATATAAATAAAATCTGGACTGATTTGGCTGGCATCCGTGCCGAAACATTTTGTCAGCTTCACGAAAAAGAGACCACACGCAAGAAAGGCAAATCAAATCAATGCAAGACACGGCATCATTAGCTATAGGGCAAACGCTGTCGTCTTGTCGATATAGTTTTGCCGATTTTTGAGATACGTGATGCAGATCATCGTCTTGACGATAATCGTTTCGTCGATTATTGATTTACGTGATGCAAGACTATCGTCGATGCGATTTCATCAGGCATCATCAGGAATATGTATCCAGATCTCAGTTTTCAAGTGTTGGCTCATAAGAAGGTTTGTCTACGGAATCGACGCTTATAGTAGGTGCACAGTGTTAACCTAACAAAACAAACAAGAAGTAAGCCATCAGGAGGTAAGAACTTTCCATGAAGTAATTATGCCCACCTGACATCATAAAGGTCACTAGTCGATTAGAATAAATAGCTAAATAAGCAAACTTGCAACTGTTTAGTTGCTCTATATGCATATTCTTGTAGTATCCCACTATCTGAACGGTTGCTATACATGCTTAGTGTTATTGGTGGCATAATGGTACAATATCCTAAGACGATTGCATCACATTCAACTCCGATGTTGATTAATGAGTTAAGTTTCGCCATTCTTTATTCTCCATGCAAAGCTAAGGAATTTAAAAAGGTACAAGAACTGCTCATATCTATAGAGATCAGGTTGCATTGTGTATTCGAAGACTACAAAGAATAACTACAAGCTCATATAATATTTACATATATTCTGCAAATTTTAAACTGCTGGAGAATGATAAAATGCATATTTTGAGCTGGGAAAGGTGACACAAGAAGATTTCTGTTAAATTAGTGAATTAGTTTAAGAAAGCAGAAGTATTTTCTAGTACCGCAATATGGTTCTTATTGAACGGATCTTAACCCATAGAGGGTCCCTGCCTTTGACACGGCAGCCTTCCAGCTTCTTTGACTCTAGCCCGCTGTTTCCAGTTTTCAAAATGAAGCGCTCGGTCACCCGACCTTTAAATAGAGATTGAGATTTGAAAAATGTATTAGCTGGATCATTATTAATCATTAGCTCGATGTGGTCTAGAATTTTTAATAGACGAGCTTTTAGGACTCCATCCACATCATAACCCAGATCATCCGCTCCTTCATTCACTATTCTATATATCAGAACTGGCAAGTTCAATGTTTTGTAGAGCATGCATTTCTCTTTCCGAGTTAGGGGTTTAGAACCCAATTGTTTCATCAAATCTCAAACAAGATGTCATGTTTACTCCGAGATAGTTAAACTCCTTTATTACTTCGAAGTAACTGTTCTCAATTGTTATGGCTTGTCTTAGGCGGCTGCTTTGTTTATTGACAACATGCATGTGCTTGGTTTTGCCCTCGTTTACTTCAAGGTTTCTTTAACGGCACGCTTGGAGCGGCCGATAATGTCGATATCGTCTGAGTATCTCAGCAGCTGGACAGCTCTACCTATAGATTGAAGAAATTACATGATAGCGCAACTCCTCGCCGAAATCCAGTTCTTCTCAACTATTCCAAACGTGTACACTGCTGGATCAGTTTTGTGTGCATAGCTGTATATGAATTTGGGTAACTGTTTCTTTAACATATAAAACTAGCATTTTTTTTAAATCTTTGTAATATGGTTTAATTTTTTAATTCCAGAGGCAATTCATTATATAATTTTAAACCTCGGTACAAGAGCATGTTTGAGTCCTTGAATCTCTATAAAGCTGCAATCGGAAGTCAGAATTGGACATTAAGCTATACGGCTGAGCATCTCTTATATACAGCAAATTTGATGACAGATATTCCGGCACCATGTTGAATTTCATTTTAATCACAAACATTAAGACATTTAAGACAATACGTTGCCTGACGCTCAACCATTTAAGACAGGACAAAATTCATTTAGTAGGTGAACGAAAGCTACATCTTAGAATAATTCTCATTGCACTGTTTTGTAGCACTTGCAGACGATTTGTGTGTTCCGTTTACTCGATCGTTCGTATGTTCAAGTCTGCTTAGTTTGCAACTGTTAATTTTGTTATAGTTATCAGAAAAGTACAGTGCTTCGGAGAAGTTTTGTGGGCGGTTTGATAAGACCTTCGATGTGATCAATTTGTTTTTTTGAGTTTTTTTCAAAAATAAAAACAGTAATGTGTGTTCTAACCCCAACAAACAAGAAATTTGACAATTCTTGCTCACACATAGGTAACGAAATCACGATTTTCTACACGTATGTATGTATACTAGGTCATAGGAACACACAAACACAGTGCCACCGAAGGCGATGCATTATAAAACGAACTTGTAAAAACACGCAGAATTTGGGAATTGGCCTTCAGAATTCGACTTATCGAAGGCGACAACAAATAATCTCTTCATGTTACTAAATATTTGAGTTATCGAAGTTCGACTGTAGTATATACAGAAGAGAACTGGGATAATGTGATTTTATCAAATAAGACCAAAAAATACCGTTTTGGTACAGACGGCCGCGAATGGGTTTGGAAAAAGAGGGGCATTAGCTTTCAGAGAGGCTGGTTAAAATAGTGGTCAAGTTTGACTGGGGTAATCTTATTATTTTGGGCGTGTATGACCATTGCTGGTGTTGGTACGTGCAAGAAAATTGAAGGACACATGACCGCTCATATGCACGTGGCCAGTAAGAGATCTTGCCTAGAACGAAGTTGATAAAAATGGGTCAAAATGATTTCATACATTACCTATTACAAGGAATCAAGGATGACGACTCGAAACACATAGCCAAGCTCACAAAATATTGGCTAGGAAGTCAGGGATTTGATGTTATGGAGTGACGTCCTCAGTCTCCAAATTTAAACCAAACTAGTATGCCCGTGCGAGAACTCTCGCAAGAGAATATATACGTACAACCCCCAAAATCCTAACTTGCCATCCAACATCCAAACTTCCCATTTCCATCTATCAACTCAAGGCAATCCCATGGAAACCGTATAGGAAATGCTTTTTGTTGTTTAACTTAATTTTGGTTGATATATTTATTTGTGCACTACCTCTTGCATCAATAGCAAATATATCAACCAAAACAAACTCTTAAAACAACAAATACTTCCATATTCATTTCCATCAGTTGACAGATGGAAATTATACGGGAAGAATCTATTCTTTTGTGAGTTCATTTTGGGTAGAGTATTTGTTTTTTAATTTGTTTAAATTTATAAAGCGAAAGTGCAATTCGTCACTGGTCCAGGAAATTCTCTTTCTTTTGACGCCTCATTTGTTAGGATTGGTAAGATACGAGAGCTGCAAATGGTACCTATACTACAGAAATAATATAAATGATAGAAAACTTTGGGGCCATATTAAAAGGCAATTGTCCAAGTATGATGGTTCGGTTAAGAGCATGAACGGATTATGATCCAAAGCTCAGCTTTATTGGGACAATGTTTCGGTTTCGGCCGCATAAGGAGGACACATACAATATTAATACGATATAACATCTTAGTGTAAGTTTAACTCACACAATTGACCACATGCTTCTTTAAAGAAATTGCTTTTGTTTTTTTCAGAATTATGCATTCTTTAGTTTTAGTTTTGAAAATAATTTAAGTTATTTTTTATTTAATGAGAAACCGTCGTTAGTTTGTTATGTTTGAAAACATTCAATCAATTATAGGAGTCACTGTATATTGACAGCACAAATTGTGGTTATAAATTTGCGTATTCTTTTGAGGAAACCAAGTTTGTTAGCGATTTTTTTTTGTTATGTAAGTCATGTGATTGTTAAAGTTCATTTTGCTATCTAGTATCATATCGAGGTATTTTACTTCTTCCACTTGCTCAATTATTTGTCTGTCTGTTCTTAAATTAATACATTCATTGCTATTTATAGCCATACATTTAGTTCTGTTTACATTTACTTTGAGTTTATTGAACTGTAGCCACTCACAAAGGTTTCTAAGATCAGACTCCATAGACGCTTTAAGCAGACTCATATCTTTCCCACTTACAAACATTAAAGAATCATCAGCAAATAGGGACATTTTACATTTTTTTAACACCCTACTATACATATGTCATTAATATACAATAAGAACAACAGAGGACCGAGTATTGTCACATATATAACAAGTAAAGTTTCCAGGCCATCACCTCGAATGGTTTTCTCAAATCCTAAAAAAAAAAAAACAAAGCAAACGACCTAGAGCCACACCAGGAAAAAATAATGGAATTCACATTTAACTCGCTTAAAAGAATGGAATCAAATGTAGCTAACTGAGCACAGACAGTGCTCTGATTTTAGCTTAAATACCAGTTAATAGTTAATAGCAGTTAATAGCACAATAATGACCATGGATTCAATGTCATGCAACAGTGTGATTTCCTTGTATTTAACCGGAAGCTCCGTATACATGCCGCAGGCTTAATGTGAACAAATTGTTCCATATCGATCGTAATAATGTTACCGACAGCGTAGCTAAACGCAACAGTCAGTGATCCGAAAATAAAAACCTTGGCTCTGAACTTGACAGCGCATAGATTTTCCAAGTTGTGTTCACTGAACTTAAACTCAAACTCTTCAAAATAGATGAAGTTCAAAGCTAACGGTAATAAAATTACTACTTTAAGGAGTGTACATTTTTACGACATCTAAGCAAACGAAACGACAGTGATTCGTTAGAATGGAAATACAACTAAAGTTTTGTGTAAAAAATTAAGACCAGTTGGATAATTTTATAAAATTGTCAACTTTCAACTTTAACATATTTTTAATTCTTTTTCAAACTTAAATAAGTAATAAGGCTTATTAATTTAATAACTGTTTCCAACTTAAGTACAAAACCTTCATCTGAAAAAAAAAAATAAGTACAAAAGTGTAAAATTATCCTGGTCTTAATTTTTTTAATACAGGACTGTACATAAAACTTAAGAAAAAAATCATCGAAAGCGTGGTCATATAAAGAGCTCTATAAAAGTTCAAGCAGCTACAAAGTACTAATATGTCACTAATGTCTTGCCTGTGAATTCCAAACTGTACAAGATTTATGACCGGAAGAAAATATACATATGTTTTATTTTCAACACTCTCTTGGAAATTCTAATGTGCTCTGATTCTGTACCTGTAGCAAATAAACACTATCAGATCTGTATCATGGTGTGCTTAATACAAGCAACAACCACAAGCTGAAATTTGCCAGTGCAAAATATGCATCAACAGGCTCATCATTTAGTGCGGGTGTTAGTGGTTAGGCTACGCCTACGCTACATTAAAACACTACCACAAGCAGTAAATAAACAAATTATAAGAACAAATACATTATTAGAATTTATGTTCGAGGAACTACATTACGCAATACATTTGTTAGTGTAGTCTTGTTAAGATTAAAGTCAAGAAAGTTTACATTTAAATTATAGACTTTACTCATGCGGTTAATAGGCTCATGCATCCCGTGATTTGTTCTATGATGAGGAACATGCAGTAACTCTATACTACGCAGGTAATGCGATCCCCCACGAAAGTTTAATCCTAAACAGGATAATAAGTCAGGTGCATCAATCAGACCTGAGATCAGTTGATGCATACAAATTATATCATTATTGACCCTTCTTTGAGCCAAAGGTTGCATCTGCAACAGGTTTACCCGATGCAGGTTAAAACGATCGTCACAGGGAAGACCTTTCAATGCGAATCGAATGAAGCGTCGCTGGACGGCTTCAAAAAGAGTATTGAGATTTTTCAGATAAGGTGTCCCACTTGCCAAACATATTCGAGGTGAGGACGGGCAAGACTGTTAAATAGTGAGATTTTTAAATTCTTTACACCATCTTTAAACGAATCCTAACATTGAATTTGATTTATTCACAATATGGTTTATATGCTCTTTAAAATCAAGCTCAGGGCTAAAATAAACACCCAGGTCCTTAAAACTATAAACCCGACTGAGAGAGTGATTCGATATCAAGTAGTTGAATATAGTCGGTACCCGTTTCCTTGAGAAAGTCATGGACTGACACTTGAGTGGGTTAAGGACTAAACCATTTTTACAGCACCAGGTACTGAAACTATCAATATCTGATTGCAGAAGTCTACAATCATTTATGGTGGTAATTGCTTTACTGATCTTCATATCGTCGGCAAATATAAGGATGTTGCTATGTTTTATGATTGATGGAACATCATTGATAGCAAGAATATATAAAAGTGGACCTAGGTGGCTCCCTTGAGGGACGCCGGATCCTGCTAAGAAGGAGTCTTAAAGACAACCTCTAAATTTAACCTGATATGACCTCTGCTTGAGGTAAGAGCCAACCCACGAAATAAATATTGGGGGAAAACCTAACGCCTCGAGTTTGTAGATAATAATATCATGAGAAAGCTGATCGAAAGCTTGGAGAAGTCAGTGTACACACAGTCCACCATATGACCACTTTCTAAGGTATTGGAACAGTTATAGGAGAATGTTAACAGGTTTGTGACAGTAGACCTGTTTCTAACGAATCCATGTTGTTCTGTATAAACATCCCGACAAAGAAAAGTCAGGCTTTCACACACAACTTGCTCAAATAATTTTGGTATGCATGACAACTTAGATATTGGTCTGTAGTTTGTGACAATATTGCTATCGCCTTCCTTAAAGACGGGCGTAATAAACGATTGCTTCGAAAAGCTAGGGAAATGTCCAGTTGATATGGAGATCTCAAAAAGAGACTTCAACGGCAGAGCAAGGATATCACTGCATTTTTTCAGGACTATTGGAGGAACGCCGGCAGGACCCGAAGAGTAATCATCTTTCAGATATGAAATAAATTTTGAAATAGTCTGCAGGTCTAAGGCAATGTTGGTGAAGCCAACTTGAGGAACATCTTTGAAATGCTCAAAGTATTCATCATCAATACTAAGCAGTACATCGTTAAAAGAATTACGAAAATTATCCGCGAAAGAGTTGTAAATATCAACAGGGTCATTAAAAACGCTGTTATTATAAGAAAACTCTGCTGGATATCCGTCAGACTTTTTCTTGTAATTAACCAAGTTCCAAAATTGTTAAAAAATAGTTCCATATGTTATTTTATTGCCCACAAATTGGTTACCAATTTTTAGAAAAGACTTATTTTATTGATTTTTTTCATTGACAAAGAAGGAAGAAATTAACAGAGATGTGGGTTTTTCTACGTGTTGCACTTTCCATGTTCGCTACTGTAAGTAAGCCGCCTCCGCATATGCAACTACAACGTTCAAATAATTGAAGCTCGCCGGCGACACTAGAAAGGTCCTAAAAACAATAACAATGAAAAACTTAACGCTTGGATTCCGACAAGGTATCTTTTTTTATTCAAATCCCCAAACTTGTTCTGGTTTGCAAAAAAAAACAAATATCTGCACTGTAAGAGCAGATCAATGGTCTGGAAAATAAACAAAACGTATCTCGCATGGTTGTTAATTAAATAACAATACTTGCGTAATTTATTCTTCAATCTGGATGTTCCTATCCACCTGCGTTTGCTCATTCTATTTGTATCTACCTTCTATATTACCTACTAGCGAGGAAAAAAAAAATTGAAATGCAGACTTCGCAGGCATCATGACCTACTAATCGACTTTGAACGCGTCGCGAATCATTTACCTACTCAACTCATTGACTACCTCTACACGAGTGAAATAAAAATAAAAATGCTTAACAGCACCGGTAACACTAACAATAGAGCAGGCAGACGTTCATCAGAAATCGATATCTCTTCTGTCGATTTCGATGATTTCTTTATAACACAAATAACAGACTCTCGACGAAGTAAGTCAGTAAAATTCAAAATGAGACGATGTATAAATGACTCCATTGACCCCATTCACCTGTGGAGCACATATCATCTAACCAAAGATCTAAGTCAACACGTACTATTCTCTCATCTTCTGTTCTTCTATTTACCTATATTTATGGACTGAGCTACTAGTGGTTACACAACCTATCAACAGAGAATCCATGTGGCACTTGTATGTTAATTCTGTAACGGTACCCACTGTACAAAGAACAACTATCTATGTATTTTATATAAATAAAAATAAATTGAAAAACTCCGTATCTAAACGCAATAGATACACAGATACACCGCAAACCTAATATAGAGATTAAACAACTATGTAACTTACCTTATAATCATTATGGTTTGGCTTTTAATTAATCCAATTATGGCAAACGTTGAAAATTAGCTAATAAATCAGGAACAACAACAAATTCACTACACACAAATTCGATTTGTGAATGCGATGCTGATGAAACTTTGAAATAAAAGTTTCGAATTTTCTAATTCTAAAAAGTAACGGAAATGTATTAAAATTAAATAAAATGCACGGCGCTTGATGGAATGAATCGCGTTCGCATTCAATTATAATTCTTCACAAGTAGGTACTTTGATTTTTTTTTTACTTTCCCTTCGTATTGTGGTTTTCTTTTGGTCAACCTGTGAATAGTTGTTCTATTTTTCGGTTACACTTTCCTTCTGCAATTAGTACGATACAAATTTCATGGCAATCACTTTGGTCACTGATTTTAATTAATTTATTTATTTATTTTTTCAAACTGTATTTGCAGTTAACAATGAAATAAGAACTGATTCGCAAGAGTGCGAGCACGCGCACACGTTCTCCACGACAATCGAAACGTATCTCGTTTAAGAGGTAAACTACTGTCGGAGTATGAAAAGCGTTTACTTTCCAACCATACTCGCGAATGTCCAACAATTAACTGACTTCTTGACTACCAAGTCAATGAAGAAAATCCTCAAAGTTACCATCGAAGATTGTCAGCAGCCAGCCAGCCCACTGACACCGACACAAAGTGATATCGCAAAAGCGCTGTCAGCCAAAAAAAGAAAGAAAAAAAATCGTTGGCGCTGGAAGCAAGATAAGTAAGTAAGACTCCCTCTTCCACCAGCTGTGTGTGGCAAGCGTGCGTCACTGTTGAGCTTTTATGTTGATTGTTTTTGGTGGTAGATACAAATTTTGTTTTGTTGGTAAGAGGTACTTTTTAGTGGTCGTTTTCCAAGGCGCATTAGTTGCATTCGCATTGCGAGCTTTTCTTGTGCGGCTGTGTCTTACATAGTTGCTCGTTGCATACTGAGAACATACATGCATACATAGTATAGCGTAACGACTTCAATTTTGACTTTGAATAGCCATAATTTCACTGTTTTTTTGGGTAATGATAAGCATTTGAATATTTAAACAATTTCTTTCTGGTTCATATTATTAAATATTTACAGCCGAATTCTAGTCCAGTGCAATTAGTCATCAAAAATGAAAAATCACGAAGCCCAGTTATAGTTTTTTTTTTTTTTTTTGTTGGATCAATAATACCATAAGCTAAAAAGCTTACCCATTAAATTACCGCAATTCTTAAAATCCGTAAATTAAACATAAAATCAAAATTTCAAAGCAAAAAATCAAAAATCAAATTTTGTTTCTTACTATACCTACAGGGCATTTTCTTACTATACAGATATTTTGGGATCAGAGTCATTGGTCCATGCTATGAAAAAAATTGCATAGGAGGGGGGGTCTATCTTGAACACCCACTGAGCTACAGGGTGTTTAAAAAAGATCATTGAAGTAGGTACCAACAGTTATTCCAGTACAACTTCTAGTGAGTTAAACTTAGAGCAACCAAGGTGGAATTGTTTCATAGATAATTAATTAGTGCTTACCACGGTTAAAAACTATTACCATCCTTTATTTCGTTTTTGAGATATTGGTCTTTAAACACAGATTTTTATAATTTTTTTCAACCAATTTCAGTGAAAATCGTATTTTTCTCGGGAAAGTGTGCTTATAATTTTTTATAATTCAAAGTTTTTACCTTGGGCTTACAGTTTTCCTGGTATTAAGTTAATTTAGCCATAAGAACCTGTAAAAGGAATGTACTATTACATGGAATAGTAGCATAATTTTCATGGGGCAGGTCTTAAAAAAAACAGCGGAAGGTTTCAAAAGGTAAACTCTTTACTTTATAGTATAAGAGAATCAAAAAATTCCGAAACATCTAAATCCATTCACTATAGCTGAGTTCCGAGGTATAAATCTAATTGCACTGGACTATTCATTAGATGTCCTTATTTGCCTTTTGATTCATGTTTAACTGATTCTCGATTTAAAAGGTGATCATTGTGTTATTCATAACAACATTGTGAACTGATAATAACTAATTTTGCTTTGATTAATGGTTTTGGAAACTTTTGTGATGGAATAGTGTCAAATTATGACATAAACGTTCATTAAAAAACAAAACAAAAGAAATGGAAATTGCAAATGAATTTTCGCATCTTTTTCTTCGAAAATCTGTAGTTGCTCCGAAATTCATCCTCATGGAGGAGCAATCCTTTTTCTTTACTTCTTTGGGCATTGTGTGTCTAAATTAACATATCTAAAAATGAAAAATAAATAAAAATTTGAAAACTATCCATTTTCGTAGTCTTTAATGAAAAAATAATTCCCCTCTGTCACTTTAATTAAGCTTTAAATGCCAATTTGGGCATTCAAGTTAATTAAGACTTGATCAACGTTAATTAGTGACGGAAAATGGAATGAATAACGAATAACATATTAAAGGATACTTTAACCAAAATTAAGGTTAATTCATAGTTGATTATGCTTTATGAATAGGGCTGTTAAGGTGTAAGTTAAAATATGCTACAAAAGCCAAATCAAAAAATGCTTACCAAAAACTTCACTTATTGGTATGTATGTACATAACTACATACATATTTTATTTGATTTGTTTACGGTTAATTATTGCAATTAGGTTATCATAATATTTTTGGATAAATATTAATTAAAAAATATACCTAACGTAAAAAAAATATAAAGTAAATAAATAAATTAAATTATTTGTTTCAATATATTCATTGAAACTAACTGACTCTGATGATATAAGCTACCATTAGGTTTTATAACATTTTCTGTATTGTTATAATTTATTATTATTTCAGTAAGAAATAAAAAATTAACATACAATGGTGAAAAACTAATTAGAAACAATGGGAAAAATTAATATTATTTATATATTTAGTTGCAACATATTTGGACATGTAAAACACCGTTTTGGTACCATATACCATACTGCGCTGCTGATGTGAATAGATCTTTAGGGCCAAAAAGCCCACAAACTCCGCGAAACTTCTTAAAATTATTGAGAAAGTATGGAAAAGTAGCCTTCTTTGAAGATGCTAGACTTGGTAGCTAGTTCACTGAAAATCTGTTCAGCTTTTTAGTTGAATAAAGGTTACCTCAAAAAGAGCTGGCTCTTCTCATAAAATATCATATTGACAGAGGATTAAAGACGCTCTTTACAATATTTTTTAAACAGTGAAACCTGGTTAAGAACCACCCTCTTAAGTGCAAAACCCGCATTTTTGTTAAAATCCTCTTTTAAGTACACATCGCTTAACTACATTCCCTGTTTCTCTTTCTTTCGTCAAAATTTACATGAAATTCTTACTCCCCTTTTAAATAGCCTTTTTAATAAAGC
The DNA here is from genome assembly GCA_949775065.1 of Brachyopa scutellaris. Taxonomy (NCBI): domain Eukaryota; kingdom Metazoa; phylum Arthropoda; class Insecta; order Diptera; family Syrphidae; genus Brachyopa; species Brachyopa scutellaris. The sequence continues at coordinate 56,597,765 of OX459114.1, forward strand.
ACTAAAATCGAAACAAAAAAAAGGTAATAAACTTGTGGAGAGTTCTAGTATTCTAGTTGTGAAGATCGTTTGCCTTATCGCTGTGAGTACTTTAAGAAGCCAAGCGGGTTTTCGTAAACAGCGTTTCCGCGAGCAAAATTTAAAAAGCGTCCAAAAAAGGGGTTCGGAAGCAAAAAAGGGTCCCACTTATATTCTGAGTAACGAAATTACTTTGTTAATCTTATCACTGGCTGAACGAAATGAGTGAAGTACTAGGTTTTCAAAGTAAAAGAGAAATTCACTTTTTTTTTACAGTGGGGTCCCGGGTCCTATCGCCGAAAAAGCGTCAAAATGACGCAAAAGCGTCGCAAACAGCAACGATGTTCGTAACTACATATTCCGGATAAGTACCTCATGACATTGGACAGTCTTTTAACGCACTTATCCGGATTTTACTGCAGATAGTAATATTTTCTTTGAGGTATTTCTTCATAGTTTTCGGATTTTATTCGTGATAAACTGCCCATAGAAATTTTCAAGGAATTTAAAAAAAAAAAATTTAAATAAGTATCCAAAATACATGCATAATATGTAAATCAAACCTTCGGATAAAATGGTAACAAGGAGTTGCAGTTTATTCTTCATTTTAGAATTGATTATCCATTTTTTCATTCATTGCATTCAATTCATTTTTATTAATTGAATTCATTCGAACTTCGAAAACGCTTAACCCATTTTGGACCACCGTGTGGTCTACCACACGGCTAACTTTGACCAAAACCTAAAAATATTAAACAAATAATATTTAAATAATTGTTGGACTTATAATTAGGTTTGATATCTTGGCAATACAAAAATATTCATTTTGGACATTTCTCACCTGTACATTGGTACACCTGTACAGGTAGAAAAAGTGTCCAAGAAAAGAATTTTTTTTAATTTAAAAAATTAAAATAAAAATATAAATAAAAATTAAATTATTTTTTATGGCATATGTTGGCAAAAGTCCAAATATACTTTTGGTAATGTTTGCAGGCCCCACAGATAACTCTACCCTCCGCCAGGTGTTGGCGAAAAATGGCGTGTGGTTGACCACACGCTGGGCCCCATAGTACTTTTTGTACATTTTGATATTTTATTGCTTGGCGCGACTTATATACATATTACAAGCCCACCAGTATTTACATTTTCCGTTTCGCATTTGTTTTAGACTGTTGAAAATCCACGTAATCAAGTGTATGTGTTTCGCACTTGTCTGATACCTCTGAGAATTTGTAAAATCGATGGAAACATGGTTCTAACTTCTAATTAGCTTTGGGTACAAGCTGTGGGCCTTTTCTTCGGAAATTGGCTATATGTATTATATTGGCGCTCAGTATATGTGGTTGAATTCCAGTTTTGTACCTTTTCTGGCTAATTTATTTGCTTTACAATTACATACGATGTCTCTATGGCCAAGAACCCAATACAGGGTGAGCAATTGAGCATGCATCTGCTCGATATCTCGTTCAGAGATGCGCGTAAGTGCTTAACTAATTTTGATTTTATAATTGGTGATTCGACTGCTGCTTGGATATCGGTGTAAATAAAAATGTCGCATTTGTATATTGACTTTATTGGTAATCACTCAGCGGCTTCACGAATAGCCATCACCTGCGCCCGGAAGATACTACAGTTATTTGGAAGTCTTATATATAAGTTCAGGCTGAGCTGACCTAAGAAGACACCTGCTGCTACGGCATCAAATGTCTTAGATCCATCCGTGTAGATCTCCAGTACGGATCTGTCATTAAGACAGATATTACCTAGACTTTTATTTGATATCAAAATCTAGGAGCGGAGTTATAATATAGTTCCTAAGGTATGGCGTGCCCTTAATCAAAAAATCCCCATTGTGAGGTTTCTTTTAGTCGAAATGATTTTTTTGCTGCTATATCCCTGTTTTTGCTGCTATATCTTTTGATAACTTTAGGTATAGCCTAACGGTACTTTTGAGACTGACCTTCATATTTCGTCCCTATGAGTCATTGAAAAATTCAAAAATGAATTTTCCATCTTAAAATATCCTCAACTAAAATATTCTTCAAAAAAAATGGAGATTATAACTTTTTTTAATAGCTTGGTCAACAAAGGGTTAAAATAAAATAGGTCTTAACCTTATTGATTATCCATGCTGGATAAGGATTTGCACACATGAAGGAATTTCAAGTTAAAATGCAGCTCGTCTTGTCCCAAACTCGTTAATTTACCGTTATTTTTGTGACAAAACTAATTGTTCACGTTTTAGAGCCTTCATAGTTTGTTCACGTTTCGCGAATGTACTGCTATTCAAATCTGAGCAAAAATTCCAAATACATACATACAAAGTTTACAAACCCAATATCTGTCCCTTAAAACAAACAAGTAACAATGTTGCGATTCGCGCCGAAATCAGTGATCTCCTCAATATCTTTTGTAATCTGGAGTGATTAGCTTCGGTTTTGATGCAGACGCAGAGCCTACGTATCGCGGGAAGAACTAAAAAAGCTCAATAGTGCGCCGAGTTGTACTCGCATGTATGCATTTACTGTTCAGTGTCTGATATAAGATATAAAGTGAGTCGGTTTATGTTTATGCTGCTTTTTCGAAAGTGAAGTGAAGCGGGTTTTGGATTTTCTTGTTTTGCTTATGGACTTTGTTGGCGGCAATTGTAAATGGCTACGGTGTTCACTGGAAGTGAATGGTAAGCTGGAACTGGAAGTTTGTTGGTGGGACAACGCACAGATTACCACACATTGCGATTTCCCCAAAATCTTGATGGAATCACTTGTACTTTTTTTATTTGAGTGGAACCTTAGGGTACACTGTGAAAAATACTTGTGGTTTCTTGCCCTTTTTGTGTGCCTATATCTGTACATATATGTATATGTAGTCAAGTATAGATGACCTTGTTACGCTTAACTCAATTCAGATACACTCGTAACTATGTAACTTAGTGTTATCAAACAGAGTCAACAATATATGAAAGGTGTTCTTTTGTCCTATAGAAATGGAAACAGAATAAAAGAGGAATTAGTTTAAGTATTCAGCTCTAATTTAGTTAACATTAAAGGGGCGTGGGCGGGGGGCATATCGATGCAAGTAATATTTTATTAAATGGATTAAGCTATAAATTATGGGGAAAAACTAGTTCTTAATTCGTAAACTGTATTCATGTTTTGTCTTTTTACAGTATAAACAACTAGCTTTTAACAGCTAGATTTTCCTTGTTGTCTTAGTAGCAATTTTAATTTGCTCGACCTTGTCCACTTAATTCAAAGACTATTTTAGTTTCATGTTACGGGTTTCTGTTGATAAGTCCGGGTAACACTTGTTTTTCATTGATCTATACAGCTGACGGTGGAAATAATTCGGACTCGATCAAATTTTTTATACATTTTAGGAAATAGCAAGAAGGAATATAAGAATTCCTATATAATATATATGAACACTAGCTGACCGCCGCACAGTGGGACGAAACGGTAGATTTACTGGACATGGCATTTTCACGCAGTTGTTTCCACTTAAAAAAGTTCACCGTGGATCATATTTTATGTATGGTGTTTGGCCGTAGGAGCAACGCCAACGAAGCTACAGCCCACAGAAAATCCACCTTCGGTTTTATTTAGTTTTATATGAAATAATATTTCGTACGAATTGTAATAATTTTTAACTGTAATAAGCACTAATCAATTGTCTTTGAAACAAGCATACTTTGGTTTCTTTAAATTTAATACACTAAAAGTTTTGATTGAATAACTGTTTGTACCTCTTTCTCCGAAGAAACTTTTTTAAACACCCTGTAACTCAGTGGATGTTCAAGATAGACCATACGATTTTTTTCATAACATGAACCAAAGAATCAGATCCCAAAATATCTGTATCCAAAACCGGACCACCCTGTATACAGGCACTGCCTATGGTTAAATTTTATGATGGGAGGCACTTGTTCAAACATGAATAGCGGGCGGAGTCGGACCAAGTCGGATATAAATCTTTTGCGTATCTTTCACTAAATACCTAAGTTAAACACATGTGAATTCCGTTTTTCGGAACAACTCGGAACTTTTTTGTACGGGTTAAATTTCCTGAAACTACTGTCAAAAGAGACGTTATTTCCAACAAAAAATTACATGCCCTGTCTACTAAAGAACATAAAATGTTTCTATTTCCTGACATTATTTACTATGTAAAATGAGAATATTAAAAAAAAAAGACTCAAACATTCTTCCCGACTTGATAATATTGCGATAAACGAAACCCAATTTATCCCGAATTTTCGTTAAAATGGAAGATTTTTATACTCGTCTTTGAGATTGTTTATTGAAAGAACGTGTGGAAAAACGAGACCGTGGGTGCCAAAATTTAATTGATGTGTCCACCAGTGTCTATATAACAGCTGTATATACTTTGAAAACCGTAGTAGATACATGCAATTTCGAACCATGTCGCGATTTTTACACCATTCGTCCCACTGTGCGCCGTCGAAAACGACGAACATTTTTACAGAGCTTAATGAGCAAAAATATATGTAAGCTAAGAAAATAACTGTGTGAACTATATTTATCAATAAAAGCTCAATGTAGTTAGAAGATTCAATGCCTACCTCTGAAGATAAATAATTCGCTATTCATATGTACTCATGTATTCCTTTCAGGTGCTATTAAGCGCCGCGTCGTATAAACTGAGTTTGAATTCATAGAATAAGCTATAACGCAGAATTGGGAGAACTGAAAGGAAGAAAAAAACAACAACAGCGCCATCATCCATTAGGCCCACAACATTACCATGTTCCTTTTTTTGACATTTCCTTCTGGTGCAAATCATGCTTTCGTTGTATGCGCGGCAGATTTGGAATTTGAAAACGATAGACATTTAAGTCAATCAAAACTCAATCAATCTTATTACCCACTTTCAGCCCCATTACTGGCTGTAGCTAATTAAATATTTTTGAAAATTTCGTTGCACTTTTCAATAATTTGTTCCTCAAATTTATTTATAAGATGGATTGTTTTCTTTTTTAACTTAACCTTATTCATATGGTATGCATCCCCTTTCATACCGATTTGTATTGCCAGAGCAGCAAAACATGCGAGCGGTATATGTACATACATATGTTATGTGCATGCAAACATGTTGACGTTTTTTTCACATTACATCGTAGTTCTTATTGCTATTTCACTTTTCACAGTTACTATATGAAATTCGGTAATACCGATCGACTGAGCAATATCCGAAAAATACCTAATTTTAGAAAATCAGTTAAAAAGTCAAGTACCGTTGTACAACTTTTTAGGCAATAACCTAGTATGACAGTTTATTTATTTATTTATTTATTTATTTAAAGAATTCATTGTACATGTAACTTGTAAGATAAATCTTTTAAGTGTGCACAAGCTTAGTTTGAATATTAATTTTAAATATAATGTATAAAATATAATGTAAACTGTAAAGAATAAAACAATATTTAAAGAGAGAGATGAACATATGACAGTTGATAGCATGTGTCTACGCCAACCTAAATATGAAATTTTAACAAAATCGTTGGGGCCGTTTTCGAGAAAATCCGCTTTTTAAAAAATCGGTCCCAAATGAAGTATAGGTACCTTAATTTTTTGGGCTAGAATGAAAATTCCAAATTGGCCTTGTGGTATAGTCCCATAGACCCCAGATATGATGTTTCAAGCAAATCTGCCCAGCCGTTTAGGCTCCAGTCCGAGATATAGCCGTGTTTACAGAATGAGCGTTACTGCTTTATTATATAGTATAATGAAGTATATGATAATCTATCACCCCTGTGATGAATTCCGACCGGTTTGAAAACGGACGGAATTACAAGGGAAGAATTCGAAATTAACGGATTTTTCCGAATTCATCCCTTGTAATTCCGTCCGTTTTCAAACCGGTCGGAATTCATCACAGCGGCGTATATCATGAATTGATATGTTGTGCGTTTACTTTTCACGCCAAAGCCGCTGAACCGTTTATAATGTTATTTGGCCAGGAGATAGTCTGGGACCTGCGGAAGGACATAGGCATAAAAACAGCCCGCTAGGTGGCGCTGGAGTTAAGTTATTAATAAAACCTTTTCACGTCTAAGCCGCTGAACCGATTGTAATGTAATTTGGCAAGGAGATATTTTGGTACCTGAGGAAGGACATAGACATAAAAACCGCCTGCTAGGTGGCGCTGGAGTCAAGTTATTGACAAAACCTTTTCACGCCTAAACCGCTATACCGATTGTAATGTAATTTGGCAAGGAGATAGTCTGGGACCTGAGGAAGGACATAGACATAAAAACTGCTCGCTAAATGGCGCTGGAGTCAAGTTATTAACAACTTCGATATTTATGTACCAAAAAGGTTCATACTTGTATAACAACAAGTTATTAACAAAACCTTTTCTCGCCTAAACCGCTGAACCGATTGTAATGTAATTTGGCAAGGAGATAGTCTGTGACCTGAGGAAGGATAAACTAAAAAATCTGGACCCCATAGGTGGCGCTGGAGTAGAGTTAGTAACAAATTCTATATATAGGGAAACAAACAAAAAAAGTTTATGGTGACATTCTGATGGACTTTACATTGCATTACACACGAGAAACGAAAAACGCCATACAATTTTGTGTCCAAATCGACATACATGCATAAGTAGTGCGTAGCATGGTATGATACTATTACATGGCAATGCTAAACCCCATACCTCACGTGTAACAGTACAAAAACTATTATATTTGGGATTGAAAATTCTTCCCCATCCACTGTACTGTCCTGAAGTTCCAGTCAGTCATAAGTTATTTAGCTACCAGATACTCCTCCGATATCAAGCAAAAGGCCATAAAATCCTTATATTTATACTTGACGTTAGAAGTCGAAAGAGCGATGTAGGCAAACCCCTTTAATTTTGATAAAAAATAAATGTATAAAAAAGTATTATTAGATTTTAAATGTTTGTTACGTTAACCATTTGGTATGATTCAACAAGGTTTGCCGGATTTTGCGGCTTTTATTTCTATCCAGAACCACATTACTAGAACAGTGTTTTACCTAACGGGCGAAGCCGGGCGGGACAGACAGACAGATAGATAGCTAGATAAACAGATGGATAGACAGACAGACAGACAAACAGACAGACAGTCAGATAAATAGATAGACGGACAAACAGACACACAGCTAGGTAGACAGAAAGACAGACAGACAGATAGATAGATAGATAGACAAACAAGTAGACAGATAGACAGACAGACAGATACACAGGCAGACAGACAGACGGATATATAGACAGACAATCAGACAGACAGACAGATAGATAGATAGAAAAAAAAAACAGAAGAACGTCATTATATAAATTATTATTTATTTATTCAGAAAAATAAATTAAGGAAATGAAAATAAATATCACTTGAATTAAATTGTTATTTATATAACTGTTATTTATATTCAAATTGTAGCAAACAACCCCTTGCAATCTTAGCAAATTTTTGGTGTGCAAAATACTTGCAAGGTTTCAGTGGTCAACATTTTTCTCGTTTTCTTCTTTTTTAGAATAACTGCCGAAAATATACGTTCAACAGTAGTAGATGAATTGGAAAGTGACAAAACTTCCAAAATAAATTTGATCAAACGGAAGTGCTAAATTTTCATTACATTACTTGGTTTGTAAAACGTCGTTCAAAAAGCTGACACACCTAATGAAGATGCAGGTTCGGAAAAAAGATTTTCATAATTTATGTTTCTTATCTCACGAACCTTGGATAAAAAGACTGTATTTTTCTTTTAAATATGCTTAGTGGACTTAGAAGGGTTGAACTTTGGAGCAATTGATTTTTAAAGTCAAATCTTTTCTAAATTTGATGAACTATATTTATTTTGTTATTTCGCACTCGTCTTTGTTTTGTATTTACAAACCTTTTTCTGCTCCTAACTCTTTTTATCCATATTCACTCATTTAGTTTTAAAAAATATATAATAATAATATAACTGCAAACAAAATCTAAAATGCAGTTTTTTCGAAACTCCAAATAATTCGTATAACAAATTTATCATAATTTTGAAATGTAGAGTTGATCGCCCTGATGACGAATATGGTGGTCCAAGACGGTTTTTTTTGTCGGTTGGAAAATTAAAATTGTACAGAGCACTAAAAATTGCTCAAATTACATAACTCATTAGAATTTCCACATACTTTGCGCAGAAAAATGGAATATTTTCAAAGAAGAGAACTAATTTTTAATACCATTTGCGTAATCAAAACTGTCTTTCAAAATCAACGAATTTATCCGTATTTATTTCAGTGCGCTGGCAACCATTTGAAAGTTTGTAGATCTGCAAATCTTTATTAGAACTTTTCATTTCATATAACTTCCGTGGGAATATAATCATTATATGTACACATGTACCAAGAATTATACCTAACTGGAACAATTTTTTTTTGTTTTCTTTTTTTACTTTGTTATGTTTGTTTTGCATCTTTCCCAAAATCTTACTTAAATATGTCATTTATTTTACTAAAAGATATTGTTTTAGAATAAATATTTATTAGGCCAGAATTACACTTGTAAGTTTTACTTTCGTAAGTTACTTACGTAAGTAACTTCTGAAAAATTACCAGTGTAAACGGATCTGTAAGTAACTTACAGTAAATGTTCCCAACTTACGTAAGCTGTAAGTTGGGAAACAATTTATATGGTATAAACGCGTTCGCAATCACTTACGGAATTCTCACAGCTTACGCAGACAACACCTGTAAGTTTTCTGCTTACGAGAAATAGAATTTGAGCGTGTTTCAAATTATTTTCGCTTGTCAGTTTTGTTTTTTTTTCCGCGCAATATGGCTCCTAAAATTTGGACGAAATCAGAGATATTAAAACTTATCGAACATTTTGAAACAAATAGTGTTTTGTGGGATTACACATCCTGTGAATATAAAGATAGAAACAAAGGAACAGTGCATTAAATGAAATCGCCAACATTTTCGATACTTGTGCAGAAGAAATAAATAGAAAAGTGCATAATTTAAAGGGCCGTTTCTTCAAGAATGAAAAAAAATAAAAATAAAAAAAAGTGGCAGCGGGACAAAGGACATATATGGTCCTACCTGGTGTTATTTTGATGCGCAAACAAACTGTCAACACGTAATTTCCTCGTAAGATAGTGTAAATGGTTTCGTAAGTGCTTACGTAAGTGTTTCTTACCGTAAGTTCATCTATAGTGTAAACGCTTCTGTAAGTAACTTCTGTAAGACTTACGTAAGTCGTAAGAAAAACTTACAAGTGTAATCCTTGCCTTCAACTTAGGTTTTCTCTAAGCAACAACAACAAACAGCAAGAGTTTGAGAGAAAAAATGTTGACAGACAGACATGCACGCAAAATCTATTATGGCTGCGAGGTGTACTTCGGGAAACATAAGGGAACAATTCGTTCAATTTTGACATAAGCTTATTGCGCATTATGTGTCATTATGTGTCTGTCTGCCTTTAGACAGAATGACAGCTCTGTTTGGCAGTTATCTCTTTCGTCGCTCTATGAAAAATACACCCTGTAGTACCGATGTGACAAATATCCAATAATCCAATGCTATTAGGGACTTAATTTTGGTCAACCCTGTAGAAGTGAATGTCATCGTCAATGGGTTATCTTCTTTTATAGCAGTCTTAAAGCGTATAACCTCCCTCTCATTGATGAAAGAATTCAATTTCAAATCTTATCACTTTTAATTGACCTTCTGAGAGTAGTGAAAAGTAAACAGATAAACGGTCCAAAAACACGTAAGCAAAATATCGCAGTGTATAATTCAAAATAATTTTTAAAAGAATTATTACCTATTGGTGCGAGAACTACCAGCAATCTGTCAACGATAACCTCAGTTTAAAAACAAACTTCTTACCTCTCACCAGAATGTGTGCAATTAAGATCTCTGATTGCGCTGCTGAGCTGAGGTGATCTAAGAGCTGCAACGATCACTGCAGTGTGGCATTGCATTGGGGTACGACATACAAACAGTCGGTCGCTTAGTATACGGGTATTAAATAAATAAAATACGAACCTGAGCTAAGAAATCTTTACCAATGGATCTTAAGTGAGATTTAATTTGACATTTACTCTTCGGAGTTACTTTTTTTATCGGCTTACAAGATTTAGCATAATGATTGTTTGAAATGATTGGAATGACGTTGGTACTTGTCGCACTTTTAATTTATTAAATAATTTTAATCTCTTCATTACGAAGTTAAGTAAATATATTTTTTTTAATTTTATCATAACATACGGCGTTGACGAAGCTATTGATTGCATCCGCGTGTTGGCCACCTGACAGAACAAAACATTGAGTTGATGACAATTTTATAGAAACTTGGAAACAATAGTTATATTGGTCTAGAGCTGCGGCAAAGAACGCGTTTTCATTGTCAGAAATATACAATGTACGAGTGTATTTATGTTTGCTTATTGAAACATAGTTTTCTTGTTTATTCAATAGGGTAAACCATCCAATGATTGGCATCTTAAGTAAACTCACGGTTTTACTGCAATTTATAAAATAAATGAAACACCCCAATTTAAGGTATTTTACAATGAAAAAAAAAATTCTTTAAAATCATAAACAAAAAACAAGAAAATAACAGAAAAGTCAATTTTCACCAATAACTGGCACTGCTTTTCAGTCATTGGCCCTCTATATTCCAATCATTGGCACACAGATATTTTGGCATATTTATTACAGCATTTTAGTTATTTAGATATATTAAATTAGAAAACACCTAAGTAAATTATTTAATTTCAAATTAAATACATATATTACTTGTATAGAGTCATCCAACAATATCTGCTATTTTAAATCAATATCGAAAGTACGGCAATGCGCCTGGTCTACTGGTTTCAATTCTTGTGTTTACTGGACCTTAAAAGTATGTAGGCAAAATACGGTGCAATGTGGTTGTGGAAAGACCCAATTCCTGTAATCGTCAGTCACACTTTCATCTACGGCAGCGATATTTTCAGCTGACCTTGCCGGACGATTACGAGTTGGAGTCTTCATAGCTCTAAACTGTCAGAGACGTTTAAATTTATTAATCAAATTCACTGTAGCTATGCAAGAAAGCACTTGATGATGGCCAAAAGCAGTACGAACTTTATGAAACGATTCCGCGATATTTTCGCCGTTTGCATTTTAACTTTTTCAACACATTATGCGAGTGTGTATCGATCGATATTTAATAACCTCCCAGATTTTACTTATCAAAAGTCATCGCAATAATAAAATGGTGTGAAATTTAAAATGATGCCTATTACTTAATTGTAGCGTCGATTTCAGGACACCATACGTTTTAGACGCTGTTTTTTTCCATAACCGTCCTAATTGCATTAATTCCGAATACTTGGCATCTTAGAATTATAATTGTAGTTATACTTCCTACCTTAATAGCGAAGTGATGTCTAAACAAATAAGAAGAGGTACAGCAAAAATCCTATTTTTAATTTACCGATGATGGACAGTGTAATTTAAGCATTATATGAGTAACCCAATTATTGGCACAGTGCCAATAACCGGGTAATTGGCACTACCACCAATGATTGGCACTATGCCAACATTAGGAAAGCTGTCAATTTCTCTTACCCATTATTAGCACCATTAATTAATTTATAATATTTTTATTAATTTTAAACAATAATTACCTTAAATTGAATGTTCTATTAACCAGAATAATCCTTAGACACTTAATTTACTAACCCTAAGGTCAGAAACAGGCTCTTCTTTGGCACTATTAAGCTTATGAAACTGTTAACTTTTATGACAAAAAAGGCGGAAAAGAATTGGGACATTTGTTTTTGTTTTTTTTTTAGAATATAAAACAAAAAAAGGAAATAAAAAGGTGCTGCCAGATAGGCTAAATATATTCAAAGAAAAAATGTGTAAAATAAGATAAAGTCAAATCCTAAAAGAGTATCGGTTTAAGATTGTTTTAAAGTCAACATGTCAATCAATGGAGGGGTGCCAACAATAGGCTGCTTTACTTGACAATAATAGTTTTGACTCAAAATGCCTTTCTTTTTCTAACGTAGTGTTTTTTTAGGGCAGTGCCCGATTTCGTGTTTCCATAACAATTTGTATGTCCACTGTCAAAATAATTAAATACTCTCGCCTAGAGCTATGACCACAGCTTCTTTTTTAGATGATTATTTTTATGCTGAATCTGGGGTACGGTAGAGGTGTCTGCTAGCACTGCGACCAGAGTTGGTCCATTGTGCCCCCTTTTATGCCTAGGAATCATACAGAATCTTTAGAAATTTGATAATCCATTTGACTGGAATAATTTTGTAGTCTTCTTCCCAAAAATATATAGCCTAGTGTTTTGGCTCTTCTTTTTGTAGATGTATGTAGATGTATTTATTTCTTATAAATTCTTGGATACATTAGATATTTACAATTTGAGTTCTAAGAAAGAAAAAATAAGAAAGGTTGGTGACAATCAGTATTTATATAATATTAATAAATAGAGTTGATGCCACTTCAAATAGGCTAAAGCACTACAAAATACAATTTTTGGGGTGGGGTGACCCTTTAGAATTCAATGTAGTTAGAATAAAGTAAAGAGTAAACTATAAATATTACAAGAAAAACAAAATTCAGAAATAATTAAATTCGAAATTAAATAAAGTTCAAAGTTATTGAAAGAATTAAGGATATTGAAAAAAAAAAATTTAAGTAATTGTGAAAATAAATCCAATTGCGAAAAATGAAAATACAAAAGAGATGAAAGAAAACAACAAATTATACCAAAACATCTGAAATACGCGATTCTAACGCAACATAGTCCAAGCTGAAGAGCCACATTTTTATTTGGGCTAAGAATGTTCCAGGTATTGTTATTGCTCTGATTGACTGAGGCAGTTCATTAAATAACCGAAAAGATCGAACAGAAAAAAAATTACGATAAGCAGTGGTTCGGAAATTTGGTATAGGTGAAATGTGTGAAAGGTTTCCACGAAGATTGTAAGACGAGATTAAGCGAAAATTGCGATTGCCAGATTTCATAAAAAATATTTTTAACACCTTAAAACAGTACAGATGACGAACAGGAAGAATTTTCAGCGCACAGAACAAAGGAAAGCTGGGATGTCTACCAGATTTTCGACAAATTTTTCTTAGGACATATTTCTGTAAAATCAACAGTGGATGTATTTTGTTGCGATACACACCCCCCCAACACGTAATACCATACTGTAACTTAGACTGGAAAATACCATAATAAATTATCTTTAAGAGCTTAGTTGAGCATACGTTATGCAAATAATAAAAATGTCGAAGGGTGCATCGAAAGTACTTTTTCAAAGCATCTATGTGATTTGCAAAACTCATCCTGGAATCAAGTGTAAGTCCTAAATACTTGAAATTGTCAACTCTCTCCACTAAGAAACATTGATCACTACAGGTAAGATTATTACAAAAGGTGGGAGAGGAAAAATCAGACGAACAATAACAACTAGGTAGTTTGTATCTAGGGCACTCAGGTGCGTGGAAGTACACATTTGCTTCCAGATTATATGATGAAGATAAGCTGTAGAACATTATCTTAGTTTTGGAGCTGATTACCAAATTATGTTCAGCAAACCAGTGTCTCAATAAACTTAGATCCCAATTGACATCAGAAATTAGGTCCAAAGGACTGTTTAACCCATATGAGAAACCAATGTCATCAGCAAAGGCAGTTGGTGATCCCTTAAAATCTAGAGCAAAGAGGGAATTGATATAGACCAGAAATAGAGTAGGCCCCAAAACAGAGCCTTGCGGAACACCCACGTTAAAAAATCTTGTTAGAGAAGGGCACTCTTAGATCAGATGCTGCATAGTTTCTTTTATTTTTTTTTATTACACGATCTGTGCTATGGTGTGCTTAAAACATATACGCAACAACCACATGCAGAGATTTGCAAGGGCAAAATATGCATCAACAGTCTCATTGTTTAGTGCTGGTATTAGTGGTTGGGGTACGCTACATAACAACACTACTACAAGCAATAAATAAACAAATAATGAGAACAAATATACATTATTATAATAGTATTTATGTATGTGTGAGGAACTACATTACGCATTACATTTTTTAGTGTAATCTTGTTAAGATCTTGTTAAGATTAAAGTCAAGAAAGTTTACATTGAAATAATAGATTTTACTCATGCAGTTAATAGGCTCATGCATCCCGTAATTTGTTCTACATATGATGAGGAACATGCAGTGACAGGATAATAAGTCAGGTGCATCAATCAGACCTGAGATCAGTTGATGCATACAAATGATATCCATATTGACCCTCCTTTGAGCCAAAGGTTGCATCTGCAACAGGTTTATCCGATGCAGGTTAAAAGGATCGTCCCAGGGAAGACCTTTCAATGCGAAACGAATGAATCGTCGCTGTACGGCTTCACTACAAGTATTGAGATTTTTCTGAAAAGGTGTCCATACTTGCGAATCATATTCGAGGTGAGGACTGACAAGACTGTTAAATAGTGAGAGGTTGACATAAGGATTTTTAAATTCTTTACACCATATTTTAACGAAACCTAACATTGAATTTGATTTATTCACAATGTGGTTTATATGCTCTTTAAAATCAAGCTCATGGCTTAAATAAACACCAAGGTCCTTAAAACTATAAACCCGACTGAGAAAGTGATTCGATATCAAGTAGTAGCTGATATAAATAGAGTAGAAATATCACAGAATAACAGAACAGTAGCCCTGGCATCAACTTTTATTTGGGACTTATCTTTTTCAAATGTAAAGTGCTTCGGCAAAAAGGAAAAAAATGCTGTTGAAATCGTTTGTCCGAATTTAGTAAGAGAGTCATCGTTGCCCTGTGCCATCATAAGTAGGCCAATAGCTCATTGAGTCCTGGCTAGAGATTGCAATCCCGGGATTCCGGTCAATTTCTGGTCCCAAAAATCCCGGGATTTCCGGGATTGGTGACTAAAATATTCAGATTGAAAACACTTTGTTTCTGCCTGCGGTATTTATTTCAACAGTAGCAATCATATCCTTTTAGTGTTAGCAATGAGTCGTATTCATAAAAACTAGTAAATGTTTTTACTAGACAATTTTTTAGTAAATAGTTGATTTTCGTATGCATACAATTTAAGTAAATGCTGGAGAATAAGCATTTACTAAGGGACATAGTATTTGGTAGATGCGGATGAATTTCACCGGTAAATATTTATATCGTATATGCAAAAAAACAAGTATGTATTTATTTTTCTCTAGTATATACAGGGCCTTCCAATAGGGACCTCCGAACTTTGACAGTTGATAGCGGCCATATTGTTGAAACTACATCTATCAAATTGGCTGTCATTTATTCATTTTGTTTTGCCAAATCACTATGGACGGATATAGCGTTCAACAACACGTGCAAATAATAAAATTGTTTTATCAAAATGGGTGTTTTGTTCGGGCAGCTTCGCCCATTTTACGGTCGCCATAATCGTCCTTCCGAAAGGACTTTTCGCAGTGTGGTGGATAAATTTGAGTTCACTGGTTCAGTAAACGATCAACCATCACCCGTATGTCGACGAAGCGCAAGATCTGCCGAAAATATCGCCGCTGTCCGTGAGAGAGTGCAGGAGAATCCGAGAATCCGTACAAAAATCTACTGACCCAGGAGCTGAAGGTAAACGACCATAGACAACGACGTGTGTTCGCCGAATGGGTTCTGCAGCAGTTGGAAACTGACCCTTATTTTCATCGAAAAATCATCTTCAGCGATGAGGCCCATTTCTGGATGAATGGGTACGTCAACAAACAAAATTGTCGAATTTTGGACGATACCAATCCACATGAGATCCAAGAGCGTTCAATGCATCCCGAGAAAGTCACTATTTGGTGTGGATTTTGGGCTGGCGGCGTCATCGATCCATATTTCTTTGAGAACGACGTTGGCCAGGCCATTACCGTCAACGGCGAGCGCTATAGGTCGATGATCACCAACTTCTTTTGACCTGAATTGGATCATATGAAGACCAACGACATGTGGTTTCAACAGGACGGCGCTACGTGCTACACATCTCACGCCACATTGGAAATTCTGCACGAGCGATTGCAGGGCATGGTCATCTCACGTGGCGGAGATGTGAACTGGCCACCGAGATCGTGCGATTTGACACCGTTAGATCGATTTCCTTAAAATTTTTCAGCTGAACCGAACAATTTTAATGAAATCGATTTGAGGCCTGACCGGCAACAGTGGAGAGCTGCTGTTGTAGATGAACTGCGTTCTTTGGAAAAGAACGAAACGTTTGAGCTAGTGGAGAGGACACCTGATATGAAAATAATCAGCTGTAGATGGGTTTTTAAACTGAAGACCGACAAAAATGGTAAACCCCATACATACAGAGCACGACTGGTAGCAAGAGGATGTAATCAAGAGTATGGCATTGATTACGACCAAACGTACGCTCCCGTTGCAAGGTTGGCGGCTATACGGACTGTGATGTCAGTGGCTATACACAGAGGCTATTCTATTTGTCAAATGGATGTACGAACGGCCTTTCTCAATGGCGAATTGCAAGAGTGTGTATACATGCAAGTTCCTGAAGGCTTGAATGCTAAACAAGGTATGATTTGTAAATTAAAGAAATCATTATATGGACTGAAGCAGTCCCCTCTCTGCTGGTATCGCAAGTTCCACGATACAGCGGTAAAAATTGGTTTTGTTAGATCACAACATGATTACTGCGTATTCGTACGACAGCGTAACGGAGATGTTAGTTATTTAGTCTTATATGTGGATGACTTATTGTTGATTAGCGGAAACAAAGAGAAGTACAGTGAAGTAAAGAGTATGTTGACATGAGAGTTCGAGATGAAGAAATCAAAAGAACTTGAACAATTCCTTGGTATAGGAATTACATATAACGCTAAAGAGTCATGGTTAAGTATGAGTCAAAAGAAATCTATTAAAGATTTACTTACATATATGAATATGAAAGATTGCAATGGAGTGTATACTCCGATGGATCAATCAACAAAGTTAAAGAGAATTGATAGTGATAATATGAAAATTATTGTGCCATATAGAGAACTCATTGGGAAGGTCATGTATATGATGCTCTGTAGCAGACCAGATATATGTTTTGCCATATCTCAGCTGAGTCGTTACCAAGACTCTCCAGGTGTAGAACATTGGCAGTACGGAAAGAGGTTGGTTCGTTATCTTAAGGCTTCAATGGATTGTGAGCTGGTTTATACGAAGAATGCAGGAGAAAAACCTTTAGTGGGGTTCGTAGGCGCTGGTTATGCCTCGGATGAAACTGACAGGAAGTCTACAAGTGGATTTCTATTCAAAGTTTTTGGAAATATCGTCAGCTGGACATCGAAGAAGCAACAGGTTGTGGCTTGTTCAACTACCGAAGCAGAATACGTTGCGTTGGCGCTTGCAGTACAGGAAGGTGTTTGGTTGCGGGGGTTGTTGGCTGATTTGCTTATTGATGTTGACAGTGTACCCATATTTGAAGACAACCAGAGTTGCATCAAAATGGCATATAATATGGAGAACAAAAGGGTAAAGCATATTGATGTCAAGCATCATTTTATTCGGCAAAAGATCGAGGACGGTGATGTTACGTTGCAGTATGTAAATACAAAAGATCAAGAAGCAGATATTCTTACAAAGTCTCTGCCTAAACCACAGTTCGAGTACCTGGCAGAGAAACTGGGACTTATGCATCGAGAAGGGGTGTAGTAAATTGTGTTGACAATAGAACCGATGCATTTGTTTAGTTATATAAGTATAAGAGAAAATAGAGGTAAAAGAAAAAGAAGAAGATTTGAAGAATTAAACTCCGACAGATTTATTTGCTCAAAATTATTGCTATATGTTAACTTGCCTGGAGCTTTGCGCTCTCGACAGCTTTGCCTTTGATTAACTAAAGATGGATGCTGCCGGAGCGCCATTTGTGGTCCGTCATCAGAAACAGATTCTATATTGGAATCAGTCGATTCTTCGTTATCCTGCACCACCGTTTCCTCTAAGTCTTCCTCCGCAGATTCAAAATTGGAATCAGCTGACTCCTCGCTGTTCTTCACAAATCTTTCGACTATTTCATCCTCATCTTCATCACCAACAGCAGCTTCATATTTAATCAAAACCCCTTCTTGAACTGACTTCCCCCTCGCAGCAACAAATATCTTCTTTGACTCCTCGTTGTCTCCGCCCCTCGCCGGAAAACTTGACTCGTCGAATTTAACGTTCCTCGCAATTACTATTTTTCGCGAATCTGAATCCCACAGCCTATAACCGTTGATTCCGTACCCAACCATCATCATCGGCTTGGTTTTAGCATCAAATTTGGCCCTCTTTTCCTTGGGTACATGTGCAAATGCTTGACAGCCGAAAATCCGTAACTTTCTAACATCCGGTTTTACGCCAAACCATACCTCTGCAGGAGTTTTGCCAACAATACACCTCGATGGACTCCTATTCAGCAAATAATTTGCAGTTAGTACTGCTTCTCCCCACATTTCCTTCTTCACGCCAGAATCCATCATCATAGTCCTAGCTCTCTCCCACGCTTCGGTTAAAGCGCTCTGCAACACCGTTTTGCTTTGGACAATAACCCACTGTAGGTTCCAGTTGAATGCCTTTCTCCATATAAAATTTCTTTTGTTCATTCGATAAATATTCAGTGCCCTGGTCACATCTCAGGTAAACTATTCCGCACCCAAACTTTCCTGTCACATGACTTTCAAATTTTTTTAAAGCACTGAAACACCTCCGATTTTCGTCGTATCAAAAACACCTGAGCAAAATGACTATAGTCATCAATAAAGGTCACAAAGTACCTTTGACCTTCATATGTACTTGGCGTGATGGGACCGCACACATCGGTATGAATTCGTTCAAGAACTCTTGCAGTCCTCGGCCTTTGCCTTGAGAAGGGCATTTCTGTTTGCTTTTCTTTAGCACATGGATAACACGAAACCTTCTCCTCACCAGCTTCCAAACCTGTGACCATGTTTCCATACTTCATTTTCTCCAAATATGAGTCATTCACGTGACCCAGCCTGCGATGCCATATGTCATCAATCTTACACAGATTAAGTTGAGCTTTTGTGGGATATAACCTCAACTTATACAATCCATTCGACAATACACCCACAGCAACAGTAATTCTTGGTTTTAATCAAAGCTTTGTGTCCACGAACAAAATAAATTTCGAGACCTTTCTCTTGGGGTGCCTTTATCGAAAGAAGGTTAACTCTTAGCTCTTTTGCATACAACACATCCTTCACTTCGATTAATATTCTCCTTTCATCAACGACAGTGTATCCCTTCAGCACTCCCTTATGCGTTGCTTTCATTGCACCTCCCTTTTCAGCGGTACTAATTACCAAATACTTCTCCAGCTCCTGAACCTGAGTCAAAGCCTCCAAATCATTTGTTGCATGCCGTGTACTTCCTGAGTCTAACAACCAAACATTTTGTTCAGCATTCCCATTCGCCATCATAAATGCAACAGCACTGCTGTCTCTAGAGGGTGCGCCTTTCCTCCTAAAATTGGATTTAGGACCTCTTTGCGGACAGTTAAAACTTTTGTGGCCCTTTTTTTGCATTTAAAGCATTCCCCTGCAAAACGTGCTGAAAAAGCTGCGTCACCACCGATATCGACATCGGTAGTTTCTTTGTTCACCTGCTGACGCATTTCTTCATTCAACAAGCGGGATTTTGCATACTCTAAGGTTAAACTGTCATCCGGCATATTCTCAAGTGCCGTTATTAGCGGCTGAAAATCTTCTGGAAACGATTTAAATAGATAATAAATTTTTTCGGTGGAATCCAGTTTTGCCCCCGCTGCAGTTAACTCCCGTGTACACTCGTCAAATCTTGAAATGCTTCTTCATATCACTCCCGAGTTCATATTTCAGCCTATCCAAACGTGTACACAACATGTTCTGCTTTGCCATATTTGTACCTGAGAATGTGGTCACAGGGGCTCTCCACATATCTCTTGCTGTAGATTTACCTTTAATATACTCGAGATGATTATCATCTACTAAGCATATAATCAAATTTTTTGCCTTCGCGTTTCTTTCATCCCATTTTGTTGCAGCATCTCGGTTATTTTCCGTTACCTCCGGCTTTTCGTTCGAAAGAACGTCGAGAACATTCTGCGCTTCAAGAAAGTTCTCCACTCGGTACTTCCAAGAATCAAAATTGCGCCTGTCGAAAGGTTTTATTTTTGCAAAAACTAATTCCATCACATTTGACATACTATTGAGAGACCTGGGCCCATAACCTGTAGATCTGAATCAATTAAATAAAATGCGGTCTTCAAATAATATTAAATAATACGGCAGACTTTATTCTTCTACGGATGCTGAACTTAGACTAATCTTTCATTTTTCTTTAGTTACTTCATTTGCATCTTATCTCTTTCTGGCTCTAATTCTTCTTTATTCTTTTTATTTTACCTCTATTTTCTCTTATACTTATATAACTAAACAAATGCATCGGTTCTATTGTCAACACAATCTACTACACTTTTATCTTGTGGGGTTTTCAGAAGTCGCAGGTCTATGCGAATAAGCCACAAACAACAGCGGTCCTCAAAGCCAACATAACCCATGCCATCGGTCAAATTCAGCCTGATTTATGCGCTAGGGTCATGGAAAATTGGACATTTCGGATGAGCGCCACCCGGAGAAGCCGCGGCAGATATTTGAACAATCGATAGGCCTTTCAAGCGGTTTCGATGATATCTCGCACACACTTTGTTTTATTTCAATTTATAGATAGGAAGCGCTTAATGAAAGACCCTTTAGGTACTTACTTGACTTTTTTCAAGCTTGTAAATAGCAACTTGAAAATCTACTAGCAAATACTTATCTGTGTTAATTACGAAATTTTGCAGCTACATATAACCAAGAATGATTACAGTCGTGAGTCTTATTTTGAAGAAGGTCACCATATTTACCAAAATAGCTACATTTTTACGTATTGATTCCGAAAAATTGTATAAGAATCAAAGGGTTACCGAGTTCAATTTTAAAAAGCTTTACCGTTTTGAGAAGCAAGGTAAGTAAAGTGAATACTTTATTGGTAGTCAATTACTATATACTGGTCGCCGTGGCCGTGGTGGTTAGTGCGTTGCACTACTACGCAATGCTGCCCGGGTTCAACTCCTGGCCGGGTCTAACACCTAAAAGATTTTTTTCACAGTGCCCACCTCTTTCGAATGTCTGACAAGCATCAAAGAGTATCATTTGTCACGATTGAGCTTCTCAACTCGCCGTTCGGAGTCGCCAAAAAACTGTAGGTCCCTTCCATTCGTGCAAAAATATAGCACGCACACACAAATGGTTGCGAGAAGCAGGCCCAGGTTCACCTCGGCTGGAGTTATAGCGACAACTAAGTATGTAATTACTATATACTACATACGTACATACTACATACATGTATGGATATGATTAACATCGAACGAAAGAATTGTTTCATAAAATCATATATTCATTCAAACTGAACAAGAGGAGAAGCAGATGAGGATCTTTTTAAGATACGCTGGAGATCCTGGTT
Source organism: Brachyopa scutellaris (assembly GCA_949775065.1). Classification (NCBI taxonomy): domain Eukaryota; kingdom Metazoa; phylum Arthropoda; class Insecta; order Diptera; family Syrphidae; genus Brachyopa; species Brachyopa scutellaris. The sequence continues at coordinate 56,619,325 of OX459114.1, forward strand.
GCTTTTAACAGCTCTAGAATAATCACCTCCCAATATTTGAGCTTTCTGGGCCAATTTCCCGATTTCTTTAGGTCTGCCATCTTCTCAACATGTCTTAAAATTGTTGAGCCTCTTCCTAATTTGCTCTTTCGATAGATAGACACCACACACCAGTCATAGCCTTGTTTTCAATAATAACAATTTGCACAGCTTCGGACTTTTTCCTTCCCCTGATTGACAGTTGTTGTGACTTGCGGCATGCTCTTTCAAAATTCGCACAAAATGCATTCGACTAGTGGGAGAAGCTTCGCTTGTCATGACTGTTTCTTGGATGTACTCTTTACGAAATAAATAACTCAACGATGTTATTTATAAAGAAAAAATTAAAGCTTTCAAAACAATTTTATTGCAATACAATAGCAAAATAATACAATATAATAGTATATATTAGCAATATTCAATGAACTGGTAGATAATATTTACTTGAATAAATCCAGTATTTGCTACAAGTATATTTGCTAGCAAGTCAAAACTTATTTTTATGCATACCAAATCTAGTAAATACTTTAAATATTCCCTTACGGCCCAATGTTTAGAACAAACTTACTTACTTAGTTGGCGCTACAGCTCGAGGTGAACCGGGGCCTGCTTCTCGCAACCATTTGTGTGTGCGTGTTATATTTTTGCACGAGTGGAAGGGACCTACAGTTTTTTGCCGACTCCGAACGGCGAGTTAAGAAGCTCAATCGTGACAAATGATTCTCTTTGATTTTAGGTGTTTGCGGCGGGATTCGAACCCAAGACCGCTGGCTCAGTAGTCCGACGCACTAACCACTTGCGCTATGGTGCCCACGGTTTAGAACAAACGTATAAATATTTAATGCCAATATGTCCAACGAGTATTAAAAAAATGATGCGACTGTATCCAACAGTCCCGAGCTATGTACTCTGTTCCACAAAAATTGTCAGTACAGGGAAGATAGAACGTCTGCCTTTCATTCTGGTTTCAATAGCTTTCATAAATCTGTCCTTCTTTTAAGCTCTCACTGGGTTACCATAGTATGCACGAAAAATCACCGCAAATCGGAGAGCAATACCCATAGGGCTACCATCTGCTGATTTGAAAAAAACGCAATTTGTTGAACAGAAAAAAGATAATTGTGTACAAAGTGGACTACAGCTCGATTTTTATGAAATGTTGGTATGTTGTAAAGGGCATGTTTCGAGTATTTTGGTGTATCAATGTAATATATCAGAAACGATTAGCTTACGAGATATAGGCTAAAAACAAAAAAAAAAAAATGTCACTATTCGCTTCTACGCCCAAAACTCATCTCGCGCAAATAACCTTCATTATAAATCATAAAAATCGAAAAAGCGTTAAGATTCATTTTAACGGATTCACCAGAAAAACAAGAAAGTTGAAAAAACAAAAGCCATGTGGCAATACCCTCACATACTTAAATTAATTTCATTGGTTCTCAAAAGCACAAAATCCAAAAGCTCTTTGACCAAAACCACAGAAAAAGCATTAACGATTAGCATTAACTTAAAAATGGTAACACTGTTTGATGTTGATACTTTCTATACACAGTACACGTATCTAAGGTAGTATATTGCGCATCTGTCAAACATTTTCATAGCAAAAAATGGCCGACAACTGTGTGGCATTTTTATGGGATTTAATTCAAATTCATTGTTTTCCTAGTTTTTCTTATCATTTCTTAATAAAATAACATACGTTTTTCTTTATGAAATCGATTTATTCGTTTATCTTTTCATTTTTCTTGAGTTTTCTATAGTTATTTTTCGGATATTTCAGTCGGTCATATTTTCTGATCACAGTTCTTTTTATTATTGTTCACACAACATTCGTATACGGCACAACACATTTTTCAAAGTTTTGACAAAAAAGTTAATTAAATAGTATAGAAAACATTAAAAAAACGAAAATTAAATGCAAATATCCTCATAGTTGGCGGCCATTTTCTTGAATTTTTGACAGATGCGCGAACTTGGACGAAAATGAACACTCTAAGTATACTACCTTAGATACGTGTACTGTGCTTTCTATATACATACACAGAGATTCGCAGCCACAAATAATCATTCAGCCACCGACTGTGTGGATGGCCTGACATGCTATGGTGGGATGTATGCGAATTTTTGGTAAATTACAAAAGAAAAATCTGTGTAAGTCAGTGCTTTGGATTTTATTTCAGTGGCGATTTCTCTAATTGAGTGCCGTGAAGACGAGCTACACACTCGACCGCCGCGCCGTTTATAAACAATTTTCATCCAAGTTCTTACATAAATAATATCAGCTTGTAGGTACATACGTGGGCGGTCCGATAAGTACGACCGAAACCGAGCGGTTTGAGCCGCTGAGTATTATAATGTGTTCAGACAGCTGCGGTTTTAGGGCGGTTTACGAGCGGTTTGTGTGCGGTGATGTATGAAACGTTCACTTCACTTCAAATATGGAAATCGAAGAAGCAATATGTATGTGGTTGCTCTTAAAAAATAAAAGAAAAGGACAGTATTGGGTACACCCAATACTACGTGATCGTTTGTCACATGGGCTATTTGTAACATTATATCCCAAATTAAGTAATTTTGAGCCCAAATTCTTTAATTATTTGAAAATGTCGATATCTGCATTTGATATATTAGTTATCATATATGTATACCTACCTATAGCTAAACGCCTCCTGTTCCATCCATTAGTATTAAAACACTTACTTAGTTGGCGCTACAGCTCGAGGTGAACCTGGGCCTGCTTCTCGCAACCATTTGTGTGTGCGTGTTATATTTTTGCACGAATGGAAGGGACCTATAGTTCTTTGCCGACTCCGAACGGCGAGTTGAGAATCGTTCTTGAAAAATGATACTCTTTGATAATTGTCAGACATTCGAAAGAGGTGGGCACTGTGAAAAACTTTTAGGTGTTTGCGGCTGGATTCGAACCCAAGACCGCTGGCTCAGTAGTCCAACGCACTAACCACTTGCGCTACGGTGCCCACTATTAAAACACTATTCAAACATTATGTACAAACGAATCATAATATCATAAAAATTTGAAATTTCATTCAAACCGCACGGAAACCGCAAATAAACTGAACAGTCTCATATAACGCAATAGAACTTCAACTGCGCGGTTTCCGCTCGGTTTTAGGGCGGTTGATTTGCGAGAACCGCGCGGTTTGCCAAACCGCCCGGTTGTGTTTGAACGAATATAAGGACTTCAATGCAAATAGGAACCGCGCGGTTTGAAACCGCACGATTTCCGCCCTGTCTGAACGGGGCCTTAGCCTACAAAAGAAAAACAAACATTTTGGAAAAGTGGTAATTTATTTCTCGACCTAGTCTCCTTTTAGCTCGATACACTTGATCCAGCGATGCTCCAACTTCTTTAACCCATCCAAAAAATTGGTTTTATCGAGGTCTGCAAAGTAGGCCTCCGTGGCGACGATGACCTTACTTACTTAGTTGGCGCTACAGCTCGAGGTCAACCTGGGCCTGCTTCTCGCAACCATTTGTGTGTGCGTGTTATATTTTTGCACGAATGGAAGGGACCTACAGTTTTTTGCCGACTCCGAACGGCGAGTTGAGAAGCTCAATCGTGACAAATGATACTCTTTGATGCTTGTCAGACATTCGACGATGACCTGCTCATTCGAAAATTCGCGGACAAGCTGACTTCCACACGTGGACAAAACAAAACAACGAGATTTACGATAGTAAAGTATCTCTTGCGATACTGGCACCATCGGGCGGTGATGCTAAGTACTTATCAGACCGCCCTCGTATGTATTCTGTTTTGTGATCTCATCACGAATAAGAAAAATAGAAAAGAAGAAAAAAAAAACAACAACAAAACAAAAAAAACCGCCTCATATTATGTATCTTCTATGTATGTAATTAAATCGCTAGCGCAAGAGCTTGTGATTCCTCCTCAGAGTTTATTTCTGCACCGATTTCAATGATTCTAACACTGATCGAAAGCTTCATCAGTATAAATAATTTTGAAAAAAAGCATATGAATGAAGTTATTATGGAAAAACATTATTTCAACGTACATACATACACAAATGAGGTGTCTAAAGAAAATAATGTCTTGGAGCAATGACGAAATGCAGTCTGATTTTATAAATATAAACAACTTGTTTACACTTAATCTTAATATTGATCAGGATCTCTATCACGAAAAGTAGCTCTTATTTTTTGGAACAAGGTGCCACTAGGACACTAGAGGCCAAAAGGTAGCCATTTTATTCGTAAATAGGTTGTAGGTTTTTTAAATGCGAGATTGTTAATAATATTTATAAACAAATCACTGCTCTAGAAAATCCTCGTTCTTTCGACACCTCATTTGTTAAGATTGGTTGAGTGGAAGATCCGCAAATGGTGATAATCAGGGATAGGATTTTGCATTTTTGTATCGACTTTACACAAACATGTTTCATGTCCTCCTGATTCCAAATATATGTATTTTATTTTGCATTTTTTTGCCTTTTTATACCATTATTGCCTTTCTTTGCCTTTTTGCCGTTGTTGCCTTTTTATGCCTTTTTTTGCATATTTTGCATTTTTCTCAAAGTTTGTTCGCTAAAAAAATAATGCTCGTTTGTATACATGTTCATCTGTGCAAACATTATGCTTCTTCCTCACAATACGTAATACGCATACTTACATTCCTAGATGCATTACAATTTAAAACGTCTAGTCTGTGGGGAGAGTCAACATGGAAATATCCTACACTAACGAATACCCTGCGTGCGTTGCTACGCTTTATAAAATATACTTATTAACAGCATTGCCGCCACCAAAAGTGTCCCTGCCCTGCGATTACTGATCTATATATGGATGTGTGTATGTTTGTACATATCTACCCGCTTTGGTTTGAAAAAGTTTATTGCTTGCGTGTATTCATAAATATGCAAGTACACGTATTCCGACAAATCTATGTTGGGCGGTAGGACGAATATAAGTCAAAATTTGGTCAAAATGAGATAAATATGTACATAATTCGAAGGCAAATTTTGTATATCATGTTTGGTAAAAGCTGTATCGGTCTATTACACACACAAATAGTAAAAAAGGCAGTGAAAAGTAGCCTTGCTGTATGTGACATAGTATTTAGTTTTGTCGCTCTACTGAAAAATTAAAATTTTTGACTTATACTCGTTCTACCGCCCACCATAGAAATTGAAAAATATTTTCCAGAAAGTACCGTCAAAACATTGATGTAAATAATGTTGAAAGCTTTAAATAGAAAGGTCATTTAGCTCCTTCAAGGCGCTTCTAAGAGACAACCGGAGAAGATTATTACCAGAAAATTTCAAAAAGCTCTTGGTAGTTCAATTCTACTATAATTATATGTGCATTTACGTTCCTTTTTCTTGTTTTTTAATAAATGCCTTTTTTTGCTTTTTTTAGTCTTTTGTTTTGCCTTTTTTTTACTTTTTTAGGTCAACAAAATCCTATCCCTGGTGATAATGATTGCAGAACATTGAAATGCAAAGCATTATGATCATGTTAGAGCGCGCACATATGTATACTCACACACACACTATTGCAACGATACCCACTGATGCCCGACTGAAAGAAAATTGTGGGCGATGCTTTGAATAATTGGTTTGGACATTGCTCAGCTTCAGGACAACGCAGGAGGATGTTTTATACAATATCAAATGAATCAATGAAAAATTTACTAATTTCACCTATTTTTTTTTGTTTTTCAATCCGATAAGCCATTATTGAGTTGGGGCTGTTTAACTATAATTCTCCCTCCCAATATACAGTATTTTCACTATGTTATGAAAACCATGCCATTTTCCGGGTTAAAAAGTGAATATATAAAAGTTGACCAGGAACATAAGCAATCACTATGTCAATATTTCATCGCGCTGCTATGAAATTTGAGTTATAAATTTCGTAACCGTTCGGAATTCCGTCCCCGAAATCGCGGAATTTCTCCCCGAAATCACGGAATTACTCTACTAGAAATTTTGCTAACGCGCGCTTAGATGTTTACACATCAAAAAAGCGTGCATTTTCTGCTGCTGCACGCTTTCGCAATAAAATATGGATACATTTAAATTTTAAGTGATTTAGTCTATGCTTTACATTTTTTTGAAATCCCGGGATAAACATTTATAAATCCCGAAAACCCGGGATCAGCGTTGTGCTGAAGTACTCAATTTGGTAATTCGGCTCAAGTAATTTTGATTTGGCTCAATGCTCCGAGCCACAGAGAAATGGCTCACATTTGGCTCATTTGGCTCAAAACATTCTTCTCTTAAAAAAACTATTAAAAAGCAATAAGAACGAAATCAGGAAATAAGAATTCACTCTACGTATAAATATAACATTGAGACAAATAATCACAACCGCTTGAAATATGAAGCACTAACCCTTATGAGTTTTAAAGAGCCTTTAAAAGGATCAACAAAAACATATGGGCATTTTGAACAACCTAAAGATGAAATAATGAAATGTTAGCCGCATTGCTTCTTTCCTTGGTTATTTGGTTTCGTGTTTATTTATGTATACGTATATGCTATGTATGTTATGCTTTACTATGGTTGGTTAGCTCATCTGAATCGAATGTTTGAATTTTCGGGAACCGTACTAAGTTGATATCGCATTTCGCCAAATTTGTGACGTCAAAAGCGAATTAATTTTTGCGATTTCCAAGTCGTAATACCAAATGATCGCAGTCGTCCTTAAGCACTTTAAAAAATTAAATCGTGAAATGCTGTTGCTGTGTTCGTGTTTATAATGAAACATGAACCAATTATATTTTTGGCCCACAAAAATAATTTTCAGTAATTTTACTAATTTGGCTCAACCTGGTGTGAAATGGCTCGGAAAATAGCTCAACTCCAACATTTATCCGGAACAACGCTGCCCGGGATTGAGAAAAGTTTCAGGGACTGCAATCCCTAGTCCTGGCAGCATTTCTTTTTTGCATGAATGCTTTTTTTCCAAATCACTTGGTTTCCTCTTTTGCTTACCAACTGGCTTGCATCGTTGCACAACTCTCAACTTAACTCAACTTATAGTGCAAAATTTTCTATAGAGCAATTATGAACTTTTGGATGTCATATCGAGCAAGTATGGTAGAATAGTTTTAGGTACCATTTTTTGGTACGCTTTTTTATCTTATATTTTTTTATTTAAGTTCTATCTCATACTCTTTCAAATGCTAACTTCTCCCTTAAGGTAATACAGTACTACCTCGCTAATTCGAACACCTATGTTTTACATAAGGTATCTTGTAATTCGAACACTTTCCAAAATTGGTACTCTGTAATTCGAATATTTTCCGTCATTTCTGTGCTGAGTGATCGTACAGTTACAGAGTAAAACTATTTTCCTAAAAATATTAGAGAAACACCTTTTTACGACCAAGACGTGCTGTGAGTTGGAAACATTGAAGGTTTTCGTGCAGTTAGCATTTTTCTGTCAACTGGCTTTATCAATGGTTTGTTATTTTAATAAATTACGTTTTTAAGTAACATTTCAGTAATTTTTGTCAGACAACTATAAACCGTCCTCAAAAGCACCACAAGTTTTTGTATTTTACTAGTTAAAACCCTTTAATACTGCTATTCGAAATATTGGCTACGAAACAAGTATCCAGTAATTCGGACACCTCCGTGGTTCGAATTGGGGTAGATCTCTAATAGTTCGAATTACCGAGGTAGTACTGTACTAACCAATAGCTTGTTAAATTTCTTATTAAAAGTACGACTATTTTCCTATAATAATAAATTATAGTATACATTTGTAAATACTTTTGTAGGTCATAAAATTCCGAGCACATTTATCGCTGCATAAATGAAATCACTACAAAGGCCACAGACCACTTTACTAACATAGATGCCGTGGTTACCCAATCGTAAGTAGGTACTTACTGGCATACCTCAGAGGCGGTGAATCGCCCCCTACGACGACCGACGTCGACAACAACTATCACACAAGACTGCGTACATCAAGTCACTTTCTATTTTTTTTTTTATAATTTTTTTTTGCTCATACATATACTAGCTATAACCAGATACGCGAGAATAATTTGTAACTGTAACTGTAAGAAAAAAAAAATGTATTTATTGTTCACAGATTTAATTGGTCTGACCGCATGATTTTGGCCCGATCTGACCATATCGCTCGAATCAACTATGTATTTACGAGTATCTAGGTAAAAAATATCGTAATCGTCCTTTGTTAAAAGGAAAGTACACACGTGATCAGAAATTTCATTGTCTACTTGAATTTTGTTGTTGTGTTTCCATAAAGAGGACAAAAGCGCTTAAAATTCATTTAGCATAGCGAATGGATTTGAATTGGTTTGTCAATTTTTTGCCAATATACTGTTAACTTGTGAGAGAAATAATCCCAAATTTTGGAATGTTTTCAAGAGCAATTGAATAGACAACAGTTGCATCCGAAGCTTATTCGTGAGAACAGACTTTCGCTTTTTTGGAACCGAAATAAAAATCGTAATCTCTACATTTGAATGAGAAATTAAAAAAATATATAGATACTTACGTATGTATGTATATTGATAATAGTTGACTTCTGGGGCAGAGTATCAACAACTTTTGTCCGTAATCGATTGGTGCCATACAACCGCTAGGTTTTAATTAAGTCTTTTGAAAGGCTTTGGTGTAATTTGAAACAATGCATAATATTGATTTCTAATGCTTTGATTTACAACTAACGGAAGAAGGAAGCTAATTGAATAAATTGACTTTTATATGATAAAGACATATAATTTGGTTATAGATGAATTTGCGTAATTTCAAGTGATTTAACGAAATACATTATCACTTTTACTTTGTCATGTGATGTACAAGCAATCACCTTTAAGTTATTACCACAATTTGATAATCATTTTGAATGGCTAGATATTGCAAGCATAATGTGGACTTACTGCAACAAAAAAATGTTAAAATGCAGGTTTTTTTGTTGGTTAACATTTCATGTTACATAAAAATTTTATGTTATACCGTCAAAGATATAAACAGGAGTGTATGTACTGTACATACACACAACGTTATCTAAATTTAACTATTACTTATAAGTCAAATACGCTGCCACTCCAATAAAGGGGCAAGTATCTAGTGGCGACAAAATAAATAGTACAGTTTTAGAAAATCCATTCAAGATACTTTAGATCAGTAGTGCCCGTAGCTCGCGGGCGACTGGTAGCCCGCGGCCTTTTATTTAGCATCCGCGAACTCTAATCTAAGATCTAAATTACGCTGTATGTATGTATCTTGCGTATTACAATCCAGCTCAACACGTAGAGCTATTCGCCAACTACAATCATAATTCGAAAGGCGTTTTAACAATATGTTCTGTATGGAACTTGTGTCAAAATCCACTCATCAATATCGACAGCAATAACATACAGACAGCTGGCTTCATTGATAGAAACTCATTGCTTCATAAATAAAGCGGAAACTTCGCGGTGATATCATCCTTAAAAGCACAGAAAATAAAAGCGACGAGGTTTTCAGGCTCATGGACCCTGTTAAATACAAAAACGTACGTAACTGTGCACTCATCGTTAAAGCATTTTTTGGGTCAATATATCTACATATATGAACGAGCTTTTTCTCAACTAAATGTGAATAAATCCAAGTTGAAAAGTATGTTAAAAACGAGTACCTCAAAAATTGTATGATTTCGAGTTGCACAAAAGGTTACCAACCACACTTTAAGAAGCTATCTGAAAATGTGAACAGCCAAGTATCACATTAAGTTTGTGCTGTTTGCTTTTGTAGTATGCCATAATAAATAAAAAGGGGTGTAATGAAATAATGGGTCGTATTAATAAAACCTGAATTTACTTAAATATGTAGCAATTCTTAACATTTTAAGCATTTGCTCGAATTCGTATGCGAGAGAACTTACTTGAGCATTTGATTTGTTCGAGAATGGTATTTGCTTTGATTCGTATGAATACAAGGCTTAAATCTAAACATTTTCTAGGAGAATTCCAAGTCCACTTTTTAGCTCACTCAGAGCGTTTGGAATGATAAATCGATTGACTTGCCGTGCTATTTTGTTCAAAAAATATAAATGGCAGCAGAATGTATAAAATTCCCTTGAGATGCTGAAGAGATGGAATACGATAAAAAAAAAACTGGGGCAAAGGTAAAAGGTTACCGTCGAGATATTCCAATTTTGCTTCATGCAAACTCCAGTGGACTCTCCCTAAGTCGAACTCTCTCTAAGTCGAATTTCTATCTAACTTGGATTTTTCGCCATATTTTATCATTCCCTTCAATTTTCCATACAAAAACCATTCTCTAAGTCAAACTCCCTCTAAGTCGAAACTCTCTCTAACTCAACCCCTTAAGTCGAGTTTTATTTACCACAAAACAAAATAAGAATACATTACCCCTTCGGAATTCGTATTTGAGTACATAACTACTAACCATCAAGTACCTACACACTTCCATACCGTAAATATGTGTAGCATCGCGTGTGCCATCATCGTCAGCTCGTCATGATTCTTCCTTTTCATATTCTTGGTACCTCCATAAAAAGATACAGTTTTTAAAAAGTTGGAACGCAAAAACAAAAAAAAAGACATTGTTGTCATTTTCTTTGTGTTGTTGGTTGCATTCAAAACAGGTTTTTCAATGTATCTATCTGCGAATGTATATAAATAGAACTTGTTTTAGTAAGATTTCAGCTGGAATTTCAAAATCAGTTGATTCTAGGCAGTTCCACAGAGTTGATGCAGTCTTTATGTGCATGTTTGTAGTTAGATCAATTAAAAAAAATGTAAGTTACATAAGCTATATTTTTTCGTTAACTTTTTTGTAAGTACATTGACCATGACAAACGTTTTAAAACAAAAATAAATGTTTCTCTCTATTACTCGATTTTTTTCAAAACTCTCTCTAACTCGAACAAATCTTGGTTTCCCGTGAAAATTCGGCTTAGGGAGAGTCGACTGTATAGTCCTCGTCAATTTGGTTCAATCCTTCGATAAAATTTTCTGATTCCATTTCGTTTGTATTTTTTTCATAGGAGAAAAGTGATTTTTATTTATTTATTTATTTATAGTCTATAAGTACAATTATTGGTATAATTTACTTTCTTAGAGCTAATGTTCCTAGTATAATATAGATATACACATATGTACATAAGTATAAATGCCTTTAATCATACACAATTCCGTTCATGATAATATTTTTAAATATTTCTTTAGGACAATTTAGATCAATTATATCGGCATATTTATTAAAGTAATAACAGGCTTTAGTTTGTTGAGTGAAAAGGTATTGAAAAGAAGTAAAAAGCCCTCGGTCTTAAGGATCGAGCTGGTGAATAAAGCTTAAACAAAGATGATAAGGGAGCACAATTAATTTGTCCAATTTGTTGACATGCCATACCATATTTTGTCAAAATTAAAGTTTCAATACAACACACATAATTTTTGAAATACTATTAAATAATCATTTTTAAAATGTTCCTAAACTAAATATCTTGTTGACTTTTGATTCAAGCTATTTCTGTAGGAAACAATTTTTGGTGTCTCCTGAATAATTTGCAAAATGTCAATTGTGCGATATGATGTCAAATGTCAATTCGAATTTTCGAACTTGCTCAAGTTAACTTAAGTTCGGGCAAATACTCGAAGTAATAGCTTTTTTTAATAATACGACCCAATGTACTTATGTAGTTTCATTTATCCCACTTAAGTTTTTTTTTTAACTCTGCGGTGCCCTCGTAACATGTTAGGATTTTCAAAAAAGCACTTGGAGCAATACCAATTCGACACCACTGCTTTAGATCATAAATATAGCTTGTTTTGCATAGGCAATCGGATTATGGGATTATTTTCAGGACTGCATAGAGTAAGGGAGGTAAAGTGAAACCTGTCTAGTTGGCCACCCTTGTAAGTTGGCCACCTGGCTAAATATTCCTCAAAATATCTTTATATGTTGTGCACCTACCTATCTTGGAACTTGGCCACAAATTTTGATACTTTTCTGATCTCTGATATGAAATAACCTGCGAAAGTTAGCCATGGCCCATGGGTAATACCAATACTATACGTGATGTATTTTGTTACATATTTTCGGTTAACCACTGAAGAAAACGTCTAGATATACCGGTAAAATAACGATATGTTCGCTCTAGTGCATTTTTTTAGTGGAAGACCACCGAACACAAGAATACAAAAAAACAAAAAAAAAAATACACACCATTATAAGTAGGCCACCAAAAATATGTAAGTTGGCCTAAAATTCTTGCACCGCGGGTGGGCAACATACCATGGTTTCACTGTATATATGGACCACCAATGTTATTTTTGTCAATAGCACACAGGTAAAGTAAGATTTAACATTGCCAACTCAAGGGACTTCTCAGCAAGCTATCAGATGAAGACTAATGCAGATTTTGCAATGAGTCCAGTGAAACTCCAGAACACAAAATGGTGGAATGTGGGGCATTAACCCAGAAAAGATTCAAATGGTTGGGTCAATACCAAAAAAACAGCAACACCACTCATAGCACCCAATCTCTTACATACGATTTCTCGGGGAAAGGTCTGGGTGAGGTGCTGTGACCTATGGAATTCTCACCTGGGCTCGGTGTGAGCGAAGCTCTCTCTAACCGATTCCAATAGAAATGATGAAGAGAGAGATGTTTCTTCGTCTAGGACTTGTAGCGGCCACAATAGATCTAAGGGTCGCGGTGCATCTCACCCATCAATAATAGGCGTGTTTTTTTTATATATGATTATATAGGATTGAAAAAATCTTTCAATATATAACACATACAATAAAACCTTAGACTGGATAATTATCCCGGAATGGAAAACATGTTGCTGAAACAAGTTCATTCTATATAGGATAGAAAAAAAAGGCTAATAATAATAACATTGCCATTTGTTTTAAAAAAAAAAAAACTAAACAAAATAATGAATAACTAGTGGACTTTCCAGCAGGACAACGCCATACAAGAAGGAACATAGTTTGAAACCAAGGAAATCTCAATTGAAACCATAAATTCATCTTGGATAGAGATTTCACTGCGATATTTGGGTTTCCTTTATGACTCACTGCACCGTAGGCTTCGGTAAGTAATCGAACATTCTGTTGGCAGTACTCAGACTCACTACTCAATATAATTAAAAGATAATCTTCTTTTTTAGGTGGCGCTTAAGCTCGTGGTGAACCAGGGCCTGCTTTTCGTAACCATTTGTGTGTGCGTGTTATAAATATTTTCGGACCGAACGGCGAATTGAGAAGCTCGTCGTGACAAATGATACTCTTTGATTGATTGTCAGACATTCCGTGACAATATGAAAAAATGTTTAAGTGTTTTGCTGGGATTGAGCCCAACAGAATTGCGTAGTAGTCCAACGCACTAACCACTACTATAAGATATTATATCTTAATGTGTGAGCAGTCAGTTAATAAAATAAATAAAATAAATACACAGTGTGAAAAAAAATATGTAAATATGTAACTAAATTTGTCCGCAATATCGAGCGCCTTATTTTGTTACTCACAGAAGAAAAAAACTATATTTGTAAAAGAAAGTTCGCATATTATTTTTTATTACTCCAATTCTGCAAAAGAAACCTTCACCCACACCAATATACAAACAGTTAAAATAAATTAATTTCCGGTGGTTACATTACAATTAAAACTTAGGTTTCATTGCCCCTTGTTCGTAATGTGGATCGATTGTACCTATTTCCTATGCTCCCAAAAATATGATTTTGTAACGAACTGTTACCATAACCGACGACATCATGGAGCTGCATAGATAAGTATCTTGGCGGACTGGTGATACACAAACCTCGTAGACCTTTCTTTTTTTTATGTTTTTTTTTTGTTAGTTTTGTTGATGTTTGTTTTACTTATGTTTTTTAATGAAATACGAAAAATATCTGCAGACAATGGTATCTTGCGATATGCTTGAGCACATCTTGAGTGTTTATTAGCCACAGCTTTCGAGAGCTGTTAATAAATTGTGTTAAGTATGCGTCAAACAGTTGGCGTGCAATGTGTTACGCATTGTAACGTTTATTGTTTTTGAATAACTAATTTTCATTTTTGATCGCTATGCCGCTGAGAAAAATAATAATAATTGAATTCGTTTTACATTTGACATATCATTTCAGAAAATACAGATCAACATTGGACCGAAAATAGAGCAGGAGGACAAAATGATCTCGTTTGGTTTTGTACTTTATATTTACATACTGTGGGCATCAAAAGTGAGTAAACACCCATATGATTTTTCGAGTTACATGTAATTTAAACAAAAAAAATTAACAAAAATTCGATTCCAACGATGCAAAATAAAAGCTTTATTCAATAATAATAAAACAGCGGACAAAATAAATCAATTAAAATAAAACTAATACATTTTCTCTAATACGAACTAGCCATACTCCGTTTTTTACGCGTCAAAAGTAAGTCAACATCATCAATTTCTTTAAGGCATTCATAAATTTAATATCTTAAAAACAAGACTTAATATTCTGTTTGACAGCGTTCAGACTTTATAACTTCTTTAAGTCTTCGTGGCATTGATATACCAAATTTATTTGTAAAATCGGAGATTAATTGGGACCATTTTTCAATTAAAGCCTGTTTTAGGTCCTTTTTCCCCTACCTGATGACTATCTACCTCGTCGTGGTGTAGGGGCCTAAAAGGTCAAAGACTCTCGGGTCACCAACCCTAGAGGAGATCTCAACCAAAGGATAGTCGACCCCGTCACACCATTCCCATCCTCCATCCATTCGCTCCCAACCCCGGGCCGGATTAAGGTGTCATACGACCCGTGCCGAGAATCGACCAGGCTGAGGGCCCTTCTAAATAGCTCAGTCTTGTACGGAGTATCCGGAAACCTGGCGATATCCGGATTAGCCAGCCTTACCTGCATACTGCGGATCTCTGTGCAGGTGGACCTTCTTTCTCCGCTACTCGTGGGAACAAAAAATGAACTCTAACAAGAACAACAACAATAACAATAACAATAATTCCAAGACCGGGTCCTCTTCTATCCCGGCCAGCAGCAAGACCTCAGGGTCTTCTGCTGAGGTTGCTCGATGTCAAGCAGCAGCAAAGAATCTGCTACCCAAGCTGGATTCTAGCATTGCTGGCAAAGGCGCGCATCCGCTTTTAAACACCCATTTGGATCCGCTGGGAAGACCTAAAGCTTCTGGCCCGTCTCCCAACGCATCCTCCAACAACCCACGTTCATCCGCTTCGGACGCTTCGGGGACGGTACGCCGGAAACGGTATATCGCCCCCTCCAAGCAGGCTTATAGGGACCGTAAGACTGCTGCCAATGTGCTGGAAAGAATTGGCAAAATTCCAGAAGAGGCCAGATCAGCACAACAAAGGGCCTCTCTTGATTGGGCGATGAAAGTCACCAAAAGGTCACCCGCTGCGTCTTCAGACTCTACGTCAAAAAGACAAAGGTCGCTGGACGAGTCCCATCCGGACTCAAAAAGAGCTAAGGTGAACAACACCACACCTAAGACGTCCAGCATCACATCAAGGCCTTTCAGCGAGGTTCTTAAAGATCACTTGGTGGTTGCAGTCATTGACCGCAGCGATCCAGACGGTAGGATTTCCCCTGATAGGTGGCTGCTGGTCAACAGCCGGCTGCACAGTGGATTCCTCAGGATCATCAAGGACCACCCAGGTCCTCCCCCCCTATGTCGCGACACTGGATGGCATCAAGGCCATGCGAAGTTTGTCGCCTGCGCCGATGATAGATCGGCGCAGCTTTATAAGCTGGCAGTAAGCCAATTGGGCGAGATTTGGCCAGGCGCCAGGTTGGAGGTCATAGCAAAGGATGATATCCCGAGCAGACCAAGAACCCGGGCCTGGATCCCGACCGAACCCCCACTTGCCGCCGATGTGCTTAGCGTCATCAAGCTCTGCAACCCGCAACTTCCGACGCACAATTGGAAGATTGGCAGGTTAGACGAAGCCAGGGGTCTCTTTAGGAGTGCCTGCATTGTCATCAATTAGGAATCCCTGGCTCCTCTCGCAAAAACTAACGGCGTTATAAGCTACGGGTTTGACTCCATCACCCTGAGAGTATACAAAAAAGACGAGGCACTAGCAGAGTCAAACCCTTCACCCAGTGACCTCACAACCACTTCGGAGCTACTGTCATGCTCACAGATGTCATCCAGTGCAATGACAAATGACTCAAAGACGGTACCCTCACCACTACCACCACCACCATCTCAATCCCACCCCCCATCCCTGGAAGAACCGCTCTCGGATATGGAGATTGAGCCAATCATATGCCTGAGTGAGGACGAGCTTCTAGCTTCGGACTCTGACCCAGAGGCTAACTCCACAGTAGTGGAGGTAAATCCGCCTGATTGTAGCTCCAATGCTGCGATTAGTTCAGATTAACCTCCACCACTCCAAAGCGGCATCCGCTTCACTTCTTCTCCGACTTCAACAACTAGGAGAAGACGTCGTCCTGATCCAAGAACCTTGGGTTAATGGTAACTCGATACTTGGACTCAGGACTCCTAATTATGCTCTTTACCACAAGAGGAATGAAGGTAAGCCAAGAGCCTGCATTCTCGCAAAGAGTAATCTTAATATATTCCTACTCTCTAATTACAGCGATCGAGATACAGTAGTGGTAAAACTGGAGACTGGCAAGGACAAAATCTGGCTGGTCTCGGCCTATCTCGCTCATGATGCTATAGGCCCTCTCCCTCCGAACAACCTGAGGGAGGCAATCGCTGATGCAGAGAGGCGCAAGGATGGACTAATCCTGGGTTGTGACGCAAATGCGCATCACTCTATTTGGGGCAGCTCCGACACCAACAACAGAGGTGAGCTACTTTTTGATCATTTTCTTAATACAAGCCTCACCTACTGCAACATAGGCTGCACACCAACTTTTATAACCTGTAATAGACAGGAAGTTCTAGATATTACACTTGTATCTCATAATATCTCCCAATTGATCTACAACTGGAAAGTATCGGCTGAACATTCGTTCTCAGATCATCGATACATCTAATTTTCGTTAAACGACCATCCCCCAGCCAAACCAGACTTTCGGAACTTCCGGAAAACCGACTGGGCTAAATACAGGGAAACACTACAGGGGTTAATCCCTTCTTCAATACCCCCGGTCCCGAGCAGCACACAAGAGCTTGACTGCTTGGTAGGAAAACTCACTTCCGCCTGCAATAAAGCATTAGATTTGGCATGCCCTACAATAAGACCAAAGGGCAAACCGAAACCTCCATGGTGGAACTCCGATATTAGCAGCACAAGAAAATACTGCAGACTGCTATTCAATAGGGCCAAACTCACAAAAAGTGCCCTAGACTGGACCTCTTATAAGGAGGCCCTCGCAGTATTCAAAAGTACTCTTAGGAAAGCCAAAGGGAAATCCTGGAGACTTTTCTGCGACAACATTGAGAACTTCTCGGAAGCTTCAAGTCTACGAAAAATACTCTCCACCAATCCAAGTACTCCTGGCTATCTGATGAAACCAGATGGCTCTTGGACCTCTTCAAGCGAAGAAACAATAGACCTACTACTGGATACACACTTTCCTGGTAGCTTCTCTTCTCCACTTAGTAGTTCGTCTAACAGTACACAACCTACTCAACTTACACTAACTAACACAAATTGCCTGGTCACAAAGGACAAACTGCTTTGGGCACTACGCAGCTTCCAACCATACAAATCTGCGGGACCTGACGGCATAATACCTGCTGAATTCCAGTCGGCAACTGACATTATTCTGCCTTGGCTGAAAACTATACTTACGTTTTGTATAAACAATATTTACATCCCCAAATTATGGTTGGAAGTTAAAGTAGTCTTCATTCCCAAAGCGGGAAAGAGCTCTCACGCCAGTCTAAAAGATTTTAGACCTATTAGCCTATCATCATTCTTCTTAAAAACCTTAGAAAGACTGATCGATACCCACCTTCGGAGCAGCATCGAATCAAGACTGCTATCAGAATCCCAACATGCTTACTGTAAGGGTAAATCAGTGGAAACTGCACTGCACTCCCTGGTACGCACCATTGAGAAGACGATTTACTGCAAAGAATACACAATGGTTGTCTTCCTAGACATAGAAGGTGCCTTCAATAATATTAAATCGGAGGCTATAGTAGATGCCCTTTCAAAACTCAAGGTCGAGCACTCGCTTCGCAAATTGATTAATTTACTACTTACTAGTCGAATTATCAACACCAAGCTGGGCGAGTCCTCTTCCAGGAGATTTGTCAGCAGAGGTACCCCCCAGGGTGGTGTCCTATCCCCCCTTCTTTGGAACCTTGTAGTAAACGAACTTCTGCTACTCCTGGAAGGCGTGGGATGCAAAGTAATCGCATATGCTGATGACGTCGCTATAGCTATTTCTGGCAAGCATCTTCACACGATCAATGAACTCATGCAAAATGCACTTAATAAGCTCTCGAAATGGACCGACAAATGTGGACTGCGGGTTAACCCTCAGAAAACGGAGTTGGTTCTTTTACTAGGAAATACAAAATCCCTCAGATAGACCCCCCTTCTTTAAATGGTACCAAGTTAGTTTTCACCGACAAAGCAAAGTACCTAGGTCTCATCTTGGATAGTAAACTTAGCTGGAAACTCAATATCCAAGAAAGAGTAAAGAAAGCTACCATAGCACTCTACTCCTGCAAGAAAGCCATCGGCAGCAAATGGGGTCTTCAACCCCGCATCGCCCACTGGCTCTATGTATCTATCATCAGACCGATTCTGATGTATGGCATAGTGGTCTGGTGGACCGCCCTAGATAAAGCTATACATCGCGACAGCTTGGGGAAATTACAAAGATTAGCGTGTCTGTGCATTAGTGGAGCATTAAGATCAACACCCTCCGCAGCATTAGACATCCTACTATATCTCCCACCCCTAGACTTAATTGGTAAGCAAATGGTAACCAGTTCTGCCATAAGACTCAAAACAATCTCACAGTGGTCAAGTAACTACACTGGCCACTCCATAATACTAGACAATCTTACCCTTCCCGAAAACATAGACTACACTGTACCCAAGCCCAATTTTGACAAAAACTTTAAGGTCACTATTCCAGATAGGTCTTTCTGGGATGACCTAGGTGCTGTAACAGACAAGTCGATACACTTCTATACTGATGGCTCTAAAACCAATGATGGTGTAGGAGGAGGTGTTTTCTCAGACAGATTGGAACTAAATCTCTCCTTTCGCCTCCCTGATCACTGTAGCGTGTTTCAAGCGGAGATCATGGCGATTTCGGAAGCACTGTCCTGGATCAAGAGGAATGTAATATCCACTAACGATATTAGCATTTTTTCGGATAGTCAGGCGGCATTGAAATCTCTAGAATCAGTCTCATCCACTTCTAAGTCCACCTCCAACTGCCGTTCATCTCTCATAGAGATGGCTAAGCAGTTTAACATTCACCTTTGCTGGGTGCCGGGGCACAGAGACATTCCAGGGAATTGCAAAGCTGACGAGCTCGCTAAAATAGGAACAACAATACCTATTCTACCCGATAAGAAATATATAGGTATGCCACTCGCTACTTACAAGCTAGCACTCAAACTTGACACAGTCAATCAAACCAACGCTAGATGGGAAGGTGGAACCACCTGCCTTGCTACAAAGCAAATCTGGCCTAGATTAGATCTTAACCGCTCTAGATACCTTCTGTCACTAAAAAGACTACATATTAGTACGATTATCGGTGTCATCACAGGACACTGCCTTATAGGCAAACACGCTACTAGACTTGGCGTCATTTCGAATGACTTCTGCAGAAGCTGTAGAGATGAAGAGGAGGAGGAAAGTCCAACACATCTCCTCTGCTCGTGTCCAGCTCTTTCTCGTAGTAGGAAACTTCACCTAGGAGAATACTTCTTCGATGATCTAAGTGATCTAACACAAAAAGACGTAGGAAGCCTTCTTCGCTTTGTACAAAGCTCCAAATGGTTCTCTTGAGTAGCGGGGTAATTATCCCCAAGATCCTTGGTATCACAATGGGCCTCTATAGGCCTAAGTGTGCTGGTACTTGTTACTGGCAGCCACTGCTACCTAACCTAACCTAACCTAGGTCCTTTGTGCTTTTAATAGTCCTTTTACGAATGTTCCGGTTCAAATGATCACATAAATGTTCTATTGGGCTTAGGTCCGGTGATTGCAGAGGGCGATCGAGCTATTTTGGAGTCTCATAAAGCAACCATTCGTTAATGAGCTGCGAGGTAAGCTTAGGAACACTGTCTTGCTAAAATATCCAATTCTTGGTCGTGCCTAACTTGACCCCGCTCGGTTGCATGTTATCCTTTAGAATGTTAAGATAGTCTTGCTCATTCATTGTACTTTCAATGAAGGCGAAATTCCCGACCCCAGGTGCTGCCATATAACCCAAACCACCCCTATGTTTTACTTTACTTCTAACATTTTGTTTGGTAAATTCTTTACTCTATTCTCTCCAATTTTTACAAGCTTTATATTAACTTCACTTTCCGTGAGGGCGGGATCTGGGAATCGATCTTACACCCACTTCCAAATATGCGATCATCCTGAAATTTGGCACACTTATATAGTTCCGGAGACTATACAATATGTGCTATTTGATGACGTTGTAAATCCAATATTGCGGACGCTTTTTTAACTTCAATTTCTGCAAGGGCGGAATCTGGGATTCGATTTTACACCCACTTCCAGATATGCGATTATGCTGAAATATTGCGTATCCGGTGACAACTCAATATAGCACATTTCATGATCTTGTAAATCTAATATGGCGGATGCCCCAAGATGGTGGATTACCGTTACCTTCCCGACCTCCTAAATATGCGTATTAAATGAAAGGGCTTGGCAAGTAGAATACAATACGCTATAACGTCATTAAAAATTCAATATGGCGGACGCCCAAAGATGGCGGATAACCGTTATCTTTACTACCATCTTAATATGGGTATCAAATGAAAGGGTTTGACAAGTAGAATACGATAAGCTAAGTGATGTGGTTCTAAATTCAATATGGTGGATGCCATAAGATGACGGATTACTTTTTTCTTCACAACCCGCATGACATGGATAGCAAATAGAAGGGTTTGACGAATAGAATCTGAAACAATATAGTATATTTTATGACGTTGTAAATCTAATATGGCGGATGCCATAAGATGGAGGGTTGCCATTATCTTCACGACCTCCTTAATATGGGTATCAACTTAAAGGGATTGACAAGCAGAATTAGACTAGCCTAGTGACGTCATTCTAAATTCAATATGGTGGGTGCCCCAAGATGGCGAATTACCTTTTCCTTCACAATCACCATGGCATGGGTATCAAATGAAAGGGCGAGTAGAATCTCATACATCTCAAACATATTGAGTAAACTTTCTCATATCCAACCCACCCAAGCTAATACGTATAGACGTAAATTTGTAAAAAAAAAAATTCAGAGACTAAAAAGTTGAAAATAAATATAAAGATAAAAAAAATATTTTTAAAAACAAGCTTTAATGAACTAAAAAGTAAAAAAATAATTTTTTTCCGAGTCACCAATGTGTGACTATAAATTAAAGCTTGGGGCACTCAGGCTCGAGGTAGAATTTGGCTAAATGACGATGACGAGGTCTAACTAAATAGTAACAGTGAGACAAAATGTGTTCTGCTAATTCTTCTTCCGTCCTCGTTGCACATCGTGTATGTGTTGTCTTGTGCCTGAGTGCCCCAAGCTTTAATTTATAGTCACACATTGGTGACTCGGAAAAAAATTATTTTTTTACTTTTTAGTTCATTAAAGCTTGTTTTTAAAAATAATTTTTTTATCTTTATATTTATTTTTATTTGTGTTGCTTTTAAAAATTAAAAATTTCCTTTCGTCAGTAAATAAAATATTTTTCCAAAATAAAATGTGATTATTTATGTCCTTTTTTTTAACGCTTCAGCCATTTTTTACTTTAGATTTGGAGAGAAAAGAATAAAGAATTTAATGAACAAAATGTTAGAAGCACAGTAAAACATAGGGGAGGTTCGGCGATGGTGTGGGGGTTTATGGCAGCATCTGGGGTCGAGAATCTGGTCTTTAGTGAGAGTTCAATGAATGAACAAGACTATCTGAACATTCTAAAATAATAACATGAAACCGAGCGTCGATAAATTAGGTATGGCTAGGAATTGGATCTTTCAGCAAGACAATTATCTTTTTTTTTTTTTTTTTAAAAAACATGTAGATAATAACGGTAGTGGGCACCGTAGCGCAAGTGGTTAGTGCGTTGGACTACTGAGCCAGCGGTCTTGGGTACGAATACCGCCGCAAACACCTAAAAGTTGTTCACAGTGCCCACCTCTTTCGAATGTCTGACAAGCATCAAAGAGTACCATTTGTCACGATTGAGCATCTCAACTCGCCGTTCGGAGTCGGCAAAAAACTGTAGGTCCCTTCCATTCGTGCAAAAATATAACACGCACACACAAATGGTTGCGAGAAGCAGGCCTAGGTTCACCTCGAGCTGTAGCGCCAACTAAGTAAGTAAAGATAATAACGGTACAAAGGTGATAGGCAAAAAAAATTACAGAAACATTCAAAAACATTGAAAAAAAATTCAGTACAAAAACCATGTTTGGTTAAGCTAGGGAGGAATACTGGCCGGAAAGAACAAACATGTCGGTGATCCTTACGAGTCTATTTTGAAAGAAATACCAGGTCCACTATCCACATTCAAATCAGTGGACTGGACACCATCATGAATCAGGATGAGGTGATGAATTATCCTACAGAATTTTAAAATTCATTTGATTTACCAGGAATACCAACACACATGTTCTTAACTTCTTATTACCACCACACATATTGCAGCTAAAAATTGGAGCACCAAATATTATGCTTCGCAACATCAACCAACCAAAATTTTGTAATGGCTTGCCGTCAGAAAAATATCGGGAAATGTGATAGGATAGAAGCAACAATTTTTAATTGAAAATTCAAATTCAATCCCAATGGTTCCAGTAATCGAATCACGATTAAAAGGCAATCAATTAGATAAGTAATATTTATTCAAATAAAGTTTACTTAATAAAAAATAGTATTTAGCCCAGTTATGCCTGAACCGAATTCAGTCGATGGAAACTGTTAAAATGTTGGCAATCTACTGCCTTGATAGTATTTAGTTCGGGTGGTATGTATAGACTTATCCTACTGGTAGGTCACTAGGCAAATGACACTTCTTTTTTATTATGATTTTTTAAATTTTAATTTTTTTAATTTTAACCCTTTGTTTCCTAGTGGTTTTGTTATGAAACTAAGTTGATTTCTAGGAACTGAAATTCATTCTTAAACGATAAAAAAAAACCTCTTGATCAGTTGTGAATGCTTCGAAATTGATAATTTGTGCATTCACACACTTTGATTGCTCGTGTCATTCGGAATAATTTATTTGTTTGGTGAACAATTAACGAAAAATTGGATTTTTGTTCAAATGATAAAATAATTTTTTTTTCTTTGTATCACAATATTTTAGATAATAAATATAGAAAAAAAATAATACAATTTTCGTTCTGTATTTTACTTAGTGCACTAACCGATTTTTTAAACGACAGTAAAAGACTTACAAAACTAAATAAAAAATATTTAAGCTTATATTTATCATTCTTAACGCAGGTTTTATAAAATTTAAAATAAACATATCAATATTTGAAAAAATTGATACGTCCGGGAACAAAGGGTTAAAAACATTATTTTTAATTAAATTATAAATATATATATGATATTTTTTTTAAGGGGTTCTGACCCGCCAGTTGCGGAGGATGTAATAATTTACTTAATAGAGAAAAATGCTTAAATCTTATCTAAAACTAATTAAATTAAATAACAATTATGTAACTCATATTTTTAAAAACAATTGCCATTCGGCTTTGACCCATCTATCGTAGGACTAAGCTAATCTTATATTTGAAGTTTTCTCAAAGCATGGCCTACATCGCAATCGCCTTACAATTCCATTTAAATTTCGTGGAACTGCATCCATCGAATGATGAATCCGGTCGAAACGGGATGCTTTGGATAATGACGAAGGTCTGCCTTAATATTTTTTGTCGACAGATCTCTTGCCATAAGTCACCTGGACTTGGACCGTGAACCTTCAGCGTTGCAAGCGACGATGACTACTACTATGCCACAGCCCACCACATATTCTTATTGTCACTAAAAGTACCTGCTCCTAAATATAGCTAGAACCTTTTAAATGTCGCTCCAACTCAAAATATAAAACGACATCTTATTGGCTTTCCAAGACTATACTGCTTGCAGCCGTGCTGTCCAAAATAGGATACCATTTTTCTTACACTATGGTGAAGATCAAATGTTGAAACGGAAATGTTTCGATTTAGGTACTATCAAAAGATGGTAGTATAGTATAACCGTGGTCGCATAATAACAACGTAATAATAACGTTTTTCTATAAGTAGGCATTCATTAGACAAAGCGGCATGTGACCACCCCTATACTCTGAAAATCATCGTTTGTTTTCATCTTGTCTCGTACTTTTCAGTTAGTCGTGTTTTAGTTTTTAAACTTAATTTGTTTTTTTATAATGGTGATCGCCACCCGATTAACCCCTTAACCTGTTATGTATGAGATGTATGTATAGTGTCTTTTTGTTGTTTCCAGAGCGTTACTTTTCCAACCAATAGCCCACAGGCTGTTCAGTAAAGGATAATATAGTCTGTTCTTATACCAAGTTCTCCACATGAAACTAATTACACAATTCTGTAATTATTCATAATAAAAAAAATGCCTAAGGTGACATTGCGTGGCTTTGCAGTATATTATGTGTTTTTTAACCAGGAGCACAACCACCAGAATTCTAATTTCTTAAATCTAATGCACACAGCACACATATTGCGTGTCAACAAAAGTTTGCAGGCAAACATTATCGTAAACAAACCGAAATATACGTTGCAGGTGCACTTGCTAGTTTATTCAAATTGACAACAGAAACGCTCATTTTTCATGACAAACAATTTACTTAACTGTTTCTCAACAATTTGAAGAGGCGTTGAATAGGATGAAACTGTTATCCGTCCGAACAAACACTGTGGAAGTAGATTACCGATTAAAAAGCACAAATCAATCCTGTCATAAGATTCGAGCAAAGAACATGCTTCGATGGACGCAAAAAGCTGATTTTACGTAAGTAAGACTTTACTTCATGGCACATTGGTTATAAGCAGGGAATCGATTTTTTTGACTTTGACTTTTTTTGCCTTTTTTTTTACTCATACATATTGCCTGTTTTTGCCTTATCCACACTGCTTTTTTTTTTGCCTTTTTGGTACTATTTGTCAAAGTAGCTGTACACTTTCTTCTTACGATTTATCCTTGCTCACATGAAAGAAATTTCACTGTCCACACGTATGAGAGCAGGTTTTTCTCTCGTATGAACATGCACGCGTTGTTTACACTAGCGCGTATAACAAAAATCCCTACACACCAATACAACCCTAAGTACATTTGTATACACTTGTAACTGCTTCCATGGGAAGTGCATATTTCTTTAAAGAAAATATTTAACATCTAAGATCTTACCAAATGTAACAGCTGGTAAGCGAATGTGTAACGCATCGAAAATCTTATTTTAAATATTATTGAAATTTTACAGCGATGCCATTACTTATTTGCTTACCAGGCGTTATATTTGTAAGATGTTTTTCTCTCAAAAGCATTCCTGGAATGGAAATACAGTTATTCGACTCAGACAAATCCAATCATGACCAACTCCGTCACGAATTCTTGCGATGTTGCTCATTTGAAGTTTAATATTGAGCGGTGCCAGTACTGGTCAGTAAAATTAATAATAATAACAATAATTTAAGAATGTAAGTAAATGCTTAGACACCAGGATGTAGTAACTAATGTTTTCAATAACGAACTTTGACTGCTAAGTTAAGGCAAATAGTAGGTGCATACCACCCTAGGACGTAGTAATCAATCTTTTCAGCAATTATCATTCACCGCAGAAATAGGTGATTACCGGTTAGCCAGTTGGTAAGTGCTTACCACCGTAGGACACCCCCATGTAAATGTAATCGATTCATTAAGAAGGAAAGTAAGCGCTGGTCGTTACCAATCAGCACTTACAAAATCGATTCGGTAAGCAGTAATTTCCTACTGGGTATCAACTCAATATTATGAACATGCGCTTCTTCTTGATTCTAGATTCATATTCTTGACACACTGGTCATACTAAGTGTCTGTTGTCTGTTGAATATTGCGTGCCAATATAATTTTGTTGCTTGTCGTTGAAAGTGAAAATGCCTCAAGACGTGTAAAGATCCAAACCAAAATCTTGTGGTGAAATTGGAAAAAGATTTTTTGTCGACCCGAAAGACCGCATTTTTAAAAGTTTACAAATTACAGGTGACTCCTGGTAGTTGTATGTATTTTAATTTGAACATTTGATCGTAGTATAATGCGTAGTATTTAGAAGAAGAGGGATTAAAGACTTTGAACGGTCCTGAGGAAAAATAACAATAAGCTAAAGGGCTAGTAGCTGAAGATGAGATAAAAAAAATTGTACGCGGTTTTTTCAGCAAATAAACAAATAGCGCTGCAAACTCCAAATTGGAATCAAATATTAGAGTCAAGGACGTGACATCTCTTATCTTGGCTCTGCCCATGTTGAGAGGTCCTTTATTTCATTCAAGGCTTTCCTGAGAGATAATCGCAGGCGATTGTTACCAGAGAACTTCAAAATGTTTTGGGTTATGCAGTGCTATTACAATGTTAATAATAATGCATAAAAACCTTCATTATTAAATGCCTTTTTTGCCTTTTCTGCGATATAATTTTGCCTTTTTTGTCTTTTTTTTGGTCAACAAAATCCGAACCCTGGTTATAAGTAATGTTTCGTGTTCAGTAAAAACTAAAAATAAAATTATTCCACTCCTCAGAACTATAATCTTCTGGCTGTTCATTATAATAAATAGTCTTTGACAGAAACATCGTGTGGGCCACCATACCAGTCTAACACGTAAATATTCTCAATTTCTAGTAGACATACATTATGTACATAGGTAGAAGTTATTTACTAAAAATGCATTAAAATTGAAAATTTGATATTAATAGCTTAGCGATGTTACTCACCTTTAATCTAATAACGAGCTGATGACTGAAGACTTATAAATGCGTTCATTCCAAATTTATACTCCACTGCTCCACACTATCTTTCTTCAACTGAAAAAGAAACAACAAAAACATTTCGGAACATAAAGTCTGCGCACATTTCAACTAGACTTACATCAATAATTTTGCCGCTGATATAAGCTCTCGCGCAGGTAGGTTCCATTGCATCTAAACCAATTTTCGAACAATTACCACCCTGTTCGCTGGTAAACAATAAAGTCACTTTATTATCCTTTCTCCAATCTTTACCAGTAAAATCTAGATCCGTCAAAAGGAAGTATTAGGTTGTAAAGAAAGTTCTTGCGGTTTTTGCTATTTATATTTTAAATGATGTATTTTACAATAAAATTTAATTATAATACTTTGACTTTATATACCGTTTTAAAGTGCGTTTTGCGCACCTATTCGTTGTATTCGTTTTTAAGGACTTTAAATATAACAAGGATAAGAGGCAAATTCGCACGATATTCTTGTTCCAGTTCAAGCTAGGCCGATAAGCTGCTGAAACAGCTCGTGATATCAACGATGCGTTTGGCATAGGAACCACTAACGAACGTACGGCACAATGGTGGTTCAAGAAATTCCGCAGCGGTAACGAGAGCCTTGAAGATGACGAGCGAGTTACGATTTCGAATTTTGGGAACTTTGGAAAACAATAAATAACGAAACTTTATATTATATATTATAGTATGTCTTTATTATTAATAAATGAACACAAAACATTTATAATATTGTACAAACACATAAAGACTTGACAACTGCACAGACTAATTAGTAATTAACAACTGGACATTTTACTTGAAACAGAAATCAATACACAAGACTTAACAGTTTTACATAAATCACAAACAACAGAAAGAAACAGCTAAACAGACCACTAGCCAAGTGCAAGACATCTGCACTGTATCAACACTGGCTCCACTTGTTGTTGATGCTGCTGCTGGTGGAGTATGTATGTACATATGTATGTACATATCTATGTACATAGCTGCAGCATGTAACTAGCGCAGTGTTCGGCCATCCGATGTTGACAACGACCAATTGAGAGCCTTAGTCGAAGCCAATACACGCACAACTCTTCGAGAGCTTGCTGAAGAATTGGATGTAACGCCTATGACAACCACCTGCAAGAGATTGGCAAGTCAAAACACTCGATAAATGGGTGCCGCACGAATTGAACGAAAATCAAAAAAATCGCCGTTTTGAAGTGTCGTCTGCAACAGAAATGACCCGTTTCTCGACAGGATTGTGACGTGTGATGAAAAGTGGATTCTATACGACAACCGGCGACGCTCGGCTCAGTGGTTGGACAGCGACGAGGCTCCACAACTCTCCCGAAGCCGAAACTCCACCAAAAGAAGGTGATGGTGACTGTTTGGTGGTCTGCAGCCGGTCCATTCCACCACAGCTTTCTCAATCCAGGCGAAACCATTACGGCGGAGAAGTACTGCCAGAAAATTGACGAAATGCATCAGAAGCTTCGACGTATGTGCCCTAGATTGGTCAATAGGAAGGGACCCATTCTCCTCCACGACAACGCTCGCCCACACGTCGCACAACTGACACTTCAAAAGCTGAATGAATTGGGCTACGAGACACTGCCTCATCCACCATACTCGCCGGACCTCTCGCCCACTGATTACCACTTTTTCAAGCACCTCGACCACTTCCTTCACATAAAATGCTTCAGAAACCAAGGTGACGCCAAAAATGCCTTCAACGACTTCACCACTTCCAGAACTCCGGACTTCTACGCTACCGGCATGAATAAACTTGTTTCTCGTTGGCAAAAGTGTATTGATTGTAATGGTTTTTATTCCGATTAATGAAGTTATGTTTGAATTAAGATATGCTATTTCAAAATTGAAGGTTGAAAACCGCAAGAACTTTCTTTACAACCTAATACATTTTTCCGGTTGAAGCCTCATTTTCAGCACTATCTGATATCAATATAACATTAACCATTGGAAAGCCTTTGATCTTATCGTCTGTTGAAATGCTTCAAAATGAAGCCCACTTAGATGCATGCACTAGTACTCTAACAATTTTCGCACGGTCTTATGGCGGCATGGGAAACCGTAGAAAATGTGCTATAAGTTAGGCATCTTCTTCAGCTTAATATCTAGGGTTGGTTCCATTATCACCAGTTACAAAATCTAAACCACATTGCATGTGTGTATTCATTTTTAAGTCAAAGATGCAATGTGCTTACTAACATAGTAACATCCAACTCCTTCAGAAATAAATACTAAATAATATTATTATATTAAATATTCTCTCTGGAAAAAGTCTACTTTCTAAGCTAAGACCGATGTGAGAGCATAATATATGAGCTCATAGGTTTTACTTTGCAACTTTGCAAAACTCGATTACATAATGCAAAGTTCTCATTTTGGTTGGTGAAACGCTTCCACTTTTTACTTTGCAAAAAAATCTGGAAAATTGCAAAGTGCAAAGACGTGAGAATTTTTGCATTTTTAATAAAACACTTTAGTATTTTAACTTTGCAGGAAATAATTTGTTTGCAAAGTCCAAAGTGAAAAGTGGTTGGTGAAGTAGGTCCCAGGTACTGAAGTTATCAATATCTGATTGCAGAAGTCTACAATCATTTATTTATGATTATGAATAGAATATCAGCCATTATCCACCACGTTATCCACCAAACTACTACCTGTACATAAGTATAAGAAGCTGATTATTATGATTGAATAAATTGAAAACCGTAGCCTCGCTCACTTCAGATGTAGAGCATATTATAAAGCAGAGATTCAGATTATCCACAATTTTGGAGATTTAACAATCGCCTGGGAGCTGTATTTATTGGAATGTCTAAACAGCTATTAAATTTAAGCACTGAATAATATAATTGCGTAACTTTAATTGTTCAAGCGAATGCCAAAGGCGTCGTCAATCTATGTAACTTTGTAAAATAATTGAGCCATTCTCTACGCCTGACATACACATTGCGGGTAGCAATGAAATGTGGAGCAGTTATCTGTGCAATTTTTGAGATATGTACGCCTGAAGCATGTGCCCGTCGATTGTTTGGCAGCGAAATTGTTTCTTTTAATAAAAAGTATAAACAATGACTACTGCACCTTAATGGGAGATGCTGAGTCATTTGATAAGCAGCAGCGCCTCACCTAGGATTGGAATTTTTTTTTTTTTTTAATTTGAACCTGGTGGTTGGTTCGTCTTAAGATTACCAACTGCGTGAGTTTGATGTTGTTTTACATACACAAGAAGTATGCAGAATAGGACCCATGTTAATATAAGAGCGGTAACTCAAGTGGTGCACTGGTGACATGCATACCCACGGTCTTTGAAAATACTACCCATATACATACTTACTTATACGTACATCATTGGTGCGTAAGTATATCTGGTCTAAAGAGCCATTTACTCTACTTTGTCAAATAAATACACATAATTAAGAGCCGCACATTGTGAGCCTGCTGCATAATATTTGAACAACAAAAAAGCCGATAAATTATTCATCGGTATTTAATAGCTTCATAAATAATACATACATACATTGTAACGAGTTAGTTTTTTTTGTGTCGATATAAACTGGAATATGTAGGCTATTCTCACTTCAGCACTACGAGCAGGTGTATGACGGCATTCCTCTAGGCAACAAGGAGTATACGGATAGTGCGTACAAAGTTAGAGCTTTGGTACGTGAAGCAATTATATTTACCAATGAATTATCACGTTCAGTGAAAGTGAATCATAAGTAGACTGCACCAATAAATAACGCATCACCATCATCTGCCCCAGGGTGTCTATTTTCCAGCTGTTTTATGTTTAGACGAGTATAGATATAGTTTTGGGTAACGATATGTACTTAAGGCTGACTATATAGGAGATAAATGAGCATTTGCATTAAGTATCGTTGCCTGTCATAGTCTTGCCTGAAAATCGACTGTAGATACATATAGCGGGAAGTACAAACAAAGGTGTTTTCATGGCATGATCGACTGAAATCATAGGTTTCCCCATAATTGATTGCTATAATTTGAAAATATTAGGTGAGCGGGCTGACGAGAATGAATACATCCTCATCACACACTGTGGTACCCATTATGTCTTCCCAACCGTGGTATCAGTGTTTAGGTTCCAACCATCCGGATGTCCTGGCAAACTTAAGTAGACCTGACGGTGATCGGTCAGATAGTTCGTCGATATGTTCAAAGAAAAATTTTCCTAGGGTTATGTTTCTGAATTGGCAGAGGTTAGGGCAGTGACAAAGGAAATGGGCCTCTTCGTCACCGCATCCCCTACATATGTCATCATCGCTAATCCGTAGTTTCTTCGTGTGATATCTTAGAATGTTGTGGCCAGTTAACACTCCTATCAGTATTGACAGGGGTTTCCTATCTTTTTGTAGAAGTTTTTTGGTTTTACTCTTATCGTATTCTGGCCACATCTTTCTTGATATTTCACAGGTAGTCAGTGATTTCCACCTGCTATTAGTTTCAGATAGTGTTTTATGTTCGATTTTGGCCTTGAGGTTGCAGAGTGGAGGTTTAACCGTGTCATCTGCTTACTCTATGTCTAGGGCTGATCCTTTTCTGGCCAATTCATCCGCGGCTTCATTGCCTGGTATCCCGCTGTGACCAGGAACCCAGCAGAGTCTAACGTTGTGCTGCGTACCAAGAGCCTTAAGCTCTTCGCGGCAACATTTTTCAAGCTTAGATGTTATTTGCGTAGCAGCTAATGATAGCCGCCTGGCTGTCAATGTAAATTATGATATCTTCTCGGAATATCGTCATCATTAAGACCAATTGGGCGGCCTTTGTCACTGCTAGAACCTCAGCTTGGAAAACCCTGCTGTGGTCTGGGAGTATGGAGCTGTTTATTTTAAGTTCTCCGGAGAAACAACCCGCTTCTATACCTATTTCCATTTTTGACCCATTGGTATAGATGGACTTAGCTTCTTTTGATACTTCATTGTTCTCCCATTGTTCTCTGCTTGGAAAGGCCCATGAAAATGGTCTTTCAAAATCCAAGTATGGGACAGTGTAGTCTGAGTTGACATTAGCGCTTAGATAGTTGCTAAGTAGCTTGGTGTGTCCAAATGCATTCGGTCTCCAGTACTTTGACTGGCTTATTCTGAGAGCGCTCCTTGCTGCTGCCTTCTGCATGTATAAATCTAGAGGCAAAGGGGTAAGAACTGTCTCCAATCCCGCTTTTGGCGTTGTTCTCATCGCGCTGGTTGTTCCAGTGCATGCTATTCTCTGTATTTTGGCCATAATCTTAAGGTTGCTGGCTTTGGCGGCAGCATGCCACCTGACCACTCCTCCGTATGTTAGTATGGCTAAATATGATATATAGGGTCATTTAAAATAAAACACAACAAATTCAACGGAATTACCAAAAGCTCATAAATTTCATGGCATTTAATGTTTAAAAATAATTTCTAGCATATGGCCTCCGCGACTGCACCTTATGAATGACATCCTGTCGGTCCAATTTCGCACCACTTTTTCGAGCATACCCGGTCTTATTTTGTCAATAGTGCGTCGAATGTTGGCTTTTAAATGATAAATAGTTGCTGGTTTATCAGCATAGACCAGAGATTTGACGTACCGCCCACAAAAAGTAGTCCAAAGGTGTTAAATAACACGAACGATGTGGCCAATTATTCATAGGTTCATTTTTTGAGATGATTCGGTAACCAAACGTTTGGTTGCGCCCTCTTATTGGAACCATTTCTCCTCCAAATGACATGAGGAATAAAAAAATTACGAATCATTCGCCTGTAGCGTTCGCCATTCACGGTAATGTTTGCACCGGTTTCGGATTTTAAGAGAAATGGGCCGATGACGCCTTCGGCATGTAAATCGCACCTTACAGTGATTTTTTCGCGATGTAATGGAGTCTCAAGAGCCTCATGAGGATTGTGCTCACTCCAAAAATGACAATTCTGATTGTTTACGTACCCGTTAAGCCAGAAATGAGCCTCATCGCTGAAGATGATTTGACGATAAAAATCTGGTTCAACTTCCAGCAAAAGCCTTTTACTAATGTCCTATAACTGGCTGCACGCTTTTATAATATTTGATTATTTGTAATCCTTTTCATTCCCTACATCGCATCTGCAAAGTTATCGTTTCTCGCTAGATTGATATGCCAAAGATTTAAAGCTTAGAGAAGAGTTCAAGAAACAAGCTGAATCTTCCCTGCATAGACAAATCTACAACAAGCTGAACTACGATTTGGTGGAGAGGAATTATTTTCGAGATGAAAGCAGTACATCGAGTATCGCAACAATTTTTAAAGCCAGAGGAGAACTACTGAACCTTAATTTCAAGCCGCATAGAGAAGATCTGCCTATAATATGCTCGCTGTGTAACCTTGGGGTACGAGAAGATGTTTTCCACTTCCTGTCTGTGTGTCGCCTGGGAGCTGTATTTATTGGAATGTCTAAACAGCTATTAAATTTAAGCACTGAATAATATAATTGCGTAACTTTAATTGTTCAAGCGAATGCCAAAGGCGTCGTCAATCTATGTAACTTTGTAAAATAATTGAGCCATTCTCTACGCCTGACATACACATTGCGGGTAGCAATGAAATGTGGAGCAGTTATCTGTGCAATTTTTGAGATATGTACGCCTGAAGCATGTGCCCGTCGATTGTTTGGCAGCGAAATTGTTTCTTTTAATAAAAAGTATAAACAATGACTACTGCACCTTAATGGGAGATGCTGAGTCATTTGATAAGCAGCAGCGCCTCACCTAGGATTGGAATTTTTTTTTTTTTTTAATTTGAACCTGGTGGTTGGTTCGTCTTAAGATTACCAACTGCGTGAGTTTGATGTTGTTTTACATACACAAGAAGTATGCAGAATAGGACCCATGTTAATATAAGAGCGGTAACTCAAGTGGTGCACTGGTGACATGCATACCCACGGTCTTTGAAAATACTACCCATATACATACTTACTTATACGTACATCATTGGTGCGTAAGTATATCTGGTCTAAAGAGCCATTTACTCTACTTTGTCAAATAAATACACATAATTAAGAGCCGCACATTGTGAGCCTGCTGCATAATATTTGAACAACAAAAAAGCCGATAAATTATTCATCGGTATTTAATAGCTTCATAAATAATACATACATACATTGTAACGAGTTAGTTTTTTTTGTGTCGATATAAACTGGAATATGTAGGCTATTCTCACTTCAGCACTACGAGCAGGTGTATGACGGCATTCCTCTAGGCAACAAGGAGTATACGGATAGTGCGTACAAAGTTAGAGCTTTGGTACGTGAAGCAATTATATTTACCAATGAATTATCACGTTCAGTGAAAGTGAATCATAAGTAGACTGCACCAATAAATAACGCATCACCATCATCTGCCCCAGGGTGTCTATTTTCCAGCTGTTTTATGTTTAGACGAGTATAGATATAGTTTTGGGTAACGATATGTACTTAAGGCTGACTATATAGGAGATAAATGAGCATTTGCATTAAGTATCGTTGCCTGTCATAGTCTTGCCTGAAAATCGACTGTAGATACATATAGCGGGAAGTACAAACAAAGGTGTTTTCATGGCATGATCGACTGAAATCATAGGTTTCCCCATAATTGATTGCTATAATTTGAAAATATTAGGTGAGCGGGCTGACGAGAATGAATACATCCTCATCACACACTGTGGTACCCATTATGTCTTCCCAACCGTGGTATCAGTGTTTAGGTTCCAACCATCCGGATGTCCTGGCAAACTTAAGTAGACCTGACGGTGATCGGTCAGATAGTTCGTCGATATGTTCAAAGAAAAATTTTCCTAGGGTTATGTTTCTGAATTGGCAGAGGTTAGGGCAGTGACAAAGGAAATGGGCCTCTTCGTCACCGCATCCCCTACATATGTCATCATCGCTAATCCGTAGTTTCTTCGTGTGATATCTTAGAATGTTGTGGCCAGTTAACACTCCTATCAGTATTGACAGGGGTTTCCTATCTTTTTGTAGAAGTTTTTTGGTTTTACTCTTATCGTATTCTGGCCACATCTTTCTTGATATTTCACAGGTAGTCAGTGATTTCCACCTGCTATTAGTTTCAGATAGTGTTTTATGTTCGATTTTGGCCTTGAGGTTGCAGAGTGGAGGTTTAACCGTGTCATCTGCTTACTCTATGTCTAGGGCTGATCCTTTTCTGGCCAATTCATCCGCGGCTTCATTGCCTGGTATCCCGCTGTGACCAGGAACCCAGCAGAGTCTAACGTTGTGCTGCGTACCAAGAGCCTTAAGCTCTTCGCGGCAACATTTTTCAAGCTTAGATGTTATTTGCGTAGCAGCTAATGATAGCCGCCTGGCTGTCAATGTAAATTATGATATCTTCTCGGAATATCGTCATCATTAAGACCAATTGGGCGGCCTTTGTCACTGCTAGAACCTCAGCTTGGAAAACCCTGCTGTGGTCTGGGAGTATGGAGCTGTTTATTTTAAGTTCTCCGGAGAAACAACCCGCTTCTATACCTATTTCCATTTTTGACCCATTGGTATAGATGGACTTAGCTTCTTTTGATACTTCATTGTTCTCCCATTGTTCTCTGCTTGGAAAGGCCCATGAAAATGGTCTTTCAAAATCCAAGTATGGGACAGTGTAGTCTGAGTTGACATTAGCGCTTAGATAGTTGCTAAGTAGCTTGGTGTGTCCAAATGCATTCGGTCTCCAGTACTTTGACTGGCTTATTCTGAGAGCGCTCCTTGCTGCTGCCTTCTGCATGTATAAATCTAGAGGCAAAGGGGTAAGAACTGTCTCCAATCCCGCTTTTGGCGTTGTTCTCATCGCGCTGGTTGTTCCAGTGCATGCTATTCTCTGTATTTTGGCCATAATCTTAAGGTTGCTGGCTTTGGCGGCAGCATGCCACCTGACCACTCCTCCGTATGTTAGTATGGCTAAATATGATATATAGGGTCATTTAAAATAAAACACAACAAATTCAACGGAATTACCAAAAGCTCATAAATTTCATGGCATTTAATGTTTAAAAATAATTTCTAGCATATGGCCTCCGCGACTGCACCTTATGAATGACATCCTGTCGGTCCAATTTCGCACCACTTTTTCGAGCATACCCGGTCTTATTTTGTCAATAGTGCGTCGAATGTTGGCTTTTAAATGATAAATAGTTGCTGGTTTATCAGCATAGACCAGAGATTTGACGTACCGCCCACAAAAAGTAGTCCAAAGGTGTTAAATAACACGAACGATGTGGCCAATTATTCATAGGTTCATTTTTTGAGATGATTCGGTAACCAAACGTTTGGTTGCGCCCTCTTATTGGAACCATTTCTCCTCCAAATGACATGAGGAATAAAAAAATTACGAATCATTCGCCTGTAGCGTTCGCCATTCACGGTAATGTTTGCACCGGTTTCGGATTTTAAGAGAAATGGGCCGATGACGCCTTCGGCATGTAAATCGCACCTTACAGTGATTTTTTCGCGATGTAATGGAGTCTCAAGAGCCTCATGAGGATTGTGCTCACTCCAAAAATGACAATTCTGATTGTTTACGTACCCGTTAAGCCAGAAATGAGCCTCATCGCTGAAGATGATTTGACGATAAAAATCTGGTTCAACTTCCAGCAAAAGCCTTTTACTAATGTCCTATAACTGGCTGCACGCTTTTATAATATTTGATTATTTGTAATCCTTTTCATTCCCTACATCGCATCTGCAAAGTTATCGTTTCTCGCTAGATTGATATGCCAAAGATTTAAAGCTTAGAGAAGAGTTCAAGAAACAAGCTGAATCTTCCCTGCATAGACAAATCTACAACAAGCTGAACTACGATTTGGTGGAGAGGAATTATTTTCGAGATGAAAGCAGTACATCGAGTATCGCAACAATTTTTAAAGCCAGAGGAGAACTACTGAACCTTAATTTCAAGCCGCATAGAGAAGATCTGCCTATAATATGCTCGCTGTGTAACCTTGGGGTACGAGAAGATGTTTTCCACTTCCTGTCTGTGTGTCCAATTCTGACGGAGATAAGACAAGTTTACTTTGAGAGCGCGGTTCGGAGAACATTCGACTCTTACCCGGAAGGTTAGCAGGAAAGGACGACCTCGCCTAAGGTGGCGCGCACACGTAGAACAATACCTCAACCAACTTGAAGTGCGCAACTGGAGGCAGTTAGCTAAGGACCGGGCTAACTGGAAGAGGTTGTTGGTGGAGGCCTTAGTCCACCCCGGACTGTAGCGCCACCTAAGTAAGTAAGCAAGTAGTCTTCCATCAGAACTGAGTGTCATCTCATCATTCCATAGGATAAATTTTCACTCTGCTGCTGTTCATGATAAGTGAAATTGAACGAATTCAAGCTATTTTTTGCAATCATTGGCCCTTTCCGTGGAACTCAACCATGAAGTCCAGCTTTGGGTTAACATCTTCTGACAGTCTAAACAGGTATTTTGAAATTGATCTCATTCAAAATTTCCCGTTGAATTGGCCTGCACTTTTTTTTGCTCCATTTTCGATAACCTTACCATTCTTTTCTCATTCCGGCCTTTTTTCTTACGAGGTCCGAGGGACCAAATGCTTCAAAATATTTTATTGCATCAAATACTTCCTTTTCGGAGCGATTTAATTGATCCCCAATTTTATGGTATGAAAACACGAATTCTTTAAGCTGCAAAATATCTTTTCGATCAGATGGTGTATTACTAGCTGCTTTTCCCAAAGTATACCGTTGCTAATGATGCAAATAAAAAAAAAAAAATAAAAAAAATTGGCAACGCGATTCATTTTCGAAAATAATCACGCCAAATTGTTTTGTTTCTAATTAGTTGTTCTGTGAAAATTCGCAATATAATTAAACTGTAAAAACAACCACATGGATCCTTAAAAAAGGAACAAAGAAATGAGAAGACAAACATTAAGAAGAAAATTGGATCGAGATCGCTGCCGTTGGTGAATCGTTTCTAATTAGTTGTTCGTAGCTGTACATACATAATGTATGTTATGTAGGTACACCATTTTTAGCTGAGTATCTACGTATGCTATTATTTAGTACAACGGAAAAAAAGTCTCATTGGAGGAATGGACAGCCGTTCAAAAAAAATTCCAATGTCTTCATTAGTGACCACCATAAATGGACATTACGATATCAAAAATTACTTTTTTTTGTACGATTTTCTATAAAAACTTGTATAATGTAACCTTAATGTTTTTACGGATACATTTTGTATTATGAACGTTTTTTTGTTTTATTTTGTTTTTTAGTTAGTGGTTGTACGCCTTTTTACTTCTCCGGTTATTCACGTTTTAATGGAAGCTGTTATTTCGTAATCAGAGAAATATTTGAAAAAAAACCTGATACGGTGCCTTACACATTACCCATTGGTTGTTAAATAAATACATTAAACAAAAAAACAAAAACATTTCAGTTAATTGTGATATACCTACTCGCACATATCTGCGATAAATGTACTGATTGGCGATTCAGAAAACTAATTTGGGGTTAAAGTATTTTTTTGCCTGGACTCGTATTCGGAGGACGTCTTGTCTTGACTTGTTATTGAAAGCAGTTTTCTGATTAAGCTAAATTAGTTTACTATCGATATGCTTTGCCGGCTATGGCGACTATTTATGTTGTTTGGAAAGAGGTGTTCCCCGGAAAGTACGTAAGACGTAATTATGCTCTTAGGTAAGTACCTAACCTATATAAAACCTTTGAAAATCGATACATATGCTACAAGAACTATGGACTTACTTATTGGACAACAGACCGTTGATAGGAAGCATTACTCACAGGAAAGAAGTTTCGTTGATTCTGCTTTCAACAAAACAAAGTGCCGACTCAAAGGGTGTAGGGACAACCACGTTACTCTTCACTTTGTGTCAAATCCGCTAATTTATTTACTTACTCCCGACTCGTAAAGAGTCTCTGCCTGAGTCACGGCTGCCTTCCACTCTCTTCGATCCAGGGCACGCTGCTTCCAGTCGTCTAGACCAAGCGCACTGGCAACCGCGGTAGCTTTGTCCTTAAACCGAAGGTTCGGTCTTCCTTGTCGTCTCGAACCTGGGGGCTGTGATTCGAAGATCCTCTTTGCTGGAGCATTTTTGTCCATTCGCTCGATGTGGCCGAGACAGTATAGTCGACGTGTCTTGGCTTTTCGGACTACATCCACATCTTGGTACAGCTCATAGAGTTCGTGGTTGTATCTTCTCCTCCATTCGCCCTCCTCGCATACGGTACGAATATCCGACGAAGAATTTTTCTCTCGAAAGTATTCAAAATCTGCTCTGCTTTCCTGCTTATAGCCCAACACTTGGCTCCATACAGCAGAACTGGCAGGATCAATGTTTTGTTGAGCATGCATTCGTCTTCCGAGTTAGGAGTTTTGAACCCATTTGTTTTGCCAAATCGAAGTAGCAGCGGTTTCTTAGGGTAAGTCTTCGTCGAATATCCACTAAGGTGTCATTCGTGGAGTTGATGTTTACTCCGAAGTAGATAAACTCTTTAACTAATCCGCTAACTGTTGTCCTAATTTGGCAATCTACTGCTTTTTTAATAACTGCTGTCGCAATCGTCCAAATCCTTCGTCAAGTTGACCCTGATCATCTACGTTTTGATTATCTTTACTTCCATGCGGTATTTCGTCGTCGATCAGAACTTCTGGAAGATGGACTCGTTTGGTGGAGTACTTTCCCATGCTACTCGAAACCGCAGGAAGAGCGATGACTTCGTGCCGGCAAATCCAAATCCATTTATTTTTCTTTTAGTTGATTGACGTTTGCTTTTTCCAAAAAAATGTCCACGTTATGTTTTGTACGTATTGTTCGTTTTTTTCACTTAAATTTCCGTATGAAATCTACTAAGTCCATGCACTTTACCCAAAAATGTACTATATTATTTTAAAGTTTTCCGTTTTTATTTCCACTATCCCACTTCTGAGATTTTTAGGGACAACCACGTTAAAGACAAAAAGGAAAAACACAAAATCAAAGAAACGATTATAATTTATTGGTACGTCTTTTCTCGATCACGACACAAAAAGGAATGATTTTAGCTGTCAAAAAAATATATGCCTCATACATGAGTATATGAGTATATCAGTTATTTACTTAAGTTCTGTTTCGTTAGTTGTTATTTCGATCGCCCATAAAGGTTTAAAAGGACCATGCTGAAGTCCCAATTTTCTAAACAATGGATTGTGTATTCACTTCTGATTTCGTAGTCTTTCGCGCTGACGCACAGTGGGACAGCCTATATATTACAGCCGGAAAAAAATCAAAAATTTAAATGAAAGAGAATAATATACAAGATTATTTTTCCGTTAGTATACATTGCAATGCATAAGTTGCAAAAACCGTTAAACATTTTACATGCTTCTTCAAATTGAAAATAGCACTTTAGTTTCTCTGCGATGCGTGTCTAAACAAGTTGTTCAATTAGCTAGTGTTTGTACATATAACTATAATTTTTGTTAAAATCACGTGACAGCTTTACTTTAAAATGGATTCGATAGCTTTAAGGATGTATTTATTTTGTGTTTTTCATTTTATATATGAACTATAAAATCCATTTTTTTATGAATTTCTGAAAACACGCATACAAATTTCAATGAAATTTAAAGTAAGTTCATAAACTTTTAAAGTAAAAGTTAGTTTCCACGCCGACATTTTTGTATATTGATATAACTTAACTTATTGTGTGTAGATTTCCAAAAAGGATGGAGTTATTTAACCATATGAAGGAATCAGGACTTCAAACATTAGATGAAAAATTTATATTTTTAAAGACACCATCCCAAGATTAAGTTAAAAAAAAATTAATAAAACTTTATGAAGTCAAATGTCGTCTTTCTATCCATATGAAGCTGGTTTTTATATAAAAAAAATATTTTCAGCAAAGCTAGCGCATCACAGGAATTAATTCCGGTTTTTGAGGTATCTTGCCCCACTGTGTGACGGCCAGGATAAGGATGAGCTCTCCTCCGGCCGCGGTATTCTTTTAACTATACATAATAGCATTGTATATAAGAGGTATATACAATGATAATAGTCTGGATGCAACCCTCGTTAGATTCTCAAGCGATACTTCATTCGAATTCGTATGTGCTAAAATATCTGTACCCAGGCGGAGCGTTATATTCGCCCGCTCAACCCGCCCAAGCATACCAGCTGGCTGTTGGTGCAATTGACTCCCTGTCTGACGCAGCAGATCCTGGTGACGATTTTATAATTATTTATAATAATTAAATTTGAATAGCCTATCATATATCCGAACAAAAAAAATATTGGCACTTCCATATGCATTTAGAAGTGCAGAGATTTTCTTGTTTTCCTACTGTGAACTTTGGAATTGCCCCTTTTTAGGTGCCAGACGTAGTCGCCCATCATATTGGCATCCAATTTACCCTGGTACCGACCCTCCATTGAACCGATGTCTTAGGGAAACGTAACCATATTCTTCACTTATGCTCCCCACGTTTTCAATAATAAAAAAAATACAAATGAGAGTGAAGAACATGTAGTTTTAGCGAGATCCTGCATCCTAATATACTAAACCTATCCACTAAGTTTTCTACTAGTTCTACATAATTTTCTATCTTAATATTTCCTCCTTTTATTTCCCTGAATGCTGTCGAAGCATTACGTTCCTTTGATTTGAAGCGGTGGCATAAGTACTTTTTCTGAATCTACCAATAGGTGGAACTTTACGTTTTTTTGCATCAGGTATAGTATAAAGGCTTCTCTTAGCGGCCATCTTTTCGTACGATAGTTTTCAGTGTCAGCACGACTGTTCCACAATTAAATGAAACAATTTTATTTATTTTCTCAACTAACGAATATTCACATTCACTTGCAGTGCTCGAATAATGGGCTTGCTCTGCTTGCATCTCAGTTAACACATTTCGCGATGCCGTTACCGTAAAGCTAACAGTAAGAATAAATGAATACTCAAAATTTGCTTGACATATCATAAGGAAGCAGAAACTAACAAAAAATAACAAAAACAAATTTTTGTTACACAGTGGTATCATTAGTTCCTACCAATTCCTCCTCAGAAAAAGAAATACTCCTTACCGATCATCTTTTTGACTCCGGCCTTTTTCAGTTTAGTGGTATCACTAACAACCTTGGTAGATAGCTAAGCTAGACCTCATTTTCTCATGGGAGGCCCCTAATTACATCGTTACCACGAGCAACTATCTTCTCTCCACTCTAGACCACTAACACCCCCCTCTCGCTCTTACTTTTTTGTATGAGTTCGACATCTTTATCGTTGATTCCGAGAACTCCCTTTCTTTCAACTTTCGTAAAGCTGACTTCGTTAAACTCAACAACCTAGTCAATAGCCTAAGCTTCAATCTATTTCTGAACAATAACACCCCCATTGACATTGCTCTCGAATTCTTCTACACAACAATCTTTGACTGTTTTCTCATATCCGTCCCTTATGTAATAATGAGGGATTCCCCCTCCCTCCTTAAGCTGCCTATCTGTTTACAAGATGGCTAACCATAGATATCATTTCACCAGTGATACTTGTACTTTCAAATCTTTCATTTTGCTTTTTTAATAGTCCTTAACCCGGAAATTTTAAGCGCCATAAATTATATTGTATATCCTATCATTTTTAATATCGTCACATTAAGCTCTCATCATTTCATCACCATCACAACTATTTTCTGTGACGGAACATCAAATTCATCTTTCACTTTCACCTGGCTCATTGCGATGATCACGTCTGACAACATTCCCTGACATCTGGTTTCTAATAAATTATGGAGCCCCAGTGCACTCATTACACACATACATAACTACTACAAATAAAGAAATAGGTGAATGTCTATAAAAGAAAAAAACACCTTGAAAACGAAAAAATATACGCGCATACTACGTCTGGCATCAAGTGAAAAGTGAGTGTGACCACGCGTACTATGACTGCGACCCCTATGCAGATCAATCACATGACTGCCCATTGAAGAAAAAGACAAAGAGTATCATCTCCATGATACTGAATGCTTCGCAAACCAGTCAGCAGTTGATGTTGTCCATTAATTTGCGGAGTGAACAGCTTCCGCGTTGAGTATGCATGTGTACACGTAGCTTAATGTTTTGCAAAAGACATCCACATAAGGAAGTGTGACGCTTTTAAGCCAATAGAACCTTGTTTCATTATTGAATTTAAAAAATGAGTTACACAGAGGTTGTGGGTTCGAAGCCCCATTGGTAAAAATGGCAAAATGGACCACACGTTGATCTAAGTTAGTAGTTCCCACACTACCTAATCTAACCTAAAAGGGTGATTAAAAGGAGTTGTGAGTTTTTGAAATTCCACTGCCGACGCAGTAATTTTTGAATTCAGTTCACTTTCGATTAAACGTCTTTGGGGGCAGCCAAACGAACGCATAGGAAATTACAGCACAGAGATCAAGTGCTGTGATTAATTATCAACCGTGTACCTAATGCCGGTACAGAGCATAATAAACGGCGGACAAAAAACGATTTATTACCTGAATTACTTGGCCAGCGGCCACATTGGAGCAAGCGAAAAGCGTGGCAGTAATTTAGCCAAAGGCTAAACGCACGATTTCCGATTGTCAAATTTCGTGTGAAGTTTCTCCTGCCGCTCGAAATGAACGAACAAGAAATGTTGGATAGACGTTTTAAGAAAATAAAAATACAGGTTTTTCCTTAAATTCTTAGTAAAATTTGTTTTTCGCACTTTGATGTAAACCGCAAGCACATACTTTTCATACAATAAATGTGCTTCTTATGGCATATTATGTATAGACCTGTCACACGTATTGACATTTTGTGTGACAAGTGCACAACATTCGATTGGCTTGACAGTAATAAACGAGTCTTTTATTTACAATTACTGTGAAGCCTGAAAACTATTTCCAAGCTTTTGAATTCTCTGACGATATATGATTAAAATTAATAATAATTATAAAAGAAGATTTCCGCGAAAATCATATCCGCACAGCCATCTGGCTTAACTTTCTCCAAGTGGCCGAATTGAAAACACCAACCAAATCGGTCACTTGCTAACTGATGTAATGCACGCATCCATTTGTATATAATGTGCGAGTCTTAGGCCACTTCCTGGTTAAATCCTGATTCGGAGCGGATAACTTGAACGAAAATACAAGCCTGCAGTAAAATTATAAAATATGAAGAATTTAGGTTAAATTATTTAATTGGATTATCAATGTGTATTATTATTATTATTATATATCTACTAGTAGTTACCCGGCGCGCTTCGCTACACCCATTAAGAACAGTGTTTATGCCATAAAATGTTATGAAATTTTTTCGAATGACTTTTGGTGCATCGAAAAATGGTATCTGGATTCCGGAAGCACAAATTGTATTTGCAAATGATGTTCAAGAAGTGCTTGGAATCGGACCTTCTACCAACATAAACAGCGAATATGGATCATTTTGGTCAATTAATAAAAAAGCTGTAAGTAACTTGACTCCAGCTCCAACTAGCGAGCGAGTTTTCCGCCCATGTCATTCCCCAAGTCCCAGGCTATCTCTTTGCCAGATTACGTAACAATTGGTTCAGCGGTTTAGACGTGAAAAGGTAAACAGACAGACAGACAGACAGACAGACAGACAGACAGATAGACAGACCGACAGGCAGACTGACAGACAGACAGAC
Organism: Brachyopa scutellaris; assembly: GCA_949775065.1. Classification (NCBI taxonomy): domain Eukaryota; kingdom Metazoa; phylum Arthropoda; class Insecta; order Diptera; family Syrphidae; genus Brachyopa; species Brachyopa scutellaris. The sequence goes on from OX459114.1 coordinate 56,664,153, forward strand.
AGACAGACAGACAAACAGACAGACAGACAGACAGTCAGATAGACAGACAGACAGACCGACAGACAGACAGACGGACAGACAGACAAACAGACAGAGGGACGGACAGATAAACAGATGGACAGACAGGCAGACGGACAGATAGACAAACGGTCAGACACGCAGACGGACAGAAAGACAGACGGACGGACGGACAGACAGACATACAGACAGACAGACAGCTGATGTTTTCTGTACACATATTTCCCCGGTATGGAATCATTTCCCCGTTATCGAAACACATTTATCGAAATTTATCGTAACACATTTATCGTAACTCTTTTTCAAAACAAATACGTCGCTAAAGAAGTATTCACTTCAAAAACAATCGAAGGCCATAATCTGATATCACTTAGAATACAAAACCTTAACGCTATCGCACAGAGTTTAACACCCTAAATTATTTCTTATAAAAAAAAACTGTTATGTATAACTCATACTGTATCTAACTTCAGTACTACTTTATAATGTATCATAACATGAAGGTAAACATTATTTTTTGAACTCTTACAACCATCACCTCAGCTAAGCCCCAAATTACGATGATAGCCGCCCATTGATGCCGTATTCGCATACCAATCAGCTTACTTGCCTCATTCCGATCACATGACGGCAATAATATCTAAATGAGGTCGACTATTTAAAACGCACATCAGCTGACCAATTGTCAACGCAATGTACCGTAGATACATCTATGGATGCAAGTACTAAACGCCTTGAGTTTGCATAATTGGAGGTTCGCATAAAATATGAATTCGTAACACTATTTAAATAACGACGTACCTACAGCATGACAGATAGTTATTTTCTCATGCATTAGGGTGATGAAGACTGCAACAAAATATTGCAAATTTATTTTCAATAGGCTGGCATAGGTTAGGTTAGGTTAGTGGGTTGACGCCGAGGGATCCCCATCTGGCGCCACACTTAGATCAATACAGATCCATTGTGATGCCCATAAGTGTTGTTTCCTTATTCGTTTGGATGACGGCGATTAAGGATTGTCAAACCAACCCGTAGCTTTAATAAAGCTGCAGATGTCCTTTACCGGGAATCCGGAGAGTTCTTCTATGTCCTGGAAGAAATGTCTACCTAGAGTTTTATGCCTTATGTGGTAGAGACCTGGGCAATGACAGAGGAAGTGGGGTGTATCCTCGTGGACTTCCTCGTCACCGCATCCTCTACAGAGATCACTGACATTAAGACCTAGTTTACTGGCATGGTGCCGAAGCATATTGTGCCCGGTTATTATGCCTACCAGCTTGGACAGAGAGTTTCTGTCCTTCATTAATATCTTATCCGTTTTGTTTTTGTCGTAAATTGGCCACATCTTTCTTGTGTTTATACAAGAGTTGAGGGTTTTCCACCTGTCGTTTGCTCTGATAAGCGTTCTACTCTCTATTTTTTGCTTGATGGCGCATAGTGAGATGTGAATTGAAGGGTCGGCTTGGTCTATGCCTAAAGCCGATCCCGCCCTAGCAAGTGCATCAGCTTTTTCATTACCCGGTACACCATGGTGTCCAGGAACCCAGCATAGTTTTACTTTGTGCTGTGCGCCAAGAACTCGTAGCTCTTCGCGACAGCAACGTACAAGCTTCGATTTTATTTCAGTGGCAGAAATTGCTTTTATTGCCGCTTGGCTGTCAATGAAAAATGTGATATCGTCTCGCGGTATCACCTTCAATGCGGTTTCACGAGCGGCTATTGTTACTGCCAGAACCTCCGCTTGGAAAACGCTGCCAAAGTTTGGAAGTCTGATTGAAATGGATAATTTGAGCGTCTCCGAACAGATACCCGCTCCTACCCTTATGTCCATTTTAGAGCCATCCGTGTAGACGGAGATGGTTTTATCTTTGAGCACCTGATCTGCTTTCCATTCTTCTCTACTAGGAAAATAAAAGGAGAATGGTTTATCAAAGTCTAGATAAGGTGTCAGGTAATCTGTGTTTTCTACTTTACTCATGTATTTATTTAAAATCTGCGCATGGCCTGTTTGGTCGGATTTCCAACTTTGTGACTGTGATAGTCTCAGGGCACTTTTTGCTGCGGACTCCTGCACGAATAGGTCTAATGGAAGAAGATACAGAATGGTTTCTAATCCCGCTGTTGGTGAGGTGCGTATCGCTCCTGTTGAACCAATGCAGGCCATTCTTTGTACTTTCGTCATTAACTTTAGATTCGTGGCCTTACAGGCGGCATGCCACCAGACCAAACTACCATAGGTAAGAATGGGTCTAACCACCGCTGTATATAGCCAGAGGATAATTTTAGGGCTGGGTCCCCAGGTTTTCCCAAATATTCTGTTGCAAGTATAAAAGGCTATTTGCGCCTTTCTTGCCCGTTCTTTAACATTAAGTCCCCAGTTTAGTTTTCTATCTAGCACTAGCCCTAGGTATCTGGCACTGTCAGAGATCTTAAGGGTAGTTCCCTCAATAGATGGGAGTTTAAATTGCGGAGTAGATCTCTTATTGGTGAACAGTACCAGTTCAGTTTTCTGTGGATTGACCGCAAGTCCACAGTGTTTGGTCCAGTTGTTTAGTGCTTTCAAAGCCCCTTCAAGTTGCTCACTGATGGTTGGGAGGAATTTTCCTGTTGCTAGTAGCACCACATCATCGGCGTATGCAACAGCCTTAACTCCGCTGTATCTAAGTTTAACTAAGATGTCGTTCATTACCAATACCCAGAGTAGTGGGGAGAGAACCCCCCCCTGCGGTGTACCTCTTGAGGCGATAGCCTTAATTTGTACATCGCCCAGCTCTGAGTTTATGTATCGGTTTTTAAGCATGGATCTAATCCAGTGAATAAGTGTTTCGTCTACCTTTAGTTTTCGTAATGCCCCACACACTGCTTCCGTTTTGACATTGTTGAAGGCTCCTTCAATGTCCAGGAAAGCAGCAAGTGTGAATTCTTTAACTCTGAGTGACTTCTCAATTGTACCAACAACGCTGTGAAGCGCTGTTTCAACGCTTTTTCCTTTCGTATAAGCATGTTGTGCCGGAGATATGTCTCTGGTACTCAGCCTGCTACGAATATGAATCTCAATGAGTCTTTCGAGGGTTTTAAGTACGAAAGAGGACAGACTGATAGGTCTAAAGTCCTTAGCATTTGTATGGCTTGGCTTGCCGGCCTTGGGGATAAATACCACCTTGACCTCGGGCCATATTCTAGGTACGTATCCGTACTTCAGGCTGCTTATAAAGAGATTCAATAAGATGTTCGATATGCTGTGCACGGATTTCTGAAGCATCATTGGAAAGATGCCGTCGATACCCGGCGATTTATAGGGTGAGAAAGAGCTTATTGCCCATTGAATTCTCTCAGCCGTGATTATTTCTTGAGGTGCGGTCATAACCGTACCATTTTCTGCGTTCTGAGCGGATGCGCAATCGAAGACTGTACAGCGTGGAAAGTGAGTACTCATCAGAAGCTGTATCGTGTCTGCACATGATTCTGTCCAGCCGCCATTAGAATTTTTTAAGGAGCCAAATATGGTTGGGTCCTTAGAGAGAACTTTACGTAGTCTGGCTGATTCTGTTGTGCTTTCTATATCACTACAGAAGGATTGCCATGAACAGCGTTTGGCCTTTGTGTTTCAGCTTTAAATTTTCTTTGACTGGATTTGTAATTTGCCCAGTCACAGTCCAGATTTATTCTTCTAGCAGCATTGAAAAGTCTGCGAGTTTCTTTTCTAATACCTGATAGCTCCTTAGACCACCACGGAGGTGTCTTTCTATTTTTCATTGTCTTAAGGGGACATGCTGATTTGTAGGAATCGCCAAGAATGTAAGACAATTCAGTGGCTACCCTATCTATGTCTGCGGGGCAGTGTATGCTATCGTGCAGTAGAACTGCAGCCGAGACCCTTGTTTTTTCACAAAAGAGATCCCAGTTAGTGTTTCTGGGGTTCCTATATTGTTTTGGAGGTTCTTTGTTGGTTTCTATGAGGAATTCTATCAGTTTGTGGTCGGAGAACGTTTCGTCCTTCGATACCTTCCACTGTTTAATTTCAAGGGTGGTAGAGTTACCAGCAAGAGTGATATCTAAGACCTCCTGCCTATTCCTAATCACAAAAGTTGGTTCATTACCCCTATTCGCCACAACTAGGTTGTTAGAGATAATAAACTCAAAAAGTAACTCACCCCGTATGTTTGTGTCCGTACTACCCCAGTGCGTGTGATGAGCATTGGCATCGCAGCCCATCACAATGTCTCATCTCTCTTGTTTAGCTTTTTGCACGAGTGAGTGGGTTAGATTTGGAGGTGGTCCAGTGGTTGCATTATATGGCATGTAGATGGCTGAAAATATAAGTTGAGGAAGCCCTCTACGCTCATATTTGGCGACTGTCTGGTCTGTATCACTGTAAGTGGATAGTAGAAGAAGGTTAATATTTTTCCTAGCTACTATACAGGTTCTATTTCTACAATCTGTCTTTACCTGTGTGGTGGTGTAAAGTACCAAATCTCTCGAATGCAGCCCTCTTATTTTGCCACCTGTTACCCAGGGTTCCTGTATGAGGGCGATGTCTATTTGTCTATCCCCCATGAGGTAGACAAGGTTGGCGCTTGCAGCCTTACTGTGGTGCAGGTTTATTTGCACTATCTTCAGCATGCTTTATTTGACCAGCCTCTCTTCTTGTGCCACCAACTGCCGACACTCCAATTGGTCGTATCTTACATCGCGTAATCCCGACGCGGACCTTGAAGTTAATGGCGCGTAGTAGTGGCATCGACCTGTGGCTGAGCATAACCACAATCTCTGTACCTGCATTCGTGTGCTCGCCCATCTCTACAACTTCCCAATCAGAGCTTAAAAGCTCAGTATTAAGGTGTTGGAGATTTCTTTCTATCCTCTCTCTCGGGATGTAGGGGCCAGGTATCAATAATCGTCCTTTTGGTCGCGCTAAGCGAGTGAGCTCCCCTCGTTCAATAGTACGAAGGTTCGCGTTTAGCCATGGAGCTTCTGTTCTTTGGACAAATTCTTTAAGCCATGTGAAGGTAAATTCATCTTCACAGGTCATAACCTTGAAACCTCTAACGGTAGTCAGCTGACCGAAATGTGGGATATGTCCCAACCCTTTCAGTATAGCGTCATTCACGCCATCGAGGATTCTTATTTCTAAGAGCCTCCACTGATCTGAAGTCAGTTTCCGCTCTGGGTTGCCGTAATCGACGATGGCAACTTGACGTCCAGTACTTATAACTTGAGGCGTCGTCTTGGCTTTTTTGTTTGTTTCTGTCGTGGTCGGTGAAATAGAGTCGTCTGGGTTGTTTCTGAGCCTCTTGGAGCAGCTTGCAACCGTCTCGGGTCGGGAGTTGGGATCCACACAGTTGGTCAGATCCAGATACCCCTTATCAACTTCCCGCGAAACCTCCTCCCCTCGCGCAAGGTCAAGATCAGCATTAGGCTTAATACGAGAATCTGGCACTGTCAGAGATCTTAAGGGTAGTTCCCTCAATAGATGGGAGTTTAAATTGCGGAGTAGATCTCTTATTGGTGAACAGTACCAGTTCAGTTTTCTGTGGATTGACCGCAAGTCCACAGTGTTTGGTCCAGTTGTTTAGTGCTTTCAAAGCCCCTTCAAGTTGCTCACTGATGGTTGGGAGGAATTTTCCTGTTGCTAGTAGCACCACATCATCGGCGTATGCAACAGCCTTAACTCCGCTGTATCTAAGTTTAACTAAGATGTCGTTCATTACCAATACCCAGAGTAGTGGGGAGAGAACCCCCCCCTGCGGTGTACCTCTTGAGGCGATAGCCTTAATTTGTACATCGCCCAGCTCTGAGTTTATGTATCGGTTTTTAAGCATGGATCTAATCCAGTGAATAAGTGTTTCGTCTACCTTTAGTTTTCGTAATGCCCCACACACTGCTTCCGTTTTGACATTGTTGAAGGCTCCTTCAATGTCCAGGAAAGCAGCAAGTGTGAATTCTTTAACTCTGAGTGACTTCTCAATTGTACCAACAACGCTGTGAAGCGCTGTTTCAACGCTTTTTCCTTTCGTATAAGCATGTTGTGCCGGAGATATGTCTCTGGTACTCAGCCTGCTACGAATATGAATCTCAATGAGTCTTTCGAGGGTTTTAAGTACGAAAGAGGACAGACTGATAGGTCTAAAGTCCTTAGCATTTGTATGGCTTGGCTTGCCGGCCTTGGGGATAAATACCACCTTGACCTCGGGCCATATTCTAGGTACGTATCCGTACTTCAGGCTGCTTATAAAGAGATTCAATAAGATGTTCGATATGCTGTGCACGGATTTCTGAAGCATCATTGGAAAGATGCCGTCGATACCCGGCGATTTATAGGGTGAGAAAGAGCTTATTGCCCATTGAATTCTCTCAGCCGTGATTATTTCTTGAGGTGCGGTCATAACCGTACCATTTTCTGCGTTCTGAGCGGATGCGCAATCGAAGACTGTACAGCGTGGAAAGTGAGTACTCATCAGAAGCTGTATCGTGTCTGCACATGATTCTGTCCAGCCGCCATTAGAATTTTTTAAGGAGCCAAATATGGTTGGGTCCTTAGAGAGAACTTTACGTAGTCTGGCTGATTCTGTTGTGCTTTCTATATCACTACAGAAGGATTGCCATGAACAGCGTTTGGCCTTTGTGTTTCAGCTTTAAATTTTCTTTGACTGGATTTGTAATTTGCCCAGTCACAGTCCAGATTTATTCTTCTAGCAGCATTGAAAAGTCTGCGAGTTTCTTTTCTAATACCTGATAGCTCCTTAGACCACCACGGAGGTGTCTTTCTATTTTTCATTGTCTTAAGGGGACATGCTGATTTGTAGGAATCGCCAAGAATGTAAGACAATTCAGTGGCTACCCTATCTATGTCTGCGGGGCAGTGTATGCTATCGTGCGGTAGAACTGCAGCCGAGACCCTTGTTTTTTCACAAAAGAGATCCCAGTTAGTGTTTCTGGGGTTCCTATATTGTTTTGGAGGTTCTTTGTTGGTTTCTATGAGGAATTCTATCAGTTTGTGGTCGGAGAACGTTTCGTCCTTCGATACCTTCCACTGTTTAATTTCAAGGGTGGTAGAGTTACCAGCAAGAGTGATATCTAAGACCTCCTGCCTATTCCTAATCACAAAAGTTGGTTCATTACCCCTATTCGCCACAACTAGGTTGTTAGAGATAATAAACTCAAAAAGTAACTCACCCCGTATGTTTGTGTCCGTACTACCCCAGTGCGTGTGATGAGCATTGGCATCGCAGCCCATCACAATGTCTCATCTCTCTTGTTTAGCTTTTTGCACGAGTGAGTGGGTTAGATTTGGAGGTGGTCCAGTGGTTGCATTATATGGCATGTAGATGGCTGAAAATATAAGTTGAGGAAGCCCTCTACGCTCATATTTGGCGACTGTCTGGTCTGTATCACTGTAAGTGGATAGTAGAAGAAGGTTAATATTTTTCCTAGCTACTATACAGGTTCTATTTCTACAATCTGTCTTTACCTGTGTGGTGGTGTAAAGTACCAAATCTCTCGAATGCAGCCCTCTTATTTTGCCACCTGTTACCCAGGGTTCCTGTATGAGGGCGATGTCTATTTGTCTATCCCCCATGAGGTAGACAAGGTTGGCGCTTGCAGCCTTACTGTGGTGCAGGTTTATTTGCACTATCTTCAGCATGCTTTATTTGACCAGCCTCTCTTCTTGTGCCACCAACTGCCGACACTCCAATTGGTCGTATCTTACATCGCGTAATCCCGACGCGGACCTTGAAGTTAATGGCGCGTAGTAGTGGCATCGACCTGTGGCTGAGCATAACCACAATCTCTGTACCTGCATTCGTGTGCTCGCCCATCTCTACAACTTCCCAATCAGAGCTTAAAAGCTCAGTATTAAGGTGTTGGAGATTTCTTTCTATCCTCTCTCTCGGGATGTAGGGGCCAGGTATCAATAATCGTCCTTTTGGTCGCGCTAAGCGAGTGAGCTCCCCTCGTTCAATAGTACGAAGGTTCGCGTTTAGCCATGGAGCTTCTGTTCTTTGGACAAATTCTTTAAGCCATGTGAAGGTAAATTCATCTTCACAGGTCATAACCTTGAAACCTCTAACGGTAGTCAGCTGACCGAAATGTGGGATATGTCCCAACCCTTTCAGTATAGCGTCATTCACGCCATCGAGGATTCTTATTTCTAAGAGCCTCCACTGATCTGAAGTCAGTTTCCGCTCTGGGTTGCCGTAATCGACGATGGCAACTTGACGTCCAGTACTTATAACTTGAGGCGTCGTCTTGGCTTTTTTGTTTGTTTCTGTCGTGGTCGGTGAAATAGAGTCGTCTGGGTTGTTTCTGAGCCTCTTGGAGCAGCTTGCAACCGTCTCGGGTCGGGAGTTGGGATCCACACAGTTGGTCAGATCCAGATACCCCTTATCAACTTCCCGCGAAACCTCCTCCCCTCGCGCAAGGTCAAGATCAGCATTAGGCTTAATACGAGAATCTGGCACTGTCAGAGATCTTAAGGGTAGTTCCCTCAATAGATGGGAGTTTAAATTGCGGAGTAGATCTCTTATTGGTGAACAGTACCAGTTCAGTTTTCTGTGGATTGACCGCAAGTCCACAGTGTTTGGTCCAGTTGTTTAGTGCTTTCAAAGCCCCTTCAAGTTGCTCACTGATGGTTGGGAGGAATTTTCCTGTTGCTAGTAGCACCACATCATCGGCGTATGCAACAGCCTTAACTCCGCTGTATCTAAGTTTAACTAAGATGTCGTTCATTACCAATACCCAGAGTAGTGGGGAGAGAACCCCCCCCTGCGGTGTACCTCTTGAGGCGATAGCCTTAATTTGTACATCGCCCAGCTCTGAGTTTATGTATCGGTTTTTAAGCATGGATCTAATCCAGTGAATAAGTGTTTCGTCTACCTTTAGTTTTCGTAATGCCCCACACACTGCTTCCGTTTTGACATTGTTGAAGGCTCCTTCAATGTCCAGGAAAGCAGCAAGTGTGAATTCTTTAACTCTGAGTGACTTCTCAATTGTACCAACAACGCTGTGAAGCGCTGTTTCAACGCTTTTTCCTTTCGTATAAGCATGTTGTGCCGGAGATATGTCTCTGGTACTCAGCCTGCTACGAATATGAATCTCAATGAGTCTTTCGAGGGTTTTAAGTACGAAAGAGGACAGACTGATAGGTCTAAAGTCCTTAGCATTTGTATGGCTTGGCTTGCCGGCCTTGGGGATAAATACCACCTTGACCTCGGGCCATATTCTAGGTACGTATCCGTACTTCAGGCTGCTTATAAAGAGATTCAATAAGATGTTCGATATGCTGTGCACGGATTTCTGAAGCATCATTGGAAAGATGCCGTCGATACCCGGCGATTTATAGGGTGAGAAAGAGCTTATTGCCCATTGAATTCTCTCAGCCGTGATTATTTCTTGAGGTGCGGTCATAACCGTACCATTTTCTGCGTTCTGAGCGGATGCGCAATCGAAGACTGTACAGCGTGGAAAGTGAGTACTCATCAGAAGCTGTATCGTGTCTGCACATGATTCTGTCCAGCCGCCATTAGAATTTTTTAAGGAGCCAAATATGGTTGGGTCCTTAGAGAGAACTTTACGTAGTCTGGCTGATTCTGTTGTGCTTTCTATATCACTACAGAAGGATTGCCATGAACAGCGTTTGGCCTTTGTGTTTCAGCTTTAAATTTTCTTTGACTGGATTTGTAATTTGCCCAGTCACAGTCCAGATTTATTCTTCTAGCAGCATTGAAAAGTCTGCGAGTTTCTTTTCTAATACCTGATAGCTCCTTAGACCACCACGGAGGTGTCTTTCTATTTTTCATTGTCTTAAGGGGACATGCTGATTTGTAGGAATCGCCAAGAATGTAAGACAATTCAGTGGCTACCCTATCTATGTCTGCGGGGCAGTGTATGCTATCGTGCGGTAGAACTGCAGCCGAGACCCTTGTTTTTTCACAAAAGAGATCCCAGTTAGTGTTTCTGGGGTTCCTATATTGTTTTGGAGGTTCTTTGTTGGTTTCTATGAGGAATTCTATCAGTTTGTGGTCGGAGAACGTTTCGTCCTTCGATACCTTCCACTGTTTAATTTCAAGGGTGGTAGAGTTACCAGCAAGAGTGATATCTAAGACCTCCTGCCTATTCCTAATCACAAAAGTTGGTTCATTACCCCTATTCGCCACAACTAGGTTGTTAGAGATAATAAACTCAAAAAGTAACTCACCCCGTATGTTTGTGTCCGTACTACCCCAGTGCGTGTGATGAGCATTGGCATCGCAGCCCATCACAATGTCTCATCTCTCTTGTTTAGCTTTTTGCACGAGTGAGTGGGTTAGATTTGGAGGTGGTCCAGTGGTTGCATTATATGGCATGTAGATGGCTGAAAATATAAGTTGAGGAAGCCCTCTACGCTCATATTTGGCGACTGTCTGGTCTGTATCACTGTAAGTGGATAGTAGAAGAAGGTTAATATTTTTCCTAGCTACTATACAGGTTCTATTTCTACAATCTGTCTTTACCTGTGTGGTGGTGTAAAGTACCAAATCTCTCGAATGCAGCCCTCTTATTTTGCCACCTGTTACCCAGGGTTCCTGTATGAGGGCGATGTCTATTTGTCTATCCCCCATGAGGTAGACAAGGTTGGCGCTTGCAGCCTTACTGTGGTGCAGGTTTATTTGCACTATCTTCAGCATGCTTTATTTGACCAGCCTCTCTTCTTGTGCCACCAACTGCCGACACTCCAATTGGTCGTATCTTACATCGCGTAATCCCGACGCGGACCTTGAAGTTAATGGCGCGTAGTAGTGGCATCGACCTGTGGCTGAGCATAACCACAATCTCTGTACCTGCATTCGTGTGCTCGCCCATCTCTACAACTTCCCAATCAGAGCTTAAAAGCTCAGTATTAAGGTGTTGGAGATTTCTTTCTATCCTCTCTCTCGGGATGTAGGGGCCAGGTATCAATAATCGTCCTTTTGGTCGCGCTAAGCGAGTGAGCTCCCCTCGTTCAATAGTACGAAGGTTCGCGTTTAGCCATGGAGCTTCTGTTCTTTGGACAAATTCTTTAAGCCATGTGAAGGTAAATTCATCTTCACAGGTCATAACCTTGAAACCTCTTACGGTAGTCAGCTGACCGAAATGTGGGATATGTCCCAACCCTTTCAGTATAGCGTCATTCACGCCATCGAGGATTCTTATTTCTAAGAGCCTCCACTGATCTGAAGTCAGTTTCCGCTCTGGGTTGCCGTAATCGACGATGGCAACTTGACGTCCAGTACTTATAACTTGAGGCGTCGTCTTGGCTTTTTTGTTTGTTTCTGTCGTGGTCGGTGAAATAGAGTCGTCTGGGTTGTTTCTGAGCCTCTTGGAGCAGCTTGCAACCGTCTCGGGTCGGGAGTTGGGATCCACACAGTTGGTCAGATCCAGATACCCCTTATCAACTTCCCGCGAAACCTCCTCCCCTCGCGCAAGGTCAAGATCAGCATTAGGCTTAATACGAGAACAAGACGCTGAGTTTGGTGATACCCCGGTCGGCTCCTGCAACCTTTCTGTAGAGTCACCTACATTTTTAAGAGAGGCGGATGCGACCACCCCACTCCTCGACTGGCTATGGCTTGTCAGAGGAGCGGGTGGTCCCATCATCCTCTCCTCGCCCGTGCCCACCGCACGATCTGCACCCACCAGAGTACTAGCAGTTGGCTTGTTCTCCGGCGAGGGCAAATCCTGTAGGAAGGCCCGCGCGTTGTGTAGGCGTTGTCTTTCCCTGTCTGTCAGTTCGTCCCATGTTTTGGTCCCTAGTCTCCTGACGGTCAACCTGCAGTTTGCAATTTTACTGCGTCTAGATGTAGTTGACAATCTTGAGAGGGTGGAACTAGCAACAGAGCAACTGTCGCTAACATCGAAAGTTATGATCTCGGTGTCAGCAACACTCGCCATGCTTCCAGTATCCGAGACTCCCAGATTGGCGAAGGGGTCGAGAAGCAAATTCTCATCTTCGTCTGTAAGAGTCTTGTCGTGGATTGCTGTAGAGTGATCGGTTTTTTTGAAGAAACCAGTGCCCGAATCTAACACTGTCGTTTCTGTGTCTACCTGTAATGTCCTTCCACTGAGACCAAGGTTGACCATCTCAGTTGTAACAGCTAATGGTGATTGGGCCTGCACATCCTTAGCCCAGGCCGCTGGCGAACCAACGGGGGGATTTCCAGTTAACTGGTTACCCCATGCAGAGTTTAAATCTTGCGGTTTTTCACTCATCATGATTGCTGTGGGTTGGTTCGCGACAGGACTTTTACCGAAGCTATGGTCCTGTTAACCGCAGAAGATAACCGCGGCGTACCCCTATCCACCACCTGGGAAAGCGCCCGATTGGCACCCAACCGTTCGGGATAGGCTGGCATACTGCTTATTATGTGCGTTTGCGTATACTGAAATAATGTGCTCATATGTCTTCCAAAGATATGTACTTTGTATGAATTGCCGCCTTTTACTCATGAAGGAGTGTAGGATAGGTACACAGGCGGTTTTTTTTTATTCTTGTCTGACTCTTAGCAAGTGCGCCAATATTGCTCTGGTTATATTTAATTTTTTTTTTGATTGACACACACACATGGTAGGACACAAAAGCTTGTCTATGTGATTTGAATAATAGTTCTGGTAAAGATAGTTAGTGGTCATTTTGTAAAATTTTAACAGTAGTCGGTAAGAGTATGCAGTCAGGTTATTTTAATCTTAAGTGAAAAACGCAATGACGCCAAGTTATATTTAACATATTTATAATATAAAGAAGGTAAATAAATTAAAAATAAAAATAAATTATATTAAGCTTATGTTTAAAAGTTTAACTTCACTGTTAGCGTACTATCGCCTTGAGCACACTAAACACAGAGCAAGGTCCGTCGAAAAATGGTTTTCGCAAAACAATATCGAGGTAATGAAGTGCTCGGCTTGAGGTGCAGACCTCAACCCCATCAAAAATGTTCACATGGCAGGCAGTTCCACTATGTCAATCAGCTTAAAGAAGCTATCCGGAAGGCTTGATCGTCAATCAACCCTGTTGAGCTTAAAAGCCTTACCATATCAATGCCAAACCGCATAACAGATCTGCTAAAAAATAGAGCAGGTCTCATTCGTTATGAATAATTTTCAAAAAATTTCGGCCATATTTAAGAAAAACGTTAAAACTTTCATGAGTTCATCATTTGTGTGTGCGTGTTACATTTTTGCACGAATGGAAGGGACCTACAGTTTTCTGCCGTCTCCGAACGGTGAGTTGGGAAGCTTTACATGACAGATGATACTCTTGAATACTTATCAGGCATTCGGAAGAGGTGGGCACTGTGAAAAACTTTTGAGGTGTTTGCGGCGGGATTCGAACCCAAGACCGCTGGCTCAGTAGTCCGACGCACTAACCATTGTGCTACGGTGCCCACTTGTTTTATGTAACAAATAAGAATAATTGTGGACAGGGTTGCCGCTGAAAAATTTGAAAAAGTCGCAAAAAAAGGGTCATGGAGCAAAAAAAGTCGCAACAAAAACAAATAATAGGTCTGTTCGTTTACTTTTTGCTCCAAAAATAGGAAGCTATTAAATGGAGTGGGGAAAAAGTAAAGGAACGCGTTTAACCACAAAAGTTGCAACAAACGAAATGTCATATATATATGTGAAATAAACGTAAACAAAGTGGTGTTGTACAATTTTGGATTTTACAGCAGAGTCCACTCTTCATGATATCCTAGATCCAATAGTATACTGCGAAATGCAAATTTCAACATTCAGAACATTCAACTTTCATCTACATACATACATATGTCCCTTTTCTTTTCATTATTTTACTTTTTGCGTTAAAATAAAAAAATGCAAATAATTTAAAACAATTGAAACAGCTGAGTTTGACAGATAGTTCACTTTATACTGGCAGAAATTTGTTAAGTAAGAATTTGTAAGATTTTTTAAAGAGGGGAAATGCTTACTCTCTCGTTGCTTCTCTTTTCAACTACTTTTTTTTGTGTAAAGGAACGCGGTTGGTCTAGAATTTGTACGAATTCGTAACAATTTTTAAGTAAAGAAACAGACCTAATGTAAACATGGTAACGACGTCAGACCTCCATATCCATTATTATTATTTTTCAAAAGAAAACAAAAAAACAAAAACAGGAACGCATTAGATTATATAAAAAAGGCGTGAGTAGAGTATGCACAAGGTACTCGTGAAATTTGATGTGTAAACATATACAGAGAACGTTGACGTTGCTATTGCTATGCTATTGCTATTACACTGTGTGAAGGAGAAATGAATAAAGAGAATCATATACAGAGAAGAGAACTAATACTAAGTTTGGTTATGCGTGACGGCGAGAAACTCATGGGGCCCATACCGAGAGCTAAGAATTTTACACATCAAAAAAAAAATTGAATTAAACTAAATTTGTACAAAAGGAACACATTGGAAAAAATAGATTAATGAGAAACAAAGGAATTTTTATTGGAAATATATTTTTTGTACGAAAAAGTCTCAAAAAGTCTCCAAAAAATCTGAAAAGGGTCAAAAAGAGGTGTTTTTTAAAAAGTCGGGTCATAGTCTCTTTGCTTCAAAAAAGGGTCAAAATGCGACTAAAGTCGCATAGCGGCAACGCTGATTGTGGACTTATAGCCCACTTCATTTTTCAGATTGTGGAATTATGACCCGAAATATTATGAACTTTTGACCCACCTGCGTGGGTTATAAATTCACAATCAGAAGTCCATTGTGGACTTTCGACCTGTGAACTTATGACCCTGCGCCATTTATATTACAAGCTTTGAGTTTTTGATATAAAATAAAGTCAAAAATTAAATCAAAAATAAAATAATATCGATTTAAAATTACCATTCCCAACAATAATTTTTAATTAATTGTTTTTACTTTTTAAACTAAACAAAAACTCGCCATTAGATAGTCAAAATAAAACTACAATGAAACAATTTATAATGTTCCTCTTCGTCTTCTTTTTTTAAAAAATACTGTTTTCCAGTAGAAATATATAAGATATAACTACATACATATGTACATCAGATCTCTGTAACTAAAGTTACGTAAATTGTGCGATAACACAATCCTTATCCTTACTATAATAAAAATGTAACTTTTTTCGACTGCAAAAACTTTGTTCCCATTTGTCTTAAAAACTACTACACGAAATTGAATCCGGTTTTCATAGTTGGATTGCAAAATGTGAGGAATACAGGCATAGGATTTTTTTTCGTTATCTGCTATCCAGAGGCGGAGATCTAAGCTGATATCTGGGCAGAGAGTATTTTTACGAATACCTTCTAGCTCCTAGCTTTAGAACGCCTTGGCCGATGGGAATTGAATTTCTTTTATTATAAAGTTCAATTTTGTACAAACATTTTAAGATATAAATCATATTCGTACGTTACACAGAAGTTGAACAATAAGCATTCAATTAAAATTAACATTCAATTAAAAATGACATACAATTCAAGAAAAGCTTAGATCGTTGGATTTTACCAACGACCAGTGGAGATAATTTCGTGTGTGCGCCAAAACCGGTTTTTTTTTTCTTCTGTACCTGCTGTGTTATTATTATTTTTTTTTTTTTGAACTGGCGAGGAATTGCGGATATCTGTTTTAACGCGCATCACGCAGAAACTAATGGACGGATTTTGATAAAACTTGACATAATGATTGCTTATGTTCTTGGTCAACATTTATCTTATACTTTTTATCCCCGAAAATGATATGGTTTTTATAAAATATTGAAAAAAACTGCATATCTGTAAGAAAAATTATAATTATTCAGCACTAGCTCAATAGTAGCTTACTGGATCGAAAAACAAAAAATAGGTGAATTTAGTAAATTCTCCACTGATTCATTTAAGGTATGAATCATCCTTCGGTGTTATCCTGAAGCTGAGCTATGCTCAAAATAGTTCATGAAATGTTCCCCAACCTTTTTCCATCAATGGAGACCGCAGCCAACAGCCGTGCAGCTGTGGGTGACGTAATAGTGTGTGAATTAAAAGTAATGTTTGTGTGTTCCTCCTTTATTTGTTCGCGCATCGTTCATCCGATTGCGGTAAAACTTGGGGAATGTGCAAAAGAACATTGTTGATATGCGCACGCCGGGGAAGATTTCTACTTCATTGCAATCCTATTTTTTTTATTTTTTTCCAAAACATACTTAGTTGGCGCTACAGCTCGAGGTGAACCTGGCCCTGCTTCTCGCAACCATTTGTGTGTGCGTGTTATTTTTTTGCACGAATGGAAGGGACCTACAGTTTTTTGCCGACTCCGAACGGCGAGTTGAGAAGCTCAATCGTGACAAATGATACTCTTTGATGCTTGTCAGACATTCGAAAGAGGTGGGCACTGTGAAAAACTTTTAGGTGTTTGCGGCGGTATTCGAACCCAAACAGCTCGCTCAGTAATCCGACGCACTAACCACTTGCGCTACGGTTTCCAAAAGCAAACGCATTAATCATGATCTCGAATCTGCAATCGGTGGAGACAATACAGGCGAATCCCCCTATGTCGAATTTTTACGGGCGATCAAAATTAGTGCAAGTTAGCGGAATTTTTGAGAAAATCGAGCTAGAACGATTAATCCTTTTTTTGAAAACGAAACGAAGCAAAGCGAGTACGGGTCAGCTAGTATAAATTAAAAACGAAATAAATACAGTAGAATCCGCTCACGCTTAAGACGCTATCCCGCTTTTAACGCTCTTTTTCTCCGGTCCCTTAATTTTGATAAGAATTCGAATGAAAAAAAATCCGGTTAATACGCTTTATTTCCCGCTTAATACGCTCACACAGCTAAACAATATACTTCGTAAAAATTTGTATTTTCTTGTTTTTTAAATCTTTTTCCAGAAAAACCATTCAGTGCATTTGGGATAGGGTTTTTCGCAAACAATATGGTTTGTGCCGTTTTTCGGTCGTTTCTTTTGTCAGTTTTGTTTCATTTCTTGTGTGCGCCTTACGTACATACAGGTGATGTCAGTACATTAGAATTTGATTGCGTACAATGGTTAGTACAAGATATGAAAGGAAAACTAGCATAATACATGTATAATTTCAACTGTTTTTACAAAATAACCATATTTTTAACTGAATCCCGCTTAAGACGCTATTTTCTTTCGATCCCTTGAAGAGCGTCTTAAGCGGATTCTACTGTATTACTAAAAAAAAAAAACAAAATGTTAACAAAAATAGATTTCATAACAATTTTTATATAAAATAAAAAACATAGTATTCTTAAAAAAAAGGGTAAGTAAATTTCTTTACAAAATTCTTACATCATTAAATTAAAAACAGTCTTTTTGCGTTAATATATTTTTTATTTTGATCTGCATAGACAAAACCATAGCTCTATGACTAGAAATGACTATGCTCTATTCACATCGGATTCTTGCAGATAGAGCATACGTTTTCCGTTTTTCTGTCTTGGTTGCTTTCTGTAAAGCACATCCTGCAGCCTTATTAAGGAATTCATAAGTTGGAGTAGACAATTCTTTTGAGTCTTCGAACGAATTCCACACTTCCCTGATAAGCTCCTTCAAATTTCTGTTAAGCTGTGAAATTTGATATGTAAGCCAATTAGTTTTAAAAATCTACGTCTTGGTGTTTCATAAGATTTATTTGCAAGTTTAAACAGAACGTTACCATTAACACCAATTTGGTCATAAATGCTTGACTCAAAATTTTCGTCTTCTGTACTATCATCCCATGGCAAAAATGTACCCATGACATGATGGGTAGTGAAGGGTTAAATATCGTATATGTACTTTTATACTTGCCTGTTTATTTGAGCCGGTTTTTTTTTTTGTTTTAGGTTGTTTTCAGATCACGTGTTTCTCTAGATTTTATCTAAGTCGACGTCCAGCACTGTGGTGGCTGGGCGCACTCCAAACGCAGTTTTCTTTCCTATCGGGCATATGCGAAATTTTATCATACCTACTTGTTCGAATTCCATTCATTTTCGAATGTTCGCCACAATTCGGACGCAGGCACACGAAATAAATTTATTCACTTGTGACAACTTTCGCCGATAAATCGACTATAAAATAGAGCAAATAATAAATTCGCAAATAAATTGGCAATTGGTTATGAGTTGGGCACAAAGTACACCGAACAAGTGCTCCAAAACCATTTTCATTACCTGCTACGAGTATTTCACAGAGCTCCAAATTGTGCGCAGCGTTAAATTTCATTCGTTTCGCATTATTCCATTATCGTCTTATGCAAATATATTAACAGGTGATTTAGCTTATGTCTGGACTGCTCGTTTTTACTGCATATCATTATAACTTAATGGCCGTTTAATTGTTGTTTTTACATAAGTGTTTGCCGCGCTTTGGTAGCAAACGTTTTACCACTTGAGCTATGTGTAATTGTATTGCCAAGCCTTATTCAGTGGGAGTGATCTTACCACAGGGCTGTAGGATATGTGATTTCTTTCTCCCAATGCACATTTGAATAGGAAATGTTTTCCTAATGTTGTTCTATTTATACCAAAACACGGCTTCACCCGTGTACGCAAATAGGCAAGGTGAGGACGGGTCAGCTGGTATTAAATATAAGACTAATATTTCCAGCCGACAAGAATGAGTAGGTAGATAGATAGATTATCTCAATGACTAATCTGTACTGTAGATCTATACGGATGGATCTAAGACTAGTGATGGTAGGAGCGGGTGTCTTCTCAGGACAGCTTAGCCCGAACTTGTCTTTAATACTTCCAAAACACTGTAGTGTTTTCGAGGCGGAGGTGATAGCTTTTGTGAAGCCGCTAAGTGGTTTTAGATAAAGTAGATGTGAAATCGCGATATTGTCATTTACACCGATAGCCAAGCAGTTATTAAAACAGTCGAATCACCAATTATAAGATCAGAATTGGCTAGGTTCTGTCGCGCATCGCTTAACGGGATATAGAGCAGATGCATAATCACTGTTCTGGATTCCTGGTCATAGTGGCATACTAAGTAATTGTGATGCAGACAAACTAGCCAGAAAAGGTGCAAAACTGGGGAGTTCTACCACAAAAAGTGAACCCATATATCTACCAATAGAAAGGATAAGGCACAACATCTTCGCGTAAGCACTGCAACAGGCTAATGAAAGATGGCGTAACCTTGATATGTGTAGTCCCGCTGAATAGACTTGGCCTCAGCTAAATCGGAGCAAAACGTACTGCTTGCTAACAATCAGCAGTGCACATATTATCAAACTATAGTTGGGGTATTTACAGGTCATTATGCAATCAGTAAACACGCCAGTAGATTGCGAATCCTCGCCAATGTCTTTTGTCGCAGCTGCGTAAGAATCTCCCTACCGCCTCCTGTGCAGCTGCCAGCACTCTCATCCTTAAAGGCCGTCGCCACGAGCTAAAATTTATAGCAAGATAATTAGCACGCTATGAAAATAGCTAATGGAGATGGCAAATAGCAAGATAATTGAGATAGTAAGCTATCCATAGCAGGATATCTAGCAAGCTAAGGATATCTTGCTAATTTTTGACAATTGGGTGAAATTGGTTGCGTTCGTTGCGTTTGAATAAAAAAAAAATAGTTATGGCCGACTGGAAGATGTCATAAGAAGACATAATTAAATTAATAATCAATTTTCGGCAGTTTCCATGATTGTAGAATCAAAGAAGTGCTGAGTACAAGCGGTTGGATTTCAACAAAAATGAAATATCAAGCTATAATTTGCCCCCACATAAAATTAACAGTTCTCTTTTTTATAGCTTGCTATGAAATCCTGCTGTTTGCAATAGCACGTGGAGACGCGGGCAGTGTTAAGAAAATAAATTCTGGGCGAATATTTCTTTACAGACCTATAAGATAATTCCACAACGGATATTAATGAAGCTCGGAAAATCCAACTTTGAAAATGGTTCAAGCGTGGCGATAAGAATCGGCTCAAGTGGCCACAAGATCTAGTTGTTGGGGAAAAAGTACTCTTACCGGTCAAGAAAGAATTTTGCCCTTTATGGAGCTTATTTCTACGCTTTTCAACTTTCACTTCTTTTATTTCTACGCCCATCTTACCTCACACGCTGGCCCAACTTGTCCCGATAGTAGGGCACACTGTACTCTGAACATCATCGTTTCGTTTTATCTTGTTTCGTACTTTTTAGCTAGTTTTTCCCTTAGTCTTAATATTAAGGAGGTCGTAAAGGTAACGCTAATCCACCATCTTGTTGTGTCCGCCATATTGAAATTTGAATAACGCCACTTATCGCATTCTATTTGTCATACCCTTTCATTTGATACCTTTATTAACCCTGGAAAGATAATCTGCATCAAAATGACGCATATGCGTGCGAAATTTGCCGCTCTTTTTCTAATTATTATGAATCACGTGATGGGCATTCGTGAATTTGCAGCCAGTAGGTATCCAGAGCAGAAAACTCACGTGTCATTGAGTTAAGTTTCAGCAATTTGGAAATACTTACAACCCTGTGGGTAAATTTTGTACATGAGTGTCATTTTATACATCAAAATATGATTATCTTTCCAGGTTTAATGAGGAAGTAAAGATAACGGGAATCCGCTATCTTGGAGGCGTCCGTCAAATTGAATTTATAATGACATCATAGCGTATTGTATTCTACTTGCCAAGCCCTTTCATTTGATACCACTATTAAGGAGATTGTAAAGAAAAACAAAAAAAGGTAATCCGCCATCTTTCCTGGAGTGTCCGCCATATTGAATTTTCTGTGGCATAGTCTAGGACACTCTCCGGATTAAGACGAATCCAATGACACCTCATTTGTTGAAATCCGTACTATGGCTGTACGAGGTGACATCCTTACATATATTTACAAGCAAACAAACAAACAAACCCAGCCTGTGAAAATCATAACCCTTCCCAGTAGCGAATCGTTGGTGATTTCAGCAGACCTTGCCAAATCGCCTCTTACTTCATCAATGAAAACCTAAAAAAATAGGAAGGCCTTCTCAAAATCATGCCTAGGAAGCGAGTTGGTAATGGCTCCTGTTTTAAAATTCCCCCCACTTTTAAAATTTGAGCATCAATTATATTATCACTTCGCTTCTAATGGAATGACCGTTTTCAGGCCTGACTTTAGGCATTGCCAAAGAAGCGATTTGGGAATGGAATCTGTTTTAAAATCAGTTTGAATGGCATTACCGCTCCGCTTACTATATTTTCACTTTTTCAGATCTTCTTTGCGAATAGAACTATGTACCTACCAAACAAGTCTGATCACTTTTTTTTTTGTTTAGTGGAAAAATGCAAACTTGCCGATTTGTATTTCAAGTTTAATAAAAACGCATAAAAACGTTCGAAGAAAAAAGGAAGTGCTAAGTAATATTTTAATAAAGTGCTGTAAAGTATTCAACGAAAAATGAAATTAAAAAGTGTGGTAAAAGTTAGTTATATTTCTTTTTTATTTACAATATTTTTTTCTAAAACTGAAATAGATCTTTTTTTTAATATGTGTAAATACTATGTCCGAAATAACCAAACACAACATAAACACTTGGATTTATTTATTTGATTTTGTTTTGGGACTGAGGCCTCCCTAGAAGCAATATACACAGGAAAGTCTGCTTTTACTCATAACTGGTAACCGATGAAATAAGTGCTCACTTAGAAGGGCTATAGGAAGCCCTACTCTAACAACTTCTTGGTAACCCCTGAAAGAAGGCCTGCAAAGGAATCGAGATTGGAAGTACTTGCTCCCTATGACACCGCAATGTTAAAATCATGCGTGAAGTAATGGCAAAAGGCATCGATGATTAGCTTAGGAAGGCCTGAAAGAATCGCTGGGGTAATGTTTTTTTTTCAAATGGCTCCCTATTTAAGTGCAAACCAAGCTTACAAATTAAATTGTAGGTATATCATAATCCTGATCTTAATGACCTAGCTGCAAATCCTTAATTTTTTTTGAAGAAGCAAACTTCAGTTCAAGTTCACTTATTGTAATTTAGTAACCCACTACGGCGGTGTAAGCGTTGCCGTTTTAGCCCATTAAATGCTCATCCGCCACCATTTCTTTTTCTAGAATTTGACTAGTGTTCGGAAATCATAATCGGCCTGATCCTTTAATATGTTAAAGTAACCCAGATAAGGTGTTACTGTCGTGTTGGAAGTTTCGACACTACCGTTCACTTCATTTAAGGAATTCGTTCGCTGTTGTGTTCATATTATGTATTATTATGTTGAGCTTTGGTCAACACTCCCGCTTATGAGTCCAGCAAGTTCTAGATTCCATAATATAGGTATAGCCTTTTTCCTAGCCTAGTAAATTACCACACTACAGTGCTATAATCCATTCGAAGTCTTCCACAACACACGATCAATCATAATCTAATCTAATCATAATCACACTATCAATCACAATCTGAACTACTTTGTGCCGACAGGGTGTGTAGTGTACTCGCACAATTATTAGCTGTAATTTGAATTTAAGAGCAATGGAATCAATGTTCAATTAGCTGTGTTACTCTTAATCGTGTGTATAATTTGCTGACCTTCGTGCGATGGTAATATATATGAACATGCATGCGAATGCACATTAGTAGTAAATCCCTTATATAAGGCCGCCATATGGATTTGATACTAACATAATCAAAATAGCTGTATCTAGATAGAATGCTCAAGGTATTTAGTTACTTATGTAAATATCGATCACCTATAACGTGGTATAAATAACTGGTAGACTTAAATTTGAAAAGAAATAAAGTTTAAGCTAAAATATTTGAAAGAATATTGCGAAGAAAGAATGCAACTACAAGTCGATAGATTACGCAGCTTAGGGGTCATAAAGGTTATCACAACATAATGCGTCATCTATTGATTATTATTTATTACAAAAATTATTTATTCCAAAGAAATCCCTTCTTCATCATAAATAGAAGCTCAAATCACGTGCTAGGTGCTACAAAAAAAAAAAAGCCGCGAAGCTACTTTCCCAAGTGTAAGTTATTATCTAACGCCACGGTAGAATGAGCCTATTAATTCAATGTAATTATTTAATAATCGTACTGTGTGCATCTACTCTGTTTCTAGTATACAGGTTTAGTTATCACATTATCGACAAAAATATATTTAAAATTATTAAATACAAATTTGTATAAAGGTAGTGAAATGTGTTAGCGGCGAATCGCATCGCGTCGCACGATCGCAATCGACATCAGTCATTTCGTTTTTCGCTAAATCTTTAGATTCTCACTAGTCACTACCCTAAGCGAAGCGGTAAAAAAAGAAAGAAGAGAAAACACCGGAGTAGTCTTAGTTTAGTTTAGTTTAAAATTTAAGTTTAAAATTTCTTTATTTCTCTTAAAACGTTATAATTATTTAATTTATCTGCAGGTGGTTGCATATTCCATATTTACAGTTTCAACAGTTTAGTGGTTGCGGATATTTTTAAAAAGTATTTACAATGCATTTACATTTTTTAAGTTATTTATTGTACGTAGTATTTAATTCAAAGACAAATAAAAAGAATGAAACTTTTAAGTGCAATTTTTAAAGGGAGTTTGTTTTTTTTAAGTTACGTTATGTATGTCTAATAGATACATTTTTAAATCTTTTTTTCGTTTTTTAAAATTAACAATATTTTTTAGGTTTGCTGGTAATTCATTCATTATTGAGGGTATTGCGTAGCTTGGATGTCTTCTTCCGTATGTGTTGTAGGTTTCAGGTATTTCCAAAATTCCCTGAGGTCGTCTTCTGGTATTACAATTATGCCGTATATTTTGCTGGTATTGTTGATCATCATAATATTGTAGTAAAGCTGTCATCTTAAAAATACCGTTTACATCTAATACCTTTAAATTAAAATTGTTATTATTAATTATTTTAAACAATCGATGCTGAAGATTTGTTATCTTATCTAGATGGGTCTTTGACGAATTTCTCCAGGCTAGTATCCCGTACCTAATGCGGGATTCAGCAAGTGGAAGATACACCTGTTTTTGAATTTCAAGACTAGTATATCTTTTGAGATACACCATCGCAAATAAAGCACTCTTTTGTTGCAAACGCACTTTATTTATTTGCTCATGTCATAAGAAGTGATCATCAATAATGATTCCCAGATACTTAATTGTTTTGACCACTTCAATAGCATCACTTTTTGCAATCGTTGGGCAGTCTTCATTTTGGTGGAAAATGCTGATAGGAACTTCGGGTTGTCGTGGCATGCGCACGTGGATCATCTTTGTTTTTACAGCATTTTGCAATCGTTGGGCAGTCTTCGTTTTGGTGGAAAATGCTGATAGGATCTTCGGGTTGTCGTGGCATGCGTACGTCCTTGGTCGTGGCACCATCTTGATACTTTATTAAATTCATCCTGCATTATTGCTACTGCAGTATCAAGGCTCTTGTGCTTCACAATAATTGCTAAGTCATCTGCGTATGCGAAGGCCGTACTTTTTTTGAGAACACGAAGAAGTTCATTGGTGAACAAGATAAAAAGGATTGGTCCTAGTTTTGAACCTTGTGGTACACCGTATAAGCTATGTTTTTTTTGGCTAACTATCTTACCCACTTTTACCCGTATTGTTTTTGACTCAAAAGGCAAGAAAACGTTTTTTATTTCAACACACACCAACAGAAACACAGTGTAACAAAACAAATCATTTTACTTTACAGTTTCGTTTGATATGTGTTAAGAATTTTGTGTCTAAAAAACAAATGCCCAACTGTCGACAACGAAACATGTTTTTCTATTTCGCCTTGTTTTTTTGTTTTTTGTTTTGCCGTATGCAGCATGCGTAGTCGTCCAAAGCACTAACCACTACGCCCCGGGCCCCAGTGCTCACTATGTACAATTACAAGTAACTAATTAGAAACGATTACGAAGAAGATTTAATATTCATCTAAAGAATTTTTTTTTAATAATTTGTTAGCAATTCAAATGAATACTTTTATTCAGAAATATTACATTTTATATACATATGTTACACTATCAGATCTGTGTTGTGGTGTGCTTAATAAAAGCAACAACCGCAAGTCGAGATTTGCCAGACAAAATATGCATCAACAAGCTCATCATTTAGTGCTGGTGTTAGGGGTTAGCCTACGCTACATACAACACTACCACAAGCAAAAAATAAACAAATATAAGAACAAATACATTATTAGAATTTATGTTCGAGGAACTACATTACGCAATAGATTTTTAAGTGTAATCTTGTTAGGATTAATGTCAAGAAAGTTTACATTTAAGTTATAGATTTTACTCATGCGGTTAATAGGCCCACGCATCCCATAATTTGTTCTATGATGAGAAACATGCAATAACTCTATACTACGTAGGAAATGCGATCCCCCACGAAAGTTTAATCCTAAACAGGATAATAAGTCAGGTCCATCAATCAAACCTGAGATCAGTTGATGCATAAAAATGATATCATTATTGACCCTTCTTTGAGCCAAAGTTTGTATTTGCAACAGTTTTATCCGATGCAAATATGGAGGGAGGTTAAAACTAAGACCTTTCAATGCGAAACGAATGAAGCGTCGCTGAACGACTTTAATACGAGTATTGAGATTTTTCTGATAAGGTGTCCACACTTGCCAAGCATATTCGAGGTGAGGACGGACAAGACTGTTATATAGTGAGAGAGTGACATAACGATTTTTAAATTCCTTACACCATCTTTTAACGAAACCTAACATTGAGTTTGATTTATTCACAATGTGGTTTATATGCTCTTTAAAATCAAGTTCAGGGCTAAAATAAACACCCAGGTCCTTAAAACTATGAGCCCGACTGAGAGAGTGTTCGATATTAAGTATATAGTTGAATATAGTCGGTTCACGTTTCCTAGAGAATGTCATGGATGGACATTTGAGTGGGTTAAGGACTAAACCATTTTTGCAGCACCAGGTACTGAAGTTATGAATGTCTGATTGCAGAAGTCTGCAGTCATTTATGGTTGAAATTGCTCTACTAATCTTCATATATCATCGGCAAATATAAGAGCATTGCTATATTTTATGATTGATGGAACAGCGTTAATAGCAAGAATAAAAAAGTGGACCTAGGTGACTCCCTTGATGGACGCCGGATCCTGCTAAAAAGGTGTCTGAAAGAAAACCTCTATATTTAACCTGATATGACTGACCTCTGGTTGAGGTAAGAGTTAACCCACGAAAAAAATAATGGGCGAAAACCTAACGCCTCGAGTTTGTAAATAATTATGTCATGAGAAAACTGATCAAAAGCTTTGGAGAAATCGGTGTAGACACAGTCCACCTCATGACCATTTTCTAAGGTATTGGAACAGTTATGGGAGAATGTTAACAGGTTTGTGACGGTAGACCTGTTTCTAACGAATCCATGTTGTTCTGTACAAATAACATCCCGACAAAGAAAAGTCAGGCTTTCGCACACAACTTGCTCAAATAATTTTGGTATGCATGACAATTATGAAATCGGTCTGTAGTTCGTAATGATATTTCTATCGCCTTTCTTAAAACGGGCGTAATAAACGATTGATTCCAGAAGCTAGGGAAATGTCCAGCTGATATGGAGATCTCAAAAAGAGACTTCAACGGCAGAGCAAGGACATCACTGCATTTTTTCAGGACTATTGGAGGTACGCCGTCAGGACCTGAAGAGTAATCATCTTTCAGATATGAAATAAATTTGGAAATAGTCTGCAAGTCTAAAGCAATATTGGTAAAGTCAACTTGAGGAACATCTTTGAGATACTCAAAGTATTCATCATCAATACTAAGCGGTACATGGTACATCGTTAAAAGATTTACGAAAATGGTCCGCGAAAGCGTTGCAAATATCGAGAGGATTATTAATAACACTGTTATTATAAGAAAACTCTGCTAGATATCCGTCAGACTTTTTCTTGGAATTAACTAAGCTCCGGAATTGTTTCGGGTTATTCCTAAGTGAGGTTGTCATTGTGCTTATATAGTCATTGTATAAGCTTGAAAGAAAGCACTTTGAATTCATCGAAAAATGCAATGTTAATACTAAAATCATTTGAGCTGAGACTTTTAATATAATTTTTCCAAGCTCTATTTCTTTTATTTCTTAGAGTTTTGAGAAACGAGTTCCAAGGATGGTTCGAGACTGCATTTTTCGATAATTTTGTTGGTATACAACTTCTTATACAATCATTTAGGATACAATTTTAGAAAATTACTTTATTTAGTTTTCTAGTAAAACACATACCTAATTAGAAACATAAAAGAAAAAATTATATTTCTTTCTAATAAGTTGCTCGTAGCTGTATGATGTATCATGTATGATGTATGAATAACGCTCGTATCTTTTTTAGGACCAAAAACAGTATATTTCACCCAAAAGTTTAAAAAAAACCGTAAAAAGATATTTAAAAAACAGAATGTTTTAGACTTTTTTTCAGAATTTGTTTGCCCTTTAATAGGGCCTTCAATAATAAACAAAAGCAAAATCGAAGTAACGTGTTCTGAACAACATGCTGTTTGCATGTACAGTAAAACTTGTGTATAGTGGTATCTGCTAATAAAATAATCTTGCGAAAACTATGTAAATAGTGGACATTTTTTGTGCCAAGTTTGATTTTCTTCATACAAAATCACTCTTATACATACATATAGTGGGAACTTGCGAAATCTGAATAATTTGTTTTCCCATGCAAATTCAATCTTGAAAGCAGAATCGTAATTTACACACATGTATCCATTGCTTCTTTCCGCGTGTATCTCATTCTGTGAGCGGGTACATTCAAAACGTTTTAAAACGTTGTTTTATACCTACATATTCTGAACTAAGACAACAAAATACATATATCGAAAAATAATAAACGAAATAACATTAACGACTGCGAACAGTAGACATTTTGTGAGTTAAGCCCCCTATTCCCAAAACAAAAATCGTTGCGAAACAAAAATTGTAGCTTGTGGTGCGAGATTTTGAGGGTAAATTCCTAGAATTTCAAATTTCGCAACGAGATTTTTGACGTACGAGTTTTGACATTTTTCTTCGTCATTTGAGAACTTTATTTTTTGTGTTATCTTCCTCTTCTTATCACTCATATTGAATTAAAAGTATTTTGGACAAAAAATTTAAATTGTTTAAAGGAGGAAATGACGTTTAAAGGCGCGAAAATGTGTAGTTTCTCTTTATGCTACTCAAAATTAATAAAATTGTTTCCTCTTTCATTGAAAACAATGTCAAAAAATGCATCGAAAAATAAATCGTTGCGAGAAAAAATGGTCCGGACCATTCATTTTCTCGTTGCAATACAGAATGGTTTCTCGCAGTGAAGGTGCGAGAATTTTGACGTTTTACGCTACGATTATTTTTCTCGCAACGATTTTTGTTCTGGGAGTGCACGCAACCATTCCACTATTCACAAGTTTTACTGTACTTATACTCGCTACATGTTGCTATTAATCTCTGTGACATCTTGCATTGCGGTTGATAAATATGGATTTCGAAGAGTTAAGAAATTAAAGTTTTATATATACAGTCACTCCAAGCCAAACTCGGACACCTAAGCCTTCCTAGTTCCAATACTGAGAAACAAGCTTTAGATGCAACTATAAGTAACAAAATAAACATTTTTAGTTATGATTTTTATTGTATTTTCAATAACAGAAAACAAAAAGTTAATTAATTAATTAAAACAAAAACAATGAATAAAAACTAAAGAACTCAAAGGTTTTAATGCACAAGCCAAACTCGGACAGCAACGTTAACGTAAGTACATAGTATCGAAGTACTCATTTGTTCAACAAATCTTTTAAGTATTCGTAGTTTGTATGTAAACCTTTACTGTTTACTACCATTTTTTAACTTGTTGGCATTGATTCGATGAGTATTTTAAAAATGTTGGGTCGATTTTTTCCCATTCTTCTAATAAAATGTTTTTTAATTCATTCTAATTTGAAATGGGATATTTTCGGATCCTTTCTTGGAGATGTTGCCACAAATTCTCAAAAGGATTTATGTCTGGACTTTATGGTGGAGTTTCCATAACGTGTAAACAATTATACAACAGCCACAAGCGAAACTTTCCAAACTTAGAGTCAAATTTGCTTTTAAAATATCTAGATATCTTTTTTGGTCTATTTTCCCTTCGATAAGATGCAGACATCCAGGCCCAGCAGCTGAAAACGACCCCCAGACCATAACTGACCCGCCACCAAATTTGCCTGTTGTCATCAAATTCTCTACTTTCGCTCTACGTTCGCTTTTCTCCATATTATTGGTTAACCATTAGATCAAAAAATAGTGAATTTACAGTTAACAATACATTTTTCCAAAATCAGGAAAAAAAATAATTTTCCAAAATGAAAAATCTGTATTTTAATGGTCTTTTGCGAACTGCAGTCTTTTTTTTATTTTATATACTTATAAATGGCTTTTGTCTAGCTCTTGGACCATTTAATTTGGCTTTTTGAAGAATATTTCTAGTGGTTGACGGACATGGTTCCTTGTCTAGTTAGATTTCTACATCTCTATCTAACTTTGGCGCACTCAAAAAAGGATTAGTCTTCACATTTTTTTTTTTTACCAAGATACGTTCTTCTGCTTCTGTAATCATTTTATTCTGCGCTTTTTTAGTTTATTTTTGAAATTCTTGTTGTTACGGTATCGCTTGATTATTCTTGGACCGTTGAATGGCTTCTGCAAACTATTTTTGCTATCTCCTGCACATATTTTTCATCTTCGGAATGCTTAATTATCAGTTCCCGAAGCTCAGTGGATGTTTGTCCTCTTTGTCTTCCAATTTTGCCAAAGTAATGATTTTGTTTTACTGACAGAGAAAAAATTTCTTAGATATAGTAATTCGGGTATTCCTCTCATTATATTCACCATGAATTTATATGCGCATGCAATATTTGGACGATTTGAAAGCAATATTACACCGCTGTCCGAGTTTGGATTGTGCACTAGAATTGTTGAGTTATTTTGTTTTTATTCATTGTTTTTGTTTAAATTAATTAATTAACTTTTTGTTTTCTGTTATTGAAAACACAATAAAAATCATAACTATAAATGTTTATCGTGTTATTTATAGTTGCATCTAAAGCATAGGTTCCAACCTGTGGGTAATTACCCCCGCGGGGGTAAAATAGCTATTCTGCGGGGGTAATAACGCTGCTAATAAATAATAAGTCTTACAATAAATAATTAACCAAAATTTCATAAAATGACAGATCAGCGCGAGTTACGAGCGTTGAGCGTTGCTTAAAAATTAAAAAACCATTTTTGTATTTTTTCTGTCAAGAACTGAAGCTTTTTTTCGTTTGCTTCTTTATTTATCAGTTTTTAGAACAATGTTGAAAGAAAGCGAAACTTAGTCTACAATACAATATTTCTTAGAATTGAATTACTGGAATACGATGCTTGTACAATGTTTCTTAGAAGTAAACTGTTGGAATACGACGCCGCACAGGTGCACATCCGATGGGTTGGTGGGAATCGTCTCTTGGCTTCTTCCTCACGGTTGGTCTGTGTGTGTGTGTGTGTGTACCGGAATCGTTACTCGCGCCTAGACCAGGATAACCTTTTTCCACTCATCAAACAAAGCAAGTCGTGTTTCTTTACGTTTACATTCGAGATTTGGGGATTCTAAAGTTCGCACAATTTTCCTTTTGCATAGACGCCGGGCTCTGGGATTATTTTTTACTGTCGTCTCTCTTTCTCTCACGCTAGCAAAGCGTCGCAATTTGCAAGTTTGCTTGGGAAACGGCCCATTGGAGAAGTGGAGGAAGGTAGGTAGGTAGAAGTGGTGGTTTCGATGGAGGGAAACCCAAATAGCGCGCGGGGCGCCGTTTTGATACCACAACCTCAGGTGACCCGTTTATTTGAAGGTAGAGTTGTGATATTTATATCCATCCTGTGGAATTTAGGAAGAGGATCAGCTCTCTAATACTTTTCCCAGATATATCTTTGAGGTCGTCGAAGAATAGCTTGCCCAGTGTGCGTTGCCTGGCTCTCGCCAGAGCCGGACATTTGCACAGAAAGTGAATTAGAGACTCTTTTTCATTTTCATTTTTGCAGCTACGACAGAAACTGTTGTGAGGGATCGATAGTTTGGCTGCATGGTCTCCTATTGGCCAGTGTCCTGTACTGACTGCCACCACTCTAGCGATGTCTACGCGTGTTCTTAGTAGCAGTTCGTTTGTTTTAGACCTGTTGTAATTTGGCCATAACTTTCTGGATATGACACAGTTTGTCAGACTGGTCCACCTGAGACCGGCTAATTTTAAGAAGTGTGAGAGTATATTGCCCTTAACAGCACCTATGGGAATATGAACGTTTTCCGCTAGTGAGCTGTTAAGGGCTGATCCTCGCCTGGCAAGTTCGTCGGCTCTCTCGTTACCATCAATGGCGCTATGTCCTGGAACCCAGAGAAGCGTGACTCTAGCCTGGTTGCACAGGCGGCTGAGCTGTTCCTGGCAGCGATCTACTAATTTCGAAGAGGTGGTTGCCGAAATTATGGCTTTAATTGCGGCTTGGCTATCCGTAATAATAGCGATATTATGTTTGGGTGTTGGGTCATTTATTAGGTTGCGACAGGCTTCGAGGATCGCCAGTACTTCCGCTTGGAAGACGCTAGCGAAATTTGGAAGACGGTAGGACTTAGATATGCCGAGCTTTTCCGAGAAAACTCCCGCACCCACACCGCAGTCCATCTTTGACCCATCGGTGAATACCGTTGTATCAAAGCCTGTCACCACTCTCCCTCGCTTCCATTCTTCTCTACTTGGGAAGGTTGCGGCGAAGGGTTTCTTGAAGTTAAGATTGGGGATAATATAATCTGTAGGAGACACAACCAGGCCATATGGTAGTGTATCCAGGATTTTACTGTGACCATACGTCTTAGCAGTCCAGCACTTGGATTCTTTGAGTCTGACTGCACTGCATAGTGCAGTGCTTTTCGTATGAAGATCGAGTGGCAGAAGGTGCAAAAGCACAGAGAGAGCATCAGTTGGGCATGACCTAATTGCACCTGTGATGCCTAAGCTTGCCGTTCTTTGGACTCTTCTGATTCGGTTGATATTGTACTTTTTGCTTAGGGCGGGCCACCACACTAAAGAACCGTATGTGAGAATTGGACGTACAACGGCTGTATACATCCATAATGTCATCTTAGGCTCCAATCCCCAGTTTTTTCCGAATGTTTTGTTGCAGGCGTAGAAGGCTATGCATGCTTTCCTGACCCGTAGCTCAATATTCTTCTTCCAGCTAAGTTTAGAGTCAAGGACAATGCCCAAATACTTAGCACTGGAAGATAGTGAGAGTGTCTGACCGTTTAGTTTGGGAAGATCAAAAGTTTGTACTTTGGTTTTTGTGGTAAAAAGTATCATTTCAGTTTTGCTTGGATTAACCCCGAGGCCGCAGCTCGCCGCCCAGGAGCTAACTTTCTTCAAAGCATTCTCCATGACTTCGCTTATCACAGAGGGAAACTTTCCTGATACCAAAATTACTACATCATCCGCGTACGCTACCGCCTTGACCCCATCGTTGTCTAGACGCACTAAGATCTTGTTCATGACCATTAACCATAGTAGAGGCGAGATAACACCACCCTGAGGCGTTCCTCTGCTTACAAATTTGGTTAGATTGCTGTTTCCTAGGGATGACTGAATAATTCTGGTTTTTAGCATGGATACTATCCATTGGCCAATGAACCCCTCTACGCCTAGTTCAGCTAGAGATTGTTGAATTGAATCAGTGTGTACGTTGTTAAAGGCTCCTTCTATGTCTAAGAAGGTAGCTAGAGTGTAGTCCTTATAGTGGATGGTGTGTTCTATTGTACGCACTACCTCGTGGAGAGCTGTCTCTGTGGATCTACCTTTAAGGTATGCATGCTGAGATTTGGATAGAGGAGATTCTTGTAGAACCTTCCGTATATGGGTATCGAGGATTCGTTCCAGGGTTTTTAGCACGAAAGACGTGAGGCTGATAGGTCTAAAATCCTTCGCAGATTCATGACCTCGTCTGCCGACTTTTGGGATGAAAACCACACGGATACGCCTCCACGACTGTGGGACATAGTTGAGGAAAAAACATCCTCTAAAAATAGGGACTAGCCACGGAATTGCTAGGTCGTGCACCTTCTGTAGCATAATGGGTATAATGCCATCAAGTCCAGGGGATTTATATGGGGAGAAGCTGTTAATAGCCCAAAAGGTTATTTCCTCGGTGACTATGGTTTTGATAGTGTTCCATGGTGCGGAAGAACTGCAGTCACGGAGGGCTGCCGTACTGTAATCTTTGCAACCAGGAAAGTGAGTGTTCATTAACATCTCTAGGGATTCCGCAGTTGAGTCTGTCCATCCACCATCCGCCTTTTTGAGAAGAGACGGGGAGGAGTGTTCTTTGGACAGGATCTTACTCAGTCGAGCAGACTCCTTAATGGTGTCAATGGATTGACAGTAGTCCATCCAGGATTGCTTCTTGGCCTTCCTGATGGATTTTTTGTAAAGTCTAAGACAGTCTTTGTAGGGCTGCCAGAAATTGTGGTTATAGCAAATGTTGAAAATCGCTCTGGTCATCCGCCTGAGGTTTGAGAGGTCTTTACTCCACCACGGTGGGAGCGACTTTTTACTATATCTGACTGGACACGAGACTTTGTAGGCGGTGTTCATTGCCTTCTCGAAAGTCTTAATCTTTGCATCCAATTCTGAGGGTGATACTATGAATTCTATTGGAGCATTGCCAAGTTTTGATCTCAGGACTTGGCCGAATTTGGTCCAGTCTGTCCTTTTGGGGTTTCTAAAGGGTTCTGGAATCGCTACTGTGAAGTTGACATTAAAGAGTATCCAATTATGGTCTGAAAAAGATTTTAAGTTGGATACTCTCCATTTTTCTACCTTTATGTTGTTATTGTTGGTGGTAAGGGTAATGTCAATAACTTCTTCCCACCCAATGAAACTATCCGTACTCGGAAACACAAAAGTTGGAGTGTTACCCGTGTTACATATAGAGAGATTGTTTGTGATAATGAAATCAAAGATGGACTCACCTCTTTCGTTATCCTCTGAGCTGCCCCAAAGCGTGTGTCTGGCGTTTGCATCGCAGCCCAAAAGTAGATTGGCTTTTTTGTTGTTTACGAAGGATGTTAGTGCTAAGACCTCTTCCGGCGGTGCTTGTCGGTTGTGAGCCATGTAGGCTGAGGCCAAGTACAGGCATTCCCTTCCTGTATCCAATTTAACAACTGTTAAGTCTGGTGAGCTAAGATTGGGACATAGAAAGGCTTTAATATGTTTCCTAGCTAGAATACAAGTTCTGGGCTTACCGTTGTTATTTTTTGTGTCGTAGTAGAGATTGTATAGATTGTCTTTGAGACCTTTGATATTCGTATCTTTGATCCATGGTTCTTGGATAATGCTGACGTCAATGTTTTCCTCCCTGAGATAAACAAGGAGGTTGTCTGATGCACATTTCGAGTGCTTCAGATTAATCTGCAAGACTTTCAGCATTATTGATTATTAGTGGGGTCGTTTTCGATGCTCATACCTTCCAACAGTTTGTTGGCGTCGTCGACTTCGTCTAAGTCGTCGCCCGGGTTTGAGGATCTGAATATCTTAAGTTTGGCGTTCCTGATACCAAACCTAAGCTTGTGGTCTGCCCTTTCTAGTGCCCCTAGGCACTCCTCATTTATGAGGAGAAGGAAGGACATGCTGTTTTTCTGGGGTTCTTCTGCCTTGATGACTCCCCAGTCGTCCATCGGGATCTCCGGATTATGGATCTTAAGACACTGGAGGAGCGTTCCATTGTCTAAAGGCATAACGGGTAGCCAGATGCGGGCCTTTGGTCTCTTTGGTATGTCTGTTGCCTGGATAAGCTTGAGTTTCAAGCCATCCCATGCATTGCTGATCTTGGCAACACACTGGCTGAGGAACTCTTTAGAGTACCGATCGGAACATTTGATCACCCTATACCCTCTAACGACTTCGGCTGAGTCGAAACGGGGCAGAGGGCCGTCTTTTTTGATAAGCAGATGATCTATCACCATCTGTGATAGTTTGGCCTCAATGCTATTCCAAATCTTCATCACCGCCTTGCCGCCTGTCGATAGCTCATCCACCAGTGCGACTTGGAGGTCGTCCCTTATGACCTCGCTAACGGTACGTTGGGTAGCTTTAGCCGTTTGTTCATCCGCTGTTGTCTTAGACCTGGTTTGGGCAACTTTGCTCCTCTTGCTTGATCGAGCGGTCTCGTCCTGTGACCGGTTACGCTTTGTGGCCTCTGTCTTAGCTAGGTCGCGATTTTTCAGGTAATCGTTGTATTCGTCAACAATTACCTGATATTTAAGTTTGTCCGCCTGGTCCTGATCATGAACCGTACCGGCCGCCTCATTTTTAGCAATCTTGCCAAGAATGAAAACAGCCTTCTGGTACTGATTCTTTTTCAGGGCACCGACTGACAAATTCTTCCTTCTTTTCTTGGGGTCACTGTGGCTGGTGTCCCCAATTTTCGATGTATTGGCGGTTGTTGGTGGTTGAGACAAAGTAGGAGTGCTATTGCTGACACTTCCTACGTTGTCGGGTTTTACTTGCGTCTCTTGGCTTGAGACAAGCAACTCCTCTTCCGATGAGGTGCCTATGGCATACTCATCATCATCCTCAGCTTTTTTTGTTATATTTTCTTTTAAAGTTGTCATTTGGTCCCACGAGTGGCGGAGAAAAGAGGTCCACCTGCGCAGAGATCCGCAGTACGCAGGTAAGGCTTTATAATCCGGAGGGCACCAGGTATCCGGATACTCCGTTAAAGACTGAGCTATTTACAATGGGCCCTCAGCCAGGTTGATTATTGGCACGGGTCGTATAACACCTTAATCCAGCCCAGGGGAAGGGGAGGGGGAGGAGGCGTGGATGGGAGAGGGTATGACGGGGATGGCTATCCCTTAGCTTCTGTGGAGGAAGAGGCGAGCGGCCGAGTTGCGGGTTGCAACGAACAGCACGGAAATGTACAAAGGGCAAATGAATCGTGTTTTCAAGCCTCATATCAAATTTCTTATAGTATCGCTATGAACAAAAAACCATACACAATAGGAGAGGATTTCATCAAACCTTGTTTATGTGATGCAATTTCGCCGTTATTGGTGAGCAACATGTGACTAAGATTAAGGAAATATCACTCTCCAATACAACAATTCAAATTCGTATTTAAGAGTTGAGTAATTACTGGGGCCTGTAACAGAACGCGACAAGTACTTGTAGGACAAATGAATTTTTCGACAACTTGTAAAAAATTGTGTAATACAAACCGACAAGTCCATGAGCTCTTCAACAATTGTCGCGAGGAAAAATAATTTCCCTCTTTCTGTAACAGAACACGACAACTGTCAAGAAACACTTGTAGAATTGTGGTTCAATTAGGACAGGTGATTGGAATATTGTCAAAAGCCGACAAGTGCATTTTTTATGCAATATTTTTGAAAAAGCAGAATACAAATATAGAAATAAAATAACATTTAATTAAAAATGTACTTTCTTGAGTCTGAGTTTGATAGTGATAACAGTGAAACTCGTCACATGTTAAAAGTTTTTAATCTAAGAATTAATTTGGATGTAAGTGATCATCTGTTTATTGCAAAATTTCACTTATCTCAATCAACTGCACATAATCTTGCTACCAAACTAAACACTAAAATATAGTCCACTACTATTTTGTCCGCTGTGATTTTCGCCATTTTCACTTGTAAAACACTTGTCGACGAATGCCGACAAGTCAGAAGAAATTAATTCTTTTGACAAGTCCAACGGGTTGAGTTCTGTTACAGAATTCATTTGTACTTGTCGGACAAGCATAGTTCGATAAGTGAATTAAGACTTGCCCACTTATCGCGTTGTGTTACAGGCCCCTGGTATTTACTCAGTTCATTAAAGATGACCATATAAAAGAGGACTACTTGTTCTGCAAATCTTTGCCTACCACTACTCGCGACGAAGACGCACGTATTTAAAAAGCTAAAACAGCTAATTGAGGAAAACGGATCGCACTGGTCAAAGCTAGTTGGCGGCTACATAAAATTTGGCCTAAATGAAAAATGGCCCCAAAACAAAAATTATATTAAAAACAACATAATCATTGCCGGATACACGAATTTTAGCACAAAAAGTTTCTTTTTGCTAATATGAATATGAATGAAAACTGTCAAATCTGTCATATCACATACATTTTTGATTTTTTGTTGTTTAACGCGTTCGGTTACTTTTTCGGAATTTGTCTATTTTTGAGAGAATTTCACGCCATTCTTCAAAATTGACAAAAAAAAACTTATATTTGGTGCAAAAAGTACGCGAACGGACCTGTAAATAAAGACAATTTATATTTGCATGTATTGTTTTCTTTGATGACATTTCAAACAGGGGGTAAAATGAGTTTCGCTAATAGGTCATAGGGGTAACAATAACAAGATTGAAAAGGTTAGGAACCACTGATTCTAAAGCTTGTTTTTCAGCATGATGACTTAGGTGTCCGAGTTTGGCTTGGAGTGACTGTATACAGAATGTTCGCAGTATTTTGGGGAAAAAAGCACTATGCAGTTTTCGAGTCTAAAAAACAGTATAAGATAGATAGATATTTATTTTTCCATTTATAATTAAACATTTACATTTCTTGGTTATGCACAGCTTGCACAGAGATACGATAACTAAATTTTATCTTACTACTGAAAAATTGTACATTTATTTCAAGCGCTTGTATTTTAACTTGATTACTCGAAGGAAAAATTATAACAAAAAAATACCTTCATTTGAATTGAATAAGTGAAGTGGGTAAAATAATGTTTCAAGAGTCCATGATTAATAAGTAGTAGGTAGTGTATATTAGCATTAATAATAACTAACAAACTATAGTGGGTAGAAATGTGTATAGGTACGAACGTGTAGGTAGATATAAAATTAAATTGATAATTACATAAATAAATAAATAAATATATATAAAAATATAAATAAATAAATAAGTGAACAAATAATAAATAGGCGAACAAAAAATAATAACTAAAATATAAATAAATAAATAAATAAATAAATAAATAAATATATAAAGAAATAAATATATAAATAAAAACGTAAATAAATAGTAAATATGTAAATAAATAGAAAAATAATTGATATGAGTAAATAAATAACAAGCATGTACAAAAATAAGTGACAATAACTAAAATATATTATAAATAATAAACGAAATAAGAAATATTTAATAAATAACAAATAACAAGTAATGATTTAATATAAGATGGTAATTTATCGAAATAATTCATTAATTAAAGGATTTTGTACATTTTCACATTTAGCCATAAATTTTTCGTTGAGTATTTCAATTCTTCTTGCAATTTGAACGACCCCGGCTCGTTCGTGCAAAATTATTGTTGAAAAGTCCCAAGGTAGACCCAACATCATTTTAAGAACTTTGTTTTGGGCGATTTGAAGTTTTTTAATGTGAGTTTTGGCGCAGCTTCCCCAAACTGGAGAAGCATAAGTGATTAGCGATTGGAAAATTACTTTAAAAATAATCATTTTATTGTGCCTGCTCAGCAGTGATCTACGATTGATTGCCGGATAAAGCATTTTGATAGCAATACTTACTTTATTTAGAATATTTTTTATATGATCACCGAAGGTTAACCTTTTATCTAAGTACACCCCAAGGTACTTGATTAGGTTAAGCCACGGTATATCATTATTGTTTATTTGCAAGTTACTGACTAGCAAAAAACAATCCTTTCTTTTTCTTGTGAAACAGATAGCTTGGCCTTTGTCAGCATTAACTTTTACTTTCCAATGCTTGTAGTATTCAAAGACGAGGTTAAGGGCATTTTGAAGATTCCGTTCAACGACCGATCCGACTTCGTGAGAGGAATAGATTGCAGTGTCGTCAGCATACATTGCTATATCACAATTTTGTATATATGGAAAGTCGGATGTAAATATATTAAATAAGGTCGGGGCAAGAACAGATCCTTGGGGCACTCCAGCCGGAATTGGTTTTGCGGAGGAGTTCACTTTATTTAAAGATACTAAGAATTCTCTACTGGTTAAGAAACTTTGAATTATTTTTATAAGATAATTTGGGCATTCGAATTTTATAAGTTTGTATATCAACCCATTATGCCAGACTATATCGAACGCCTTCTCAATATCAAGCAAGACCAAACCCGTTGATATTTTATTATTAAGATTTCGCTTAACATGCTCAGAAATCCTTAGGATCTGGTGGGATGTGCTGTGATTTGTGCGGAATCCAAACTGGTAAGTTGGTATAATACCTTTTTCTAACAGGAATTCATTAAGCTTCATTTTTATAACTTTTTCGAGTATTTTGCTACACCCATTTAATAGGCTTATGGGTCTGTAGCTGGTAGGGTTATTTGGAGGCTTTCCCTGTTTGAGAATCGGAATTACTTTTGCTAGCTTCCATTTAACTGGAAAATATTGCATTTTAATACAGCAGTTTATAATAAACGTA
Source organism: Brachyopa scutellaris (assembly GCA_949775065.1). Taxonomy (NCBI): domain Eukaryota; kingdom Metazoa; phylum Arthropoda; class Insecta; order Diptera; family Syrphidae; genus Brachyopa; species Brachyopa scutellaris. Next base: position 56,703,566 of record OX459114.1, read on the forward strand.
AGGCACCGTAGCGCAAGTGGTTAGTGCGTTGGACTACTGAGCCAGCGGTCTTGGGTTCGAATCCCGCCGCAAACACCTAAAAGTTTTTCACAGTGCCCACCTCTTTCGAATGTCTGACAAGCATCAAAGAGTATCATTTGTCACGATTGAGCTTCTCAATTCGCCGTTCGGAGTCGGCAAAAAACTGTAGGTCCCTTCCATTCGTGCAAAAATATAACACGCACACACAAATGGTTGCGAGAAGCAGTCCCAGGTTCACCTCGAGCTGTTGCGCCAACTAAGTAAGGAAAGAGATAGCACTTGATGGCAGATTCTTTAGTACTAAGTTATTAATATTGTCCAATCCTGGGGATTTTTGAACTTTGAAGTCACAAATAACGAATTCAATATCGTCAGATGAAACCCATGTATTTGCAGGAAGTCTAATGTGGGTTTCATTAAAAAGAGATATTTCGTTTTCCACTTCAGAATCAAATGCGGAAATTGGGTTATTTTGTAAAGTTCTATGATTTTGAAGGAAAGTTTCAGCAAGTAATTCAGCTTTTGATTCGTTTGAAGTGATAAGAGTGCCGGAGATTTCCAGATTAGGAATTTGAACATTTTTCTTTCTTAAGATTTTTGTAATATTCCAAAAAGGTTTGGAACCTGGAAGAATAGAGCTTAGTTTTTTATTCCATTCAGCGTTTCTAAACTCAAAAATCTTTATTTTTATAAGCTGAATTAATACATTCATTTCTGCTAAGTCAGTCGGCGATCTATGTCTTTGCCATTTCCTTCTGAAAATATTTCTCAATTTTATTAAATGGAGCACAGGACGGGGAAGTATGACAACTCGTATGCAGGGACTTTTGGTTGGAACTGCAGAACGGATACTATCAATTACCTTTGTTTCAAATGTTTCAATGAAATTATCGACTTGATGACAACAGTTTACAGAATCTAAGTTTGTAGAGTGACTACGAACATTAATAGCTAGATTTGATCTGAAAAGATTCCAATTGGCGTTCTTATAGTCTAAATATTGCAAATTACGTAGCCTTGGACTAAGCAAAATATCACAGCTGAGAGGGAGGTGGTCTGAGCACAAAGCATTGATCACGGTCGGATGTGTTATCATATTCGGAACGTTTGTTAAGAAAAGGTCTAACACGGATGGAGAAGACCTTCTTGAAGCTGGTATGTAGCTTGGGCTATTGGGATACATGATATTAAAAGGATGTCTTGATGACAGATCCGATAATATGTTTCCCCAGCAGTTTGCTCTTTGACAACCCCAGTCGCGATGCCTACAGTTAAAATCACCGCCTATTATGAAGCGATCGTTGCTGAGAAACCTTCTTAAGTCATTTTTAAAACTTATAGCACGATGTGGGTCAGATCTTCCACCTGGAAAGTATACCGAAAAAACTTTTATTTTATAGAGATTAGCAAGCGTAATTTCCACTCCGATTTCTTCAACAATCGTAGTATTCACTACTGGTAGTACTGTATGCACAATGGTATTTTTAATTATGATGGCAACACCGCCACCTCTTCTACCCACGCGATCTCTCCTGTAACATATATAGTTACTGTTTGAGAGAGAAACTTTACTATCGAGCCATGTTTCACATACAAGACATATATCGACATTCAAACTACAAAGAAAGTTGAAAAACTCAACGCTTTTGTTGCGTATGCCTCTGGCATTCCAACATAAAAGCTTTAAACATAATTGACTATTACTTAACATTAGAATATAAATATTTACTTGCAAGCTGTGCGATTACATTAAATTGTTCTGCTTTGGACTTGCATTCTCCAAGCTTTGAGATCATCTCCATGGTGAGAGAAGTTAATTCTTCCTGTGAGAAAAGCGTTTCATCGGCCGGCGAGTGACGTGGTGTGCAACGCTGACGTTGTGATGGTGTTGGCTGCTGAGCATGGTGATTCAGCTGATGAGCTGACGATCTCGGGAGAGACGGAAAATCGTCAATGCTGCTATAGTTGAAGGTTCTTGGTGCTGCTGCTGCTGATTGTCGTGTAGATGGAGGAATACGAGCGCGTGTAGATTTTTGAGACATGTTCTCTCTCATTTCTTTATAAATATTTTACGCGGCTGACGCAAGATTCATCCGTAGATTTGTGATTGCCTTTGCAGTTGGCACACTTAAAAATACCAGACGAAGTGCAAGTGTCAGTTTTGTGATTACCGGAGCAGTTTGCACAAAATGTTTTAACATTGCAATGCCTTTCGCCATGCCCAAACATTTGGCATTTGTGACACTGTGTTGTTCGGTGTTTGAGACGACGTTGAAATTCCCATCTCACCCGAGTGCGAAAGATGGCTTTAATATTTTTGCGGAGATCAGCTAAGCGAATTGATCCATTTTCGAAGTAAACAATGTAAAAAACATCAGTGTAACCATCACGAGCTTTTTTAATTAATTTAATGTCTTTGCACTTCAGTCCGAGCGATGACAGTTCTGTTTTTAAGGAATATGTATTTAGCTCATCTAAGCCAAATAAAATGACCTTAAACGACCTTTCAATTTTCAGTTCATGTGAGAAAAACTGACAATTATTGGATTTTAATGCACTGCACACTTTATGAAGGGAATCGATAGATTCGCAAAATAGTTTAATACCGATCGAGATTTTACGGATCGTGTAATCTGTGATTTTAAGTTCATTTAGGAATTTGTGAACAAAATCAGCACTTTTTTGGAGAATTTTTATCGGGGGAATAGAAATTTATGTTGGTTGTTGGCGAATACTTCGTTGTCAGTGTCAGGTAGACATTGGAGAGGGCTATAGTAATTTCCACTTCGCGACATTTTCGGAGGAGTAGTTTTCCTATATTTATTAACTGAGGATATAGGATCCTCTAAATTATCAAAACGACGTTTAGAAATGTTTGTATCGGTTGAATTTACGATGGTAGCACTGAAACCCATCCAGCGAGATTGAGAGTACAAACAATACTGAAAAACAGTATAATACAGCGCAAAACAGTATAGATACAAGCGTTATGTATGAACATACAAGTATTTTAAGAATTAACTGGTATTCACAATATTTACCATACCTACTTAGGAAAGAACCCGAAAGAATATAGTAATTTTTTTTTTAACTACAAGTATCTACACAAAAATGTAGACCAACTAAACAAATACTTCCCGGTGTCAGTATATACTACTTGAAAATTGGCGGCATTATAAGTTAATGACGTTGTTTCGAAATTTAATTAATAAATGGTGCCTGATAAAATACACAGTGAACCAGCGTTTCCAGCATCGACAAAAATACGAGTAAAACTCATTAGTGTGTGTTTTAAATAGAACGCGTGTTCAATTGCTTTTATAATTTATAATCGTCGTTTGTTAATATAACATTTTACTTCAACTGTATTCCAATAACAAAAAAAAAAAACTTCACACGTTCATGTAAACACCATTTTAATATATTTTCGTTTCTATAGTTATAGCAATTAAGTGATAATTCATTGACATTCTCCGACATTGTTTAATCCGAATGCTGTTAATAAAATAAGAAGATTTTTGGCGTAATTTGAAATATAAACTATCGTATTATTTTAGTTACTTACTCTCTCCAGTTGTGCAAATATGAAGGTCCATCTCACACTGGTTGGCAAAGGTGCGCTTCTGATCTCTGTAATATCCACAAATTGGACTATAGTTATCGGGACACACTGGATCACACTCCTTTGCATCAGCTTTGGACACACAAAATATGCTCAGTACAACTAAAAGTGTTACGAAAACTGCTGGAAGCTCCATGGCGTAGTTGTAGTCTGATCGTGTAAAATAACTCGATTGCAAACAGCACCGCAGTTGCTATCGGCTTTATAAACTATTCTGTTCAGATAGCTCTCATTAAAATAAAACATACTATATTGTTTCTATGTATTTGAAATGTAGAACCGATAGATAGAAGATTGTGTATAATTTTGAAAAATAATGAACTGCAGCGTGAGTACTGGAATAAACTACAAGCTGATATTGAAAATATTAATCACCGTGAATGTACAAATGTATGTACATACATATGTATGTACATCTTCATTCGACGTAGATCGTAGAAACAAAGCAATTACTTTACAAAGGCTCTTAACAATGCCAAATTATAAGATTATTTAAAAAATAAAATCATTTGCATTTTAATTAAAGATTGATTACTAAGATGTTATTACATTGAATTTATTCTTTTCTAATTAAGAACGTGATTAGTTTTGTTATAACAAATCTGCTGTTGTATGTTCAATAAACTCCCAAAATATTAAATTATACTAGCTGAACCCGGTGCGCTTCGCTCCACCTAACTTTTCAAAAACTGCCCGCGCAATTAGTTATTCGGGTATGATAGAAAGGAAGTAGGAAGCAATCACTGCTGTTCTGTTTTTCAATTTCAATTTCCATTTTTTTTCTATGTGTCTGTCTATCTGTCTGTCTGTCTTTCTGTCTGTCTGTCTGTCTGTCTATCTGTCTGTCTGTCTGTCTTTCTGTCTGTCTGTCTATCTGTCTGTCTGTCTGTCTCTCTGTATGTCTGTCTGTCTGTCTGTCTGTCTGTCTGTCTATTTGCCTGTCTGTCTGAATGTCTATCTATCAGTCTATATTAACTGACCAAAATGATTCACATTCACATTTCACCTGAAATTAAGAAATTTTGTATGACAAGTACCAAAACCACCGGTTGTTGAGTAACCGCACTGATGCATTCTATTGTTGTTTTCTATATTAAGAAAACGTACATACTCTGAAAATTTTACCAAAATCGGTTGGGTAGTTTCCGGTGGTATAAAAGGAAAACATACTATTAAATGAAACACTTCAATATAGAATATTTTATTTTATCCTTTTATTATTAGGTACGTCTTCGATCACGGTTTACAATGGAATGAAATACAAAAATTATTCTTTATAGGCATAAGCCCTTGAAAGGGGATTTCCCTTATTTGAAAAAAACAATTCATAGAATACAATTCAAAATTCAAAGTAAAGAAAGAGACAAAACTATTATTTCTTTTTGAATGAAGCTTAAGGTGTATACACACGCACAATATGAATTAAGGTGCATATCCAATACCCGGCCTCAAAAAAAATATAGCTTTGGTAAATTTAAATGAGAAATATAATAAAACATATTGTAAATTAAATACTAGAAAATAATATGATTATTTCAAAAATATTTCGACAAAAATTCAATTTTGAAAAACTAATTATTTTTATCTTCCAAACCAATTTTAAAAATGATTTCTTGAAACTTCGGTGCTGGTATCTGCTTGGTGAATATGTCTGCAAGCTGCTTATCTGTTGAAATATATTTTAAAGTTATTGTATTATTGTCTATTTGCTCTCTAGTGAAGTGGTACTTTATATCAATATGCTTTGAACGTTTATGATATACTGGGTTATTAGCAAGCGAAATGCAACTTTGATTGTCTTCAAAAATAGTTATTGAGCCATTGGGATGCAGATAGATACTTTTAAGTAGAGATTTAATCCACAACGCTTCCCTGACACCTTCAAACAGTACCATATACTCAGCCTCAGTTGATGAGGCAGCCACTGACGTTTTTGGTATTCCAGCGAATGAAATTGTTACCAAATAATTTAAACAAGTAGCCTGTAGTACTTCTTCTGTCAGGTTCACTACCCCCCCAATCAGCGTCAACATATCCAACCAACAATTCTTCGTATGGTAATTGTTTATACATTAGTTTCAAGTTAATCGTACCTTTTACATATCTTAAGACTCTTTTCAAATTTTGCCAGAGTTCTTTATTACTTTTGTTTTGGTATCTACTTAGGAAATTGATTGCCGTACATAAATCCGGCCGAGTACACTGCATTGCGTACATCAAGCACCCAATAAGATTTCGGCAAGGAGCTTTGAACTCCTCATCTGAATTCAAAGCTTCGAAATTTAATTTAACCGGAAGAGGTGTGCTTATTGGATTGCAGTCAGACATGTTAAATTTATTTAAAACTGTTTTTAAATAATTTATTTGGTTTAGTGAAATTTCATTTCCCTTTCTTTCTATATGAATTCCTAAAAACAACTTAACTTCGTTCATATCAAGCATATCGAATTGTTGTTTTAAATATTGTTTGAAGTTAGACATTGTATCTATGTCTCCTGCAACAACCAAAAGATCATCAACATATAATACGACATAAATATTTTTATTTTTATTCCCTCTATCTAAATAATACAAACAATGGTCATTCAGAGAATTTCTAAAACCATGTTTTTTTAATACTTCATCAAAACGTTCAAACCAGCATCTTGCTGATTGCTACGTGCTTTAAGCCATATATGGATTTATTCAATTTGCAAACCAAATTACTATTTTCGTTTTCCAAGCCCTCTGGAATGCGCATATATATCTCTTCTTTTAGACATCCGTTCAAAAATGCCGTTTTAACATCCATTTGATGAATTAATAAATTGAATTGGTTTGCGAAGGCTAAGATCATACGAAATGTAGTAATTCGTACTACTGGTGCGAAAGTTTCGCTATAATCTTCTAGATATTTTTGGCTAAAACCACTTGCAACTTATCTGGCTTTATACCTACATGGATTTCCATCATCGTTGTATAATACAAAAAACCCATTTGCAGTCAACTATATTTTTATTCACTGGTTTTTGTACAATTGACCACGTGTTATTCACTTCTAGTGAATTTATCTCCTCTTTTATAGCCTGTTCCCATTTGCTCTTATCTTCCCTATTTTCAATATCTTGGTAGTCTTTTGGAACTGAGTAAATAATTGATTCTGCACATAATAAATAATTATCAATATCTCCTTCGTTCTCATTATATGAGACTGTTGGAAGATTTTTTATTCTTTCACTTTTTCTACAGTTTCCCTCTGCAGTTTTTAAGTTTTGATTTAGAACATCTACATTATCCGTTTCTTTTGCAGATATTTCTGCTTCACTGGATTTACCTGCTTTATTGCAATTAACAGGTTTACTGTTATCAGTTTCTGTAAATTTTGGCACTTTTATTTTATTGAAGTTTTCTGAATCAACTTCTTCATCAAAACATAAAACCGGTCTTGATGTCTCGAAATTGACTTCATCAAATATGACGTCACAGGCTATGATGAATTTATTTATTTCTGAATTGAAAATTTTATAACCATTAGGTTCATAACCCACAAATATGCCTTTAATAGATTTTTCATCAAATTTACTTTTTCGATTTTTATTATGAACAAATGCTGTGCTACCAAAAACCCTTAAATTATACAATTTTGGCTTTTTATTATGCCACATTTCATAAGGAGTTTTCTTTATTGTTAATGCTTTTGTTGGCGATATATTTAATAAGTAAGAAGCTGTTAAAATTGCTTCTCCCCAAAATCATTTATTCAATTTTGCATTGTGAATCATAGAGCGAGCCTTTTCAGCTAAGGTCCTGTTCATTCTTTCCGCTACTGAGTTTTGCTGTGGAGTGTATGGCACAGTTAAATGATATGATATTCCTTTTTCATTAAAAAAAACGTTTCATGTAATTCGAAATATATTCACCTCCATTATCGCAATAAAAATGAACAATTTTAAGGTTAAAATGAGCTTCGCTTTTTGCTGCAAAAGCTTTGAATGTTTTGTACAACATTTTTATCGTCAACCATATTTTCAGCTTTTATTTTTAAAAATTTATTTTTACTAATGTGACCTAGTCTCTCATGCCAAAGCCTATATTTGTCGTTTGAGGTTTTGTTACAGATGTTAACTTCAGAATTAATTTTCATATTAATATAATTGAATTTAATGATTATTAACTTATTTATAGACTCACACTTTACCAATACCTCGTTGTTCTTTTTAATTACCACTTCACCGTTGTCTTCGAAATGTACAGACATCCCTCCTTCTTGGATCCGACTTACAGAAAGAATATTGTACGAGATTTCAGGTGAATATAAAACGTTTTCAATCACACCTCGAACGCCTTCTTCAGTCCTCACATAAATAGATCCCTTTGAATGTACTTTGACTATAGTGTTCTCTTTAGCTACACCAATTTCCAAGGGTTGATCTAGCCGGTTGAGCGTTGTAAAATATTCATGTTTATTTGCGAAGTGGTCGGTTGCTCCAGAATCCAGTAAAAATTTGATAATGCTGTTACCGGTTTGTATTTTATTTATGTTTTGTTTTTGACCAATCATAAAAAGAAAATTTTTGTTATCTGGTTTCACTGTTTGCAGAGTTTGAATTGTCCCTGTTTTATGACCTTTATTGTTACTTCGAATTTTGTTATTATTTGTTGACTTTTTATAATAATAACAATTAGCTTTAATATGATTATTGCGCCCACAGTGATCACATTTCATACGACTTGTTTTATTGCTGAATTTATTTATTCTGTTAAACATTTTTCTGTCATTTTTAAATTTATGAAATTTACTTTTAAATTTATTATTATTAGTATTATTTACTACTTTGGTTTAACATTTTGATTAACTTCAAGCTGGAGTACTTTTGAGGATGTATCGTGGTATTCCTGTTTTAATATAATTTCATAATCTAGCAGTCTTGTCTTTACAAAAGCCAATGTCAAATCCTTCTCAGCTAGCGTTTGAATAGCTGTCGCTATCCCATCGTAAGAAGAAGGCAAAGTTAACAATAACTGCGTAACCTTATTCATTTTACTGACTTGGGCTCCTGCACCCTGTAGTTCGGTAATCATTTCGTCGAATTTAATAAAATGCTCGATGAGTGCTATATCACCTTTAAATTTAAAAGTTAAAAGTCTTTTCTGGACTGACAATTGAGTGGCTAGACTTTTCCTTTCATATATTTCATCGAATTTCCGTAGTATTTCGAAAGCGGTTCGTTCTTCAGTTATCATTCCAATCATAATATCACTTAAATGTTAAATAATGCAACCCTTTGCAATTCTCTCCATCCTTCGACATTCCGCTGATCCTTTTTCAGCACCCGGCGTTTCTTCCAGAACCTTCAAGCACTCTTCTTCAGCGATAAGTGATTTTAATCGAAATTTCCAGATGCTGTAATTATCACCATTAAATGGGGTGATGTTCCTTTTTGTTTTATTTTTTTCCATTTCACCGGCTTTGAATTAAAAACACACTATTCACTATATATGTATGTATATTTATATATTTTTTTTTTACGTAACTTTTTTTTTGTTTTGAACTTCACTTAACTATTTTTTTTTTTTTGTTTTGAACTTCACTTAACTATTTATTTATTTATTTATTTATTTTTTTATTTATCTTTAAAAGCACCTGGGCCCATAACCTATTAAATGAAACACTTCAATATAGAATATTTTATTTTATCCTTTTATTATTAGGTACGTCTTCGATCACGGTTTACAATGGAATGAAATATAAAAATAATTCTTTATATATAATTCATAAGCCCTTGAAAGGGGATTTCCCTTATTTGAAAAAAAAAACAATTCATAGAATACAATTCAAAATTCAAAGTAAAGAAAGAGACAAAACTATTATTTCTTTTTGAATGAAGGGGGTATACACACGCACAATATGAATTAAGGTGCATATCCAATACATACATACATATGATTTTAATCTAGATCTATTTGCTTGACTCCAACGCCACCTATCGGATCCAGATTGTATTATATAATTTTCTCTTTTGGCACTGAACCAACATATATTGTATATATTGCCTTTTTGGTCCATAAATGTAGAAGTTGTTAATAACTTGCCTCCAGCGATGAAATATACTTTACGAAGATTTCTCATACCTGGAAAATATATGCAAGAAATTTCATAAAGGATAAAGGAGGAGTTCGACCACAAACACCGTGACATGAGATTTTTATATATTAGATATTGGACCAATTTAACAAAATGTTCACTGTTCAACAAATTATTATATTGGGAGTGTTATAGGCTATGTATACAATGTCCACATCCCTTGGGCTCTCTAACTAGTGTTATTTTCGACATTGTCAAAAAACTCAGTGCAACCCTTGCTTCATCGAATACAAAAAGCTTGCCCTGACAACTTAGTAGTATCAAAGAATATATAATTACCAAGAAGACGCATCTCATACAAATTTTTGTACTGCAAATTTTTGTATGGCGGGTTCCAACGATGGAACCCGCTCTCACAGCTTTTGTTATTGCTTTGATAAACCAAAAACTTTTTAATATTTCTCTCAGAGAAGTTCATAAAACAGTCCAACGATATACAAAATACAACACACACGGCGACACAGTCATCCATACGATAGTACGTGTGCGGTGTACGATTACCTATCTGTATGCCTATACCCATCAGGTAAACTCACATATACCAAGAGAATATTCTGTATATCCTGTTCTTGATGAACGATGATGAGGATCGACAAAGCTAATCCCGCACAGTGCCCATTTTTTCATTCGCTTCGTTGATGCGCATGCAGATGGTGGTTATAGATTTATTTCTTGCGTTGCGAAAAAATGAATTCAAAGAATTGTTTACGATCTGGCATAAAATGCTGTATTACTGGTTGTAATACTTCAAGAAGGCAGAATACAGAAGTAAAAATATTTAAATTTCCGCTAATAGATTCTCCTATGGGTCAAATTTGGAGAGAGAAATGCGGACTGTTTGAAAATAATTTAAGAAAAAAATTATTTATATGTGAACGCCACTTTCTTTCTGAGGACAAAGGAAAAAAAAATATTGAAGAATGGAGCTGTGCCAACAATTAATCTAAATGTCCATGTTGACCAGCACATTGAAACAGAGCCTCTTAATTTGTTTAACTTTGCAGATTTACCTAGAAGAAGGAATTCTTCGGAAAGCTGTATGTCTGTAGAAGTTGTATGCACAAATTGTGAGAAATATAATAAATTAACTGCGTTTTATAGAAAAAAAAATATTTTTTTGGAAAAACAAAATAGAAAATTAAAAAAAAATCTTAGGGAAGCTCTAAATAAGAAAAAAAAGTTTGAACAAGAATGTCATAATAAAAGCACAAATAAAATTAACGCAATCAAAACTTATATCAACTCTTTAAATATAAGTGAGCAATCTAAAATATTTTGCAAGTTACTCATAAGTACACGACCAAAAGAATACAGCCAAGAAGTCAAATGGCTTGCACAAAATATTTTCTATATTTCCCAATCTACTTATTCGTTTTTGAGAAATAAATTAAATTTGAATATGCCTCATATATCCACGTTGCATCGATGGGCTCCTATTAAATTTCTTCAACCAGGATTCATAAATAACGCCTTTGGGGAATTGAAAAGCAGAATTTTATCTATGGATGAAAGGGATAAAGGACACGTTGTTTTACTGTATGATGAAATTGCAATCAAAAGGGAATTGAGGTACAACTCAAAATTAGATTTAATCGATGGATTTGAAGATTTGGGCTACAAGCGAAATGGGAATTATGGTAAGCAAGTTTGTGTTTTCATGGTAAGAGGATTATTTTCTAATTGGAAACTTATTTTCAATTACTTTGCGACACAAAACGGCTTATCAGGTGATGATTTGAAAAAAATAAATAAAAAAATAAAATATGTGAAAATTATTTCTGAAATTGGAATCACAATTCGGGCAGTAGTATGTGATCAAGGATCTTCAAACAGAAAAGCATATAGCCTTTTAGGAGTTTCGGATGTGGAACCATACTTTTCAATCGATAACAGGAAAATCTTCTGCTTATATGATTTTCCACACCTAATCAAATCACTACGTAATTGTTTAATAAAGTCCGATCTTAATACCCCTGATGGCTTGGTAAGTTTTGAAGTTGTCAAAGAGCTTTGGCAGTTGGAGCAGAACACGAAAACGAAAATGTGCCCGAAACTTACAAGTCAACATATATTTCCAACTGATTTTGATAAAATGAGAGTCAAAATTGCAACACAAGTTTTCAGCAGAACTGTTAAGGCTGCTATTTTTACAATCATAGAAAGATGTGGTTTTAAGAACTGCTCAAAAGAAGTTGCACATTCTACAGCAAATTTTATAGCTAAAATTGATTAGCTTTTTGATTGTATGAATAGCGGATCTTTGAATTCTGACAATTTTTATCGATCAGCTCTTCAAAAAAATAATTGTGCACATGAATTCTTAAAATCCTTCAAGGTTTATATTGCTCAAATTAATTTAGTTAAAAAATCCAAAACTGTATATTTTTTGAAAGGTATTGAACAAACTATAAACGGAGTGCTACAACTTACTGAAGAATTATTTAAAGATGATTCTGAGGAATTTTTTCTACTGACCAAACGCTTAAATCAAGACCCACTTGAAAATTTGTTTTCAGTTGTTAGACAAAAAGGGGGAAACAATCAAAATCCCTCTTTGTATGAATTTAATATAATAATAGCAAAAGTTATGGCCACTAATATAGTCCAATCAAGTTCCTTAAGCAATTGCGAAGAGGACAATGACCCCATGCTAAACGTTATTGGATTCGACGGAAATGTCTCTGTGTCCATTTTAACTGCTCAAAATGAGCAGCAATATAACAAGGAATTGACTGACCTCGATGTTCTAGAACAGTACCCTGATTTTTTTGTTGGTGATCATTTTGAAAGTTGCGATTTTGAAATGCCCATTGATTTGGTATCAATGAGATATTTTATAGGCTACGTTGCTTTTAAAGTTGCACCTAAAATAGATTGCGAAACATGCAGTGCCAGAATTAAGAAAAGAGATGAAGTGATCAGCTCTCCTTCAGAACTTTTCTTATTCCAAAAAAACTACAGTCGGAACACGGACTTTGGGAACCTAAATGCGCCTTCAGATGAATTCTTCGAAATCAGTAAGAAACACATTTTGGCATTTGATTCAATATTTTCAGTTAGTCCTGATATTAAAAATATTAAAGAAACTATAATTCAAAAATGCAAGAACGCAACTCATGAATGGTTTTCCAATGACTCATGCCTTGATCACAAATTAAAAAAGTTGATTTTTTAATTCTAGTCCTTAAGAAAAAAATGTTCCTGGGCAATTGACGAAATAAAGTCAAAGAGCAAGAAAAAAACTAAGATTTTAGTCGCTTAGTCCTTAGTATTTTTTTTTGATTTGTTTTTTTTTTTTATCAAATTTCTTATCGGGTAAGATCAGAAATAAAGAATCCTTACTTTATATATAAAATGTATGCGTGTGATCGTTTTTCATGGTACATTAGTACATATATTGAACGTGAATCGAAGGAGGAATAGGTATATTTATATTACTAAGAGGAGCAGGATATTTGTTGGATTTTGTTTTGTTTACCTTCTCCCTTTTTTTGAATCGCAGTATGCATAGTATTGGAGATTTCTATGGTGTATGTATACGTGTGGATTGAGGTTGAATGAGAAAGAGCTTTTCTCCCAATTATTTTTCAGTCGGCTCTTTTTTTGTTATTCACGAAAGAGCTTTTTGTGTTCGATTTCATTTTCAAAGGCAGATTATACTTCTTGGTAATTATATATTCTTTGGTAGTATGCATGTACATGTAAATCATGATATGAAAATCATCGTTTCGTTTCATCCTGTTTAATACTTCATTTTTATTCATTTTTAGTTAATTTTTACCCTAGTCGGGTTTTAGTTTTTTAAACTTAATTTTTTATTTACAACTTTTTAGTTGCAGTAGTTTCAGAAAATATGCAGAGTGTATGTAGGTATGCAATGTCGTGTTCTACTTGTCAAACCCTTTTATTTTCACCCACATTAAGGAGGTCGTAAAGATAGCGCTTATCCACCGTCATGGTGCGTCCGCCATATTGAATTTGAGATGAGATGAGTGGTGAGCTACCTAACTATTTTTTCACGTTGCTCTTCTCCAGTTACTGAAGTATTTGAAACAAAATTTCTTTGAATGTCGAAACAAATATTAATCGATAAAAAAGAGAATTCATAATTAAACCCTCACTGTTTTCTAAAAATGACGAAATTAATGAAAGAAATCATATTGCGCTAGTGGTCGGCCACCAAATTTTAGTGGTCGACCATAAAAGTTCTAATGGTCGGCCAGGTCCAACAAATCAATGAAAATAAAATATTCAATGATCATTTGAAGGTTTATTGGAATGCAAAACATTTAATAAATAATATTTTATTATTTTTAATACCATAGAATAAACAAAAAACATTAAAAACACAAGGTAAGACTATGTTGGTCAGTCTGTTGTAGATGGCAACGAGTTTTCCTATGAGTTGGCAAGGAAAGTAGGGGAACTACCGACTACGGGAAAAACGAACTTAAAAGAACGACACCAGATGAAATAAAAGATGATGTTGAGAGTACAGCCCTGCTCTCAATTTTTCTTAAAACCTTTTACCATTATTTTAATAAATGATTTTAAAAAAATAACTACAAATACATATTAATGTTCTTTATGCACTTTCGTGCAGCGGAGGTCTTTGTCTTTTTTTTCTCTTCTTTCTTTACTAACATTTTCTTATTGTACACCCGTGGACAAAAAAACCCTCGCACCATTACTTGTCTTAAATTTTTATGAAAAAATCAAGGTTGTTCTTGTGCTATAAAATAAATTTTTATATTTTACTTCAGTATGGATAAACTTGTTAGTTTAGACTAGAGTAACAAACATATATATTAGTCGAAATTTGACCACACAATTCAAATATATTTGCATTTGTATGATAAAAGGGAATTTAATGTGCAATTAACCCAATACTTGGTTATTCCACTTTTTTTCTTAATGACGTCATCAATCCTGTTTGGCATCGAATCAAACATTTTTTTATATGGTAAATTGTTAAATCTTTATACCAGATGTCTTTCATTATTCTTTCCAGTTGAGTAACAGATGTTGGCCTTGTCTCTCTAATTTGTTTGCCCATGTAATGCCAACAGTTTTCTCTAGGGTTAAGATCTCGGCTACCACCAACCCATGGAAGAGAAAGAATCCCCAAAGAATCCTTGTAGTTTAGTATCCAAAACTAGAGTAAAGTAACAAAAGTTTATAAAAATGTTAGTTTACGGAACATACGCAGCAAAAAAGCTAGCGATTTCGCTCTATGTGCAAGACCTACATCGTCCTGGAAAATCACACTACCAACGCTGCGGTGAAGTTGCTATAAAGTAGGGACAACATCGTTTTCTATAATTTTTTCTTATTCTGGGCATTTACTGAGCCACTAAGGATTACAATTTATCCAACACCAAACCTGGTTATTGCCCCCATACCATAATATAAGGGGAATGCTTTACGGTGGACAAAATGCAATAATCTGAATACCGTTCACCTCTTCTTTGGTGAACCACCGCGTTCCCGTCTGGGCCAAATAAATTGAATTTAGTCTCATTCGAAAATATCACTCTTGCCCTTTCGGCCTGAGTCCAATTTTTATAAGTTTTAGCCCATTCAAGCCTTATTTTTTTCATTCGCGGTGTTAACAGTGGTTTTTTCTGCAGACGACTTACATTTACTCCCATTCCATTAAGCAACCTCGATACTGTCCGATAATTTATTGTTTCCCATTTTGCTTCTGGAGTGACCAGTTAATATCCCCAGTATGTACAAACCGGTTTTTTAAACAAATTCGCTGGATCAGACGCTGATCTCTAGGAGATGTTGTTCTGGGCCTTCCGCTTCCAGCTTTCCGAGCAATGGAGCTCTCTAGTTGAACATTTTTCAAAATGTTTCGCACAGTCCATTCATTAGACCCTAATCGACTAGCAAATTCACGATCTGACACTTCTTTAATCAAAAGGCAAAGCGGCTTAAGTCTATTTAAGCCAAAAATGATTTTTTTACATTTTCAAACCCTTTAAAAAATAAGCTTTTTTCGGTCTTATCAGCGTGTTTCTATTCCATCTAGAAGTCCTTTTTTTGGTGATGTCAAAACGGATTAATTCAACAAAATTCATACATTTGCATCATTTTTCAAAGTTTAAAATTGCTCTCCTGAAAAATGCTTAGACTAGATTTAAGCCTCTTTGCCTTTTGATTAAAGACTTTTTCCTTACGCAAAGCAACAATATACGCTTTCTCTTCAAAAGTTAACACCAATTCAAATCTTTGAAAAAACGAACCCATTGTGACTTATTACCAAATAAAAAAAATACAGTGCGCTTACCAGTAGTCTTGAAGGATATTCAGATATTTAAAATATTGGCAATAAATAAAAAAATATATGCTTATACATTATTTCACCATACACCCATCGGAAAGGCGAGAATAGAAATTATTTCGAATGCGAGGGTTTTTTTTGTCCACGGTAGTGAAAAAATAAAAAAATTACCTGATCTCGATGTTTTTGGAATCCAATACACGCCATTAGCCGAAAGTACAGCGTCCCTTCCACACCGTCCAAAAAATTAAAAGCCTATCGACTCATGCCACTTTTTATAACCATAAAAGAAAAACCCTTTTTTCTCGTGTACAATCATAGCAAGTTGCAAAAATAAAATAACCCACGCCTACGGGTATGTTACAAAAAAACAACGTTTGGAAAAACATTTATTTAAATTGATCACTGGTTTCATTTTAGGCGCAATCAGAATAAAGCCTAAATGACGTAAAAATAGTTTTTGGGCTATCAACCTCTATTGACCTTGCTGTCACCGAACGGGCGGACGCGGAAGTACCGGATTCGGTAAATACTTATGTACTGTTCCGTCTCTGCACACACTGTCTAACAATGAAAAACGGGTGGATTTGACCACAAAAATCAGACCACCAACATTCTTTCCATCATCTGATCCTGGAAAGGGTCTCTCTGAATTGGCCAGTACTGCTACCTAACATCCCAAAATGTTGAGTTGTGCTCCGCGATTAGGAACAGAAGCACCTTGCAATGCAAATCGCCTCAGTGGTCTAGTGCTCCAGTGCATAATATAATATCACTAGCTTACCACGTAGGGGTTGTGGGTTCTATTCCCACCCAGGTCTTGGTTACTTGAGGGATCCTGTTCGGCAGTACGGCAGTAGTATGGGATCAGTATTAAGTCTGAGTGATCTGACATATACAGGGCTATCCTGAATAAAATTCCCCCCGGAATATTTCACATTTTCGAAAAATAGGTATCGTGAATGAATTTCGAACGAGGGAAAAAATTGCTATCCTGAACAAAATGTTTCCTTCGTGTATTTGTTGGGGAAAACCAAAACAAAGGCAGCAATAGATACGATATAAGTTATTGTGGGCTTTGTTTATAAAGTTTTATTGACCGAACACAATTGGTGAAGCTGCAGTTGAAGTAGGTAGCGTTGTCAAAGCTAAAATACACGTAAACCCTATAGCGCGAACTCAATGCTAAGTTACAACTGTAATATTTAAAAACTGCATTATTTACCCTGTAGTATTTCGGAAATCTGACAAATAAAGAACATAATACCAACTATTTTGCAACGCTATTTTGTTTCTATTTACAATGCTTGTGGTAATTCCAAGGGGTTGGACTTATCTCTCAAATTTCTCCTTACGAATCCTTGCTCCTTTTGTTCCTCTTGGGCCTGCTCCTCAGCTTATAGTCTAAATGCTATGCTATGCATTTTTAAAACACAAACACAAAGGTTTACTAAGGTTTCAATTCAAAATTCACAGGTCACAATTCTCGTTTTTTCTGAAGAAAACCATGTTTGAAAACTGTCTAAACATTCGAACAAAACTTCGAAAACAATTTGCGAATTCCGGGGAAAAAAAATTTCGGTGGAAATTCATGATAGGAGGAATTTTTTCCTAGGAACAAAAATTTTCGGGTGGAATTTTTTTTCCCTCGGAATTGCCAATAGCCCTGATAAAATACTCATACAAAAAAAAACCTTTTGCATTACTTGCCACCAAATAGACTACCAAATCAACACAAAAATGAACGAAACAGAACTAACAGGCCAAAACAGCTGCTCAGTTAGAAATTTATTTAAAAATATTTTGTGTTAAATTTCAATTTGTTTACAGGTGGACGTAACAAAATAAGATACATTATCTGGAAGACACTAGAGCAGTCTAAAAGAGAATGGAATTTTGAAATTCTTAGTTCAACTGCAAATATACCTGATCCGACATTATAATCCGTGAATATTGCTATTTGGTGCTTTGCTGTGAAAGAGACTAATCTGTTGCTTTTAATTCTAGTGTGGGTGTAGTATAGTATGCGGTCTACTAAGTACTTGATGTGCAGGTAAAGAGCCAGAATGTGTAGGAAAGAAACCCAAATAGCGCAAAGAAGGTGCAGTTTAAATACCACAACCTCAAAAAAAAATTCGCACAAACCTCACATAATACGTACATAAATGCATATCTACAAAAAACAACTGGCAATTTACCTGTCTCTTCTATTCGCACGCAATACCAAAACTGCAAAAAAAAAGTTACAAATCTCTCAGTTTCGTGGACCCCACCCACAACTTTTTCCACTGACGCTCAATTCAAAACGAAAGTAGGCACATCGTTTGTTTTGGAAAAGATGAATATTTGTATCTTTTCCGCAACCCTTAATTTTCAGGGGAACCCTTTATTTTTTAGCTGTTAAAACGTACCCCTGTTAATTCTAACCCCGCTCCCCCCTACATAGATTATGGATAGGTAGTAAAGTGCAACGGACGGACATTGGGGACGCAACTACATTTTTTTACATGTACAACATACATTTGTACAAAAATTTGTCCTGAATGAATGTGGTCAAGGTTAGCGATAGCGATATGCAGGGAACGGATTTTGTTGACTTTGCCTTGTTTTTGCCTTTTTGTACTCATATTGCCTTTTTTTGCCTTTTTGCGTTTTTTAATCCACATTGCCTTTTTTGCCTCTTTCGTGCTATTTATCAAAGTAGATGTGCAGTTTCTTCTTAACTATCCGATTTATCCTTGCTCACACGAAAGAAATTTCAGTGTCCACACGTATGAGAGCAGGTTTTTCTCTCGTATTAACATGCACATAACTGCACGCATTGTTTACACTAGCGCCCATAAAAAAAATCCCTACACACCAATACAACCCTAAATACATTTGTATCAACTCAACATACATGCGCTTCTTCTTGTGCCGTACGTGAAAACTCAAGCATTTGCGATAGTTTTATTTACCATATGTTTCCATCTGACAAAAACCGTTAGACATCTGGGAAGTATTTTTTCGTAACTACCTATTTCGCGCATTTTCATCTAGATTCATATTCTGTCATACTTAGTGCTAGTCTGTTAAATATTGCGTGTGCTTAAATGCGTGCTGTTCCCAAAATTTTCATTGAAAGTAAAAATGCCCCGTGTAAAGATTCAAGCCATTTGTAAAAGATTGTGGTGAAATTGGAAAACGATTTTTAGTCGACCCGAAAGAGCACTTATTTAAGAGTTTACAAATAAAAGGTGACTCCTAGTAGTTGTATGTATTTTAATTTGATCATTTGATCTTAGTGCGATGCGTAATAATTAGGAGGGCCTATTGAAGAGGAAGAGGTGTTAAAGACTTTGAACGGGATCGAGGAGAAATTCCAAGCTAAAGGGCGAGTTATTGAAGATGTGATGAAAAAATTGTACGCGTTTTTTTTAGAAAATGAACGAAATTGCGCTGCAAACTCTAAATTGGACCAGGGTTACCTCTGAAAATTTCCGGAAAGGGTCCAAAAAGGGGTCCCTGACGAAAAAATCCGGTCAAGTGCAAGTTATACTTGCGCAATAAGTGTTCCGTACTATGTATCAGTTATTTTAACTACATACATGCATAATATGTATGTCATAGATTTATGTTGATAGATCTATGAACCATTTCTTTACGATACGATTTCTACTAAAGATACAATTTTACTTTGTTCGATACTCACATATGTACATACATACAAACATATATGTATACATATACATATATAGGTACATATACATATGCACTTGTATATCTGCAGATACGAGTAAGTACATGCATACATAGTTTTATGGTGCACAGCACATTTCAATACAAACAAATTGAGCACAATTTGCGAAAAATAAATTCAAATGTGTACCTACATAAATGTATACCAACACAAATGTAAGAAAATTGATCAAATTACCTACATATGCATGTCGTCACCTCAGTATTGGAGTGACATAAGTGCATTTTTGTCGTTTTTGAGTTAGGAGTATTTTCTTAGTGAAAAAAACAAGATCTTTCGATTGGTGTAATCAAATCTCTCCTATCTCTATTATTTCAAAAGATATCAGTGTTACAAATGACACATACGCACTTTTGGGAATAAATGCTCAGTATTGATCTGCCACATAAGCCTTTGTATGGGAAAGTCATATTTTTGTATGAATTTTTTTTAAATTTTTTAAATGGCTTAAATGACCTATACGTACAACTGAGCTCAGATTTGCTTTATTTGCAAACACATAATTCAGTGCTGATAAGCTCTATACATACAATTTCTATTCAATAGTGCTTCATATGCATGATTATTTTTCAGTGTTTAAATGCTTCATAGGAACAAAACGAATCGAAGGGCCAAGCATTTTAAATGATTTCAGTGTATAAGTGACACATAAATGACACATAAGTACAATTATTAGGTCTAGGCGTGTTTTTTTTTTCAAATCTATATAGACTTCGAAAAAGCTTTCCAAGTAAAAATAAGACTGGATTGTTATCCAGGCTAAGGTTTTGTTGTATTTTACATTGAAAACATGTTGCAGAAACATGTTTAGTCTACATAGATTTGAAAAAAACACGCCTTTTGTTCCGTACCTGTAAAGAGCTATTAACATTCTTTTATTTAGATCTCCGTTATGACCAAACGCGTTTATTTTTACGAGGTATTTTTCTTTAAAATGTTAACTAACCTTTATTTTTTTATAAAAAGTTAAGCTAAATAAAAAAAAAACAAAGAGTAAAAAAGTTACACCTATTTTTCAAAATGGGTTTTTTTATACTTTTGTATGAAAATATGACACATATGCATCCATAAATCGCAATCGCGTTCAGTATTTAAATGACACATAGGTTGGTCAAAAAGTGCCACATACCATACAAATCCGCACAATTTGAAAAAAAGAATCATGCCCTATAATTTTTCAAATTAAGATAAAAAATAAACTAATGGCCCGATTAAAATAAAAAATGGAGTATAAGTTCAGCTCAGTTGCCACTATTTTAATAAAGTCTATGATTGTTGTGCTTAAGGTTTTTGTTTTATTCACATTCAAACTTCAAACGTCGTTTTCTCAAAACTAGGATTTGTCGTTTAGATCACTCCAATACTGAGGTGACGATGTACATATGTACATATGTTTCTGATGTACTTTTTCATTTGCTCAGAAGAATAATTATACACACACACAAAGTACAAAAAAAAAAAAAAACAACAACTAAAGTATGTACATACATGCATACATACATATGTAAATATGGATTTACAAGAAATGTACGCTTGTGCATCAGATTTTTCGTCTCGTTATTCGTTCAATTGTATTAACTGCGTAGAATTGCGATTTGTCTCCCTCTTTGTGTCTGTATATACACAGATTCAATTTTTCCCAATATAGTAAAAGTAGAGACACCTACATTATAATAGGAAACCATCAAGCTTCCTTTATGTGTTATATCATTGTATTTATATCCTATAGCATTTTATTTATATCCTATAGTAATGACAAGAAGGGCATACAAATTGTTTGCAGGTTTCCTCGCAATCTCTGTGGCGCTGTTAAGAATATGATGTGTGTGTGGTTTGTGTATAAGATAAGAATTTTGATTTTTAAAGTTTCGAATTGGTTTGTGTTTAGAAGAAAAGCTTAATCGGAAATATAGCTTGCAGGACAGAAATAGATTACGCTCATATTCTTATCTACACAACCAAAACGATGTTGTTGAGATAGGACATTATTCTGTGTGTATGTATCCCTTTTTCCTTTTATTAAATTGTTTTCAGGTTATTCGGTTGGTGAACTCGTATGTTTCTGTACGATACGAATAAATTATTATCTTGTTTTCATATTCCTACACTTATGTATGTACATATGTGTGTATGTAATATATATGTGTACCTCATGTGTGCTGTAGTTGGTATGCATATTATACTACATAATTTGATTATAATTTATAAGTACATAATTACACATGTAGGACATTATGTATTTGCATCATATGTATATCACAACTGATTTTCATAGTCCTTCTGGCGGTAATGGTTTTTACCTTTCTAGGCCTCTAGCTTCTGATTTCTGATCCAATTTTTATGTTTGACCGACTCTCTGTTTCACCAGAACCACGATGAGGACGTGGTGGACCGATGGTTAAAATGGTTGGATGGTTATTTGATTAAGAAAGAATAAGGGGGTATTCTATTCCATATAAAGAGCTCCTCCTACAGTAGTAGGTACCTACAGTATTGTGCAAAACATTTGCAATTTTTTTTTCAAATACCTACCTACAGTGATTTTGTGTTTAAATTACTCTAAACAAAGGCAGAATTCGAATGAAATGCTGAGTTGAAAGTACGTACATACCTATTACGTTGATTTTATTATTTAAAAGAAAGCAAATAAATCCCTAACATGTACCGTTGATGTTTTATAATAAATAAAAAAACAAAAACCAACATATCCAATTATTTTTTTTAATATGTAGGTTTTTGGTACAAAGTATTAAAGCTAAACTGTTTCTTATTATTCCTCACACCTTTTTGGTATGGACCAAATAAGGGAGTTTGTTAGCTAACAAAACATCAGAGAAAAAAAAACTTGCAAATATTTTGCACAATACTGTATGTACTGCCAAGATAACAAAGAAAAAAAAATGCAAGGAAAATGCATTCACAGTATGTAGCTGTAAAGGGAGCGTGCGTGCACATTTACCAACTTTATGCGATAGGCGCTGACACGTTTGCGACAGAACAATTTTTTTTACGGTTTTAGTTCCTCTGATCTGTGCCCATAAACACAAATATAAACTTATTCCAATTGGTTAACGTTTTTTATGATTTTGGAAGACGGAACCTTACTACGCGCTGGGCCTTATTTGTGTCACCTACCTTACATATTTTTAAGAATTTATTTTTTCGAGTTAATCTACATTTCGCCACCCACACCCTCAATTGTTTCACAATACATTTTTGAATGATAAGTTATCTCAAATATATGTGTACATATGTACCACCGTAATATATAAGTGTCCCAAATTTCAAGTTTCTAGGTACAGTAGAATTTCGGAAAGTTGAACTATTCCAAAAGATGAACTACCCAGAAAGATTAACGGAATTTATTCACCATTACAGTATTGTAAAAGATGAACAGGTTGATTTTTGGATACTTGAATAGATGAACGCTCTACCCACAAATTTGTTTTTCTTCCTTATTCGTATTTTAGTTATTCCTAGTAGATTCATATAACCGTCATTCTTTGGAAAACTGTTCTTTTCTGCTTGATTTTGCATTTTTGCATTTCATTTCGTTTGTTTGCATACCAGTGTGAAGTGAATTTATATAGAGAAAAGATGCCACCAGTTAAAGGCCGAGTAAAGTTTGTAAATTTAAAATAAAAGTGCAAAGTGTTGAAAGACATCTTAACCAAAATTAAGTACCTATAGGTACTCAAAAAGATGAACATTTCGAAAGGATGAACAGGGCCAGTTTTTTATTCGTTCATCTTTCCGAGATTCTACTGTATAATAGTTCTTGATGTTTTTATCGTGACCAACATTTTAGAGTTCAAAACGAACTTATAAAAATTCCTTATTACCATATGGGTAGGTTACGTTCGAAACCCTAAAAACGAAACTCCGGTCACATTTCCTTTTCCCTTGAAGCAATTTCTATAAGCACAAAACATTTCTGCGAAAAAAACACACATACGCATAACCCATTCGCTTATGCCAGTGAAATGAAATACAAATATACTCCACACAATAGTATAGGTATGCTTATGTTGTAAAGTAAATTCTTGAATTCAACTTGTTGTTGTTCTTACGCTACCTCTTGCTCTTTTCATCTTCCCCACATTACTAACCCACCCTTTAGATCAATAGCTTTTTTTCTTTTCACAAACCATAATTAAGAACGACGAATAAATAAACAAACAAAAAGCTCGTTTTCAGATATTTTCTCATTTTGGTACAACTATCGGCATCTAGTGAGGTAACCTGCAAACGTCCTTGTCATTACTATAGGATATAAATACAATGGTTATACGGTAGAAATATGCCACGAAAATTCGCCTCGGGTATAACATTTTTGCCATCAATTATTCAATTTTTACCCTCGCACATACAACTGTATCTACTTTTAGGCGTTGTGATAGGGTTAGATCATTTTTCTGGATATGTAAACAGTAGGGTAGTTGAAATTAAAAAATTAATTTAAAAAAAACGGTTAAAGTAGGGCAGTCGTAATAATTATGGTTCCATCTACACTTTATTCTCAATGTTTGTGATTTTAATCAGATTTTTCTGAGCGATATTTTCGGAGAAAAAGCTCGGGACAGCAAGTTGTAACATTTTGTGAAAAAGTGTTAAGAACCTACCCCCTCAAAGTCGAAATTCAGCTTTTTAAATTCTGGTCTGTGTTTAGGCCACTAATTGATACAACTGTTCCAAATTTCAATAGTCTACGTCAAATAGTCTCTGAGAAAAGGCCTGTGACAGACAGACAGACAGACAGACACCGAACTGATTCCATTAGTGTTCCGTTTTGGTACGGACGGAACACTAAAAAGGGGTTCCATATAAAATTAAAGAATAAGAATAATAATTTTTTTTTTGTATTCTTGTCCAGTTGCTTAAAAATATATAAAGCTTATGCATAACAACTCTTAAACAAAACAAAAAAATCAGTTCATTTAAAAAAAAGCAATTCATTTAAAAATAAGGTAACATAAACAAAAGAAACAAGAAAAGTATTTGAACAAAAAGTTATGATTTGGAAAACCTAATTGTTAGAAATGAGAGCCCTAAACTTCTGAATTAAATTCGAGTTAGGGACCCACTCTTCTAACTCTTCATCTTTCAAAACATTTAATGCGGATAGCATTTTTTTTATATTAACAATACATAGTAGAAGTATGAAAAACTGTCTGTTCTTGTCCTTCATATGCTCGCGCTGCGTGTAAATATTATAAAATATAAAGGTATTCATATCTCCTTATGCTTGTTTAGATTATATGTATAAAAAAAACGCACAATTTATTTGAATGCGTCTGTCTGTTTACAGGGAACATTTACATTTTGGCGTTGCTTACAGTCCATTTATTCTTTAAATTATATGCAGTCATCCCACTCCAGCTGCGAAACAACACTCCCACACCATTACCGTCATTTTTGACTGTCCGCCTTGTTATGTGGAATATATCTGGTAGTTCTTTTTCGCCAAACTATTTGTCAACCATCTGATACAGGATCATTAAATTTAGACTCGTCTGTAAATACATTTTTTGGTTTATTTTCAATATGGATTTCAACCAATTAATCATTCTATGGATGGTTGATCTTGGCCGACCTACCAAACTTGATATCACACTATAAGATTTTCCGTCTCTTTTTTGTGAACAAACGATCGGTGTACGAAAACGAAATTGAGCTCCTCTTTGTCCATTTTTTAAATTTTTCGTAATAATTTTACTCATATGCAAAAATTTCAAAATTGTTCATACTGATGAACAAAGTTCACTCGATAAGCTTTCGATCAGTGTAAGAATCATTGAAATCGGTGCAGAAATAAACTCACAGGAGGAATCACAAGCTCTTGCGCTAGCGATTTAATTATATATATGCATAAACACCTTTATTATTATTAAATGCCTTGCCTTTGCCTTTTTCAGCGGTAGGTATACCTAATTATTCCTTTTTTTGACTTTTTTTGGTCAACAAAATCCGAACCCTGACGATATGCGATATGGTTCGAAATCTGTGCGACTTCTATTTAAGACTACATTGTACCACTCAGACCGACGACTTTAGTCATTTGTCTTATCTTATTCATTAAACTAACAACACAACTCTGAAGAATGTAGCAATTTTCTTTAACTGTCTGTAACCCTAATAAACGAATACTTCCGGGCGCGGCGTCAGCAGATATTTTAAAATTGGCGGCGACTATGGGAATAAATGGGTTAACGTTTTATTCACAAAAGATGTCTGCCAGATAAAATGTACAATGGCAACACCGACCACCGACCGATACGAGTAAACCTCATTCCTGACTCATGACAATGACAGTGTGTTTTGAATTGAATGCGTGTTTAAAAACAATTACTTTAGACATTGCTTTAATTTATAATCGCCTTTTGTTAATATAATATATTTCCCTCCAATTGTATTCCAATAACAAAAACAAATCTTTTCTCGTTCATTTAAATATCACGTAAATATATTTCCGTTTCTATAGATACTAGTACATCTGTTAAGTATCAATTGATTGACATTCTCCGTCACGGTATAGTCCGTATGCTATTAATAAAAATAAGGTTTATGACATAATTTAAAATTTAAACTCTCACAAGTTTCACTTACTCTCCCCAGATGTGCAAACATGAAGGTCCATCTCACATTGGTTTGCAAAGGTGCGCTTATCTTCTTCGTAGTATCCACAAATTGGGGTATAATCATCTGAACACACTGGATTACATAAAAGCTGGCATCTCTCCTTGGTAATCTGTTCTAATTCTGCAAATTGAAAATATTACACGTTTTCAGTAATGTAAAGTAGAACCACATTTTAAACTTCTTACTGGGTTCAGATTTTTTGATTAGATCACAATTCGCGTTTCTCAAGAAGCATTCGTTTCGGAAGACTCGGCAAGTTTTGCCATCCGTAGCCCAGGCCGTATCAGGTTTTGTAGAGCATCTAACTTCTGCGTCACAACGTTCTTCTTCAGCTTTCGATACATAAAATATGCTTAGTACAACTAGTACCGATACGATAACTGCTGGGAGCTCCATGTTGTAGTCTGATCGTGTAGAAAAACTCGATTGCGAACAAAACCGCAATTGCTACTGACTTTATATAAAGTATTCTATTCACAAAATTTTAATTAAAGTGACTCACGGTTTAGTACCAACTTATTTTGTCTCTGTGTGTTAGAAATGTAGAATCGATAAAAAGAAGTACACATATGTACATACATACGTATAGTTCACTTTTTTTAAAATAATAAACAACAATGTGAGTGCCGGTATAAACTACAAGCTAATATTGTAAACATTAAGCTGAAATTACATGTATGTATGGACATGCATACCTAATACCTATATATGTATGTAATACACGTACTCGTATACGTACATCATTATTCGGCGTAGATTCTAAATGAATGGATAAACAAATCTGAGCAAATTTGTTTACTTCTCATCGGCTCTTAGAAATGTAAAATTTAATGCAAAATAATTCACGTACCAAGCACATAGCATTGAGGAGCAAAATATTTATTACAGATTTTACTTATTAGTGTTCCGTCTGTACCAAAACGGAACACTGATGGAATCAGTTCAGTGTCTTTCTGTCTGTTTGTCTGTCTGTCTGTATGTCTGTCTGTATGTCTGTCTGTCTGTCTGTGTGTCTGTCCCAGATCTTTTCCTCAGAGACTATTTAACGTAGGCTATTGAAATTCGGAACAGTTGTGGCAATTAGTAGATCAAACACAGACCAGAACTTAAAAAAGCTGAATATCGACTTTGGGTGTCGCACGAATTCAAAAATGTATGAAATATTTTTTTGTGTTACTTTTTTCTTAACACTTTTTCACAAAACGTTACAACTTGCTGTCCTTCGATTTATCTTCGAAAATATCGCTCAGCTAAATCTGAATAAAATCACAAAAATTGAGAATAAAGTGTAGATGGCGGGAAAATTATCAGGACTGCCATACGTTCGGCGGTTTTTTTTAAATTAGTTTTTTTTTAATTTCAACTACACT
This sequence comes from Brachyopa scutellaris, assembly GCA_949775065.1. Lineage (NCBI taxonomy): Eukaryota > Metazoa > Arthropoda > Insecta > Diptera > Syrphidae > Brachyopa > Brachyopa scutellaris. The sequence continues at coordinate 56,731,370 of OX459114.1, forward strand.
ACTGTTAACATATCCAGAAATGGTGTAACCCTATCACAACGCCTAAAAGCAGATATGTATAGAGAAATTTGTATGTGCGAGAGGAAATTGTCAATCACATTCAAAATGAAGAGAAAAAGTTGAAACTACAGGCATAGCATACACAGATGTCCTCTGCTGCGTAGAATTGTCCCTAAAGCAATTTTTTAAATCGTCTATCAAAACAAAACAACACAATCACATAAAAGTAGATACGCACAGGGAGATTTTGTATGTGTGAGTGCAAAAATCTAATAGTTGCGCCTAAAACTATGCAATGTGGGGTTTGTGTTTGATAATGTTTTGAGAGTGTATAACCATAACGTATAAGTAATTGAAAATTTTTAAAACGTGAAAGCTAGAGAAAGCTAGAATTGTTTTACTTTCGGAAAAATGTGAAAGAGAGCTAGGAGTATTATAGTATAGTGTATCGGATAGAGAAAGAACATATTTTTCGCATTTTGTGTACTTTTAGAACTGAAATTTGAATTTGATTGACCCTTAAAAATTGAATGATTGATCCTAGAAATATGCCACAAAAATTCGCTTCGGGTATAACCATTGAGCTTAGACTTGATTTTATAGGGAAAATTGTATGAGAGTAAACATTTAACGGTTGATCATAGAAATATGCCCCAAAAATAGCATTAAACCATTGATTTTAATCAGCATAAAGGAATGGCATTATAATATAGTTGTCTCTACTTTTACTATATTGGGAAAATTTGGATTTGTGTTAAGCCACAGAGAGGGAGACGAATCGCAAAATTCCACGCATTTAATACAATTCAACGAATAACGAGAAGAAAAATCACCATAAAACATATGTATGTGCTTACTCGATGACTGCAACCACCAAGTTATCTTTAAGAACCTCGCTGAAAGGCCTTGATGTAATGCTGGACGGCTTAGGTGTGGTGTTGTTCACCTTAGCTCTTTTTGAGACCGGATGGGACTCGTCCAGCGACCTTTGTCTTTTTGACGTAGAGTCTGAGGACGCAGCTGGTGACCTTTTGGTGATTTTCTTCGCCCATTCAAGAGAGGCCCTTTGCTGTGCTGATCTGGCTTCTTCTGGAATTTTTCCAATTCTTTCCAGTACATTGGTAGCAGTCTTACGGTCCCTCTAAGCCTGCTTGGAGGGAGCGATATACCGTTTCCGGCGTACCGTTCCCGAAGCGTCCGAACCGGACGAACGTGGGAGATTGGAGGGTGCGTTGGGAGACCAACCCGAAACTTTAGATCTTCCCAGCGTATCCAAATGGGTTTTTAAAAGCGGATGCGCGACTTTACCAGCAATGCTAAAGTTCAGCTTAGGTAGCAGATACTTTGCTGTTGCTGGGCATCGAGCAACCTCGGTCTTGGAATTTTTATTGTTATTGTTAGTGTTCATGATGTTCCCAAGAGTAGCACAGAAAGGAGGTCCACCTGCACAGAGATCCGCAGTATGCAGGTAAGGCTAGCTAATCTGGATGTCGCCAGGTTTCCGGAAACTCTGTGCAAGACTGAGCTATTTAAAAGGGCCCTAAGCCTGGTCGATTCTCGGCACGGGTCGTATGACACCTTAATCCGGCCCGGGATTGGGAGCGAAGGAATGGAGGATGGGAATGGTGTGACGGTGTCGACTATCCTTTGGTTGAGATCTCCTCTAGGGTTGGTGACCCGAGAGTCTTTGACCTTTTAGGCCCCTACTAGGCCCCTACACCACGACGAGGTAGATAGTCAGGTAGGGGCAAACCATAAATCATACACTTTTTTTTTTTTTTTTTATGATAGCTACACTCTGCAAAATAACTATATAGGCAGTGATTTTTTCCAAATTTTAAAGGAAGTTGAAAAACATTGCACTTAGAATCTTTATATATAAAAATGAGCTGTTCGTTTGATACCTCAGAACTCATAAACTTACCATCCGATTGAGCTGAAACCTACACTATATACTTTTTTGGATGTTTGAAATGTTCGTACATCAAAAAATTTCGAATTTCCCGGTAGATGGCGCTGGAATTCAAAAAAAAATTAATTCACCGTACGATTGAGCTGAAACTTACACAATATATTTGTTATGAAGTGAGAAATGTTCTTACATCAAAAGTTTTCAAGTTTTCCGATAGATGGCGCTGCATTACCAACATTTCAAAACCATCCGACTGAGCTGAAATTTACACAATATATTTGTTATGAAGTGAGAAATGTTTGTTAATCAAAAGTTTTTAAGTTTTCCGATAGATGGCGCTGAAAACAAATTCTCAAAATTATTACTACAGCAATACACGATGACAGCTAACAGCTAACTTTGGATTTACGTGCACTTCACGCTTCATAACAAATACATAAATTATGTAAGTTTCAGCTCAATCGGATGGTAAGTTTTTGAGTTTTTAGCGATTAAAGGAACAGGTTATTTTTATGATATGAACTAATGATTGTTGGGCCAGTTACTAGATCTAAGCGCAAAGTGCATAAGTTTGTTGTTTTATTGAAATGTTCAAAAAAGGAAATAAAAGTATTTTTTTACTGCATGTAATGCACAGAACTTAAAAATTAATTATTTTGCCTTATTTTGAGATTCGTTATCATGCGAAAGTGAGAAAAAGTCGAACGGTGGGCATTTTGACATTCGAAGGAATAGAGAGTTTATTTTACGAAACGGAAGTTCATTCATCATTTCTATTTTGAGATTCTATTCCTTCGAAATAACTGTTACTATTCAAACGTTTGCAGTTTTTAATTTAAGTTTATTTCATAATATCCTGCGTTAATGAACTTTATTCCTTCGAATGTCGAAATACGAAAAAAATCATTCGAAGAAATAGACACAATCGAACGAATTCACTATTCATTCGAATCTCAAAATACCGTCCATTATGAATTAAAAAATGTTTGAGTTAAACTCGGTCGAAAAAGTTGGATATTGCTGTTTGGACAGTTTTCTTAAATCCAAGTAGAGTTGTCGGCATTTAATTCTCCACCAACCACCAGAGTCATTACTATTTTTTAATGTCGGGAAAATTGATTCAGAATTATATTTACGTACAGTATGTAAATATGTATTCAATTCCAAGCACTTCTTGAACAACAAAGTTACTCGAAAAAGAACATTTTATGATATAAACACTGTTCTCAATGGGTGTAGCGAAGCGCACCGGGTAACCACTTGTATATTATATTTTATTTGAAATGAAGAAATAATAAGGGTATTCACGCTTCGGTGTATTTGGTCTTGTAAAAGTGTAAAAGTGTAAAATTTTCTCACAATTCAACAACAAAATACACTAGCTGTCATTTTTTTTTTTTACACTTTTACACTTTTACACTTTTGCAATACTGCCCCTATTGTAACCTAGAGTGTAAAAGTGTAAATTTTAAGTATACATTTCTGACAGCTTTTCAAATGTATTTCGTTCTCGTAATTAATTAAGTTCCTTTATAAAAAAATAGTGTGTGATAAAAAAATTTTTGGAAAAGGGATTGGGTGTCGAATTGCAAGAAAAAAAACTAAATTTCGAAGAAGAAAAAATGGAGAAGGAATTTGAATTTGAATTTGATAAAAAATCTAAATTTGAAGAAGAAAGAAGAAGAATTTGAATTAAATCAGTTGATGGAAAAATGAAATATGATGAAAATGGAAATATAAAAATAAATTAAAGGATTTATTTGGAATACAAATTAATGTTTTTGATTTTGCTTTCATCGTTGGTTTTGGCATTGTGCATTAAAATATTTTCCCAAATTCTTATTTTGTAAACAAAAATTAGCTAATTTTGACATAAGCTTCAGGGTTGCTACAAAAACGAAAAAGTGCGTTCACTCTTTGGTGTAAAAAAATACATTTTTACACTTTTAGAAGACTAGATACACAAAAGCGTGAATACCCCTAATTCAAGTGAATGCAAAAAAAAAAAATGGTTCCTGAAAGTATACTTTGAAAATAATTAAAAACAAAAAAAAATTGTGCGAAATATATATAAAGGCACTCTCCTGACTCAAATAAAAAACGAAACAACTTAAAACTAATATGAAGTGTGACCTCCTCTGTTCTTGGTGACCTCTTCTAAACGGTTTGGCATAGAGTCTATAAGCGTTTGGATGTAGGATAGCTCTATTTTGACCCATTCTTCATGAATAGCCAATTTCAGTTCTTTTACATTATTAAATTGACATCCGTGCTTATAGACGTTACTTACTGCTGGCCAATCATGAGTGGAAATTCTACGTGATTCTAAGAATGATTTTGTCTTTTTCGAAGCATGTATTGCCGCATTGTCCTGCTGAAAAATGAATTCTGATGTCGCGATGTCTTCTCCAATTGTCACGAGGACATCATCCAACAACTCTATATAATAATCAGAATCCATTTTCGTCGTTACAAAGCAAATTGGCGTAGTCCCCATATAGCTTATGCCAGCCCAAACCATAAGCGAACCACCTCCGAAATTGCGCCGTTTCCGAACTTCTGGCGGAGCGTTCTTTGAACGCCAATATTTGTGCACGCCATCGGGTCCATCTAGGTTGAATTTTTTTTCATCGGAAAATATCACCGTTTTCCATTCATCGACCTAAAATCGATGTTTTTCCGCAAATCTCAATTGTTTTTTTATGCTTTTCAGTTAGGGCAGGTTTCCCACAGATATTACCATATGACAAGTTCAATTTTGTCTTTAAAATCTGTTGCATTCGACGGACACCGACTTTCACATTGGTTGCAGCACAAATTTCTTTTGCCGAGAAATGTTCTTGAGCAGCGAGTCGTTTAATTTCTCTTTTATCAAGTTCTGTGACTAGTGATTTTCGTCCTTTACGCTTCACTGTAAAATATGTGTTCCCCATTTTGCAGAAATTATCGATAAGACCAGCGATTCCTTGCGATTAGCCGATTTGAAAGCCCCAGCTCTTTATAGGCAATCATTTTTCCCTTCTCTTTTTCAGACAGCGACTTTCCCCGTGGCATCCTGATTTAAACCTGAAGATTGATTTTGTAATGTATTAATTTGTTAGTTAGGTTAAATAAATTACTAATGCAAACGCAAGCACAGATTTGACACATACGTAACATAGCTTTGTACTCTTTGTGTTGATTGCACTGGAAGTTGGTTTGGGTACATAGTTTATGTGATCACAGTAGTTAAGCTTGCAAATGAGTGGAGAAGGAGAAAGCACTTATATTAAAAATCTCCACTAGATATGCTCTCTTTGAACTGGAATTAAGTGCTTCTTTGTTTATTTCTACAGAGTCTACACTCAGTCTCAGCTTTGTACACAGCCCAGCTCAGTCGGGCGGTCACTGAGCTGACGCAGTGTAAGTGCCTGTGTGTGCTACTTGGTGGGGTTTCGGGTGGCATACATACAGTGCTAGCGCGCTCCCAGTGGGAAAAGTTGTAACTGCTTCCATGGTAAGTGCATATATCTTTAAAGAAAATATTGAAAATGTAAGATCTTACCAAAAGTAACGCCTAGTAAGCGAATGTGTAACGCATCGAAAATCTTATTTTAAATATTATTGAAATTTTACATCGATGCCATTACTTATTCGCTTACCAGGCGTTACATTTGTAATATGTTTTTCTCTCAAAAGCATACCTAAAACGAAATTACAGTTATTCGACTCAGACAAATCTAATCATGACCAACTCCGTCAGGAATTTTTTCGATGTTGCTTCATTTAAAGTTTGTTATTGAGCGGTGCCAGTACTTTTCAGTAAAATTAATAATAATAACAATAATTTTAGAAGGTTAGTAAATGCTTAAACATGTTTTCAATAACTAGCTTTAACTTCTAAGTTAACTGATTCCAGGCAAGGCAAATAGTAAGTGCTTACCACCCTAGGACGTATGTAGTAATCAATGTTTTCAGCAATTATCATTCACCGCGGAAATAAGTGATTACCGGTAAGCCAGTTGGTAAGTGCTTATCACCCCATGTAAATGTAATCGATTCTGTAATAAGGAAAGTAAGCGCTGGTAGCTACCAATTAGAACTTAAAGAATCGATTCGGTAAGCAGTAATTTTCTACTGGGCTTATACATGATAGTATTGTATGTGAAACCACTCCCATCAAGCTCTTTTCGAACTGAAATATTGAGAGCGTTATGAATGAAAATATGAATGAGATTGAGAACTAAAATATTGGATTTGACTTTTACTACGAACGAGCTTACGACTTACGAGTATGACGGGTTTATTTCTTTTTTCAAGTAGGTAGGAGAAATTAGAATGAAATCATATGAGTAAGCCCCATTCTATGTGTGTGAGTGTGTATGTGCTCAAAAACATACAGTGAATAAGCCAGAACAAAAGTCATATAACATTGCGCAGGCTATAATATGTACGCATTATATTTATTTGTCTGGATTTCGGGAAAATATGAATTTTGTGTTTTAGTTCATCTGTTCTGTGCCAAAAATACAAAGAATGATTATTGACTATTTGAACGAGAATAAAATTGATATTTACATGTAATATGGTACTACTATTTGTGTTTATTAAGTATAGTGTAACACATAGTTGTAGTTTAGTTTCTATTGTAATTTTGTTCAAATTAAAGCCAACGAAGCTAATATTTAAATAATAGAGCTTACTCATGTGGTTGTGGAGCATGCAGTAACTAATCTACGCAGGTAATTGTGGTCGCTGTGGCCGAGGTGGTTAGTGCATTGGACTACTACGCATGCTGCCCGGGTTCAATCCCAGCAAACACCCAAAAGTTTTTTTTAGGGTACCAGCTCTTTCGAATATCTGACAAGCAATCAAAGAGTATCATTTGTCATGAGGAGCTTCTCAACTCGCCGTTCGGTATCGGAAAAAAACTGTAGGTCCCTTCCATTTCGTGGGAGAAATAACTCGCACACACAAATAGTTGCGAGAAGCTAGGCTTGGTATATATATAATCGCCCACGAAAGTTATATTTTTAAATGGATAGTAAATCGGGGCAAAAGTATGTACGATATATCAGACCTGAAATTATTAACCCATCTCAAAGACAAGGTTTTATCCGATACAAATATGGAACGAGGTTAATAGGGTTGACTCATAAAAGTTCATTTAATGCGAAGCGAAGGAAGTAAGGTGTCCATACTTGGGAAGCATGTTCGAGAGGAGGACGGATAACACTGTTAAAATAGAGTGATAGAGTGACATAAGATTGTTTAAATTCTTTACACTACCATCACAAAACATAACATTGAGTATGATCTATTCAAAATGTGGTTTATATGCGTTGTCAAAGTTCAGGGCGAACCTAGATACGCCAACATAAAGAATGAATTAATGGGAATTACTTGAACACTCGGTATCTTTTTCCTGTAATGTAAGTACTGACACTTGATTAGTTTGAACTAAGCCATTTTTACTGCACCTGATACTAAAACTATCAATATCAGAAGTCTACAGATATTTATGGTTGTAACGGTTTTACTGATCTTTATACCTTATGTTGTATAAATGATGAAACATCATTCAAAATCTCAAAATTTACCAATGCAATGTTGATAAAGTCATCTTGAGAATCATTTTGAAGATGAAGTTATGTACATAGCTATTCAAACTTTTGGTAATTTTGGTAAATCAAAATAAATAAGTAATTAAATTATATTTGTTTGTATATTAAATTCAGTTGTCCGTGTTGAATGATGTATATATGATATCTTTCTTCTGTCCGTCTTTTTCGCTCTTCGCTCTCGCAATCTGTACCTCTCCGTATTTATCTTATTCGTAAAATTATATGACCAATACAAATACAGTACACTCTCGATTTTTGCAACCTCGATTTCTGCAAAACTTCGATTTTTGCAACCGACATAAATTGATTTCTTTTTCTCGATTTTTGCAACTAATCCAAAAAAAATTTCGATTTCCGCAACTCTGAGATTTGATTTTCGCAACATACAAAATTTGTTTGTGTAAGTTTTACTATGCAATGTTACAGGCAAGAGCAAACCTCTGCCGACATCATAAATCGTCTTGACGCAATGTAGTAATAACAGCACGTCTAATTTTTTTTTTTTGCGTTTTAAATACAGCGGATCCTTCTTAGATCAAAGTCTAATAAGGTTGACTTAACTCTACTACAAACAAATTTTGCTGAGCCATCCAGTTTCTTCTTGCAATTATGAAGAAGCACTGAAAAGCTTAAATTTAAAATATGCCATCTTTTTTTTGGCAAGCGCTTGGAAAGAGTTAAAAGCGAATTAAATTGCTAAATGTTGGAAAACAATTATAAGAACTAATGATCATTGGGAGGAAGAAGACTTTCCTTTACTACTAATTCGGGATAGAATTTTGTCAGAAAGGCAGCAATGACATCTCTGACTGGACCTCCGAGAATCTGCAAAATGTAGAAGCCCGAGAAAATGAAGAAGTTTCTGTTAAAAGTGCGGAAATAGATATTATTGATACACAACCCAAAGTAAAGTTAGAAGACGCAATAAAATGCTCCACCACATGTAGGAGTGGGCAGAACATTAATTACTTCAAAATTGAAGAAATGATGCAGCTCCAGAAAATGCGCAATATACTGTTGCGAAGTGATCTTCTGCAAAACAAGTGCAAACCATAATTTCCACTTTTTTTTAAAAACTTAGGCTGTATATAAATGTATTTGTACACACTTATTAATTTACCTGCATTTAAGTTAAGTATAAATGAATTTTTTTTTTTTTTTGAAAATATGTTTAAATGCATAATTTTTCTTTTTAATAAAAATAAAACTCTTAAATGTACAGGCAATTTTATTTTGATAATTCAGAGTATAGCGTGTAGGCCTTCTTAAGGTGTTTTAATTTTCCGTTCGATTTGTGCAACATTTCGATATTTGCAAAAATCGAGAGTGTACTGTAATATATACACCATTTTTAAAAAAAGTTTCACTTCTAACGCGTGTGACAGACTTTTTTTTTGTCTAAAATGGACCTTGCGTGGACTTTGCAAAACGTTTATTTTCTAGAGGTCTTCTGCAAATAGTAATATCACTAATAGGAAGTTAAATCTTATCTTGTATGACCTAGGTAGATTTTAGTTTTTAGAAAATCTTACAGTTAACCTGTCATCAGCTTTGGAGATTATGCGATTAAGTCCCCATGTTCCTGGCTTTTCGATGTATTTTAAGGCATCTGCTATTGCTAAAATACTACGTTGAAGAGTTTTTTTTTTGTAATTTTCTGTAAAATTTTCGTATTTCTGGCAGTTTTCGAATGAGTTCTCGCTTTTCCTGATTTGTATTCTTTCCTCGACCTACTGTTATCAGTTTTCTTAAAAAAAGTGCCGTAAACAATTTTAAATAATGACCTAACAGCAAAAGTTTTTGTTTTCATAGTTCAATTCGGCAAACTTAATTTTTTTTACTTTTTCCAAAACACTCCTATTATTATGAACACTTCCTTTCCGTTCGCATTTACTTCTTTGTATGAAATCCTCACCCATGCAAGCTCAGCTGTGAATATTTTCACTGGATTTGTTTCTCAAATGCCGTTAGAATATTTACACAAATATCTTCATAGTTTAAACTACCAATTTTTCGGCAGAGAAGAATTTTAAGTGCTGTTAACGTTGTAATAAGTGTGAACATGCCATTAAATTATACTCTGACATGTAGTTCTGATTTTAGTTTAAAAAACTGCTGACTCAGATTATCTAGTTGATGATAGCCTGGCCAACTGTTTTCTACATATTTATAGATTCGTAGATATTTTTCATCGTTATTCAATATTTTCTGATAAGCATTATAATTTTCTTCCGTGAAACAGACTGCTTTTGTTATCGAGTGAATGACTCCCGAGAGACCTTCAATTTCCGATATGTCTGAGAGCTGTGCTCTCGATAAGCAATCAGCCACTAGCATTTGGTTGCCTGGCTTATAAACCAGAGACATTTGCGGATATTTCAGGAGAAACATGAACATTCGTTGAAGTCGGGGTGTCACATCATCGATATCACGCTTGATCAATGTTTCTAATGGCTCATGATCACTTTCAACCGTGAACTCACGTCCACACAGAAAGTAATGAAACCGTTGGCATGCGAATACGATGGCAAAGAGTTCTTTTTCGATTTGTGCCCATTATTGTTCACTCTTACTAAGCGTTCTAGAGGCGTACGCTACAGGATGTCCATTTTGAACAATAACACAACCCAACCCATCCTTAAAAGCATCGGTTTCAATGATTACTTACTTAGTTGGCGCTACAGCTCGAGGTGAACCTGGGCCTGCTTCTCGCAACCATTTGTGTGTGCGTGTTATATTTTTGCACGAATGGAAGGGACCTACAGTTTTTTGCCGACTCCGAACGGCGAGTTGAGAAGCTTAATCGTGACAAATGACACTCTTTGATGCTTGTCAGACATTCGAAAGAGGTGGGCACTGTGAAAAACTTTTAGGTGTTTGCGGCGGGATTCGAACCCAAGACCGCTGGCTCAGTAGTCCGACGCACTAACCACTTGCGCTACGGTGCCCACTGATTACTGGCTGCACTGGATCATAGATGGCCAATACTGGTTCAGAGGTTACAATTTTCAACAAGTTTTGAAATTCATTTATGTGGTTTTCATTCCAGCTAAACTGAACATCATTCCGTGTTAATTTACGCAATTCGGCAGTTTGCTTAGACAGATTTGGAATAAATCTTGCCAAAAACTTCAGAAGGCCCATAAATCTCAAGACATCTGTCTTATTTTCTGGTTTTTTCATTTTAAGAATTGCATCCCTGTATTTGAAATCAGCCCTTATTTTCCTTTCTAGCAGAATATTGCCCATAAGCTTAACCTCTCTTTGACGATATTGAATTTTATCCGGGTTAAATTTAATATTATTTATTCTCGCTCTATCCATAACCAATTTCAGAATACGATCATGTTCCTCTTCACTTTCCGCGCATACAACTATGTCATCAAAGTAGACAATGACTCCCGGTATATCTCCAAATAACTGAATCATCTTACACTGAAACATTTCCGGTGCACAGTTCAGACCAAAAGGCACACGATTAAATTTAAATATACCAAAAGGAGTCATAAAGGTTGTCAACTCTGAGCTTGCTTTGTCTAATTCCATGTGCCAGAATCCACTGCTTAAATCTAAGACTGAAAAAATTCGTTTGTTCACTAGTTTTGACGTTAAGTCATCAAATGTTGGTATTAAGAAATGTCCGCGCTTAATACATTCATTTAGTGGTTTTGGATCTAAACAAATCCGAAGTCGACCATTGGCCTTCTCAACTATCTGCAAATTATTGACCCAATCGGTTGGGTGATCAACAGGTGAAATTATTCCATCTCGTACCATTGACTCAAGTTCCGATTTTAGTTTGTCAACTAGTGAATTTGGCACCCTTTTTTGTAGTGGAGCACTGGCTCCGAATTATCCTTTAATTTTATTGAAAAGGTTCCAGGAAATTTACCAATCCCATGAAAAACATCACTATACCTATTCATGAATGATTCTTTTGATTCCATGCTAACAACACTGCTCACATCCAAGCGACCCACCAATCCGAAATCCTTACACGTTTCTAACCCCAGTACCGGCTCACATTTGTCATCAACAACCAAAAATTCAGCAGTTCTTTCTTTATTACTATTACAGTCTAAACAATTAAGACTTACAGTACCAAAAATGTTTACTTTATTACTATTATAATCGAATACGTTATAATTCAAATGCTGATTTTGGAGGCCCCTATCAGTTATAGCACGGATAATTGTAATGTGGATGAATCAGTGCCCCCTGTGATGAGTCATCCTGTGGCCTCAACAGCTATGGATTATACTTCAGAGGCATTGGATTCAGAAGCAATAATACCAATTGTAACCCCCACGGAACCATTAAGAACTAGAAGTGGTAGGGTTGTAATGACACCTCAAAGGTTCAGTAAAGATTATGTAATGGAAAATTGGTCCAAGCGAAGAAAGTAGGTAGTTAAAAGTATTATTTTGTTTTTGTTATTTAAATTAAAAGAAAAGCGTGTAATAAGTGTGAACATGCCATTAATGGTAGAATTTCTACCACTGGGCGAACACTAGTTTTATCAAAATGTGTATGTTTTAACGTACAATTCATCGAAAATGGAATATAACTACAATTTTTCTTTGCGATTACTAAAAAACAAGCCAATATTTATAAGAAAGAATATCTTATTTTTATCAAAAACAACTCCTCCGTAAAAAACATAATACATTCCATGTACTTAAAAAAATTAAAATACAACAAACTTAAGCTGTGCTTAAGTGACATGGTCACAAAGAATATCGTTCAAAAAATAACAAAATAAGCAACACGCACTTTGTTTTTGCACTAAAAACAACCACAAGCTGTGAAACAAACAAATTTGTTCACTATTTAGAATAGCCTGTATAAAATATTGTGTGTTCACTATATTGGATTGTTCACTATATCGATGTTCACTATATCGAGCGTCCACTGTAATATGAAACTAATAAGCGATTTGTTTTAAACGACTGATGATTATAATCGAAGGCGTTATAAGTGACTTTCACTGTACAATCTTAATTTGCACCCACAAAAAATGTAAATAGATACAGCCGGAATCTTGTAGATGATTGACTTCATAACTACATAGCTCTTTACTCACGGCTAATATCATATGTGTAGTTGCCGTTAGCTTATCACATATGCGAGTACTTCCCCATACCCAACGTATAATATCTTCCAGAAATAAATGGTGAGCTTTTATGCTTTTAAAGTTGTGTTAAATGAAGTATGCGTGTGTACATTTTCAACTGATATAATTGGTGACACTCTTGTATTGCCAGTTACCACCATTATTGTCAAAATCAATTGTTTACACCTATTTTATACACCAGTCTTAATACTTTTTTTACTTGTTTTTTTTTTTTGTAATCTGTCATACTAATGGTATACTAATAAACGGAACACGCACTTCAAAAGAAAACCAACAGATCTCCCAAGATTTACATAGCATATATGTACATAGACCTAGAACGTAAAAAAAAAATATCCTCAATCATCGATGAATTATGACATGTGTGTAGATTTTTTGGTAAAGGCTTTATTGTACTTGAATCGAAATAGAAAATAGTTTTAGTTGTATTTGTTACTTATTCTGTGTCTAGAATTAATGGTTCTTCACAACGTCCTTCATTATACGTCATGAAAGCTAATAAAAAAAAAAAAAAAAAAAAAAAAATTCTAAAGATCGCAAAAGCCAACAAAAAAATCCACTTACTTTGTCCAGAACTACAAATGTGGTAGTCCATTAAGCACTGATTAGAAAATTCGCGTTTCTCCTTAATGTAGAAGCCACACACAGGCTTCATAATTTTCGGACATCGTGGTTTGCAAAGACATTGACATTTCTCCTTATCGATAACTTCCAGCACTGAAGAGTTTGTAAACAATACAATATCATAAAGCAAAATAATAAAGCAAAAGATCTTACCAGTTTCGTAACGATTTTGACGATGGCAGTTCTCATTTCCTAAATGGCATGCATTTCGAAAAACAAAACAATTTATACCATCTGTGGACCATACCGGATCATCTTGTAACGAACATTTAAATGCTAAATTACAAGGCCGTTCTTTAATTGTATCGGTAGGTGGTATTTCTTGAGTATCGCTCAACACAAAAATTAATAATGCTATGACAAAAATTGAAAGCTCCATTTCGGTTTGATGGCTAAGAACACCCACTAACTACTGACGGGTATTTGAATTCGCAATTGTCTTTATAAATATCTAAAACAAACAATAAACAAAACACTGACTGAATTTTTCACTCCCAACCGTAAACTGGTTTAATGATATTTGTTTAATTTATTTTATTGATGTTTCAGCACATTGATTTTAGTGTTTGTATGTATGTACATATGACGTAGTTTGTTTCGTATTCAATTTTATTTTATACGTATACATACATATATGCAAATGTATGTATATGCAATCCTATCTTTTGAACTGGCATTTTGCGTAATATGAACGTGTAAATTAATCTACTCGTATACATTATGTCAAAATACGGAACAATGAAATTTTTATTACATACTGTCATTGTGACTTCCGCTGAAAAGTTCTTTGGTGATGCAAAGCGTGGTGGAACTGTATATTTTTGTACTCGGTGAATAATTTCTTTTTTTGAAAATCGGTTACATTAACTGCAAGTTAGGTAAGTTCAATATTTAATTTGTAATGGTTACATTGCACTTAAGTCAGTGCAAGATTTAAGGGGGAGACTGGGGCACCTTTGAACGTGAGGCAGCTTTGAACATCGCTAATAACAACTCAATTAATAAATATTTTAAAGCGTTAACCTAAATGTCCACATGGCGATACCCTCATCTTTATTCGTCAATACTTTTCTGAGGTTTCCTCAGTCGTCGTCTGCCAGTAGCCAGGCCGGAGTGGAGAATTTATGCACACAATTTCGTTTTATAATTTGTTTGTTTTGTAAGGGTGTTAAACATTTTTGGTAAGGGTCTCTGTTTGTGAGTAATATTTATTGGAGGCACCTTTTCATTTGGAATACGAATAAGGTAAGCTTTTTGCTAAACATTTTATACATAATTCGTTATGCTGAATTTTGTATCACTAGGCATGTTGGGGCAGGTTTGAACAAAATGGACGGGGCACTTTTGAATACGTTCTAAGGTGCATACCCTCTCATTTAAAAGTTGATCCTCTTTTTGTTGAATTCATTTCTGATGGTATGATAATGTCTACCAACTACAAAAAAAGAACTTCCGATCTTAACGCAAATTACACCAAGAGCGGCATTCTAGCGGTAACTCAACACTCCAGGAACTTCAAGATGTTTAAGTTTGAATTTTTTATAAAAAAAAAATTAATTGTTTATTTAAAATGGTTTTTATTGAAATACAAATATTTGATTCATTTATAAAGAAGCGCGCAGCCTCTAATTTGGCTGCCATAAACCATTAAAATAGCAACAGTTCAAAAGTGCCCCAGGCCTGTTCAAAGCTGCCCCTCAGTTGGGGCACATTTGAACTTTAGGACTTATTCTTTTAAAAAAAATTAAATAAATTATAAGCCTTTAGTGAATTTACACAAATGTTGGTATAAATTGAAGCGTAATATCACTTCTCAAAATGTGAATAACTTAAAGACCAATATTTCAAATACAGTAGAATCCGCTTAAGACGCTCTTCAAGGGTCCTACAGAAAATATCGTCTTAAGCGAGAAAAAATAAAAATGTACATCTAGTTAAAAATACGGTAATTTTATAAAAAGAGTTGAAATTATACATGTATTATGCTAGTTTTCCTTTCATCCCTTGTACCAACCATTGTACGCAATCAAATTCTAATGCACTCGCACCACCTGTATGTACGTAAGGCGCGCACAAGAAATGAAACAAAACTGACAAAAGTAACGACCACAAAAACAACACGCTTTATATGGTTTGTTTGCGAAAAACAAAAAAAATCCCTATAAGAACGGCGAATGGTTTTTCTGAAAAAAAAAATTAAAAAACAAGAAAATAA
Source organism: Brachyopa scutellaris (assembly GCA_949775065.1). Lineage (NCBI taxonomy): Eukaryota > Metazoa > Arthropoda > Insecta > Diptera > Syrphidae > Brachyopa > Brachyopa scutellaris. The sequence continues at coordinate 56,746,858 of OX459114.1, forward strand.
TCTTACGAAGTGTATCGCCTAGCTGTGTGAGCGTATTAAGCGGGAAATAGAGCATATTAACCGGATTTTTTTTATATGTACGTATTCTTATCAAAATGAAGGGACCGGAGAAAAAAAAAACGCTAAAAGCAGGATAGCGTCTTGACCGTGAGCGTCTTAAGCGAATTCTACTATATATTGAGGTTAAGAAGCCTTCAAAGGAAAAAGTGTAAAAAGGTGCCCCAGTCTCCCCTATGCTTTAAAAACCAAAATAAATCAGAAAAATAAGTTTTGAAATCTTACCAGCCACTCGTTCATTTAGATTCGACGATACCCAGCCACCCAAACCGAGCTGATTTACCTCCAATTCCAATTCCGTGATTTCGGTCCTATAAAATCAGCTGTTAAGTGTCAAATGTCAACCAAATTGTTTTTTTTTATTTGTCGTGAAAACAATTAATTTAGAGAATTTACAAAAAATCATAACATGAGTTGTTTTTGGCTGGGGATTAAATCAAAAGTTGTTCAGTAGGATCTCGGAAAGATGAACTATTCCAAAAGATGAACTATCCAGAAAGATGGACGGAATTGTTTCACCATTGCAGTATTTTAAACGATGAACGGGTTGATTTTTGGATACCTCCTCGAAAAGATAAACGCTCTTACCCATGATTTTTTTTATTTTCTTCTTTATTCGTGTTTTAGTTATTCGTAGCAGATTCATATAACCGTTTATCTTTGGAAAATTGTTCCTTTCGGCTTGATTTTGCATCCACTTTGTACCAGTGTGAAGAGAATTTATGTATGTATGTAGAGGAAAGATTCCAACAGTTAAAGCCCAAGTAAAGTTTTTTAATCCAAAAGAAAAGTGTAACGTGTTGAAAGACATTAAATGAAACTTCAAATCGATCGTGGGAATGCAAAAACAAGGTAAAGAAATTGCTTTCAGAGTTTGCAAAACCTCAATCGTAGAAGCAGAGAAACGCAAGACCTTACGTAAAGCAGAAATGCCGAAAATGGAAGCTGCTCTGTATCAACGGTTCCTGCAGCTTCGTGCTCATCATGTGTCAAGAAACATGATGAAAGCCAAAGCGAAGAAGTTGCATAATGTCTTCAAAAAGACAGAATCGTTTAACGCAAGTAATGGCTGGATTACAAAGTTCAATGCCAGGTTTGGGATTCGGCTGTTAGCGGCGAAAAACTTAGCGCTAATATACAAGCTGTCCTGCCATTCCAAGTTAAGCTGGGTGAGACAATTGCTGACCTTGTTCTATCCAGGAACCAATTCTATAATGCAGGTGAAAGCCGTCTTTTCTGACGGATGGTCCCAAGCATAACGTTTATGCACGCTGGCGAAAGATCAGCTCCTGGAAGAAAAGTAGCCAAGGACCGTTTTACAATCCTTGTATGCACTGCACTAGTTGAAACACTGCTTGTCATTGCAAAGCCAAAAAATCACCGTTGTTTCAAAAAATTGAAGTTCGAGGCAAGAGTGCGCATTTTGGACTTCGGGCTTAATTTCTGGAAAATCTACAACAGGTAACTAACAAACGAGCCTATTATTTGGTAGCTCTATATTTTATGAACAAATTTATGCAAAAATATTTTACGTTTTTTTAAATGTTTCATATGTTTTGATCAAAAAACAAAAGGAAGTCAAGTTGCGCACTCTTGCCCCGAAGTCAGGGTAAGAGTGCGCAGAGGTATGGGTAAGAGTGCGCAGCCATTTTAAGTCAAAGTTTTCGTACTTTAAAAGGTTTGGAACTGTGCTTTCACTCAAACTAAATTCTTCGGCGGCCTTCCATGGGCTGCTTCCATTTGAAAAACAGCTCCCTAGCCTCACAGATTTGCGTTTAGGTTATCAATTTCCTTTCCGTTTGTCTTTAGTAGATACGAGGCATTTTTCAGGATAAACATAAACAGAAAAATAGAGCTACAACTTACCACCTACGACTATGATGTGCTTTTTTGCATCTGACGACAGACCGTAATAGCCCAAAAATTGTTATTATTTAAATATTGGATAAGAAAGCACTGCGCAATACCCACAGAATGACTGCGCACTCTTTCCCTAGACACTACTTTTTTTTCATTGTATTGAAAATCTAAGAACGAATAATATTATTCACTAAAATCCGGCTTTTCTTTTCTTGTTGTTTTTCTTTGTACTGTGAATTGGAATATTTTCGTAGAGGTTGTTCTTCATTGGCGGTTAGTGAAGCACACATTTTCCCATTTAGCGATTTCTGCTAATTCTTTCACAGATGGAGTAAATGGCACTGCGTACTCTTACCCGCTGCGCACTCTTACCCCAAACGACTCTACCAACCCGCAGACCAAAATTAAGTATCTACTCCAAAAGATGAACAGAGCCTGTTTTTTATTCGTTCATCTTTCCGAGATTCGACTGTATTTGTTTTACGTGTGAAATTTGACTTTGCTAGCAACTACTGGCTAACTACGTTTAAAAAAAACACGACTATTAAAGTAACACCTTAAAATATAGATTAGAGCATATGTGACGAATACGTGTAAGAAAAACATATTATGAGAAGAAGCAGAATCTCCAACCCGACGCTATAGAAGCAATTCTTAACCTTCTGCGTGTACCTCTGCTCTAGATCTCTTCATGGAGGAGGCCGCAACAAATAGCGCTGTCAGAATAAGCCAGTCAAAGCACTGGAAATCGGATACATATGGACACACCAAGATAGGTACTTAGTAAATATCTTAGCAGTAAAGTCAACTCAGACTACACTGTCCCATACTTGGATTTCGAAAGACCTTTCTCGTGGGCCTTTCCAAGCAGAGAACAATGGGAAAAAACGAATCCAAGTTCATCTACACTGATGGGTTAAAAATGGAATTAGGTATAGGTGCGGGTTTCTTCTCGGAGGAACTAAGAATAGACAGCTCCATACGACTCCCAGACCACAGCAGCGTTTTCAAAGCTGAGGTTCTGGTATATCCTGGGAGGATATCACAATTTACATTGAAAGCCAGGTGACCATAAAAGCAATTGCTGCTACGCAAATAACATCTAAGTTGTAAAGTGTTGCCGCGCAGAACTCAAGATTCTGGGCACGCAGCACAACGTACGACTTTGCTGGGATACCAGGTAATGACGCCGCAGATGAATTGGCCAGAAAAGGCTCAGCCTTAGACAGAGAGCAAGCAGACGGTTAAACATCCACTGTGTAACCTCAAGGCTAACATTGCATGGTTAGGTTAGGTTATGGGGTGGCGACTTAGCCTCACATACCAGTGCTGGTCCATAGTGATACCACAAACTCCTGAGAGTAATCAGTTAATTTTTGTTGCTTTGTTTAAAAAAAATCAGTTTGTCTGTTGAGCAAATTTAATGAGTGAGTTGAAATAGAATTTTCCCATTAGTCTGTGCCTTCTTTTTGCCAGTACAGGACAAGCGCACAGGAGGTGCTCTAATTTTTCTACAATCCCCAGTTCATTGCAGTTTCTGCATATGTCCGATGAGACTAGTTTGAGCCTGCGAGCGTGATAACCTATAAGGCAATGCCCTATGATGACGCCTAGTAGTAAATTACATTCCACTCTCGATAGCGTGAGGATGTATTTAGTTATATGGCCACTGCGGTGCGGCCAGAATATTTTCGTTATTTTGCAAGAAGTGGATTGATTCCATTTAATAGTATGCTTTGTAACTTAGTATCAATTTTCGATAAGTAGTGCTGGATCGGTGCTACGATGATTTCGGGTTCTGAACTAAGTAGAACTCCCTGTTTCCTGTTTCAATATTGAATAAAAATCATTAATCACTAACTACCTGTGAACACTCAAGAACGCTGTTTCCAGAATATGATAAAGCAAAAACCAGAAAACTTCTACAAAAAGATAGGAAATCGCTGTCAATACTGAAAGCACTCCTATCATAACATGCTATGCTAAGATACAAAACGAAAAAATTACGCCTTAACGATGATGACATATGCAGGGGATTTGGTGATAAAGAGGCTCATGACGATACGGCGCATTTTCTCTGTCACTGCCCAAACCTCTGCCAACTTAGTAATAGAAAACTGGGCAAATTTTTCTTCGAACATATCGACGGGTGGGAAGGGGGAATACATAATGGATACCACAATGGGTTCACATGAACTTAAAGCTGATGAGGATGTGACCATTCTCGTCAGCCCGCATACCTAACCTTACCTAGTAGATGCAATTCAAAAACAACTTCTGTCAATGTATTGTAAACAAAACATCACTCAAACGGCCTTCGTCTGAAAGTTTTATCCGAATGTTTGTCGATTCGCTTGAGTACCAATAATGAGGGTTTCAGATAAACTTTTATTTTAAAGAAAATGATTTGACGTCAGTTAGAAGTTTATAAGTAAAAAAAAAACACATACCATAACTTTTTTATTTTTATTTGTTATATTATATTGTTATTTTAAATTTAAAAAAAAGTCACCCTGTGGTTTAATCAGGTGTAGTTCACATTCTTAGTTGTTTGTTTTATTTTTATTTATTTTTAATTTGTTCATTTGAAGTACACAAGTGTACTTAATTTAAGAGAAGTATTTGCGAAAAAATGTCTTTGTAAATTCTTATTGATTAAAGAGAAACCAATAGTACGCACATTCGATAGATAGTAGCTCTTTTGTATTGCCAATAAATGTATTTACGTAATATGTAGACCATTTGAACAAATAAAATAACTAACGAGGACATCTTGCATCGAAGTGAAGTCTAATCTGGAGTATCTTACGCACTTCAGATAATATCAGGAAGTTTATTACAACCTCGGTACAGCGAATGACAATGGAGTCTAAATATTGAGTATGCAATAAAATGCGGACATGCGACAATCAACAAATTCGGAGCAATTCAAAGACATTGATGCCAACTTAACTTGAACAATTAGAGTCTGCTATTCCCCCAATAAATATTAGAAATCTCAAATATCATGCTGATTACCTGGTAGTAATGAAAGGAGGGAAAGCAGCTTAAAGAACTAAACCAGCTTGCTCTATCTCTCCCGTAATACTACACCCGTGGACATTTTTTAACTATCTGAATATCCTTTAAGACTACTGGTACGCGCTATGTATTTTTTTTATTTGGTAATTAGTCACAATGGTTTTTTCAAAGATTTGAAATGGTGTTAACTCTTGAAGAGAAAGCGTATACTGTTGCTTTGCGTAAGGAAAAGGTGTCAGTCGACTAGGGTCTAATGAATGGAGTGTGCGAAACATTTTGAAAAATTGTTTAACTAGAGAGCTCCATTGCTCGGAAAGCTGGAAGTGGAAGGCCCAGAAAGAGATCTCTTAGAAATCAGCGTCTGATCCAGCGAATTTGTTTAAAAAAAACCGGTTTTTACATACTGGGGATATTAACTGGTCAATCCAGAAGCATAATGGGAAACAATTAATGATCGGACAGTATCGAGGTTGCTTAATGGAATAGGAGTAAATGTAAGTCCTCCTGCAGAAAACACCACTGTTAACACCGCGAATGAAAAAAATAAGGCTTGAATGGGCAAAAACTTATACAAATTGGACTCAGGCCGAAAGGGCAAGAGCGATATTTTCGAATCAGACCAAATTCAATTTATTTGGCCCAGACGGGAACGCGGTGGTTCACCGAAGAAAAGGTGAACGGTATTCAGATTAGTGCATTTTACCCACCGGTAAGCATTCCCCTTATAAAGGGTGATTTTTTAGCTGGTTTGGTTTTGGCAACACTGGTTTTGACAGCTGACGTGTGTTTAGTACCTTGTGTCACTGTCAAACAGCTTCAGTTTGGTTTGCAATTTAACCATGGATCGTCTTACAAATGAACAACGCTTGCAAATTATTGAATTTTACTATCAAAATTCGTGCTCGGTTCGAAATGTTCATCGCGCGCTGCTTCCATTTTATGATCGGCATTCTCGACCTTCTGAGCAGTCTATTCGGAAGATTGTGACCAAATTTCGCACCAAATTTACTTTGTTGGACATTAAACCACCAACACGTTTACGTACTGTGCGTAGTGAAGAAAATATTGCGGCCGTATCAGCTAGTGTGACAGAAGACCGCGAAATGTCGATTCGGCGCCGTTCCCAGCAGTTAGGCCTTTGTTACAAACTTTTTTTTGCCCGAAATGGAAGTTCTTGACTTGCATGATATGTGGTTTCAACAAGACGGTGCCACATGCCACACAGCACGCGAAACAATGGCGCAATTGCGAGGCGAGTTTGGTGAACAGTTAATTTCACGTTTCGGGCCGGTCAATTGGCCGCCTAGATCGTGCGATTTGACACCATTAGATTATTTTTTGTGGGGGTATGTCAAGGCTAATGTCTATAGGGACAAGCCCGCTTCGATTGACGCACTGGAAGCCAACATCCATGCATTCATTCGTGAGATACCGGCCGATATGTGTGAAAGAGTATGCCAAAATTGGACTCAGCGGATGGGCTACCTGAGACGCAGCCGCGGTCAACATTTGCATGAAATTATCTTTAAACATTAAATTGCAAGGTTCAAACTATCGATTCAAATAAATATTTCATTCATTTTTTCGAATTTTTTGTGTTTTTTTTTTTTAAAAAGTTCTCAACCTCTTAAAAAATCATGGGGGTATGGGGGGCAATAACCAGATTTGGTGTTGGATAAATTGTAATCCTAAGAGGCTCAGTAAATGCCCAGAATAAAAAAAATTATAGAAAACGATGTTGTCCCTACTTTATAGCAACCTTACCGCAGTGATTTTTTAGGACGATTCAGGTCTTGCATTTAGAACAAAATCGCTAAGCTTTTTTGCTTCGTATGATCCGCAAACTAACATTTTTTTTTATAAACTTTTGTTACTTTACTCTAATTTTGGGTACTAAACTACAAGGATTCTTTGGGGATTCTTTCTTTTCCATCTGCACGTAATGAAAATTTTGATAAAACAGTTTGCCTAAATAAAACGTAAAATTCCCTTTTGCAAATATATTTGAATTGTCTGGTCAAATTTCGACTAATATATATGTTTGTTACTCTAAAGTCTAAACTAACAAGTTGTTTCATATTAAAGCAAACAATAAAAATTAATTGTATAACATAAGAATAACTTTGATTTTTTCATGAAAATTGAGGAAAAGTAATGGTGCGAGGGTTTTTTTTTTTGTCCACGGGTGTACTTTCCTTTTAAGTGACCGAAATTTAAACGAATGGCAGGGTGAGTTGAGCAATACTTGTTTTAGAAGTTATTGAAAATAAATGTTGTCTAATATCAACAAAACAACATGTTCCCAAAAGAGGTACAGTACTACCTCGATGATCTTAAATTATTTCGCTCCATTAAATCAGAATATGATTGCGACTTATTACAGCAAGATGTGGCCGCAGTCAATGACTGATGTGAACAGAATCACCTCCTTCCTAACTTCTCTAAATGTCAATGTTTCAGTTTATTCAGATCTAATGTTCTTATTATATATCAATACCTTATAAATTCAAATCCTCTTACTAGAGTAACCTCTAAAGCGGCCCTTACACGTTTAATAATAATGTCAATACATCCAAGTATTGACATTAATATTGATCGTGTAAGGTGGATAGTATTGTCATTACTTGGAATGATGGGCAGTATTGACGAAAATCCGGATTTTCTGATTTCAAAGCATCAATACTGCCACTATTGTCATTAGTATTGATCGTGTAATGTGTTTTCGTCATTACTTCATTATTACTCATTTGACTTAGTGCAGCCTGTGCAGTAACACCTATTTTAAGTATGGAAAGTGATAACGTGGAATCGCCGCAAAGTGTTTGTTTTGAAGAAAGTGATGTCCTGCGTACGTTCATTGAGACTTTCGAAGACCAAATACATATGTTTTTCTACACATGGTATTAAAAAAAGAAGCAAATATTAGGGTAAAACTATACAATACGCCTAACTTTGAAAACATCGCCAATAAAATGCATACGTTAAAAAAAAACTAAAATCTTTTATTGCAAAAAAAAAAACGGTAATTTTTCATGACTTTGGCAATCGAATTCATAGCTAAATATTTTAATACATATTTTATATATTTTTTTAAAAACAAGTTTAAGTGGGGCGTTTTGTAACTCGGTTGTCGGGTAAAAAGCCCCACTTTAGTGACAAAACGCCTCCAAGGAAAAAGTGTACAAATTACGTTAGTTTTCAGGATGCCTCTTCGCTTTTCGACCACAACTGTTGCAGTTTGGTATATCGTATATACATACATAGTGCAAAACTCGTGTAACCAACCCAGACAAAACGTGTACTGGAGCCAGCCTTCCCAAGAAACGGCCTCGTAATAATTTTCAGTACACTCGATGCACTTATTTCATGAGTGGTATTTTCGGGATTGGTTTAATTTCGGTTAAAATATTTAAAGGTGTTATTTTTCTTCTTGATGAGCTTGGTTGAGGTTGAACTTTGCCCAATATTTTTGCAGGTATTGAAGTCCGGATGATCTCTTTTGGGGTTCAGAACTTTCAGTAGGAGTTTGAATCAAATTCTGCTCATGTAATCATCTGACAATGAAAAAAAGTAGTCAGGAATGGCATTTGGGTCGTAGCGACAAATTCCTGTTGACTTTAAGGCCGAAATACCATTGGATACGCTCGCAGCTCTCCCTCAAGATTTGAAGATGTTTCTCCATTGCCTTCTTTATGTCTTTTCAACCTATGATGCCCGCAATATAGTTCTGGTATAATTTCGTGGCATTTCTATTAATAACATATAAAGCATTCTGGTGTCATATTTTGAATTTCTGAAAAAAATTAATTTTTGCTGTATGTACTCACTCCAATATGTTTGAGCGCCAAAAGTCTTTTTTTATAGAATATTTCGCGACTGGACCAAAAAAGCACTACCATCCACTGTTACAGTTCACTACTGATTGAAATGCATAGCCACACTTGTGTAGGTGTCAGGCTAGTGTCAGGCTAGTGCGGCGTTTTGTCAACTGGGGCGTTTTGTATAGTTTTACCCTAACCTTTATATATTCCTGAAGTACCTACATACATATTTACTTATTGTTTTTTATAATTCACGCACGCTTATTATTAGTATGAATACCCTTAAAATGCTTTGCACAGCGCGGGCCATAGTAAAAAATTAAGGAGGATGATAGACGAGATACCTATGTGCATTAGTCTTGAATGTTTGTAATTCGTAAGGGGAGGGAAAAATCGAGTTTGGTAAAGCATTCGACAGTCGAGTTGAGCGGTTAAAGAAAGGATCTCTATATTTTACTCTATGTCCGAAGTTGGGCTGGACGTGTGTGGATTGTGTTTGATTAAAGTTAGTTGGCGATTCAATTATTAAAAGAGACAGTCAACTTTTTTCAATATACTCCACTTTATTTAAATTTCCGACTTATACACTAGGAAACGTACACACTAATCCAACAATTTTATGCTTACGTGCATCAATGACAAAACTTAATCGAGAAAAAAATATATCATTTTGCAATACGATTCCGGGCTATATAAGATTTACCGTGAGTGTTTGTGTTTTACAGTGGCATTTTAATTAGCACACCCAAGCATTCAAGTAAGTTTTTACTGAAAAAATCCAATTCTGTGATCAGAGCTTTTTTTGGATTCTCCCGTAGTTGTTCATGGTTTTTTTTAAGATTTGAGAATAAATATGGGAAAAAAAAGAGTTCAATGAAGGAAGAAAGAAGTCAGATTCCGTATTTGCACCAAAAACAGCAGAACATATCCGAAATTGCAAGACTAATCGGATTTTCACCAAAACAAAGTACAGAATGCACTTAAGCATTACCATTAACGTGGGATTTTTGCAAATCAGAAACAATCCACGTCAAAAAATGCCTAAAAACTTGAGAATAGTCCGATAGTCAGACATACCCTTAGGCACCCCTTCGCCACTTCAATGGAAATAAGAGCTCAAATGCATCAAAATTGCTGTGCGAATATATCAGCTAGGACTGTTAGAGCTCGGCTTTTGCAAAATAATCTTCGAGGATGCCAGAGTCTCAAAAAATCGAACGTTTCATAGCATAATCGAAGACAACGGCTGGATTTCGGATAATGACATATCTTCAAAAGTCAGTTTCTCTGGAATTCTGTCATCTAGAGTGATGAATCCAAATTTAATCTGTATGGAACCAATGACAGAACCTACGTACGACATCCTCACAACAAGGATTTGGACCCAAAGTACACTAAACCACTAAAACCAACAACGGCAAATGCGTTATGGACCACTTTTCGGGAAGAATGGTACAAAAGTCCTCCTGAAGTCTGTGCTGACTTAATGGCGTCATTAAGTAGGAGATATGCTACCGTTATTGTTCAGAAAGGATACCCAACCAAATATTAAGTAAATCTGACTAACCAAAATCACATTTAAATTACTTTTAAGTTTTTCTCACTATTTTTCAGACTCTCTAAGTATCATTTTAGAGAGCGGCTGCCTCACAAAATAATACGACTACAAAGCATTGATCTTGATCATTGCTTTTTTTCTCGAAATTATAGTTACATTTTCTATTTTTGTTTTTTTATTTGTCGTGAAATATAATTATGTATTCAAATAAAACTAAATATTTGCCTTGGAATGCGTTAATGAACTTTTTTAATGCATTTTCTCGCCAGAAAGAAGAATTTCAATGGGTGTGCTAATTAGCTTGCCAAACCTGTATATCGAAAAGATATTTGCGGCGAACTACGTTAAATTAAAATGAGAAAACACTATGATTTTATAAAATAGCTAAAGTCAAAGAAATGTGTGAAGTACATGTAGAATTACGACGTGTAGAATTATTACGTGTTCAAGGGAGTCAATTGACCCAGAGTAGTTTCTATCCCCTATAACTTTAATCACCCGTTTTTGTATCCTATTGATTAAGTGCAGTGATTTTTTTGAAGCATCTGACTATAGTAATGACTAATGAGCATTGGGCTTGAGCTTGGGACGAACATGCATATGTACGCCTTTTAAATGGTAGCAACATCAAAGCGGGTAAAGAATTTCTTACATCGTTATTTAGGTATGTATACATAAGTTCTTGATATGTTTTAACTATGGCATAACTTATTGAGAGACATAGCAACGGAGAACTTAAAATCTTCAAAGTATCTTCCGGTAGCTAGGTACCTAAGTGTTAGTTTCAACCTCTCCTGTACGGATAAACATCGTGGTATTCTTTCTTTGCAAAAGTGGTTCGATCTCTTGAATCAGTGTGTTAAATGATTTTTCATTCATGCGGAAGTAGTTACGATAGTCTTCTACGTCCGTGACACTTATTTCTTTCGGTAAAACTAAATCCGAATACTTTTCATGATTTCGTTACCACGAATTTACCCACCGTCGTCGATTAACACTTTTCTTAACGGAAAATGTTAAAATTATAGCAAAGCATGCTTTCTTACGTGGATCCATGACTGAAATGAATGTGAAATCCCTTTTTTCTTTCTTCGAACAAGCGAGCAGTATTAAGGCTGTATTGACATTATTATTGACCGTGTAAGGTTGAAAAATATTAATGGAGTGATGATGAATACATTTTGAATGTAATGACAATACTGGTATTGACATTACTATTGACCGTGTAAGGGCTGCTTATCACCAACTAAATTTTAGAGAACATACGGGTTATGTAGTTTGTAAAGCCAATGCATTGCTTGGTTTCCTAAAAAGAAGTGCCAAAGATTTTTCCGATCCGTATACCTTAAAGGTTTTATATGTATCTCTAGTAAGATCCAACTTAGAGTATGGCCAGGGCCACCATAACCTCAGGGCTAAATGGGCTGTAGCCCCAGGGCGCAAACCTTTTGGGGCAGCATTTTTTGTTAGTGTTATATATTTTCGTTATTTTCTATTAGTAATTTAGTTATAAGTAATTTTTATTCAAAATCTTTTCACAACAAAAATCACCAAATTTTGGCAATTTGGTCTGGTAATAATTATGTGTGTTCTTATAATCTCTCCGGTCACTTATATTGGTGTAGTGTATCAATGAAATCCGTTCGTTTTGGTTCGGTTCGCGTCAGTTTTCAAACAAGTGCCAGCCATACTACTGCAGGCTCAGCAAAGTCGCCGGGTTCTCTTCGGCTGGCTTCGTAAAACGTCACTGCCTTTAAAAACACCTCTATTCTAACATCACTGTTTACAAAGGACATCACTGTCTTACCATACTTGTTTCAATATCGGTGAAAAGGCTGTTTCTTGAGGTTCTCTGTGACTTAACTTATAAGGTCCGGCCGGTTAGTGCTCGCTCCCAAAACTACGAAAATCTATGAAAAGTTACGAAAACCCGTTGAAAAATTTCGTAGTTTTTCGTAAAAGAGAGTGTCAGAAATTTGGGCAGATTTCTTTCAATCACATACATTTTTAACTTTTTGTTTGATTTTCGAAATTTTCATATCTTTTACTCCCAATCTTCGAAATTTGACAGAATACGAACATTTGGTGCAAAGTTACGCAAACGGATCTATTCTTCTAGCTGCTATTTCTTAGTTTCGGCTGAGAACAATTTTAACGTTATATTAAATTCTTCAATCTACAGCATTCTTTACTTCTTGGTAATTTTGGCTTATTTCACCACCATACAAAAAATTTGTGCTTACAATTGATTTTTACAACAAATTGTAAAATATTCATGGCTTTACCAAACATTTGTACCATTTTCTTACGAAGAGGGGTGCATTATTTTTTGTAGCCCACGGGCGCCGAATGTCTTAAGACGGCCCTGAGTATGGCACTATAATATGGAATCCATGCTATGAGACTCATTCTAAAAAATCGAGGAGTCCAAAGACACTTCACGCGGTTTATGATACAGCTAAATTGGCGTATAGACATGCCAGCTTATAATTCCAGGTGTTTGTTAATAAGTATCAGTAGTCTTGAATGTCGCCATAAGTACTTTTTAATCATGTTCGTAAGAGACTTGATTCAATATCAATTTCGCTGTCCTAAATTATTGTTATTGTATTACGCTCGTGGTGGTTGTTGTGGCCGAGGCCGTGGTGGTTAGTGTGTTGGACTACTACGCATACTGCTCGGGTTCAATCCCAGCCCGGGTCCAACACTTAAAAAAGTTTTTCACGGTCGCTACCTCATTCGAATGTCTGACAAACAATCAAAGAGTATCATTTGTCATGAGAAGCTTCTCAACTCGCCGTTCGGAGTCGGCAAACAACTGTAGGTCCCTTCCATTCGTGGAAAAAATAACACGCACACACAAATGTTTGCGAGAAGCAGTCACTGGACCTGGTCTCCTGGTTCACCCCGAACTGTAGCGTAGTCTGTCTTTATCCATTGCACAATCCCATATCCTGTATCACCGATTAAGGACCAATCATCTTAATTAGTCCAGATTTACGCAAAAACTGGACCGTCATGAGTACAGCCCGAACGCGCATTACCATACTGTATATCAATCAGCACAGACATCGGTCGCTTTGCCATAGTCTTTGCTGAAGCACTTACTTCTCGAATTTAAGAATAGCTAAAGCAAAATATATGATACCACAGATTGCTCTGTGATCATATGCGATTTGGTTAGTTAGATGATTAACCTTTAACTGGGTAGGTGGGGTGCTGATAACACCCCAAGACCTTATTTTTCAAAAATATTATACTTTGCGACTAACAACACCCGTCGTCGGTACAGTACCTTCCTGTTGTTTTCTATTACACAGATTCAGATGGTTTAAAAAAAGTTTGGTTGCACAAGCAAGCCGTGACAGACTCTTCAAGCTGCAAGGGTGCTGTCAACACCCCACCTACCCAGTTGTGTAGTTTTTTTTTACTGGGTGAATTTGTGTCGGTAATTTGAGAATATCATTCGAAAAAGATCAGGAACGCATTCAACTGTTATTGACACTATATAAGTGAAGATTCAAGTGAAAAGCCGGACTTAATTGATACGGATGATGGCGAATTTGTTAAAACAAAAAATTGTTTCAAAAATTAATACGGCAAGCACTATTTTGGAAAGGACGACTAAAAACTCTATAAAGAGGTCTAAAAATTAATTCTTTTAAGATTGTTCTACCCCAGAACGATATCATAATGACAATTCCACCAATGAACCACTTACCAGAGAAAAGATAAGCGTAATAAAGTGAAATCATGATGGGGTGTTGTCAGCACCCTACCTACCTACCTACGTTACTATTACTCACCTACCTACTTAAAGGTTAAGTGATTAACAAAGTTTGCAGAAAATGAAAATGCAATGAATTTACGGTAGCTATCAGTTTATTTGTTTGTACATCAAGGCTCTGCGTCCTACGAACGATCAGCGGCTTTCGAAACATTTCAGACGAAGCCGCCTTTGTTATTGCTGGGATGGTCATCATCGACATCCTCGCACACGAAACAATGAGACTTTATAACAGGAGAGCCTTGGGCCAACGTGACGCAAATGAAATCAAGATGATAAAACAAAAAGAAAAGACAGCGTCAGCAGCTATGTGGCAAGCCCGTTGGACAACACACAAAAAGGCAGGTGAACCTACAATCTGATCCCGACAATCAAGGATTGAATAGGTCGGAAACACGAGGACTGTCAGGTCAGGATCAGGTATGTGAATCGTGCATGCCAGTAGCGCGGGCTATTGGTATCTTGAAAAGATACGCCTCCCCGGTGCAACCAGAAAAGAAAACACAGAATGCCTTTAGACTTATTTTTTGAAAAGGCTTCATAAAAACTACAATAATTATTTATTAAATTTTAAATTTATCTGTGGGACAATTTATTATTAAGAATCGATGATCATATTCAGTCTTCGAGGCCGCAGTCAATCTCTTTTACTTGTGTCCATTCTGAAAGGACATCAATTAAGGTCACACACATATGCGTATATTATCCCTAAAGGGCTATTGCACCTACCATAGTTTGTGAAACAATTTTCCATTTCGAAAATGCACTCATTTCCGAATATATCAGTCACTTTGCCATTTGAGGCACACACTGGATTATAAATGAATGGACAGGATCTCAGGCACTCCTGCAGGATTATCGGATCAGCTTGATGCAAGCACAAGCTCATATGAGTTCGTATCCATGCTGCAAGAGAAGATATAAAAAATAGGCAATATAATAGGTTGCATCCAATAAATAATTTTCACTTACGACTACCACTTCGGCACTTATTGTAACGCATCAAGCATTCATTGTAAAAGTACTTGAAGCTGGAGTTGCCATCGAAAGCGCACAGCGGATCCAGTACTTTTGTACATATTTGAGGACATTCTTGGTCGAGTTCGGTTTCAGTTTTCAAACATTCCGCGTAAATGACTAAAACACTCAAAATTAAACACAAAACAATTTTCATTTTCACCAAGTTTTGCCGTTATTTGCTTTTTTCAACTGAGTGCCCACTGCGTTCTGAATGCAAACCCAACTTATTACGAATATTTATACTACTGGAATTGGGATTCAATCAGATACAGATTGAGAGTTTAATCAATTATGTTACGTTAAATCAACACAAGTTATACATCGGGGCACCTTGATTTGAGATTTGAGATTTGAGAATCGATATCATGTCAACTTTATCAGATTGTCAATATTGCATTTCACTAGATAACTGCACTTACGTCCAATTACTGATCTCTTTACTGATCTGTAATGTGATGGCTTAAGGGTCATGTTTGTTAATGTTATTGACAGCGGTTGCATACGACCGGAAGAGTGTTCTGATTTTTATAGCTTGACCGCAAAATATTGTTCAAATAAAACAATATGTTTCTCAATGGTATGCGTTGGTATTCATTACACCACGGCGTGTCTTTGATTTGAAATAGGTTCTTTGAAGTAAGCACATATGTTATGTATGTTATATTATTGTTAATGACTCCTTGTTGTCCGTAGAACAATTATTCTTTGCAGATTTTCTGCACAGCATTGCTAGCTTTCTATTTGACTACACAAGTGCATAATACTCTTCATTTAACGATGGCCATGTGGCTCCTGAACATCTGGTATTTAAAGCGTCCCAGAAAGCCTCACGGTCACGGTTCTTCTAACCTTGAGGTCTATAGGAAAATAGAGAAAAGTTTCTGGTTGCAGTGAGTGAGTACACCATTCGTTGGGAGCACGCTAGTAATTCGTTCTCGAGTAGGTATCTATTGTTCACAACTGGCCACGATACTAATACTCCATAGAGTTTGACTACGCAAGAGCAGATCCGTTGAACTAGTTTTGGTTTCAAATCCAAGTCTTAACAAAAACCCCTTCATCAGATCCAGAAAGCTTATTTGTTGTTTGTTTACTCTATTTTCTAAATTCTTTTTCCATATAATAGCTTCTAATTTAGTAGTTTAAATGGTCTCTTAGGCCTTGAAGTTGCTTATAAAGGGTTTTTCAATAAGAGCGCTACAAATTTTTTTTTTAAATAAAACAAAAACGGTTTCGGATATCAATGAAATTCTTTATTCCTGTGAAAGTACGTTCGATGCCATTATGTATGGAACTCGATTTCTTTTGCATGGCCACCACGGGCACGCTTGCAGAAGTCCAGACGCTGAACCCAATTTTCGACGGTTTTCAAGCATAAATCGGCCGATACTGCTGCAATTTCACGTTCGATATTCGTACGAAGTTCATCAATCGTCGCTGGCTTGTTGGCATAGACCATAGACTTGACGTAGCCCCACAGGAAATAGTCTAACGGCGTCAAATCGCACGACCGAAGCGGCCAAGCGACTGGACCATTTCGTGAGATAACACGTTCTCCAAACTTCGTTTCCAATAAATTGATTGTGACATTCGCTGTGTGGCTTGTGGCACCGTCCTGTTGGAACCACATGTCCTCCAAGTCCATATCATCCAATTGGGGCCAAAAATATTCGGTTATCATTGAACGGTAGCGATTCCCATTCACAGTAACGTGCCGGTCTTGATCATCACGAAAGAAGTACGGCCCAATGACGCCGCCGGCCCATAAACCATACCAAACCGTAATTTTTTCGGGATGCAATGATGACTCATGGACTACGTGTGGATTGCTGCCTGACCAATACTGCATATTTTGTTTATTGACGAAGCCATTCAGCCAGAAATGAGCCTCATCACTGAAGATGATTTTTCAATGAAAATCCGAATCATTTTCACGTTGTTGCTCAGCCCAATTCACGAACATACGACGCTTCTGGTGGTCAAGCGGCTTCAGTTCTTGCGTCAATTTAATCTTGTAAGGATGTAGGCCAAGATCTTTTCGCAAAATTCGCCACAACGACGTCACAGAGATGCCCAACGCTTGAGAACGACGTGTGAGAGACACATTTGGGCTTTCTTCAACTGAAGCCTCAGCGGCAGCAATATTCTCGACACTACGGACACTTCTTTGTCTCACTGGCACGGGAACATTTTGTACTGTGCCTGTAGATTCAAATTTCAAAGAGTTTCGGTAGTAAATTTTAATAATTTCGACTCGTTGTTGGCTCGTATATCTTTCCATCATGAAATGGCAAACCTTACTGAAGAGAAATGTCAAAAGAGCGGCAAGAAATATAGCGTCGTTTGCTGTCCCTGTCGCTCTACTTTTGTAGCGTCCCTGTCAGGGTTGCCGCTGAAAAATTTGAAAAAGTCGCAAAAAAAGGGTCATGGAGCAAAAAAAGTCGCAACAAAACCAAATAATGTAAACATGGTAACGACCTCCATATCCACCATTATTAGGTCTGTTTGGTAACTGCTAATTTTACGTAAATCTACCAAGAATCACCCAAATCGGTGTTTGGTAACCCAAAAAAAAATCAAAAGAAATCAGAGCAGAGAAGAGAGAGAGTGAGTGAGACAGCGATATCTGGTTACACAATTTTCTTGGAGTGAGCGAGGGACATCTGTCAAATCCAGCCATCTGACAGTTGCATATACAGAGAACGTTGACGTTGCTATGCTATTGCTATTATTCTGTGTGAAGGAGAAATTAACAAAGAGAATCACATCCATACAGAGATCTAATACTAAGTTTGGCTACGCGTGACGGCGAGAAAGTCGTGAGGCCCATACCGAGAGCTAAGATTTTTACACACAGAAACAAAAATTAAATTAAACTAAATCTGTACACATTGGAAAAAATAAATTGATGAGTTTTTGTGTAATATACTGAAATTAGTGATGAATTGATTTTTTTTTTGTTATGAGGGATTGCTGATGAGCAACTAAATGGAACTTTTGTTGGAAATATATTTTTTGTACGAAAAAGTCTCAAAAAGTCTCCAAAAAAACTGAAAAGGGTCAAAAAGAGGTGCTTTTTAAAAAGTCGGGTCATAGTCTCTTTGCGTCAAAAAAGGGTCAAATTGCGACTAAAGTCGCATAGCGGCAACGCTGGTCCCTGTATTAAGATTTATTTACAATAGTAGAATTGGCCTTTTCTGTGTTGACTCAGGTTTTAGTGAGCTGCAGTGCGGTCTGCATGAGTTCTCCTAGTGTGCCTAGATGTTTCCCTCTAACTTATAATATGGGGTTATCAGCTAATGTTATACATATATTTATATAAACTATGTGTGTATATAATACTAGCTGATGTACCCGCTTCGCTGCGCATACAAAAATATTACAGGAAGGAGACTTCCAGCTTAATGCTACACTTGTCCTTGCACCTTAAAAGTTGACATAAATCCTTGCTCCACATTTTGTTTAGCACCAAATGAAGTCATTTGAAAATAATTATTATAGGATCATATAGACTGAATGAATTGCTTGGATAAAGGATTTTCTATAGATATTAAAGAAAAAAGTGGCTCAGATGCATTAGCAATTTCTTCCAATCTAAATTTTCGGTTTTCTTAAATATACACCACGTTCTTACCACCAAAACGTCAAAACATAATACACGCATATCTGTATCTGTTCCAAGCCCTTCATCTACTTACATATCATAAAAAAAGATTGCAACCAAATTTATCCAGTTATTAAATTAGAGATGATCGAACAATTACAAATCATATAAATGTTAGGACCAATCACGTATACTACACGCATGTACCGCATGATACACGCATACCCGCTGGTGCATTGACGGTGGCAATGGTCTCCACTGATCGTTGTCGCGAAAGCATACAAACAATATTTCTTTATGTTGTTACTTTTCTCACAGAAAATGTACAAAGATGATTTATATATCAAAATTTTTGTTGTGAAATAATCTAAACAAGTATGTAAATTTTATTTTAATACGTTATTTAAGAACTAAGATAGAGCGAGATAAATGCATAAAAGTCGAAAATAAAACTTTTCTTTTGCTCATTTAGAAGTTTTTTTTATTGAAATACATGTATTGATTTTTTTTATTTTATAGATTTAATCCTACCAGATTCGATTGCAAAAAACCGCATCCAAATCTGTTCAGTATTATTTTTGTTTTTGCGGCACATACATACATACTTTTTTTAGACTTCGTTTTATAAAAGTAGTGATAGCTTGTAAAAAGAGTTTTAATACAAAATATGAAAAGAAGTAAATTTCCGATTATGTACATATATTGTACAATACTCGTTATCACTCAGTTCTACATATTACCATATGTCTGTTGGTAACAATATTCCTTCCGGTGCATATAAGTAAAGATTACTTCAAGTCAAGGAAGCCGGCTTTAATAGAACAGAAGTAGATTCCATATATTTTTTTTGCTTACTTTGAACCGTCGCCGTCGCGTCGTTTACCTGAGGAATCTTATACAGCCAACCCTCGTATAACTCGGTACTTTCACAACGCGGATTCGCTATAACGCGATTTATGAATTGTGGCAAACCCTCCTATAACGCGGTACTTCTACAACGCGGTTTCGTTATAACGCGATTCCCAGTCTTTTCTAAAGCGAAAAATGTCTGTTGCATTCCTGTATTTCGGGGAATTCCCTTTTAACACATTCACGTGTTTGATAGATACAAACGTATGAACATAAAACATAAACCAAGGTGTGGATTGGCTGCTTACTTACTTACTTAGTTCGAGGTGAGCCTGGGCCTGCTTCTCGTAACCATTTGTGTGTGCGTGTTATATTTTTGCACGAATGGAAGGGACCTACAATTTTTTGCCGATTCCAAACGGCGAGTTGAGAAGCTTAATCGTGACAAATGATACCTACTCTTCGATTCTTGTCAGACATTCGAAACAGGTGGCACCGTGAAAAAACTCTTTAGGTGATAGACCCGATCTGGGTTTGAACCCGGGCAGAATTGCGTAACAGAAGTAGTCCAACGCACTAACCACCACGGCCACGGATTGGCTGCTAATTTGGAAAATTACTTCGCAGGTATTTATCCCTCTATGGAACACTTCAACAATTTTACGTTCTCTAGCTCCATATTCGTCTGAAAAGAATTGCAGAGAAGTGCTCAGCAAACTAGTATAACGGATTTTTTTTTAAATTAAAAATCATGTCCAATATGTATGAAACATTAATTTAAATTTGCAATAAAGATAACTTTCTTCTTTTTTTAATTGCTAACATAATATTATTTTTATCTTTTGTGTAACGTTTTTGTCTTAAAACTATAGTTCAGCTAGTTTTCTAAAAGCTATGTAACAAATTTAGTTGCATTTTTTTTCTGTGGAGAACGTAATCCCAGTTTGACACGTTGACTGCCATGTGACCTACCGGTGGTCACAGTCAGTACATTTCTGAATAGATGTTTTTTATTTTTTTCTAGTAAGATTAATTTTTTTCTAGTAATATTAATTTTTTTCTTCTTTGGCACCTAAGTAGAAATTCCGTTTTTGATAGTACAAAACACTGTTGGCACTCTGGTGATATATTTTTTTTTGTATGGTGACAGTCAACGTGTTAAGTATGTGGCCCAAGTATCATACTACGCGATTTCGTATAACGCGCGGGATCTCGGAAACCTAACTACCGTGTTATACGAGGGTTGACTGTACAAACATTTTTCAATTTATTTGGAAATTCACCACCATTTTTGCATTATGCTCCTCCCAAGTGTTCAATTTTTATTTCTTACAAAATGTTTAGTCGTTTCATTTGCTTTAATAGCACTTGAAATTACTTGGGTAACTATGCCCGGGTAGCTCAGTCGGTAGAGCGTTGGACTTTTAATCCAACGGTCCAGGGTTCAAGTCCCTGCTCGGGCGATTAGCCATTTTTTTTTTAATATTTCCCTTTCTTTATTTCATATGATTATGAACATATTTGGAATTCTTCAATTTTATTCTTAACATTTTTAACTTTTAAAATATACATTATTCATTCTGTATTTTCGAGTAAATATGGTATAATACATAACATAATACATATGTATGTACATTATTATTTCGTGATATGAAATGTCAAAAAGGTCTTTAGTCCTGTTTGATTTTTTTACTTTCTCCTATCGCAAAAGGATGCCCTTTTAATTCCAACCTGCTGCTGACTGAATACTCAGTCCATTGCCAAACCAAAACTGGAGCAGTCGCAGTAGAAAAAAAACGTAGTAATAAAAAGTCGTGTGAAAAATAATATCAAAAGTTAGAAGTGATTTTAATGTTTGTTATTGAATTAACTAAGTTTCCAAAGAATTAATTTTTAAAGTGGAAAATAAATCTTAATACCAATACCTTCCTGAGGTATGTTAAATAATTTATTTTTGTATTCTAGGTAATATAAAATAACTACTTTTCATATAACTCGCACCATAAAGTTTGGCTTTTTTTTGTATAATATATTTTTATATAGTATGTATAAATATGGTTAGTTAGTGTGTTTTGTGTTAGCCGAAATTAAACGTGACAATAAAGATTTTTCACAATTTTCTTCGGTTGAGTAGGTCGTTGTTATACATATATACCTATTCTTTTGTGGCAATTGCTGAAGTTTAATTGCAGCCACGTACACATTGTATGTACACAGTACATATTCGAGCCATAACAACATGTGGCAGACATGAAGTTATACATGTACATACATACATATGAAGGTAAAAAATATGTTAGTAGTAATTTTTTAAATACTGAAGTACTTTTTCTAATTACACACCCTCTTCGACCTTTTGAATATCTTTGACTTACCTACCTCAGATACAGCTAAGTAGATGCAAACTACAATGATTTAGATTCGATAATGGGCGTTTCGAATGTAAAAATTGAAACATAAAAATCATTCAATCTAAAAAGGTAGAAGTCATAGGTTAGGTTAGGTTGAGAAGGGTGTGTGATTGGGCGAGAAATCCTTTCCACTCGAAGACCCGAAGGTCCATCGTGAATCCCCTCATAGTTTGGAAGTAAATCCTCTTGTGCTGTGATTATTCTGGTGACATTTTGATTTTTCAACGACTGGTTGGCAGACTGATGAAATCGTTCAACTCATCGTCAGACTTGCCTACACCATGGTTATTTGCAATAAGTCTGTCAACCAGTTGGCCGATTAGTTTCTCGTCTGTAGCTGGCTTTATACGTAAACTAATTTTAAGAGTTCTCTGAAGTATAGTTACTAAGTAACCAAGTGATTTCATGACATCTGATTGCCTAGAGCCCTAGAATTTGACTGATTACTGATTGCTTAGTAGTTAGTAGTTAGTAGTTAGTAGTAGAGTGATTGTTGCAATACCCATTAAAATATGTACGTCTAAATATTAAAAAACAAAACTATCTCTGAGGCAGGCATGCCAGTTCAGGAATTGCAGTTAGCTAGTTCTTAGTTACTTTCAATTTTAACAATTTCTTTATCTTTATTTTTTTATTTCCTTAAACGTCTTGGACCTTCATTTTTGCGATGAAATAAAAGTACTCTATACAATAAAACTAGCATTGACTGGTTATATCAATTGTCTCACTCTCTAAAGCCGCGACCACGAATTGCAAGACTTTCGTTTATAGCATAAGCCTTTCCCCAGCTTTCATCTCATTTACATTCTTTTCGGTTATATTTCACACAAAATTTGCTGTGGGCCCTTAGGCTATTAAGCGTATGTAGGATTTTTCCAGATAAAGCATCGTCTTTGTTTCGGCCATAAGGAACAAGATGCGACGCAGTCGGTTCGTTCTTTTTCGGTTATATGGTCGATTATGCTGAACAGTGCTTTAATCGGTGGCAGTATGGAGGTCTCAGCATCACTGTTGCTCATGGCTGATCCAGCTCAAGCTAGTTCGTTTGCTATCTCGTTCCCTTTGATATTGATATGTCCAGATATAACAGCAGCACAGTCTAACCTTGTGGTGCCTTATGGCATTTAATGCACTGTGATATTTTTGGACTTACTTACTTAGTTGGCGCTACAGCTCGAGGTGAACCTGGGCCTGCTTCTCGCAACCATTTGTGTGTGCGTGTTGTATTTTTGCACGAATGGAAGGGACCTACAGTTTTTTGCCGACTCCGAACGGCGAGTTGAGAAGCTCAATCGAGACAAATGATACTCTTTGATGCTTGTCAGACATTCGAAAGAGGTGGGCACTGTGAAAAATGTTTAAGGTGTTTGCGGCGGGATTCGAACCCAAGACCGCTGGCTCAGTAGTCCGACGCACTAACCACTTGCGCTACGGTGCCCACAATATTTTTGGACTGCCTTTGATTTTATTGTGTTTGATCCTATTGCTTTTCGGCCAGCTCTAAAAGCAATAGAACTCATAAAATGCATATCCAAATAAAACTACAACATGAGTACGGATAGCTGTTACTGGATAATCCATAGCCTGAATTTTGGCAAGAAGTTCTGTTACCGCCACGTAACCCAACTCCTTCTTATAGTCAAGGAGCCGACCGCGGAACCCTTTCGACCCGGAATGCATTCAGTAATTTTATGTTTATCCCTTCAAAGGACTTGCCTTTAGCATATTTCTAGAATAAAAATTACAAATTGTTCGTAGAAAATAAACCGTTAGAAATTGTTAAAATACGGCATGGGATGTAATTCACCCATTTTGGATGTAAAATTTTCAATGTTAGGGTTATGCGAACATTGAGTGGGACATATGTGTCCCAACATGTGCAAAAGGGTTATTAAGGCATACAATTACGGTACATTTTTTTTGATTTTCCTAGGCAGAAAAAAATAACGAATTAGTAATCATTCGATAGAGGACCTTAAATATTACAATCCGTTGGGATGGCAGACCCCACCCGGCCGACAACCCGAGAGAGCGAAACGTCTTGTCTAATGTTGGATCTTATGACAAATCCGAAAATGTCACGTACAAATTCAAATATTGTGATACTTATTTCAGATGTTGAGGTTGGTAAAAGAAATAGGTACATGCACCTCAACTTATACGCCATAACAAAAAGCCTAGTCTGGCATTTCAATTACTTTCTAATTTTTTCCTTTCTGCCAAATGTGGTGTTGGCTACGCTTAACATTTTACACAATAAAAGGAAACCCCTTTTATTTATTCTAATGCTACCAAAATGGAAAAATAAAGTTACCAAACGTTGTAAAAAAAACTACCAAAATAAATTTTCTTTCCAAGAATCAGATCTACTGAAATAAGTAGAAATTATTGATATTTATAAGAAAAAATATATGTAACAGAAAAATTACGGAATTGGTAAGAGTCAAGCTCAGCGGATAGTTTACACATCAGGAACATTTCATTTAAGGACTATAATTAGTACGAAATGATATTTGGCCGAATATGGACGGAGGCCCTCTCATATCGGGGCACCTCCAATTTGGTTCGCATTTGCTTGGTCGAGCAGGAGTGCCCTTTCATGCCCATTCAGGAGGTTTCAATATAGTTGTTGTTAAAACTTAAAGCAACACAACACAAATAGGGTCGAGTGTGTTGCCAAGTGCTTGGACCAAGTTCCCCCTTGATCAATTTGGAATCCCGCCAGATTTGACCATTTTTACAAAAAATCCCCCAAAAAAAATATTATTAAGCACAAAAATTTTTTTTTTTCGGAATGTCGAAAAGGTAGTTTCCCTGTCAAGCAGAATTTATGACAGCAAACTTTGTAGACATACTTTTATACACATATAAGTACATATAAAAAAATATTTGTAAATATATACACCGTGGAATCCGCCGGCGCCGGGGATAAAGATTCACTGTAATTTGAGCCCTTTGTTGACCTTGTCAGTACAGCGAATGTTTTTCACGGCATCCTGGAAAACGTTCGAATCTGATCGGTCCATAAAAAATATAACATTTCTCATCCGCAGTTTAAACGTCACGGATCTCATATTGTTGATTTGTTAACTTGATAATTCAAAAAACTAACAGATTTAAAAAAAAATTATCTTGCAGCAAATAAAATACTAAAAGTGATGAATTCAGTGCTTTAAGACAGTAAATAATATGATTATTTTCCAACACCATGTTGGTGATTTCACTCCAAAAAAAAAATCGTGAGCAATCGGCTAATTTCACTTGGGGAGAATTTGAAAATGAGCTTCGAGTTAGATCCATTCGCCCCAAATTATGAAAAAATCGATTTACTTAATTGCAATTCCAATGGAAATTGACGCACAATCCGAGAATGTATATCGGGGAGATCTAAATATTTCATAAGCCATTTATTCCAAATGAAGTTGGTGGAAATTTTGTCTATAAAAATTCCTCACAGATCTCCCCCTAAGTAGGTTGTGCCCCCAGATTCGCCCCTAACCAGCAAAAATACCCCTAAATCTGGGGGGAAACCCCCAAACTGGCAACACTGCGTCGAGAGGAAAAATGAATAGTCTGTAAAAATGTTACATTGGGCCTTGAAACACAGTTTTGATTTCATTTGAAAGAAAAACTCAAATATTCTTAAAGCTCATATATAGTTGATTTTATTTATTACTAGTGATTATCCGGTGCGCATCGCTACACCCATTAAGAACAGTGTTTATGTCATAAAATGTAATGAAATGTTTTCGAGTGAACGATGTCATCTGGAACCACGAATTGTATTTGCAAATGTTGTTCAAGAAGTACTTGGAATCGGATGTGTAACCTTAATGCATCTGAACCAATTTAAATTTCGTAAATTTTCCCGACATTAAAAATAGAAATGACCGGTGGAGTATTGAATGACGGAAATACTATTTGGATCTAAGAAATTTCAAATATACATTGGCGCAAATTTATAGTCGGTTAAAGTACACATTTAATATATTTTTGCACGGAACTAAGTGTTTTCATAATTATAGTCATCATACAGCCTTTATCGTTAGCGCCTCGCATCAAAATTAAAATCACTCGAACCTCGTATTAAATATTTAATATGGAGCTAGACTACCTACTAAGTTTTTTTTATCAAAACTGTCACTTTTATGTGTGTTCGAATAAAATTTCTCATAGGAACGTTGCGAAAAAGAAATTATTTAGCAGCATACTAAAAAGTGTCTATTATTGAACAAAAATTAAACTATGCTTTTAAGTTTAAAGTTGCGTATAACTAGCACGGAGTTAAACTAATAAAGTGGGGTTTTTTATTTCATTTATTTTTATTTCATTTATAAACCATTTCAAAAAAAAATAATTATACGGATATAATATGAACTTTTCGGTCAGATATACATATAGGGCACCGTAGCGCAAGTGGTTAGTGCGTCGGACTACTGAGCCAGCGGTCTTGGATTCGAATCCCACCGCAAACACCTGAAAAGTTTTTCACAGTGCCCACCTCTTCCGAATGCCTGACAAGAATTCACGAGTATCGTTTGTCATGTAAAGCTTCCCAACTCGCCGTTCGGAGACGGCAGAAAACTGTAGGTCCCTTCCATTTGTGCCAAAATATAACCCGCGCACACAAATGGTTGCGGGAAGCTAGGATTGGTTCTACCTAGGACTGCTGAAGCCAAATATTTATTTTATTTATACATATAGGAACTGGCCTAACAGTTCATATCATAAAAAAAACCTATTCGTTTATTTAAACGCTAAAAATTCAAAAACTTACCGATGGCTGAAATTTACACAGTATATTTGTTATGAAGCGAGAAGTGCACGTTAATCAAAAGTTTGCTGTTTCCTGCCACAGTGCATTGTTGTAGTTGAGATTTTGGTTTTCAGCGCCATCTATCGGAGAACTTGAAAAACTTTTGATTTACATACATTTCTTACTTCATTGCAAATATATTGTGTAAGTTTCAGCTTAATCGTACGGTGAGTTTGAAATTTTTGAGTTCCAGCGCCATCTACCGGAAAACTTGAAATTTTTTGATCTACGGGCACTTCAAATATCATAAAAAGTATATTCTAAAGGTTTCAGCTCAATCGGATGGTTAGTTTATAAGTTTTGAGGTATCAAACGAACAGCTCATTTTTATATATTAGGATTACAATTTTTTAACAAATGAAATAAATATAAAAAACCAACCATTTTCCCCTATTCTCGAACACTTATTTCCTAAAGCCGAACTAAAGGTTTCCTCCTTCCGAACACCTAAATCATAGATACCTATAAGTTTGTCTACAATGTTAATTTCAAGTACCTATGTACATACTAAGTAAAAACGAATTTGAGGTAACACTTTAGTGGCTCAGTAATTTATCTGTTTTTTTTTAAAAATTGTTTGTTTTTTCGTTGAATCTGCGCGCCACCGGATAAAACTACCCAACGTACCCGAAACATAGCGGGTACCCGAAACGATACAGGTAATTTCGGTACCCGGGTAATACCCCAAAATGCGGGTACCCGGAAATCAAGAACTGTAGTGACAGCTTAATTGGCCCAGGGAAGTTTCAAATGTTTAATTGCAAACAGCTATTTTCGGGTAAAGAAACTCAGTTAAAATTAGGTTCCTTTACCCGAACAGTCCAGAACCACGAGCTTACTTAAATTTTAAAATGCAAATCTCATGAAATATTATAAATCAATGCACTAATATCATAAAAAACACAGTTGAAAGTTCTTACGTGATCAATTTTACTTTTAAACCAACTTTTCTAAAAATTTCACTGAAACATTTTTTCTTAAAGAAAGCAGATCACATTTATTGAAACCCATTAGCAAATTTAGAATTTTGTTGACATAAGATACATTTTTATGAATGCGATGCTTAAGGTAAGTGAAAAGGGAATATGCATACGTATAAATTTGCTGTGACGAAAATCAGAAACTGTAAATTAACGATAATATAACGACTTTTGTAAAAAGTCGGGAACAACCGACTCTACCCTAAATCTTTACATTTGCCAAAAGAAAATTAAATAAGTATGTACATACATTCAGTAATGTTTGAACTTGAACATGTTCTGTGGAGATGCATTCAAATACATTTAAGTCATGGCTTGCACTAGGTAGACGAGTTCGTATTGAATTACTAAAGTCGGCATGATTCAAATTTATTGAATTCACTCAATTATTTATTAGTCGAGTTCCAGTTCCACTCACGAATCCCTCAAAGATTTTCCTCCACTACCTCAGCAGAGATGTTTCTAATAAGTGGTACAACATTGTCAGCAGAGAGAAATATATCCCTCAAAATCAGTATTCTTCTTTAGTAACTTTATTTTTCAGATTCATTTACTTGAATTAAATATGCATGAAATAAAAAACATGTAAACATGAACATTTTCTCACTTCACAGACTACGGATTCCTTTTAATTTTCAAAATAACCACATGTTCGGTTTCAGCAGATGAATCAAAAAAAAAAATAATAATCTCAGCAAATACATAAACATCTCCGTTTACACAGTTGAGGATCCCTCGGATTCGTAAGTGGAACTCGAAAACGAACGAACAAACGAACTACCAAAACGAGATAAAAATTACCAAATTACCAAATACATATCGCTCATTTACTTTAAGATTGACATAACTCCAAAAACGTGATTCAAGCAATATGTAAAAGTGCAAAGCAATTATCAAGTTTGGTTAAATATTACCAAACTGGCAACAGTAGGTCCGTTCGCGTACCCTCCCAAAACAACGAAAATCTACGAAAAACAACGAAAGTGCGTTCGCGTACGCAAAAATTTCTTAGTTTTTCGTAGAAGAGAGTGCTCACGATAGAATAAGAAATTTCCCCATTCTACGAATTTTAATCCAAGAAATTTCTTTCGGGTATATTATGAAAACTGTCAAATCTGTCACATCACATACATTCTTCATTTTTTGGTGCTTAATGCGTTCGATTACTTTTTCGTGATTTTTCTGTTTTTGAGAGAATTTTACCCCCACTCTTCGAGATTTGACAGAAAACCCATATTTAGTGCAAAAAGTACGCGAACGGACCTAGTGATTCTAAACGCAAAAGAGTGCGCTCTGAAGCTGAACAGGATCTGAGCGAAAAAAAACACCTTACACAACGTTCCACACTCTAAAGATGCTGTCATTCTGAGCTGAAAAGAAACATAATCATTTTATTTGACAGCTCACGCGCTTTTCTGAGTTCATAAATCAAACAAACCTCTCTGTCCAAATAAAACAATTCAAGTTCAACAAAAAGAGCAGGCACCAATATTTTGCTGCTACTCTTCATTTTCTGTGCAATTTTCTTTTCAGTAGATACAGAAAATAAAACAGTCGTGCTCTTCATGTGGGGGAATTTTCTTTATTGTGTTCTCGCTTTCTCGCTTCAACTACTTTAATAAAACAGACCGGTTTTACAATCCATCCTTTTTCAACCACCAATTTGATAACATCGAAAAGAAGCCAATGAAAAGAACAAACCAGAACCATATCTACGCCGTTTTATCTATATATCTTCTATCGCTTTGTTTGCTGAAGCTGAATTCTGTCCTGACATGACATCGGCTATGAGGTGCAACATTTCCTAATTGTAATTGAGTGTTTTTCTTGTTGTACATCTTTAAGAATCGGCTATAAAGGTGCATTAAACTTGTGAAAATATATATAAAACTATGTAATTAGCTAAAAAAAACATTTAAGTGTTCAATGTGAAGATAAATAGAATTGCGTATAAGTACTATTCGCTTCTGCCTAATGTCTGGTAAGAAAAAATATTCTTGTGATAAAAATGTGTACAAATTTGTATGCATGTACATATGTACCTATCTACATGTATGATAAAAAAAAAGGTGCAAGTTTGCTTTTAACTTAATTTCAATGAAGCGTTTTCTATTAAGATTCGTGAAATTACAGATTTGTTTGGTTATTGTTTCTATGAAGGAGTTTACTAATGGTTTGAGTGTTGTTCTTAATGTGTAACTTTAGAAAATAACTAAGCTTTTTCTCCTTATCTGAGTTTTATTATTCTGAGCCCCACCCACCCCTTCAGCGGTCTACCGAAATTTATTAAATTCTCAAAATAAAATTTGTCAGAGATAAATTTCTTATTTTAAATGATTTTTTTTTTATCAGTAATAAATGACTGGGCATATGCCGCAACGCAAACAGTTTATGAAAAATGTGTAGGAGATTAAATTATGTATGTAGGTATACATATGTACCTATCTCAATTTTAAGTTTTTGGTGTATAACTCATTTTTTTGTTACAATCTGTAAATTGTTTTGGGCTGGATTTAAATTAAAAATAATTCCGTGACTTTATTTGCTAAAAGCGTCAAAAGTGTTTGCATTTCAATGGTCTGTAGGTACTCCTCTTTCAAAAGGATCCTTATCATGAGACATGAAGGTATGTATGTATGATGGACAATAATTATCCATTGCTCATACAAGAGGGGCACTCTAGCAGTATGTATGACATCAAACAGCTTTTACTATGGTGAAATAAATAAATACATACATATTTTATTGTACGTCTTCAAAAGGATTCGCGAATCCAGAAAAAAACATTTACAAAGCGCTTTAATACCGTAAATTAAGTTATTAGTAAAAAGCATTTAGACTTGTCTGATAAATATCCTGCTTATGTTACACTAGCTGGCCCGTGCTCGCTTTGCTTCGCCTGCCTACCACATTTATGGGATGTAGTTGATGGAATTTTGATTTACTTTGCTGTCTTAATAGACCAAGAGCCCGCAGTAATTTTCGGTGGTAAATAGTAACCAAAAGAGTCACTGTTACTCTTATCACGATTGCTCCGATAAAGCCGAACATGAAGCGCAATATAGGGTGTCCCAGTTTAGAGGTAGATTTAATCCGTTAACTGTAAATTCCTGCAGATTAGCGAACAAAAAATCGTATGACAGTGGGGTATATTTTCAGCCCGTCGAAGTAAGGGACCACTTTAAATGATATTACTTCTGAGATACAAAAACAATTCCTTACATTTCGGAGAGGCAATTAGAAGCGCATACGAAATGTTGAAGACTTTATGTACATCTATGCAGTCATAAAAAAGTTATGGCCCCTTAAACTCAAAAGTTGAAAATTGGTTGTTCCAATTTCTTACCTTAAATGCATTTTTCTCAAAACTTTTACTTCATAAAAAGCTCTTTTTTTACTACACTTTTATCTTTGGCGAATTCTCTGAAAATTATGTTAAACAACTTTTTCACGTACGGCTAACATAGGTGGTAGTAAAAGCCATTTTTCGTCAGATAAAAATGATAAAAAACTATGCAAAACAATACATATTTCATATTGAAAGCCGGAATTTTTTCTTTCGGGTCCATGGCAGCGAAATATTCTCATGTGGACCATTTTGCTGGCCACTTGCTGTATCAATTTGATGTAATCGAGCTTTTCATTTTAATTTTGCATTTCGACTTATTCGCCCAATATCAGGCCGATTTGATCGCTAGCTAATTTTCGCTGAAAAATTGACTATATTCCGCTTTGAAATATAATTGCCAATGCCAACTAAATGATAAAAGATAAAACAGAACAGATAAAGAAGAACGCTGCAAAAAAAAATTAGAACTCAATTCCAATCCAACTCAATAACTTTAAAATTGCACTCAAGTATAACATACGAAATACAACTACACGAATACGACACACCCCTCTACAAAACTTTACCAGCTGCATTACTCAACTAACTTTTGTAGTCTATACACACATCCATGAACATAATGTAAGCAAAACAGAAAGAAAAAAATACGCACCAACAAAACCTTTGCGCTTGAGCGCTGACGCTGAGCAGAGCAGACACATACACAAATCCATTCCACTCAGATTTAACGCGTATTTATAGGAGAAATGAGAAATACAAATTACGAAGAGAGATCGAAAGGAAACCAAAAGAAGAAAACACCACTGAGATTGGTTTCAGAACAGTGATCAATTAACAAATTAATTAAAAAAGGCATTTTGCAAAGATGTTATTAATATTGCTCAGCTTGTAGAGCACGTAGACATATAATTTCGAACTTAAAAGACGCGTATTTTAAAGCTCTTAAAACTGATCTGAATTTCAATAAAATATACGAAGGAGAAGTTTACCTTTTTTTGGTTTTCGCACTTAAAATCAGATATTTTATGCACGAATCTGCTCCTTATTAAAACCTAATCAACACAAAAAAATTTATCAAAATCCCTTTAGCTGTTTGCTGTGTAGGTCCATGCAAAGGAATTTTCACTTTGTTTTATATTATTAGGGATATATGTACCTATGTACATATATATTTTGTATGTACTTCCATTTTTTCTCGAGATTGTTTTAAATGTTATTTTTCGGATCCGTATATAAAATACTCTCATTATTGTGGTGTTAAGGTCAATGGTATCTCCTTTTCATGAATAAACTAGTCACTAGTGCAGTGTATTTGCATGTTGGCGAAATGAGCAGATGACTTGCTGTTCGATGTGTCTTAATAGTATACGAATCACTAAAGCGTTAGCATTTTTCAACGCGTTACTGAAATGTGCACGTGTCCTTTGTAGGCCATTTTCTAATTTAAAATACGCCCAACACACACACATATGTATGTAGGTATGTATGTTCATATGTATTGCTGTAAGGTGGATAGTGAACGGCTAGTTGAACCTGGCAGTGGGTACGTTACGTCTGACGAACCCCGATCTACAATCGATTGTGATATGGTACGTATCTAATATATAGACGTACCATACCATACGTCTTTGTTAAACTTTTCACGACTTCAATATACATGCATATGTATGTACATTTTACATAATTATATTCATATGTAACTATATTTGTATGTAAATTCAAATACATCGTAGTTTTGAAATTAAGGGCTCAGTGGAAGTTCACAGTCCACACTTTTGTATCAATTTGATTAAAAAGTTAATGGGTCTGACAGACCCTACGCATAAACTGGCGTAATTGGTCTTACGTACCCACTCCCGGCTTAAGCCATGGGTAAGAAACGTTATTACCGGACACGGACTGAAGACCATGCCATGCAGTTATCTCCAAAGCAAAGTTTCTTTACGGATCGGACGTTAATTAAAAAGGATTTCAATTTCAATCGAATATACGTAAAGAACAATTAGCGGACTTAAACGAACGGGTTTTAGTAGATGTTCAGAGGTCAACCATAAATTTGTTACATAAAATCATAGTTTCAAAGACTAGGGGACTCTTCACATGCTCTTCCTAACTATGGCTGTCAAGGGAATCTCAACTATAACGATTTTTCACTGCTTATCTCAACGTAACGTACTGCCAAGTGCTGTCGCCTTACAATTTCCATGTACCTGTAGTACAGTTTTAATTTAATTAATTTTATTAGTTTCAAAAACAAAATACATATATAGATACAAACTTATGTCTACAAAATATTATTTTTTAAAATTTATTAACTATATTTAAATTAACAATGTTTTTTTACGTCTCTGGGAAGTAAGTTAAAAAGCTGAATGCCTTTATAAAGCAGGTTGTTTTGTGTATTTGTTCTTCTGTACAGTGGTAATCGGAAGTCACTAGCATTTGTAAGATTATGGGTGTTTTCATAAACGTCAAAAATCTGCGCAAGTACAATCGAATTTCTTTTCGTATTTGCGTTTTTGAACGCTACTGCTTTTCAGAATACATACATATGTGTAGTCAAGATGAAGAACTGATTTAGTACAATTTTCATTTAAACATCGTTCATAAACGTCAAAGAAATATATAATTATTATCCTTGATATTTAATTTGATTTACGCTGAAGAAAAAAACAATTATAGGTACATACATAATTTTAATTTGAACTTACATTGCATATAAAATTCAACTTTAGTCAACTTCAACCTTTACGTCTTCCTCTGCAGCCACTTTTTGTTTTACTAAATAATCTGCACGACAACGATGATATCTTGACGTTTATGAACACGTTGTAATGCAGTTTACCTGCGGCACTTCTGCAAACAAAAAACTGCATTATTGAACGCAGTTAACGCAGATATTTGTTAGTATGACGTTTATGAAAACACCCTATTATATCTCTCGTTTTTTATATACTCCACATTATTCTGTTATTCAGCATATAAATTTAATCTCATTACCGCGTTATACGAGGGTCGACTGTACATCATTCATGATTATTTTTGCATATAAATATACATACTTTTGTGAAAATGAATGTCTTTTTTATTTCAGTTGTACGAAAAATGAAAATCTGATTTATTGAAAGAGTTTGGATCAGATTTAAAGTGAACTTATATATACTAAATCTCGCTGAATAACCCTCTGCCCAATTAAACTGATTTCATTAATTTGTTTTCTTCAACTGCGGCAGACTACGCAACTAGCCTAATTACAATTGGAAGAAAAAGTATGAACTTGTGTTCATCGCTCGGAACAAGCACAAGCAGTGGTGGCGGCGGAGCAGCAGGCGTATTAGGAATCTGTAGTGGTGGTCACGGAAGCAGCACCAGCTGTAACGAAATGCCGCCAGAAACGCGTCCAAAAGTGGTCACCGTTAAGCATCCCGAATCAAACAAGCCAAAGCCAACCACAAAAAGAGGTAAACCGATTCCAGCTGATCAGGATGTCATCAAAGCTCTGCAACGATGCCGTGATGAAGGAATAAAGCGACTGGACTTAAGTAAATCATCGATAGCAGTGATTCCCTCAACGGTCAAAGAGTGCACACATTTGACTGAGTTTTATTTGTACAGCAACAGAATCGCATCTTTGCCTCCAGAGCTTGGTACACTGGTCAACTTGAAAACGCTTGCATTAAATGAGAACTCACTTACCACGCTACCAGAGTCGTTACAAAACTTAACTCAATTAAAAGTACTCGATTTGCGACACAATAAATTGGCAGAGATTCCTGATGTCATCTATAAATTGAAGTCATTGACTACCTTGTATTTGCGATTTAATCGCATTCCATGTGTTGCAGGCGAAGTCAAACATTTGACTAATTTGACTATGTTAAGTCTGAGGGAGAATAAAATCCGTGAATTGAGTTCATCTATTGGATATTTAGTAAATCTAACGACACTTGATGTGTCACACAATCACTTGGAGCATTTGCCAGACGAGATTGGTAACTGTGTAAATTTGAATGCATTAGATTTACAACATAATGAGCTTTTGGATATCCCAGAAAGCATTGGAAATTTGAAGAACCTAGTTCGCCTAGGTTTAAGGTAAGTTTAATAACTATGCAAATAATATATTTAACTCGTAAATGATTTTTTCTCAAACCTTAATTGACCGCGAACTTCTCTATTTATCATTTTCAATTATATCAACTAATGTTTTCTTTTTTCTTTTAGATACAATCGACTATCAACTATTCCACCGTCGTTAAAGAACTGCAAATTTATGGACGAATTTAATGTGGAAGGCAACAGTATTTCAAATTTGCCAGACGGATTACTAGCCAGTCTGAATGCTCTCACAACAATAACATTATCACGCAATTCATTCCATAGCTACCCTTCTGGTGGCCCAGCACAGTTCACCAATGTGACATGCATCAATCTGGAGCACAATCAAATCGATAAAATACCATATGGCATCTTTTCACGCGCCAAAGGTCTTACTAAACTCAATATGAAAGAAAATGTGCTCACATCATTGCCACTCGACGTCGGCACTTGGGTTAACATGGTTGAATTAAACTTGGCCACAAATTCTCTTTCAAAGCTGCCAGATGACATAATGAATCTTCAAAATTTAGAGATCCTTATCCTTTCAAATAATTTGCTCAAAAAAATCCCCAATACAATTGGAAACTTACGTAAACTTCGAATACTTGACCTGGAAGAAAATCGCATTGAAGTGCTCCCAAACGAGATCGGTCTGCTTCATGAATTGCAAAAGCTTGTACTGCAAACGAACCAAATAACTCTGGTTCCAAGAACAATTGGCCATTTAACAAAACTCTGTCATCTCTCGATCAGTGAGAATAATCTGCAGTTTGTACCGGAGGAGATAGGATCACTTGAAAATTTGGAAAATCTCTATGTCAATCAGAATCCTTGTTTGGATAAGCTTCCATACGAGTTGGCATTGTGTCAAAATCTTAAATACTTAAACATCGACAAATGCCCATTAAGTACAATCCCGCAGGAGATTCAAGCCGGTGGACCGTCTTTGGTCCTACAGTGGCTCAAAATGCATTCTCCATACAGGTCAATGTGATTCTACTGTTCTTATTGAAATGCAAGAAACTGAGATTGGAAAAGTAAAGCTCTTCAATAGCTTCAACCAGAAGGGTCGTTTTAATACGGCTGTTAAAAAAAAACGAAAAAACAGAAGCAAAATAATAAAACTTAAAATATTTGTTTCTTTTCTTGAAAAATAAAGACAAATATATTAAGTGTGTGTGATTAAACAAAATATAGCTTTAAATTGCTTGAGAAAATATGAAATAAGCTACAATACAAAATTATATATATTATACATAAATATACATACCTACATATATACGTATGTATGTGTGCAAAAAAAAAACATTCAAAATCATAGATAAGAAGGGAAGAAAGCTTAGAAAGAGTGCTAGCGGCAATTGGTATTGTTTTATGTTGACATGTTCGAATGATTTGTTAATTTCTTTTCGACTGCTAATGAAAACGATGATCAATCAACAATAAATGGCCATTTTAAGCAACATCACTACGAATTAAGCGGACGGGATAAAACTGATAAGAGAATTTAATTATTTCTATTTTCGGCTAAAACAGCGGTAGAACTACTAAGCGCTTGTTGGCATCGACATAACGACTGTGAATTTATTGCTAAGGTAAGTTTTTTTTTTTTACTAATTATATTCTGGACTATTTTTATACAGTTGTGTTCAATAAAACAGCAGTGCGTCTACAAATGCACTTTAAAAATCCTTAAAGAGCTACCATTCAAAGCACTGTTAAAACTCAAGTTCATAATTAATGCTTGTTTCAGACTAAGATATGTCCCACTTCACTGGAAGATAGCAGAAATTATTGTTATACCTAAACAAGGTAAACCTCTATCAGAAGTTAGCTCATATAGACCAATATCGCTTTTACCGGTAATCATAGAGCAAAGAAGGCTTATTCCCACCTATCAGTTCGGGTTTAGGAATAAACATTCAACAATAGACCAAGTGCATCGTATAATTAATGTTATAGAAAAAGCACTAGAAGAAAAACAAGTTTGTTCTACATTATTACTAGACGTTGATCAGGCTTTCGATAAAGTTTGGCATAAGGGTTTAGAGTATAAGCTTCATAGGAACTTATAACATATAACAAATAGATTCTTTAGAGTACGCTACGGCTTTGCGTATTCTGATCTTAAAGAAATACAAGCAGGTGTTCCACAGGGAAGTGTCCTGGCGCCAACTTTATATATATTTATTATATACTAGGGATATACCACATGCGAATGACACGATGATAGCCACAGACGACACTGCTCTTCTATCAACTGATGGCTGCGTAGCTAAAGCAACTGAATAGCTACAAAATTCAGTAAACGAGATATGTGATTGGACGCAACGTTGGCGAATTAAACTTAGTGAGTTATATCAATTTTACAAACAAGAAAATAACGAATCTTCCTGTGGTTATTGATAACCAAGTAGTTCCTTACTCTAACACTGCTAAGTATCTGGGTATGAATCTGGATGCTAAACTGAAATAGAAGGAACATGTTAAAAAGAAAGTAGAAGAGCTATAATAATATTAGACTTCTTTTTCTTTTAAACTTTATTGGTTGTTAGGATATAATTCAGAAGTGTCCATTGAGAATAAAATCTTTATATACACTGCTGGACAAAATAATAGGTGTGTGCATTGGTTTTTCGATATTTCAGTGAAAGACTAAAATCAAAATTTTATTTCAATATGTTTTGTTTTCAAAATCATAGAAGATCAGAAATATATGTAGTACAAAAACTTAAATCATAGACCACATATTAGTTTAATTCATAAAAATTACGATTCAGCCTAGACAAAATAATAGGTGTTTCTGAACACCTATATACCTATACACCTGAATAGAACAAAATGTCTATTTAAGTATTAAGCTGTATACCAATTAATTATAATCTTACACAGTAGCCGGTTTAAGCACCATTGTTTTTTATTAGAGCCTTAATTTTTCTAGTCATAGATGTTACAAGCTTCTGGCACGTCTCGGTGGGTATTTGGTACCAAATATCTTGCAAATATGGTGGATCGTGTAGATATTGTGCTCTTCTCTTCGCCACAAATCCATCGCAATCGCTTACTCTTTAATGTCCTTTCTACCCATACGCGCATTGAATGATGGGAAACCATTGCCATTGATCGTCATTCTGTTGAGAGGGGGTTGTTCGTGTTTATATGCTTTGTGGGATTGTGGCACAAAGTAGAAGAGGGATGATTTCGCTGATATTCGCTACCGACTTTAGTTAGTTGTGTTTCTGCTTCATCAGCGTGCGGATCTATATCGACGGAAAGGGGGAAATGCACGATTTTTTTTATGTCACTTTACAGCGGTATTTGATTACCATAAGGTTAAGTCGTCAACTCAGTGGATACCTTAGAATAAAGTTCAATTCACAAATACATATGTAGTAGGGGTAGGTAGGCGTTGTTGAGTTTTAAAATCAGTAAATAGTTGGTGATTTCAGACAAACCTTACCAGTAACTCCACGATTAATGCTTACATCAAAGCCTAATATCTTCGGCGTTTACATAATGTTACTTTAACTATGAACATTAAGTATAAAGTACAACTATTAGACATAAGAAACCAGAAAGTATCATTATTTGATGCTCATAAAATACATATTATGTACATATGTGCGTAGATGTGTTTGTACACAGGCATACTACATTTTCATCAATTTTTTATGCAATCGTTTCATCTATAGGGAACAACCACTAAGTTCAGATTATAATGTATTGACTTCAGAATTCTTTAGAATCTTAATTTAAATAATATCGCTTCCTACTACTTTCTTTTTATCATACTGCAATCAAACAACGGGACTGATCTAAAGCACGGGCAATGCCGGGCAGGCAACAGCTAGTAGTTAAATAAATGAATTTACGTTAAGAGCAAAGAAAATAACAATAGTTAAGTAACTGAATTTACGTTAAGTGCAAAAGAAACGTGAATTAAGCTTTGAGAACTATAACAGAAGTAATAGCAATGAATGACATAACAATTAGGTTTAACATTGATGATGATAGAAAATGAATATGATGATTCATACGATAATGATGATCAAGATGTCGATTCCTCTAGTCTCAAACACTTACTACATTGCTATTTACAGTTGAACAGTTGATTTAGACGATTAATGCCCGGTTTCACCAACATTTGCAAAAAGTGGTTTTAGCTAACAGGGCGTTAAAATATATCTACCCATTAAATTAAATTCTGTTTCACCAACCCCATTTATTGAATTTTTAACTAACAGGCTGTTAGTGTATTTGGTAAAAAATTTGTTTTTAGTGTACTTCAAATTCTCATAGGGAAAGAGTGAAATCGATATAATATAACTTATAAAATAGAAAAAGTCAGCAAATCAATGAAGTATGTTGTGAAAATGCTAAGGTTTGTGTCTTGCGCTAAGGGTTGTGTCGTATGCTAAAGAAAAAATAATGAAAACAAAATTACATAATAATAAAGAATATGCAATGCTTAAAAATGGATAATAAAGAGAATGAAATACTAAAACGAAAAAAGGGTGACATTTTACTGATAGCAAATTCACAAATGTGAAACAATTAATTTTTTTAGGTTGAAATCACGCTTTTAAATTTTAAATGGACGAAAACGGCCTGTTAGTTTAAGGGGCTGTTTAACGCGATTTTAAAATTAAAAGTGGTTGGTGAAACGGAAAAACGTAATTTTAAAATTAAACAGCCTGTTAAATATTTAAAATTGGTTGGTGAAACCGGGCATAAAAGTTCGATAATTTATTTACATTGAAAAAGTGAAGGAAAATAATGCAATTATTATTTTTTCGCTGATTTGTTACTTTGGTCAAGTAAAACATTTTGTGAAATAAGGCTTTCCATAACCAAAGTACGCACGACCTAAAAGATTTAAAAACGCACTGCTATTTAATAGAGCACGACTCTACTGTACCCTGTACAGTGTACATACATCTAACATATTGTGTGCATTGTTTCTTTTTATTTCAGATTCAAAACAAATAATTCAGCATCGCATTGCGAGTATCGTCTGCTATTCGTCATCATCTAGTCATTTAAGAAGAGATTATTTTTTTATACAACTTTGAGCAGTGCACAGATTTTATTATATATATATTTTTTTTTTTTTTGTAAAAATTATTTTTACATAATTTTCACAAAGCTGTTGTATTTTTGAGCACATTTTTTTCAATACAACACATACAGTGTGTAGGTGTTATTTTTTACATTTGAAATGAACATTAAAAAAAAATAAAGGAAAAATAAGTGCAAACGGAATTGTTTATAGTAAAAATAAAGAAAATATATATTACATACTATTAAAAGATAAAAATAATAAATATTGATATGCATTTAATGTTACATCTATATAAACATATACATATGTACATAAATACAGACATTAAAAAATAACCACATATATTTAATGATGTTAACTACATATGTGTATGTACATAATATTGCTATTTGTATTATAAAAAAATAAAAAAAAAAAGTTAATTTATTTGTCTATCGAAAAAATTTTGCTGAGTTTTTATTTCTTTTTCTTTTTCAGTCTTTTCACTATTTTGTCCATATTGAAAAGTCAGCAAAATAAAGTATTCATCGAATTTAGTCATTTAAACTTGAAAAAAATATTAATATTACTCTATAAAATCTTTCACTGATGACAAAGATTATTTTAAGGTATTTTACTTATGTATGTACGTTTACGAATTTAGTTTTTAATTTAAATAACAATAAAAAAAAACAAAAACGATAATAAAAAGCAAATATTGAATTTTCATTGCCTATTCTAAGCTTAAAGTACTGACTTATTTTTATAATTTCATTATAACATTGTTATCATACATAAAATACAGAAACATTAATACCTATAAATATTGCCCGTTCGAAGAATTTATGAAATTAAATTTGGATTAAGTGCTTTGTTTATCACATGAGAAAATAAACTTGAACGAAAATTTATTATTGCGCATATTAAACATCACAGGAAAAATTAAAAGCAAATGTAATTCGAAATTTTCTATATTGTGATAGCCTCATATTGAAATGGTTTTCATTATTAAAAAAGAATGAAATACAAAATGTGAAAAATAGATTATTAAAATAATGTGTGTAAAATATATACATAAATCAAATATTATGTTAAACAATTAAAGGAAACTTATGTAAAAAATGTATTTATTGAGTATATACTAACATACCATTACATAAATACATATATAAAATATTAAGATGGTTATTATTGCCACTATAGTAAATGCGCCTCTAGATTTGTAGAGCCAGACAACTGATACAATTTTTATCATATTCCATTCTGAGGGCCTATTCTGGTTCTGTGAAAAAATAAAATGAAAATATTTTCACTCTTTCACCGCAATTTCGATTCTCGTTCTATGAAAGCGTGAAACCAAACGTCGAAAACTTTCATAGGAATAATTTGTTTTCACTGCCTCATTTGTAAGTGAATGCTTTGATATGGGATGAAAGAGCATGTATTTTTGATGATATTTTAAGGAGCAGAATAAGCTCTTCAATCAGGGTTCTGCATGGATGTGGTGGTAGTTTAGAAGGCATTGGAAAATGTCTGTACGAGCTAATTAGCTTGATAAAAGAGAAACAAATTGATCTTTAAATAAAATGCATTTATTTTCTTTGTTAGAAATGAATAGCTAGAGAAATGATTTCTAACAATTTGCTGCCCTTCAGCTAAAACACTGGGCTCATTATAGTTAGCAACATTCGTCTCACGAGGTCCAATACCGGTTTCAGTACATCTTCGAGCAAAGGAATTCTAGCTGTTATCAACATAATAGCACTTTGATACGCGATGAAAGAGCATGTATTTTTGGTGATGTTTTAACGAGCGGAACTAGTTCTTCTATTAGGGTTTTACATAGATGTTTAGGAAAGCGATACAATTGTATGAAGTGCTCATCCGTTATCATTTCAAAAGGATTTTCGTTGTCTCAGACGACGCCTCATAATCCGTATTTTGTTCCAGGAAAACAGATTGTGTATTTATTTATATAGCACACAAATAAATTTCAAACCTCCGCACATTTTTTTGCCTTGCTTCGATAGGTAGTCTTAT
This sequence comes from Brachyopa scutellaris, assembly GCA_949775065.1. Classification (NCBI taxonomy): domain Eukaryota; kingdom Metazoa; phylum Arthropoda; class Insecta; order Diptera; family Syrphidae; genus Brachyopa; species Brachyopa scutellaris. Next base: position 56,789,173 of record OX459114.1, read on the forward strand.
ATATGTAATGTATATTGTAGGCATTTTATAATATAAAAATTAAAAATATATAAACATTGAACAAATTATCTACATAATAAAAATGAAATGATGATCGTTGGTAACCGCATAACTGGAGAACGGCTAGACCGATTTGGCTAATTCTTTTTTTCAAATGTTCGTTATAGTCCCAATGAGGTTCAAAATTCGATAGGTGGCGCTGAAGTGAAGTTATTAGCAAATTCTATATTTATTGACCACATACATATGTAACTCATCGCGCAACATATAGGAAAGGGCAGGACAACGTCTGCCCCCGGGCCAACTAGTTATATATAAATTGAACAAATACCGGAAGTTTTTAGTTTGGAAGATATATGGCTTTAAAGCCAAAGAAGAGATGAAGCTTGTTTCAGTTTCGCCTGTAAATATGCAATTTAATTTAATTAATTTAATCACCACTGTGTGGGATTTTGAATTCACTATAGCAGTTTCACTTATTGAACGAGAATCGCTTTTAAGGACAGTGAATCGAAAAAATGAAATCAATGTGTGAAAGTGAATGTGAAAACGATTTATTCGTTTCAAGCTTTCACAGAACCAGAATAGGACCCCTGCATTAACAAATATCGCTATACGTTTCAATTGGCAACAAAAACGATACGAAGCGACGCGGTGATCCGATCTGTTGCGATGGTTAGAATTTGGTGCAATTTTTTTGCGTTTTAAATTTTTGTTTGCGTAATTCAAAATGTTGTCTCTTGTCTACACAAGGAACAGATTGTTAGAACGTTATGTAGTCGGGACGAAAAGCTCGTAAACACTAGAATTAAAGTCCTTAAGACTTACTTATATAAGTCAGCTCGAAATCTACTTGCAAAGTTAGCCCTTCAAATATAAGCATTTCTTTACTTGAAACTAACAAACTTGTATATTTAGGGATTTACCAAAACATGCATTTTTGAGAACTGCAATGATTTGCACCATAAGCGCACAATTTTCTAACGAAATAAAAATCAGAGAGAAAAGCAATCCTTTTGTCTTTTTTTTAGAAAGAGCTAAAGTGCAACAAAACACATAGATACATTTTGGGTGGACAATGAAAATAAGATTTTTTTTAAAAAAAGGAAAAATTCCGGTTGGAAAAATAACTAACTATTCAACTTTGACTACCGACCCAATTACGAAATATCTCGCACGTTGTTTCGTTGCCCAGGACGCTTACTACGAGTTATCTCGTCCCTCCATTGCTTGCCATATTTGTAAACTATCCGGTTTGTGTACGGTTTCAGTGGCGTGAAGAAGAGCATGGCCCCTTTCACATTGCACGGCGACGATTTTTCCCGTTCAGCAGCCGCCAACTGCCACTGAAACTCATAGCGCCCGGACGGCAACTGATAGCTCAGTAGTGTACATGACTAAATGCACATAACACGGTTTTAAACCGTACGGTTAACGATTCATTATGAGCAAACATCACACAACTCAACAACAAAATGAGTTTGTTTGGCGAAAAATCGTGCATAAACCGTATAGTGTGAAAGGGTTTTCAATTCGTATTTTCGCCGTCCGGTTTTTTGCCGTACGGTATTTGGACCGGAATCGTGAAAAATGCCGTGGCTGTCAACATGTTAAATTATCTTTTTTTAAATAATCACTTGGGATATCCAAACATCACACCACCAATTATTATCAAACAGGTACATACATAGTTATATTTTCATTTTATCAAACCGAATAGCCCTTTCACAGTCTCATGCTCTAATGCTCTTTATAAAACTACAGCTGGACTAGGTAGCCTCTTTTTGTTACTGCTCATACCAATTGATTCCTTCTCAAAACTGTCAGCAAAGTATGTATGCCTATTTTGCCAATTAACGGATAACTGGCGTTTTAATTATACTTAGAACACAATTGAATTGAAAAGCATGCAAAAGAACATAATTTATTGGTACGCGCAATGACTTTAATAGAAAAAATATCCTACATTCAAATCATTAACAGCAAAAATGGAAAAAAAAATTTAGATCATTAAAATTACTTATTTGTGATATTTACTCTTAAGAACAACGTATTTATAGTTTCGGCTGAATTCCAAACGCAGTTCTTCCGCATTTCTGAAAAGTCAAGCGTTCCATATCGTCAATATGGTATATAGCAGTGCTGCAATGTATGGGGTTCGCATCATGAAAGCAACCACTGCGCAAACAACGCATCATAGTTTATTGTGATGCGAAGTGATTTGAGGATTTTATTTTCTTGTTCCGCCAAACCAAAATGACATATGTTTATTTTAAGCTTGGTTATTTGTTATTTGGATATTTTCTTGAAAAATATTGATAGAATTTCTTACACATTTTTATTAATGAAATTAAATGATTGTTAGTTAAACAGGACAACCCGTTCCAAAAAGTCAAAACTTTTAAAGCATCGTCATGCATCGCAAAATGATAGCATTGTAACATCGCATAACAAGGGCATTGATGCGTTCCCGATGCGCATTTTTTTTTTGATGTTTTGGAACTCAGCCTCTTTCTTTATATATGTATATGTATATATATGTATAGTATATGTATGTACATAATATAAAGAATATAAAGCCAATATTACTGCAACCTTAAAATCAGAACTAGAAACAAATAAACGCACATTATAAACAAATGTTTACTTAGAAATAGTTTTCGCTTTTTGATTTACCTACATTCAATTAATTTTTTTTACAAAAACATAAGAAAACTTCTCTGAAGTAAATATAAAATTAAGAAAAAAAAAAAAGTAAAACATGTCTACTACGTATGTATGTATATTTTTTCTACTGCAAATTTCTGTTTTCCACTGATATGATAGATACTAAAAAAAAAACATTGATAAATAAAATTAATTAAAAAAATAAACTATTTAAGTTGTAAAAGAGAAAAGCATTGAAATGCTCTTGTTATATTTTTTTATATATGTACAATAACTAAAATAAATCAGAAATTAATACAAATAAAATCTTGATATAGAAAATCAACGAAAGTTTAAAAAAAAATAGATTTTCATATTTTTATGTGAAATTAATAAAATGGAAAAACTATTATGTACATATGTATATGTTATAACTAAAAATTCATATAATGTAGTACCTAAATGTGCATCATTCTAATGCAATGAAATAAAACAATAAATTTCAACGTAACTTATAAGGTTATACATACATATATGTATGTATGTATATGCATGTATGATTGTATAAATATACATGTAATGTATGTACATATTTATATATAAAAAGCTGAAATACATGAAATAGACCTCTGTATCAGGGAGAATTTAAACAGAAATACTAATAACAAATACATTTATACTCCTATAGTAGAGCAGCATTAACGCCCATGAAATCACCTCAAAAATAGTCTGGGGTTACCTCAAACTGCTCATAACACTAGCCAGCACAAATAGAGTCCACTTGATCTCGGTGCCAGGCCATAGTGTTTTTGAAGGGAACAAAAGGACAGGCGAACAAGCTAGAAAAGTATCTGCTTCATCATTTATGATGTCAAAACCATTCTGCGGAATACTTATTAACTGCGAAAAGCAGCATCAACAAATGGTTGGAAATAAAAGCACTTTATTATTGGACGGAAACTAAGGCAATAACTTTCTACCATCCCCTTCCTTTTAAAGAACTAAGCCATTTTTTAAATTGTGAGGACAACCACGCAGTTAGGGTGAATTCGTAAACGTCAATTGCATGACGATGATCACGATCAAGGATTCGAAAACTGTTTAACACGTCCGTCAACAATTCGAAAAACACCGTACAGCAGTGCATCCAATTTGATTTAAATGTTCTTGCGTGACAGTACTGCAAATGACCATCGCAACTTTGTCGTAATCGTCGTGCAATTGACGTTTACGAATTCACCCTTACACACTGTTAGCGTGGATACTGTAGTCTTAAAACACCTTCTGGACATGGCTATTGCTCAAGACAATATCTGCTAAATCTACAATAAAGACAAAAAATCATAACCTATGCCCGTAACATCTTAGCAAGAACACGTCTACGTTTCCTGTGTAAGCCTTACAACCCTGAGCGTGATGACATACATCAGGTATGTTCGCCCAAAGATTTAACTGAATTTATTAATAAATTCGGCCATATGAGCGATCTTTAAAACGAGGAAATCACAATATGCCCAGCATGGCTGCAATGATAAGGGTACTCATTTCCACCTCTTTAATTTAATCATTATAATATGCAAACAAAAAAGAGAGAAAAAAAATATATAGATATAATTAAAATAATATTGTTGATGTGCATAAGTGTCTACACATATTATATATTTATGTTTAAAACATTATGAAAAATGGAAATCAAATTATATTATGAATGAAAGAAAAAAAAAAAAAAAAAAGATGGAGGAATATAAAGATAATAAATTATAAATGTCTACATGTAACACAGTGTTTTATTTTATAAACGGTTTTCCAATAGGTAGATTCTGTCAGTTCATGGCGGCCATGTTGTTTTATTTGTTGTTAATTTTTCCATTTTTGAAGTGAATATGTACTTCTTTAGCGACGTATTTGTTTTTAAAAATGTAGCGTAATGATAAATGTGTTACGATGAATGTGTATGTGAATGTGTGTAAGATGCAAAAAAAAAACTGCCCGCTAGGTGGCGCTGGAGTCAAGTTACTTACAACTTCTTTATTAATTGACCAAAATGGCTCATATTACAGTTCACAGTTTATATTACATCTCACAGTTTATGTTGGTATAGTGCCTAAAGAGAAAACTAGAAAATCTGACCCGATACGTGGCGCTGGAGTCAAGTTATTACCAACTTCTACATAAATTGACCAAAATGAATATCAGCTGTATTTTATTATATGTAAACATATTTACTAAATTTTATTACACATTTTTTATCGATTGTACTAGACAACTTTCTTCTCTTGCACATTACACATACACAACTGCTTTGGATTGGATAAGTATTCCGTGAGCTTATGTGGATGAGGTTCAGGCATTTTTTTTTAATTTCCCAGACACTAAAGATAAATCACAATTGCGAGTTACTACAGCGTCGAGCAACACATGTGCAAAAAATGATAAAACTGACTATTTGTTGGATCAGCTGGATGTGGACCCCGATTTCAGCAAAAAAATCATCTTTAGCGACCAGGCCAATTTTTTGGATGAACGGGTTTTTAGTAAGCGAAAAAGAAAATGTTATTTGTTTGTTTATTTTAATGCAAGACTAGTAGTAATTCTGATAGAAATTGATATTATTTGAATCTGAACAAAACGAAGTAACATTTAATTTAGGCGAAACTCACAATAGATTTTGAAATTCCGGGCAAAAAAAAATATTTCGGGTGAAATATTTTCCGGGTGAAACACAATACGGTTGAGTGTTTTATTTCGGGCGAAACTCACAATAGGGGGAATATTTCTCGTCGTAAAGCGACCGACAGAAAATTTTTAGGTAATAGCTAAAATCACTATGCATGGATGGATTTAAGTTCGAAAAAAGATTACAGCCTTTTCCAGAAGGAATCCATCTTCTCACTACCGTACGCCAACTTCGAAATGATTAATTCTTAAATTTTTTGGTATGTCCACATATCTTACGTCCATGGCGATGGCTTATATTTTTCTAGCAGAGACACCTCATATTTATAGTGACGGAAGCACAGTCCTCCCAGTATAGGACATATTACAGCAAGTTGAAATACGATCGCGCAGAAAAAACTTACTTTTTAAACTGTAACTCAATAGAAAAGATCATAATTTTTAAAATCAGAGGAGAGCTATTAAATTTGAATTTCATTCTATACCGTCCAGAGCTACCTGTCTTGTGCAATGTTTGCAATATGAAGATACGAGAGGATATACATATTTCACTTCCTTGCAATATGCCCAGTTTTAAAAGAAATTCGATTGAGATTCTTTGATTCGTATACCCTCGAATTAGATGAGGCAATTGAAATCTTAAATGGAGTCCGAGGCTGGGATTTACTTTTCAACTACTGTGCAAATGCTCTTCGTTATAGAAAATGTATAGTTGAAGAAGATTTTTAATGTTTAATGTGTAGTGGCAACTCTTCATTTTATAATACAATCGATATTTTAGCAGTTAAGGCAACACTGAATAAAAGATGAAATGTCATCATTCTTTTTGGATATTTAAAAAGCGCGTGTTTCATTTTTCTTCCACAGCTAAGATAAAAAGATAAAGATTATAAAGGCGACAAATTGGTGACCCCAACGAAAAAAATAACAAATATTGGTCGATTAAATTTCAAATATCGCAGTTTTTTCGTTTTTTAAAAAAAGAAAAAAAACTTCAATTTTACATTATTAAAATTAGCACTTGGCACGATGGCGGACGGCGATAAAGAAGACAATGGTACACTCAACGAGCAGGCTGGAGGCGGTCCATCACCGAAACAAGCAACCGCACAAGGTAATTTTCCTAAAATCTCGGTTAACAGGGTAGCAGTCAAAATTCCACCGTTCTGGGCAGAAAGACCGGAGATTTGGTTTGCGCAGATTGAAGCGCAGTTTTGTATTGCTGGAATTACTGTCGACAGCACAAAGTTCTACACAGTCGTCGCTGCGATGGAATCAAATGTAATTTCACAAATCACTGATGCCGTACTTAATCCGCCAACCAACGATAAATATGGCAACCTCAAACGTAATCTTATTGAGCGATACTGCGAAAGTGAACAGAAAAAGATTCAGAAACTGCTTTCCGACATTGACCTTGGTGATCGCCGACCAACACAGTTACTTAACGAATTAAGTGCGTTGGCAAAAGACCGCGTAAGTGATGATTTCTTAAAATCACTATGGCTTCAGCGTCTTCCACCGCACGCACGAGCCATTTTACAAGCTTCGAACGACAGTCTGCCTGGTTTAGCGAAACTAGCGGACAAAGTATTAGAAGTTGGCGGTATGGGACACATTGCCGTGACATCTACAACTACAGCTACTCCGTCTGCTAACGGCGAAGTAAACGAAATAGCAAACCGAATGTCACGTTTAGAGAAACGTATCGAGGAACTGTTAAGGGCACGCCCAGTAAGACGTCCTTCGCAAAACCGTCGTTCGTCTAGTAAACGAGATTCAACACCTAATCTCTGTTGGTATCACGCAACGTTTGGTAATAATGCAAGAAAATGTCGCTCTCCTTGCAATTTCAACAACGATACAAAAAACTAGAAAGCACTTCTGGACCGTCGCCCCGCGGACCAGAAGACGACAATCGCATAGCGAGGCTTACAGTTTTCGATGAGGGCACCAAACGTAAATATTTGATTGATACCGGCGCCGACGTTTCAGTTTTGCCTCGACACCCGAACGAAAAGCTTAAACAGAGTGGCATTCAATTATATGCAGCAAATGGTTCAGTGATTCAGACATACGGAGAAAAACGAGTGAAGTTGTCATTGGGATTGCGACGCCTGTTTGAATGGACATTTATCGTGGCCGACGTGGCCACACCAATAATTGGTTCAGATTTCCTACATCAATTCGACCTGTTGGTAGATGTAAGACGAGGAGCGTTGATTGATCGAAAGACAATGCTGCAACGGAAGGGAGAGATCGTTAAGTCCTTCACGACAAGCGTATCGTCGTACGAATCCCACAACGAATTTTCACAGTTGCTTTCGGAATTCAATCAGCTCTCAATGCATAATCACAACGTACAACCAGCTACTACGAAAGTCACTCATAACATCGTAACTCGCGGATCAGCAGTTTTCTCACGGCCACGAAGGCTCACGGGAGAAAAACTTAGCGCAGCGAAAAAAGAATTTAATTATATGGTAGAGAAAGGGATATGCAGACCATCTTGCAGCAATTGGGCGAGCCCCCTCCATATGGTACAACAATCTAACGGCGAGTGGCGGCCATGTGGCGACTATAGGGCATTGAACGCGATGACTGTTCCGGATCGCTACCCGATTCCATTCATGCACGACGTTTCGCATATTCTCGCTGGTAAAAATATATTCTCAGTGATCGATTTACAACGAGCGTATCACCACATCCCGATAGAGCCAAACGATATACCGAAAACTGCTATAACAACGCCATTCGGTTTATTCGAATTTTGCTTTATGACTTTTGGATTAAGGAATGCTGCTCAAACCTTTCAGAGGTTTATGCATGATGTGCTGAAAGGCTTTGAATTCGTTTTTGTCTATATCGACGACATTTTCGTTGCATCCGCTAACATAGAAGAGCATAAACAACATTTGAGGGCAGTTTTCGATAGGCTTCGTGAAAACAACGTGACGATTAATATGAGTAAATGTCAGCTCGGTAAAAAAGAGATTAATTTCCTGGGTCATAAAGTTAACGCCTACGGACTTCAACCAATGGAGGAGAAGGTTAACGCTGTTCGAAATTTCCCACAACCGAAAATCGCGAAAGAGCTTAAGAAATTCCTGGGAATGATTAATTTCTACCGGCCTTTTATACCGAACGCGGCAGTTAATCAAAGTAAATTACAGGCGTTGATCAAGGGAAATATAAAGAACGACACAAACTCCATCGAGTGGACGGATGAGGCAGTAATAGCGTTTCAGGAGTGCAAGACCGAACTCGCAAATGCGACGCTTTTATCCTACTTATCACCTGATGCTCCGCTTTCACTGACGGTCGACGCTTCCAACAACGCCGTAGGAGCGGTGGTGCATCAAGCAGTTAATGGCGCTTCGCAGCCTTTGGGGTTCTTCTCCAAGAAATTAAATTCAGCTCAACAGAATTATTCTACGTATGACCGGGAGTTATTGGCAATATACTTGGCTGTGCGACATTATCAGTATATGCTGGAAGGTAGGCAGTTTATAATATTTACTGATCACAAACCATTAGTTTTTGCATTTTCTCAAAAGATGGACAAAACTCCGCCAAGAAGAGCTCGACAATTAGATTTCGTTAGTCAATTTTCGACGGACATACGACACCTGCCAGGGAAAGACAATAACATCGCGGATCTGCTCTCTCGAATCAATGCCATCAGTAATTTAGATTTCGAAATCATAGCAAAAACGCAAAGTCAAGACCCTGAGCTGGAAGCTATTTTAAAATCAAATCAAACATCGCTAAGTCTCAAACAGATTCCAGTTCCAAACTCAACATCATTTTTGGTCTGCGACTCATCTACGAATAAGATGCGTCCGTTTGTCCCGGCCACTTTGCGCCGCCAAGTGATGCAAAAGTTGCATGAGTTATCGCACCCAGGTCGAAAAGCAACACAAAAACTGATTTCGGAGCGGTTCGTGTGGCCCTCGATGATGAAAGACATCGCGAGATACGTTCAGGCTTGCATACCCTGCCAACAATGTAAAGTTCAGCGACACAACAGGGCCGAGATAGGAGACTACGGACCAACAGTTCGACGTTTTGATCATATCAATATTGATATAATTGGTCCATTACCAGTGTCTAAAGGAAACCGATATTGTCTCACCTGCATCGATAGATTCTCAAGATGGCCAACGGCGATCCCAATACCAGATATGGGAGCGGAAACTATTGCGACGGCTTTAATCAACAACTGGATTGCATTGTTTGGAGTGCCTTTGTGCATAACCAGCGATTTGGGCCGCCAGTTCGAGTCCACCATTTTTTCCGAGTTAATGAAAATTTTGGGCGTTAAACATTTTAAGACGACGGCTTATCATCCACAGTGCAATGGGTTAATCGAGCGATGGCACAGGACTCTGAAGTCAGCAATCAAATGCCATATGACGACGAATTGGAGTGATATTCTGCCGTTAGTTTTACTAGGCTTGCGTACAACATGGAAAGACGACCTGAAAGCTAGTCCTGCCGAAATGCTATTTGGTTCTCAGCTGCGAATCCCGGGAGAATTTCTTTGTCACAGTAAAGCTATAAGGAACGAGACGGATTTCTTGAAGAGACTTCGCTTTCACATGCAGTCGCTAAAGCAAAACAACACATCATGCCATGGCCGGAAGGGTGTATTTATCCAACCAGATCTTCGCGAATGTAAATACGTTTTTGTACGAGTTGATCGGGTTCGCGCTCCATTGGAACCACCATACGAAGGTCCTTTTGAGGTACTAAAAAAGGAGGAAAAGTTTTTCAAATTAAAAATGCCTCGACGTGAAGTTAACGTGTCAGTGGACCGACTAAAAGCAGCTTTCCTCGAAATTTATGAATCAGCCACTCCAGTACAGGTGCAATCACCCAACAACACAAAGCATTCACAGTTTTCACCATTCCCAGTAGCGACAACTGGTGAACCGTCAACTTCGGAAACCACATCGGAAACGCGAGAAATTTTTCCTGCCACAACAGAAACAAGATCAGGACGAAGGGTTCATTTTCCGGCACGTTATCGATAGTGTCCAATCTAGCGGCGGAGCCCTGTAGTGGCAACTCTTCATTTTATAATACAATCGATATTTTAGCAGTTAAGGCAACACTGAATAAAAGATGAAATGTCATCATTCTTTTTGGATATTTAAAAAGCGCGTGTTTCATTTTTCTTCCACAGCTAAGATAAAAAGATAAAGATTATAAAGGCGACAAATGTATATACATATTTCCTTTTTCTTTGTTCTCTGTTTAAAACAAAAATAGAAATGTAACTATGGTCAATCTGGTAGACGGCCATAGGCCAACCCATAATAGACTTAGAATTATATTGAATGTTATGAATTTAAAATGAAAATAAAAGTCATATAAACTAACTAGTGGCGGAGCTGCTCCTCATAAACATACATATGTACCTACATATGTACATTATGTATAAGTCACAAATTAAACACTGGCTTGAAGATTGCTTTCATGTCTGGAGTCCAGACCCGAAATAGAGTACGAGCAAACACGCTAAATAAAAGTAGCTTCTAAAAAAATCAATGGAATGATTATTATAATGCGACATTGTAAGCCCTGGAATTAACTTTCAAACGATTTAAATTTACAGCTACGTATTTGTAAAAAAAAAAGCAGAACTGACGCGTTTAAGGTCGACTCTCTCCTGGGAAAAGTTTATTTCATTTTGCATTCTCTTTATAGAAACCTGTTGGTGTTACGAGTAAGATTAAGTAAGATTAAGTAGGTAATTTATTTTGGAGAAAAAATGCAACACTAACTTTTTATCTGATGTTCCTAGCTAGATATGTATTGATGATGACATATATGAATGTTTGGATAGATAAATAAAACTGCTTCTTTTCTTTAGTATAGATTTGAAGAAAAAAAACATGCCGTATGTACATACAGTACAATTTCAATGAAAGCAACCCTCAATACGCGCAACTCCTCAATAAAAGCAACACTTAAAATCTTACCATTGTTGACTTAGTAACTGTTTAAAAACAAGGGACTCGATAAACGCAACTTTGTTTCATAAATTCTAACATCTTTCCTATTTATTTGTATCTCGTTTTTCTTGTTCACTTATTCTTATTTTACAAACTGCACCGCAATTCTCCAGCCAATGAATCAAAATGTGATCGACTTGACTAGACTTTATTACAAAAAAAAAATTAAGTCATTTAATTTAAGGCATGCTTTGAAAATTTAGTTCATCGCCAAATGTCACCTTTTCTTTTACAAAAAAAGTTACTTTGTCCCAATCAGTCTAGGTTCAGGCGTAATCACAGCTGCACAACGACACTACTCAAAGTAATTGATGATATAAGGATAGAATTTGGATGATGACATGGTTGCTTTTCTCTTCTTGAGTTTTCTAAAGCGTTTGATACTGTGGACGGTGGACCACACTCTACTCGTATCAAAACTAAAAACAATGTATTTTTTCTCTCAATCAGCCTCAAATTTAATTTTTAACTACATATGTATCTCCATGGCAGAAAACAAGCGGTTGTAATTAAAAACATGACTTCCGAACAAATAGAATCCACTGCAGGGGTTCCGCAAGGTTCTATATTAGGGCCTTTACCCTACAATCTATTTATCAACGACCTACCAAGCGTAGTACATATTTCAATAGTGCACCTGTACGCGGATGAGGTAGAATTGTATCATAGCTGCAAACGGATTTCTGTCGAACATGCAGTATGCACAGTTAATAAGGACCTGCAAAGAATCTTAAACTGGCCATATGAAAACTTTTTGACGCTAATCCCCAGAAAATCCAATTGTATGATAATATATAGACGTGGCTTATCTGTTGATCGTTTTTCAACCATTCAACTTGGTAATTCGCCCATCGAATACGTTAATAAAGTTAAAAATCGGTTGCTCACTAGATTGGAATATTCACATCTCCACAGTAATAGGCAAAAGTTATTGATCGTTTAGAAATCTATCTTTGTCGCAGAATTTCACTCTGCTGAATACAAGGTCGATGCTTCTGAGATCTCTACTCATTCCCAACATAACATATGACTGCGAAATTTACTATGGCATTCAGTAATATCACCAGATACGTCTATGGTTAAGATACGTCTATGGTTTTAACCCTTAGATGCATAATGATCCATACGTGGGACAAGCCGATTTTTTGTCAATATTTTCGTTTGGACATATTATTCTGGTACAAATGCATTGTGTGTCATATTAGCCACATTCCATGAACGCATTTTATGTGCAATTATTTTTTTCCTGTTACAAATATTCATAACATATGCACGTACGTAACGGTGATTTAGATTTATTTTTTTCAGTGAAAATCAGTTGAGTGGAAGTCTTCTAACGAAGTTATTGTTTATATTAAGAAAACAAAAAAAATATTTTCGGTAAGTTTATAGTGCGATTAATAAGGAAATAAATAAATAATCAATCACAGTAAGTATTTTATCAGTTTTTAAGCGATTGTTTTTCTGTGCCACATATGGCACATCATGCAGCAGGAGAGGTCTTTCTGAAACGCAAATTTGTTATAAATTGATTGCCCCGTGATGGAACAGCCTTCTGATACTGTCATTGCAAGTGAAAATTATGAGGTTATGAAAAGATCTCCTCGTTGGAGAAAGAAATGCATTGATGTTCTTGCCGATCAAAAACAATTTAGTAGTCCCATTGGTTTGCCACTAAGTGTAACACAGCTCGAAACACTGTACGACATTTTCCGTTGCTTTTTTAATGAAGAAATTGTAAAAAATATTGTAGATTAAACGAATTTCTATGCACGAGCCAAAGCAATTGAGGACTCGTTTTCTATTACGAAATACGATCGGGACTAGAAAATAATGCTGCTGAGCATGTAGTCTACAAATAGCCAGATTTAGGATCAAGCGATGATGATATCAAGAAGATAGCTAGAAGCACTTCAGTAGAGTTTGTTGCTGATTTTGAACGGGTATCTATTTCCAACTTGGCATGGATCCTTTGTTGGAACTGAGCCTGAAAGAATTGTAGAAAGGTTCGACATAAAAACAAAATCGAATACAATTATAAAATGCCATAATAAAAGAATATAATCGACATATGGGAGGTGTATATTTAATGGACAGCTTTATTGGAAGGTCGAAAATTTCAATGAAATCCAAAAAGTATTATGTGCGCCTTTTTTATCATTATATCGATTTGGCTGTTATAAACTCATTTCTCCTCTATAAGCGAACGTCGGCTCATAAGGACATAAATTTAGTGCACTTTCGAATCAAATTGGCAAAGACTTTGTACACTATTGGTAGCAGCTTATCGTCTTCGGCGAAACGTGGAAGACCTTCAAGAAGTCCATCTGTTTCTTATAATTATAACATGCCGAAAATGTGGCGTTGCACTTTGTTTGCACAAAGCCAACAACTATTTTAAAAAATTTTACGAAAAATAATTGTTTGCTATATTCAATAACTAATATAATGTAATTATTTTTCAATCAACTACATTCTAGTTTTCAACAATATTTTCACCAATCTATGGGATGCCTAAATGATGCCAAACTATATTTTAGCCATTTATTATTAAACAATTTGACTATATTAAAAATTATTGATGAGAAGGTGTTTTTAGAGTCAATACTTAGTTAGAAAAATTTTTATTACAAATTCTGAAAAATCATGCATCTATGGGTATCTAGCTTGGAGGGGGGTGAAAATATGCCCCCCACTGCCTTAAGATTTTTTGTCCGCTAGAACTTCAGGAATATCCAGGTAATGGATTATACTGTGGTGAATATACATTTTTAATGAATTAACATATACTAATATTCGTTCATTTTCATTTTAATATTTTTGTTTGGCAATACCATGAAGTATACAATACGTTTAAAATTCATTTTTTGATTCATCTCTCTCAATTGTCATCCTTCTGATGAAATAGCGACGCCTTTTAACTTTTCAACTATTAAAACCTAAAAACAACTGTGTATCTTTATTTAATAAAAACATAATTTAAGTAATACTTTTAGTGTTGTGTTTTATTGGTGTTACGAAACACTAAATTGGTGACCCCGACAAACGAACACCAGTAGTTTTAAGGTAATTATTGCACCGAATCTGCAATGATTGAAACGCAGAACAACGAAAATAAAGACTCTACGTCCACGGGCTCTGGCGCCACAGCCATGAACATCGGCCCAATTGTGAACCGTGTAGCTGTTAAGGTTCCACCTTTTTGGCCTGATCATGCGGAAATTTGGCTAGCACAAGTCGAGGCACAGTTTAATGTTGCCGGAATAACAAGCGATGCATCCAAATTCAACACCGTAGTTGCTGCAATAGAATCGAATGTTCTGGTCCAAATATCTGACGCAATCCTTAATCCGCCTGAAAAAGATAAGTATGTCAATTTAAAGAAGTGTATTGTAGAACGTTTCTGTGAGAGCGAATTAAAAAAAACACAGAAATTACTATCTGACATCGATTTGGGTGACAAACGACCAACACAATTGTTAAATGAGTTGAGCGCTCTTGGTAAGAACAAAATAACCAAGGATTTTTTAAAGTCATTATGGCTGCAACGATTGCCAATACAAGTGCGAGCCATATTACAAGCATCTGACGCGGATCTATCCGAACTAGCAAAATTGGCAGACAAAATTATGGAAGTTGGTGAGTTTCACAATTTAGCTGTCGTTTCGAATGTGCAACCATCAATCTCAGGTAACACTGAAATAGACAAGCGTCTAGGGCGTATTGAACAACAAATAAACAGCTTAATAAAAAACAATAGCAACTTCAAACGCTTATCCCGTTCAGTTTCTTCTAGACGTCAAAAATCCCGTGATCACTCCAACGTGTCAATACATGCCGACGAAGAACTCTGCTGGTATCATCAAAAATTCGGACAAAACGCTCGCAAGTGTCGTGATCCGTGTGCTTATCGAAAAAATACGCCAAAAAACTAACTACGTCCTCCGATCAAGCGGGCGGATCTGAAGACAATTATCGGATAGCCCGCCTAGTTATTAACGATAGCATTTCAAGACAACGATATTTGATAGATACTGGTGCGGATCTTTCCGTGCTACCAGCCCATAACACCATTAAGCGAAGAACAACAAAATCAACTCAGCTGTTCGCAGCCAACGGCACACCGATACAAACATACGGCGAAAAGCGAATAACACTCTCGTTGGGATTAAGACGAAATTTCACCTGGACGTTCCTACTGGCTGACGTCAGCTGTGCTATTATTGGATCCGATTTTTTAAAACATTTCGATCTGTTAGTCGACATTAAGGAAGGCCAACTTATCGACCGAATGACAATGCTCAAATCAAAAGGAAAAAACACCTTATGTAATGTTGTACAAATAGTGGCATACGATACGCACGAACGTTACGCACAATTACTACATGAGTTCAAAGACCTCGCTACAATTAACGCCAACAAGAAACCGACCGACTCTAAAGTAACGCATCATATTACTACAAAGGGGCCTCCGACATATGCACGTGCTCGTCGCCTTCCCACCGATAAACTACAAGCGGCAAAAAAAGAGTTTGAATATCTGTTGGAAAAAGGCATCTGCAGACCCTCGAAAAGCAACTGGGCCAGTCCGTTGCATTTAGTAAGAAAAACGAACGGAGAGTGGCGGGCATGTGGTGATTACCGTGCGTTGAATGATATCACAGTACCCGACAGATATCCGATACCATATTTACACGACGTCACCAGTATCTTATATCGCAAAAAAGTTTTTTCCACGATCGATTTACAGCGAGCATACCACCAAATTCCGATGGAACCGTGCGACATTCACAAATCAGCTATTATCACTCCATTTGGCTTATTTGAATTTCTCTATATGACATTTGGTTTGAGAAATGCGGCTCAAACGTTCCAGCGTCATATAAATGAAGTATTGAAAGGTCTCGATTTTATCTTCGTTTATATTGATGATATCCTCATCGCATCGGAATCGGTAGAAGAGCATGTAAAACACATCCGCATCGTATGTTGTCGTCTTCGTCAAGCACACCTGGCTATCAATTTTAATAAATGTCAATTCGGAAAACGAGAACTAACTTTTTTGGGCCACACAATCAGTTCAGATGGATTAAAACCGCCAGAAGATAAAGTAAAAACAATACGAAATTTTCCACAACCGAAAGTCGCAAAAAATTTAAGGAAATTTCTAGGAATGCTGAATTTTTATCGTTCGTTTATTCCGCATGCCACGAAAAATCAACATATATTACAACGATTGGTCAATGGCAACAAAAAGAATGACAACAGTGTTGTAAATTGGACACCCGAGGCTGAGATCGCTTTCGTTGCTTGCAAGGACGATCTCGCAAATGCAACGCTATTGAACTATATGGCACCAGAAGCACAAATAACACTCACGACTGATGCTTCGGACGATGCTGTAGGCGCTGTTCTTCACCAGATCATCAAGGACCAAATTCAACCACTCGGATTCTACTCAAAAAAGTTTACACCTGCGCAGAAAAATTACAGCGCGTATGATCGAGAATTAACAGCCGTATACCAGGCAATTCAACATTTTAAATACGCACTCGAGGGCAGAGAGTTTATGGTTTTCACAGACCATAAACCACTCATTTTCGCGTTTAAGCAGAAAAGTGAGAAAGCATCGCCACGAAGAGCTCGACAACTTGATTTAATAAGTCAGTATACAACCGACATTCGTCATTTACCAGGATCAGACAACGACATTGCAGACTTACTCTCACGCATTAATACTGTACAAAAAGAAATAATTAGTTTCGATGAGATGGCCACACAACAACAAACAGATCCAGAACTGCAGACTCTTTTAAGCGAAGGTAACGATAAATCGATAAAGTTATCAAAACTATCCATTCCAGATTCGACGTATGAGATTTTCTGCCACGTTCTGCGAGACAAAATAAGACCATACGTACCGAAGTGTTTTCGTCAAACAGTGATTCATAAACTTCACTCTTTATCACACCCCGGTATCAGAGCAACAAAACAACTGTTAGCTGATCACTATGTCTGGCCTTCGATGTCCACAGATGTAGCTGCATTTGTCCGTTCATGTATTCCGTGTCAGAAAGCAAAAATACATCGACACACGAAATCACCTTTAAGCGACTATGCGTCCATCGATGTCCGTTTCGAGCACATAAATATCGACATTGTCGGACCGCTGCCAACTTCAAATGGATTTCGGTACTGTCTGACATGCATTGACCGATATACAAGATGGCCAGTGGCGATTCCGCTAATAGACATAACAGCGCAAAGTGTGGCAAGTGCACTAATCAGCGGTTGGATATCTACGTTTGGTATCCCCTTACGAATTACTACGGATTTGGGTCGTCAATACGAATCGGCTATTTTTCAAGAATTAACGCAAATACTCGGCATCAAACATTTACGCACAACACCGTACCACCCACAGTCTAATGGGATTATAGAACGTTGGCATCGAACATTAAAGGCCGCCATCAAGTGTTCGGAGACGAATTGTTGGAGTTCAGCGCTTCCACTAGTGCTCTTGGGAATGCGATCAACCATTAAGAGCGACATCGGTTTAAGTCCGGCAGAGATGGTGTACGGAGCGCCGCTACGAATCCCTGGTGAGTTCCTTATGCCGCGAAAAAGCAAAACCAGCCAAACCGAGTTCGTGGAATTACTTCGAAAATCAATGCTCGAGTTACCAATGACGAAACCAGTACGACACGGGATGGAACGATATTGTGTGCAGCCAGCATTAAGAGACGCCAAATACGTGTTTATCATACCTCTAAACTGGGACATCCTGTATATTTGCTCACCTTTATTTTTTTTTCATTCATTTTAATTTTTAAATACTGAATTGCATTATTTGTAGATTCATCTTACATTTATAAAATAAATATATAGTTCTTAGTATCTATTATAAATATTGTTAAACTGAATTAATAAATATGTATACTAAAATATACTAAATATGCCATATGCTTGGCTATTGCATTGGTCAATCTGCAGTCTAGCGCAATACGAAAGTGCTGGAATCATTATTTGATGTATCCAAACATTGATTATGACAAAGAGAAAATAATAAATTAAGATTTGCAGTATTCTGGAAGCGAATCTTTTAGCATTTTGTTCCACCTCTGACACCAGTATTTTTTGACTCGGTTTTTGCAACGACCTCATTTAAAGCAACTTCCCGAATTTCAATTTATTGAGATGGTCGTTCAGTACATATATACATACATACAAATGTATATTGTCATAAGCCCAGCTATTTGCTGGGTTGTTCTCACAACACTATAATCTGAGTGTGTGTTCACCTATAAAGGCCGACCAACTCACAAAATACATCATAATGTGTCTTACCATTTTACTACTTTAAATATACAGAAACATGCGATGGCAATATTTATTAACAGATAGTATATTTGCCGATACAAATTGTTTGTATACATTTCGCAGCTTTTGGCAAAATAAATATGGTTGGTATGAATGCTTATGGATCTATGTGTGTATGTATATTGTATACTTTATGTCAGTAGATATGGTGGTATATAAACGATGATCAGCTGAGTTCTGTTGACTCTGGCAGGTTGAACTTTGTATATTATCTAGTGAACAGCCAGTGATCATAAGTATTTTGATTTTGCTGGAGAGCGTGTACTAGTACTAGCGCCTTTAAGAAATTATTTCCCTGATAAGTGAAGAACAAAGTTTCCCACCTACTTGGTTTAAATATATCTTTTTTAAGGTGAGTGCCTTTGTTTATTAATGACAGATATTTAATTTTATTTAGTATGCTAATGTGTGTCCTAATGTGTGTTATCTGAGTATACGTGATAGAGAATGTGTCTGCTTCTTATAATATTACGATGAATGATAATAATTATTAAGTTCATAACTGATTTTACAAACATATTGTATATATTATACTTTCTTTCGTGTGTGAAGCAATGTGATACATTTTTATTTTGCGACGTATAACCAAGAGCAAACAGTATACCGGCACTTCTTTGTTTGGTTGTTAAACAAAGAGGTGTATGTAATTTTAAACAAAATTGTATCACGTTATAAAATGTTTACATGCTATTTTAAGAACACCATCCTTAAAGGCAGGCCATAGAGAGCCATGTCAAAGGCTTTGTTGTCCATGCAAATATTCATAGATGCATAAAATTCGTAAATTGTTTGTACATATTGATGCGATTCTCTTAGATTTTTTGCACATTTCTAGGCAAAAGTTTAGACATGCAGTTTTAACAGAATTGTCTACATGATTTTTATTATACTTTCTATCAATAATAGCAATAAAATTAATTTTTTGGCAGTTGGCCAGTTTTGCTTGTAAGCCGACGATATGTATATTAGGTACCTACATTGTGTAGGTATGTGTACTCTGGTTCGGTTGGAAATGTAATAATTTTTAGAAGGATATTGTTAATTTATTATTAATGCGTTATATCTACATATATGCATGTACATAAATATGTATACAGTACAAGTACACACGTCCTTTGTTTGCGGAAAAGTAGTTAGGTAGTAGTTTAAGTAATAAAAGTATACAACTTAATTTTTATTTGTTATAATCTCTTCCTTATTTCAATTTAATAATGAGTATCTGTACGATATAGGATATGTATGCAAATACAGTCGAACTTCCCTATAACGAACTTCTATACAACGAAGCTCTTCATATTTCGATTTTTTTTCAAGTACGCAGCTTTTTAGTTCTACTTCTAGTGTGTTTTGATCGGTGACGTGAAATAAGGCCCAACGAAATAAGACCAAATTGCAAAAAATTTGGCGTTATTTCGTTTTTGAAATGGTAATAAAGCCAAATTAGTCAAATTTCGCAATTTGGCTTTATTTCGTTTTTCAAAACGAAATAAAGCCAATTTGGCCTTATTTCGTTTTCACGGTCTTTGCGTTCGTTTTTTGTGTCGAATTTTATACTATTACTTTATCTTATGCTCAAAAACTAAATGTTCCATTTAAAAATTACATATTCATCAGGTAAGATCGGTTGCAAGATTTTGTGCATAAACAGTGAAATATGTATGGGGGGGTTATGCTGCCCCCCTGCAACCCCCCTGCCAATTTGGCATTATTTCCATTTCAAAAGCGAAATAAGTCCAATTTTGAGATTTGATCTTATTTCGTTGGGCCTTATTTCACATCACCGTTTTGATCTCCTTATAACGAATTTCCATATACAGCGAATTTTTCTCTACAACGAACCAATTTTGTAGCTGGAAATCGAACTCTTATGCGTTTTTTTCTCCATATAACGAATTTTTCAGATAATTTTCTCTTTCGCACATTAATAAAACTTTGTGCCAAGAAAAAAGTAAGGCATAATTAGCGATTCCCCAAAAGTTGACCTGTGATGAAGAATTGGCGGATGCTGATAAAGTGTTACCTACATTGGGACGAATTTCTTCATCAATTGACGTATTTCGAACCTTTCTGGCGATGAGGAGCAACGCATCGACTAATGTGTTTGAGTCTCTAAATGTATTAGAAGATTTTTTTGAGGAAGAAAAATGGTAGAGTGTAATTCAAATTAAAATTACTGATTATTATTAATGAAAGTTGATAAAAAAAAATTAATTTCTGTATAACGAATTTTCTATATAACGAAGTGATTTTCTGGTCCCGTGTGGAAGTTTGAAGTTAATCACAAACTGAGGAAAAAGAATTAAAGTCATCTTTATATCTCGTACTAGTAAGTAAGTAAGTTATATCTCGTACCTACTTACTTAGTTGGCGCTACAGCTCGAAGTGAACCTGGGCCTGTTTCTCGCAACCATTTGTGTGTGCGTGTTAAATTTTTGCACGAATGGAAGGGACCTACAGTTTTTTGCCGTCTCCGAACGCCGAGTTGAGAAGCTCAATCATGACAAATGATACTCTTTGATGCTTGTCAGACATTCGAAAGAGGTGGGCACTGTGAAAAACTTTTAGGTGTTTGCGGCGGGATTCGAACCCAAGACCGCTGGCTCAGTAGTCCGACGCACTAACCACTTGCGCTACGGTACCCACTTTATATCTCATAGGTTATTAAATATGAGAGATGAGATAAGGTATGCAAATTTGTGGTCAAATAACACATTCCAAGATGGGCAGGTGGACAACCGATACCATATAAAGGTATTTTAAGGAACATTTGTATGCAATTTTCTTGGTACAGTTAAATATTGGTCAACTTCGTCATGTCGCCAGCTTACAAGGCCAACCAGCAGTGGCGGATTAAATGAATAGAGCGCCCTAGGCAGAGCATCTAATCGGCGCCCTTCTGGAGGCCACCCCAAAAAAAATATTAATATTTGATAAAAAACAAAAATAGAGTTTTGAATATGTATGTATATTTATTATTAACTTGACATTCAAGAAAATGTGTGAAAAAAAAATTAAAAATATCTGCGTCTACATTTTGGGCTTGCAAAATTATCAATAATATCATCATACAATAGTTTAAAGAAAGCATAAAGTCGGATTCGATGTTTAGTATAAGCCAAAGAATTTAATGTTTTTCCAGCCATGGTCGCTCGAAGATAATTTTTACTCTTTTAAGACAGGAAAAACTCCTCTCACGACTGCAATTGCTGCCTGCTGTCGATACGCACATTCTTAAGGCTATTGCTATATCTATATTGGGGTAGATTGTCTCAAGTTCTTCTTTTCTTATAATCTTTTAAATTGTGTTGCTTGTTCGAGGCAGTACTCCGTTTCGAGCTAAAGTTGTTAAATAAGAGCGAAGATGGATGCATTCACCAACCAAGTACTTTTCTAAATCGTTGTAGTAAACATCAAGAAGGTAAAACACGATTCGGAATCTCTAGAATTGAAGAATATTTTTAATTTGTTTTGGTTATTTTTCAAAACCTTGGGCAGGCGCCCCTTATAACCTCGCGCCCCTAGGCAATTGCCTACTTTGCCTTAGGGTTAATCCGCCACTGCCAACCAGACAGGTTTCACTGCACCTAGAGTGTAAGTAATTTGGTAAGCTATTTTACGACTTGATTCAAAATAGACATTTCACCTAACTTACTTATAATATTACATGAATTATAATGTGAAATGAAATTAAAATACATTGGCGCAAAATTATAGTCACTTAAAGTACACTTTAAAATTATTTTAGCACGGAACTAAGCGGTTTCATATTTATAGTTGTCATAAAGCCCACTTTATCGGTATCGCCTCGTATTAAAGTTAAAATCACCCGAACTTTAATATGGAATTAGACTTATAAGTTTTTTTTATTCAAACTGTCACTTTTATGTGTGTTCGAATGAAATTTCTCATAGGAACGTTGCGAAGAAATTATTTAGCGGCAAACTAAAAAGTGTTTATTATTGAACAAAAGTTAAAGTATGCTTTTAAGTTTAAAGTTGCGTATAACTAGTACGGAGTTAGACTTATAAAGTGGGGTTGACTATAAATTTGCGCCATTGTTTTATTACTCGTTGTGTAGATACATATATACATACACAGGCTGCGCAATCGGTCTAATTCGAAAGAGTTCCTATCGCTTTTCGAGCCTGAACGTCTAGTGTCCGCCATATAAAATTCCATGTCATGATGTCACATTGCTGTTTCCGACTTGTCAATTTTTTTCCTTTGATACCAATGTCAACAGGGTTGTGAAGAAAAATGTAATCCGCTGTCTAGGGGACTACTAAGAGACTCTCTGAATCCAGATGAATCCAACGACATTCTATTCGTGTAGTAGTAGTTTAGGCATATACATGAGATACATAACCTTTCCTTTTAGCTTCTTAATAGTCGGGTAAAAGAATACATAAATCATAAACATACATACAAAAACCTATTACAAATTCAGTCAGCCCATGAATAGTGCTTATAGTCGATTATAGTTACAGCCGGCAATAAATAAAAAAGCCGGCTATATCCTTTCGTTATTCATAAACACATTTTTGCCTGTCTATAAGTCAGTATCGACTTTGGTATGTTTTTGTAAAGTGATTTGAACGAACAAACCAAAACGTCAAAATATAATATAAGACATTTATAGCCGACTCTAATTATTTAAAGTGACGTTTGGCTCATTTTAGACTTCGAGCTGGCTATAAGTTTAAAGTCGACTATTTATAACTATGTATAATTCGTGCTAAAAGAAAAGGAGCTCTGCAATGAAAATTTGTAAGCAATATGTCATCTTACGTGAATGGCATATATGTAATAAACTGTACTCTTGGACTTTTTCTTTGAAATATTTTTCAAAATAATGGCGCAAATTCATAACCTACATAACCTAAAATATACTTTTTGCTATTCATAGTCACCTTATACATACTCATACTTACTTACTTAGTTGGCGCTATAGCTCGAGGTGAACCGGGGCCTGCTTCTCGCAAAAATGGAAGGGACCTACAGTACATACTTAATAGCACTTATTAGATGTAAGAGCCAACCACATTCATTTTCCGTGACGTCTTGCATAGCCCTAGCCTTATCGTCTTTCTGTGTAGAATGGCTGTTAAATGTTCTTTTGTAATTGTTTGGCATACTGAAATGAAGAGATTTCTAAACTATGGATTACTCTTGGCTCTTGGGTAAGATGACAGCATGTTATCTGGGATGGTCGAGCATCACGTTATCTTCTTCGATACACTTTATGATCAAGTAGAAATATCACACAGAAATCATAAAATACACTAATAATTATACCCATAAATAACTTCAGACACAATACAAAACTTACCATTATCAGAAATTTTACAGTTAACACTTCAGACATTGTCGTGCTTTGGCCAAGATTAAGACTTCGAATTTAGTGTTCTGATGTTATATGTAGGTATTTACTCGGGTAATTCTTTGCCTCTAGTTGAGATTCTTCGTTTCGAAGGGAGGAATACATTTAACTAGGGGTTTCTAATAAGCGGATGTACATATTTAGGAGGGATTTCAACCCCCACCCCCCTCCCAGCAGAACAACGAGCTGACTGTAAACATTATGTACATACTCGTACTTGTTCTTTCACAGGTTTTATTTTTGCTATAATTGATGCTCCGTCAGTCAAAAAACATAGCAGCATCCTTATATTTGACGACCATATCAAGACCAACAGCCATAAATTACTTAGTTACTTAATACTAAATCATTTTGCTCTGTCAGGTCAATACTTTTAAGGACTTCGTTGTTTCTTTTAGCCCTCAATTTGATCTTACAACATTGTTCTATATATAGTGGCACTATAGGATAGTGCAACAGATTGTAATATTCGTTGTCACTTCGAATGTGATTCGCTGGTATGGACACCTTATCCTAAAAATTTCAATATGTATTCATATTGAGGACGCCAGCGAAGCTTATTCGCTCCCCTGGGACGATCCTTTTAAACTCCCTCCATATTTGTATCGGATAAAACTCTTGCAAATGCAAGCCTTGACTCAACTCTGAAAGACGTGTGAGTAATGATATCAATGTTATTCATCATCTAAATTTAGGTCTGATATGTAGAATAGATAAGAGTCACTGCACACTCTCCATCTTACAACAAGTTAGGGATGCATGAGTCAATTAACCCCATAAGTAAACTCTATAAATAAAATGTTAACTCATATTAATCTTAACACGATTACATTAAAAATATTATTATTATTTGTTTCTCTAATTCTCGTGCCACTGTTACATATGGTTTATTGTAGCCTTATCACCTAAACCAGCACTAAATGATAAGCCCGTTGATGCAAACTTTGCCCTGACAAATCTCAGCTTGTGTTTTTTTTTATAATTTACACACGCGAAAGGGGCTATAATTGTTTTGATTGTACTAAGCACACCACGGAACAGATCTGTTGCCTATTTTACCAAACTACAATTACAATTACAAATTTGTAAACCTAATTTCTGTTTCACAAACTGCGAACATATTTCCAATAAATTTGTAACAAAGAGGAAATAAAATTGTAGAAAGTAAAGTTGCAGTTTACAATACATATGTACTAAAAAATACGTTGCATCGCTTATTTGCCAAACTTGTAAGCTACAATTTTTTCTCGCAAATTTGTAAGAGACTAACGAGTAAATAGCTATGAATAAGCAAAGCAACATTTTCGTTGGTAGTTTAACTCGCGATAAAAATAAAAGTATTGTTCGGTAAATTTTCAAATATAGTGATAGTCCAGTGCAATTAGGTTTATACCTCGGAACCCAGCTATAGTGAATGGATTTAGATGTTTCGGGATTTTTTGAATCTCTTATACTACTATAAAGTAAAAAGTTTACCTTTTGAAACCTACCGCTAATGTTTTTTTTTTGTAAGACCTGTCCCATGAATATGATGCTACTTATGGTATAGAAGTACATTCCTTTTACATGTTCTTGTGACTAAATTAACTTAATACCAGGAAACTGTAAGCCCCAGGTAAAAACTTTGTATGGTGAATTTGTAGGTGACGTTATGGCACATGAAAATAATATTAATAAAAAAAATTAGGAGAACAGTTTTCCGAGAAAAATACGATTTTCACTAAAATTGGTTAAAAAAATTATAAAAATCTGTGTTTGAAGACCAATATCTCGAAAAGGAAACTAAGGATGGTAATAGTTTTTAACTGTGATAAGCACTAATCAATTGTCTATGAAACAATCCCACCTTGGTTGCTCTAAGTTTAATACAATAGAAGTTGTACTAGAATAACTATTTGTACCTACTTCAATGATCTTTTTTAAACACCCTGTAGCTCAGTGGGTGTTCAAGATAGACCCCCCCTCCCATACGATTTTTTTCATAGCATGAACAAATGACTCTGATCCCAAAATATCTATGTAGTAAGAAAATACCTTGTATAGTAAGAAAAAAAAAATGATTTTTTGCTTAAATGTGCGGATTTTAAGAATTGCGGTAATTTTTAATGGGCAAACTTTTTAGTTTATGGTATTATAAATCCAACAAAAAAAAATCATTCAAATCCATTCACTATAACTGGGCTCCGCAATTTTTCATTTATAATGACTAATTGCACTGGACTATGGACACATAATGCAAAAATGATTGAGTGGCAAAAATTTTATGAAACTATTTTATGGTATTTTAATTGAGAAAGATTGGAAATACCTTCGAGATGCTGTTTGGCATCTATCGACATTATACGCTGATTAAAACTCGTTGGGTAAATCAATATTAATTAGAATTCCGTGAATACACACATGGCATACCTTTAAAATATATTTGCTTACTAAATTTTAACCTATAAATACATGTAGGTCTAGGTATATACATTCTGTCAAAAAAGTACCAGGAATTGGTCAATAAAACACAAAATATTTATTATTCATTCAAATTTATTGTAGTGGATTCAAAGAATAATCCAATCATCAAAACATTTTAAACGTATTTTCCGGAATCGACTTCAGTTCTCGCCGCGAATTCTCTTTTATGTCGTAAAGTCAGCTAGAGCAATATCAGGTGAATACGACGGTTATTCGATGATATTTATTGAGTTTCTAGCCAGAAATTCGTTCACAATGATATTCTTGTGAGATGGTGCGTTGTCGTGGTACAAAATCCATGGCCTTTTTCGACGAATTTGCTCTCTCAAACCTCGTATAACGCCCAGATAATATTTTCTGTTTACCGCCTGACCTTTTGGCTAAAATTCCGAGTGCACAACACCACGATAATCAAAGAAAACAGTCAATATTACCTTGACTTTTGCTCGACTTTGATGTTGTTTTTTTTGGTTTTAGCTCAGCCGATAAAGTCGATTCACTGTAAGCCTTCTGTAACATTTTCAGCGATTCAGCACACGAAATTCAATTTGCAGTACAAAATTTGAGCCAAATTCTTAGTTCGATATTTTTATTCATTGTAAAAAAAAAAACCCACTTGAGATGAACTGACAATATATCGAGCACTGCATACAAATTAAATAACAGATTGCGCTTAAACTTCACGTCAGGATAGAAGACAGTTGTGCCAACTTAGCGACAAAAATACTTTTCACAATTCCTTTCAGCGTGCTTTTTAAATGTTCATTTTCCGGTACTTTTTTGACAGAATGTATACAAATGTACAAGAAATAATATTTATCGGCAATATTATAGAACCGTTCATAAATGATTTCGTATTCCTCTGGCCAACGTACATTATTTACATAAAAAAAAAAAACATCAACGATGGCTGCACAAACAGGATTGATACATCTGCATACCGTAGATTTAAATATACCGTGCATGTCTGCTCAGCCAACTTGACGTGCGCAACTGGAAGCGGCTAGCTAAGGACCGGGCTAGCTGGAAGAGGTTGTTGGTTGAGGCCTTGGTTCACCCCGAACTATAGCGCCACCTTAGTAAGTAAGTAAGTGCATATCTGCTAACCCATGATATTGTTCGCCATTTATAAGCCAGTGTTGAACTGTAAGAAACTGCTGCCTGTTAAATTATGTATATATATATTATATATATTAACATCTTGTGAAAGAAATATAAGTAAGACGAGAATCAGCCATTTTCTTTTAAATGAATAGCTGGACCATGAATTAGTAGTTTGTGAACACTACTAGGCTAGGCATATAATACCAACTATGTATATAGTTGTAAGTAGGTTTGCTTCGTTTCTTGCAAAATTTCGCTAAACTTGGTCACATTTATATGTTTCCAACCATATGCTATTAATCTTAAAATAATATGGAAATTCTTAATTATTTTTTCGTCGATTCCAGTGATTTTTGCTGTTAATTTTGAATTTGAAAAAAAATCTTTTGGCGGTGTGTTCCCATCATGTAGACCCAAATCCTGGTTTGGGTTTATCCACTACTAGACCCATTCTGGTTTTAAATAAGTTCTGGATTTCCTTCTTGATATTTTTAAAAATCATCTTGTTTTCGTTTTCACGCACCTGCCAAGTCTTAAAGGGTAGTCTGTATGAAATGTGCAGCAAACATTCGAAACATCTTATCCAAGAATGAAGAGTTGAAAGTCCAAAACGATAATTTTCTTGTCTAGGTATTTTTTCGTTGATTACTTCCTTATTCATTTCCCTATGCGACTACGAGAGCATTGTTTCCAGTACTTGCTCACATTCATATTAAAAACGGTACATTTCCGGGTCAAATAAAGTCTTGAAAAATTCTTACACTCGCTAATCTTTAGTAGTTCCAAAATATATTGTTGTATTTCATCAACTTTTGAATTTTTGTTTGCAGAAATCCATCTTTTAAAAATATCCTCATTTTTAATAACTGAGCAACCCTATAACCCTATAAAAAAAAACTACTCGACCGATTCGTCTCAAATTTTAGTATGTTATTCAGTAAACCAGTGCTTATCGTCGGAACTAAAAAACATGTTTAACGTTGAATATTTCTTACTTTTTACATACAAAAAGGTAATGAAAAATAGTCTTTTTTCAAAACGTAAATTTCAACAACGCGCCATTTTGTCAACTTTAAATTTTAGTTCCAGCGATAACTACATTCATACTGATTAAAATGTTTTTTGTTTTGTTTGTTTTTGAGTAAAACCAATTTTTGTTTAATTAAAATTATGTATTATTATTGTTTTTTTTTTTTTAATATTTTTGTATATTGTTAAAGTGATAAAATATATCTACAAAGTTTAACTACTGTTGCTCATTATTTTCATTAAAAAAAAATCGTAAAAGCTCGTCAAATTCAAGACCGCTAGACTAGAAGGTCCCCTTAAATGATGACACTCACAAGGGCCCAGTTTAAATAATTAGTTCAAAAATTACTAGCACACATAATATAATTTTAAAGTAAACATACAACTCCATTATTAATAAACAATTAAAAAAAAACTATTATTATTTACTCATTTTTATCACAAACGAAAGTCAAAAGTTATGCTCACGGAGTACAAATCACAACTGTCGCAAAAATTGGCTGATCTCTTAAAGTAAAAACCGTTACTCCCGCGATAAAAAGCGTAGAAACGATAAACAAATCATAGCATACGGTACATAAATAAATGTCAGTCAGTTCTGAATGCTTTGTTTTACTCTATAAAACATTCACTTTTTTTATTTTTGTCCACTGGTCAACGCACTGTGCGACGGTGCGGCCGTAAAGACTATTTTACTTTCAAAAAGTGATTTCTATTTGCAAAGCACAAATTGTAGATGAAATTACAGACGATCGTTCATTTGTAAAATTTTTTCAATAACTGAACAAATTTGTAAAGTACTTTCATTTGGTGAAACAGAAAACTACAAAAAATATAAATTTTCACAAATTTGTAACTTGTAAACTACAAAAGAAATTGTTACACAAAAATTTTGTGAAACCGAATTAAATGATTTTTCTACAAATTTGTTAAAAAAACCACTTGTAAATTACAATTTGTAAGTGGGTAAAATAGGCCACTGATAGACAGTGCTTTTAAAGAGTATTTTAATTTCAGATGGGGCAGAGTGGAAAATCATTATTATTGGTTTTGCTGTTAGCATGCCTAACAATACAAATCACAGCTGCTAGATATTCCGCTAAAGAAGATGCCCAAATTATAGCAGCTTATCGACGGCTTTTCATGCCGCCGGCGCCACCACAAGACCATGCGAAAGTTGTTAGAGAACTAGTGCATGCAACTAATTGGGCGTCATTTGGAAGCATTTCAACAGACGATAAAATCAAAGGCTTTCCAATGGTTAATGTTATATCAATATCAGATAGTGCTGAAAATGAGGCTTCAACTGGAAAAATATACTTCCTTTTGACGGATCTAGATTTTACCGGCAAAGATTGGAGAAAGGATAATAAAGTGACTTTATTGTTTAGCAACGAACAGGGTAGTAATTGTTCGAAAAATGGTGTAGATCCAATGGAACCTACCTGTGCGAGAGCTTATATCAGCGGCAAAATTATTGTGGTAAGACTAGTTAAAATGTGCGCAGACATTATGTTCCTAAATGTTTTTGTTTTATTTTGTTTTGCTTTTTTTTCAGGTGAAGAAAGGTAGTGTGGAGTACACATTTGGAATGAACGCATTTAAAAGTCGTCATCCAGCAGCCGATAGTTGGATCGATAGTGAGTGACGTAATATCAATAATTATATCAAGGTTGTAATTTTTAATCCATTTTTAGGACATAACTTTTACTTATGTGTGCTAGATATTGAGCACATTTACGTGATAGACTGGTATGGTGGCCCAAAGGAAGTTTCTGTCAAAGACTATTATAGTGTAAAGCCAGAAGATGATAGTCCTGAGGAGTGGAATCATTTTATTTTTAATTTTAACAATAACAAATTATAAGCAATATGCATTGTAATAAAGTCTTACTAGTCTTTCCGCTTTTTACGTCCAGCAGAGCATCTTTTTTGCCTGAACTCTATGACCTTTTTATTTTAACTAGAGTCGCCTATGGCCGAAGTCTGACCAATTGTGCGCCTCGCACATATTAATATTTATTATTTTACTGGGCTTATACACAACATATTGGGAAATTGCACTGTCCCTCCTCACAACCATTCCAACAAAAAAAAAATCATGCGAATATATGTGGGATTAGGATGATCCCTGTAGCTCAGTGGGTGTTCAAGATAGACCCCCCCTCCCATACGATTTTTTTCATAGCATGAACAAATGACTCTGATCCCAAAATATCTATGTAGTAAGAAAATACCTTGTATAGTAAGAAAAAAAAAATGATTTTTTGCTTAAATGTGCGGATTTTAAGAATTGCGGTAATTTTTAATGGGCAAACTTTTTAGTTTATGGTATTATAAATCCAACAAAAAAAAATCATTCAAATCCATTCACTATAACTGGGCTCCGCAATTTTTCATTTATAATGACTAATTGCACTGGACTATGGACACATAATGCAAAAATGATTGAGTGGCAAAAATTTTATGAAACTATTTTATGGTATTTTAATTGAGAAAGATTGGAAATACCTTCGAGATGCTGTTTGGCATCTATCGACATTATACGCTGATTAAAACTCGTTGGGTAAATCAATATTAATTAGAATTCCGTGAATACACACATGGCATACCTTTAAAATATATTTGCTTACTAAATTTTAACCTATAAATACATGTAGGTCTAGGTATATACATTCTGTCAAAAAAGTACCAGGAATTGGTCAATAAAACACAAAATATTTATTATTCATTCAAATTTATTGTAGTGGATTCAAAGAATAATCCAATCATCAAAACATTTTAAACGTATTTTCCGGAATCGACTTCAGTTCTCGCCGCGAATTCTCTTTTATGTCGTAAAGTCAGCTAGAGCAATATCAGGTGAATACGACGGTTATTCGATGATATTTATTGAGTTTCTAGCCAGAAATTCGTTCACAATGATATTCTTGTGAGATGGCGCGTTGTCGTGGTACAAAATCCATGGCCTTTTTCGACGAATTTGCTCTCTCAAACCTCGTATAACGCCCAGATAATATTTTCTGTTTACCGCCTGACCTTTTGGCTAAAATTCCGAGTGCACAACACCACGATAATCAAAGAAAACAGTCAATATTACCTTGACTTTTGCTCGACTTTGATGTTGTTTTTTTTGGTTTTAGCTCAGCCGATAAAGTCGATTCACTGTAAGCCTTCTGTAACATTTTCAGCGATTCAGCACACGAAATTCAATTTGCAGTACAAAATTTGAGCCAAATTCTTAGTTCGATATTTTTATTCATTGTAAAAAAAAAAACCCACTTGAGATGAACTGACAATATATCGAGCACTGCATACAAATTAAATAACAGATTGCGCTTAAACTTCACGTCAGGATAGAAGACAGTTGTGCCAACTTAGCGACAAAAATACTTTTCACAATTCCTTTCAGCGTGCTTTTTAAATGTTCATTTTCCGGTACTTTTTTGACAGAATGTATACAAATGTACAAGAAATAATATTTATCGGCAATATTATAGAACCGTTCATAAATGATTTCGTATTCCTCTGGCCAACGTACATTATTTACATAAAAAAAAAAAACATCAACGATGGCTGCACAAACAGGATTGATACATCTGCATACCGTAGATTTAAATATACCGTGCATGTCTGCTCAGCCAACTTGACGTGCGCAACTGGAAGCGGCTAGCTAAGGACCGGGCTAGCTGGAAGAGGTTGTTGGTTGAGGCCTTGGTTCACCCCGAACTATAGCGCCACCTTAGTAAGTAAGTAAGTGCATATCTGCTAACCCATGATATTGTTCGCCATTTATAAGCCAGTGTTGAACTGTAAGAAACTGCTGCCTGTTAAATTATGTATATATATATTATATATATTAACATCTTGTGAAAGAAATATAAGTAAGACGAGAATCAGCCATTTTCTTTTAAATGAATAGCTGGACCATGAATTAGTAGTTTGTGAACACTACTAGGCTAGGCATATAATACCAACTATGTATATAGTTGTAAGTAGGTTTGCTTCGTTTCTTGCAAAATTTCGCTAAACTTGGTCACATTTATATGTTTCCAACCATATGCTATTAATCTTAAAATAATATGGAAATTCTTAATTATTTTTTCGTCGATTCCAGTGATTTTTGCTGTTAATTTTGAATTTGAAAAAAAATCTTTTGGCGGTGTGTTCCCATCATGTAGACCCAAATCCTGGTTTGGGTTTATCCACTACTAGACCCATTCTGGTTTTAAATAAGTTCTGGATTTCCTTCTTGATATTTTTAAAAATCATCTTGTTTTCGTTTTCACGCACCTGCCAAGTCTTAAAGGGTAGTCTGTATGAAATGTGCAGCAAACATTCGAAACATCTTATCCAAGAATGAAGAGTTGAAAGTCCAAAACGATAATTTTCTTGTCTAGGTATTTTTTCGTTGATTACTTCCTTATTCATTTCCCTATGCGACTACGAGAGCATTGTTTCCAGTACTTGCTCACATTCATATTAAAAACGGTACATTTCCGGGTCAAATAAAGTCTTGAAAAATTCTTACACTCGCTAATCTTTAGTAGTTCCAAAATATATTGTTGTATTTCATCAACTTTTGAATTTTTGTTTGCAGAAATCCATCTTTTAAAAATATCCTCATTTTTAATAACTGAGCAACCCTATAACCCTATAAAAAAAAAACTACTCGACCGATTCGTCTCAAATTTTAGTATGTTATTCAGTAAACCAGTGCTTATCGTCGGAACTAAAAAACATGTTTAACGTTGAATATTTCTTACTTTTTACATACAAAAAGGTAATGAAAAATAGTCTTTTTTCAAAACGTAAATTTCAACAACGCGCCATTTTGTCAACTTTAAATTTTAGTTCCAGCGATAACTACATTCATACTGATTAAAATGTTTTTTGTTTTGTTTGTTTTTGAGTAAAACCAATTTTTGTTTAATTAAAATTATGTATTATTATTGTTTTTTTTTTTTTAATATTTTTGTATATTGTTAAAGTGATAAAATATATCTACAAAGTTTAACTACTGTTGCTCATTATTTTCATTAAAAAAAAATCGTAAAAGCTCGTCAAATTCAAGACCGCTAGACTAGAAGGTCCCCTTAAATGATGACACTCACAAGGGCCCAGTTTAAATAATTAGTTCAAAAATTACTAGCACACATAATATAATTTTAAAGTAAACATACAACTCCATTATTAATAAACAATTAAAAAAAAACTATTATTATTTACTCATTTTTATCACAAACGAAAGTCAAAAGTTATGCTCACGGAGTACAAATCACAACTGTCGCAAAAATTGGCTGATCTCTTAAAGTAAAAACCGTTACTCCCGCGATAAAAAGCGTAGAAACGATAAACAAATCATAGCATACGGTACATAAATAAATGTCAGTCAGTTCTGAATGCTTTGTTTTACTCTATAAAACATTCACTTTTTTTATTTTTGTCCACTGGTCAACGCACTGTGCGACGGTGCGGCCGTAAAGACTATTTTACTTTCAAAAAGTGATTTCTATTTGCAAAGCACAAATTGTAGATGAAATTACAGACGATCGTTCATTTGTAAAATTTTTTCAATAACTGAACAAATTTGTAAAGTACTTTCATTTGGTGAAACAGAAAACTACAAAAAATATAAATTTTCACAAATTTGTAACTTGTAAACTACAAAAGAAATTGTTACACAAAAATTTTGTGAAACCGAATTAAATGATTTTTCTACAAATTTGTTAAAAAAACCACTTGTAAATTACAATTTGTAAGTGGGTAAAATAGGCCACTGATAGACAGTGCTTTTAAAGAGTATTTTAATTTCAGATGGGGCAGAGTGGAAAATCATTATTATTGGTTTTGCTGTTAGCATGCCTAACAATACAAATCACAGCTGCTAGATATTCCGCTAAAGAAGATGCCCAAATTATAGCAGCTTATCGACGGCTTTTCATGCCGCCGGCGCCACCACAAGACCATGCGAAAGTTGTTAGAGAACTAGTGCATGCAACTAATTGGGCGTCATTTGGAAGCATTTCAACAGACGATAAAATCAAAGGCTTTCCAATGGTTAATGTTATATCAATATCAGATAGTGCTGAAAATGAGGCTTCAACTGGAAAAATATACTTCCTTTTGACGGATCTAGATTTTACCGGCAAAGATTGGAGAAAGGATAATAAAGTGACTTTATTGTTTAGCAACGAACAGGGTAGTAATTGTTCGAAAAATGGTGTAGATCCAATGGAACCTACCTGTGCGAGAGCTTATATCAGCGGCAAAATTATTGTGGTAAGACTAGTTAAAATGTGCGCAGACATTATGTTCCTAAATGTTTTTGTTTTATTTTGTTTTGCTTTTTTTTCAGGTGAAGAAAGGTAGTGTGGAGTACACATTTGGAATGAACGCATTTAAAAGTCGTCATCCAGCAGCCGATAGTTGGATCGATAGTGAGTGACGTAATATCAATAATTATATCAAGGTTGTAATTTTTAATCCATTTTTAGGACATAACTTTTACTTATGTGTGCTAGATATTGAGCACATTTACGTGATAGACTGGTATGGTGGCCCAAAGGAAGTTTCTGTCAAAGACTATTATAGTGTAAAGCCAGAAGATGATAGTCCTGAGGAGTGGAATCATTTTATTTTTAATTTTAACAATAACAAATTATAAGCAATATGCATTGTAATAAAGTCTTACTAGTCTTTCCGCTTTTTACGTCCAGCAGAGCATCTTTTTTGCCTGAACTCTATGACCTTTTTATTTTAACTAGAATCGCCTATGGCCGAAGTCTGACCAATTGTGCGCCTCGCACATATTAATATTTATTATTTTACTGGGCTTATACACAACATATTGGGAAAAAAATTACGTGCTGCACTGTCCCTCCTCACAACCATTCCAACAAAAAAAAAATCATGCGAATATATGTGGGATTAGGATGCTCCTATCAATCCCCTAAGTCCGTACTAAAGACCCAGCAGGCAGGTACGGAATGTATTACTTGGAGAATCGAATACATCATTAATTATTATAGGTAGATGAGAAATATAATGCATCCTAAAAGAATAGACGTGGTAATATCATAAATAATAAAAAGCACATTGATTACCACGTAGATTCCCACATCTGCAGAAAATGTAATGTAGTGTTTTTGAATTTAACGATTTTTCGGTTACAGTTGTCTGTCGGCGCCTACAAATATTGCGTTTTTATTTAAAAACATGAAAAATTCATTTTGTGTTGCAACGCGTAACAGCGAGGAGTGAAAAAAGTTAAAAATAATAAGATAAAAAAAAAAAAACTTTTATAATAAAATATTTTAAAACGAAACTGTTTTTTTTTCATTTAACACTGAATACTGTAACAACTGAGATAAATGTTAACTGACTGGGTTGCATTGGCAGCACTGGAATATATAGACATGTTGGATTACATTGGCAACACAGGGGGAGATCGTGTTGGGAGTTCGAAGAAGGCAGACGTATATTATATACGTAGAAGAATTAATAAGTGAATCATGGAGTTTTAAAATTATTTGTTTATTAAATGTTCATAGTTCAGAAGTCGGATATCTACCCAGGTGTAGTAGATTGTTAAAAAGTGTATTTGTGGTTAATAAATCAAAGGAGCCCAGTATGAGAGCGTTTTGTGATAAACGAGTGAAGTCATACTATAAATTAAAAAAAAAAAATCTTGGTACGAAGCTATTGCTACAATTCTTGTATACAATTTCTTCCTCACGAAATTGTTATTATTTATAGTCAGTGCATTCGGTGAGTTTGTGTGATTGTTATTATTTTGGAGTATATTCACGAATATATATATATATATATGTATGTATTATATGTAGGAAGTAGAGTAAGTTTTGTTTCGATGATAATTAATAACCGTTAAAACTGATCGAAAAGAGGGGAACATGCATTGTTGATATGTACATTGTACGTACGAAAAGGCATAGTTCTGTTTCCTCTCGCTTTCCGTAAGTAGTAAGTGCTTAAATAAAGGTTGTTATATACATAGGGTTTTCATAATTTTATTGATTTGGTTCGGGAGTGAGATTCTGTAGGGCAGGGACAAAACTCTATTTGGTGGTAAGACAGTAACAACCGGGAGACTCGCTTCCATCTCCGTGTGATGGATGGTGCTTTTGGAGGACAAACTCAGTATATACGAGGACCAAATGAGGGTATTGCAGAAGAGATTCGTCATTTTGTCAGCGGTTTTGGTAATTAAAATGTGATCAGTCCTTGTTGAGTACTGGGGTTCATGCGATTCCTTGAGTGGCACTATCTTATCCTTGTAACGAAGAGAAAATGACGATCATTCAAAGAAGTACATCCGCTCTATTAAAAAAAAGGGGATAGGCATGGTGTGTTATGTGATGGACGTTATGAGAAGTAGAGAGTAGAATTATACTAAAAAAAAAAATGTTCCATAAAAAGACATGCTTTCGGATTCGAAATTTTTGGTATTACGTTTGGTATGGATTGGCCAGAGGGCATCTATAAGATTGACGGTTGCTAGGCTTAATTTTCATGTTTAACTGTTTCGATTGTTTGAAAATCTCTTTCGATAGTATGTTGTCTGTAACTCAATGTGTTTCATATTAAATTTATCATGTTGAGCGAAAAGCGACTGTGGAAATACATACGCTCCTGTAGATAATCCTATTATGCCAACATTGCCTTAGGTTTACAACCTTCATAAGTAGAGTGGCATGCTCTCTCTAAAAGTTTATTAAATCCATTTTTTAAAATAAGAAGAGTTTATATCATTTAGGTCAGTCCCGGTATGCATATCGAGAAAGATGATCCACTTCCTGATTGAGGTACGCTCACAAATAATGTATAGTACGAGGACAAGCGGGTGGATTATGTAATCAAATTCGGTTCGTATGGAATACGGTCCTTTGCAGTACATGCAGCATGTTATATAGTAAACGTAAACGTCTGAAGTTGTCCACGGGTATGCGTAGTATACGATTCGCTGGCACCGTAAAACACGGTGCAAACTTCAAAGGTGACCTTGTCAGCGAAGTCAAAACTCAGCAGATCGTCACAGAAAAGCATCGAATTTGCGGTTTCTGCAGATGTGTGGTTCAAGGCCATTTCATTGGTCACAAGATATCAATAAAATGGTGGCTGGACCGCAAATATCTAGTTATTCCTTATGCTTTCGCTCAGACCCCGCCTCGCCACTTTGATTGTCTTCAATTTGGTTAGGGAAAGCAAATGCCAAAAATACGAAGGAATTCTCATTCAGCAGAAAATAAGAAGAGTCAAGTATTTAAATCAGTTTCTGCCTTTCACCTTTCATGTATAATACATCTAATTTGACGTGTCGTGACGGTGGTAATATCATGTAACTGTTGCTTAATGTGTCAGAAAAGAGGTCCAGCAAACAGGAATGTGCGTTAGCACATCAGCTTTCAAAGCTCCTTTTCATTATTAGCTGACAACCTCGTAATGTCAGCATATAAAAATATAATATAACACCTATCAGTTGCTACAAAATTCATTTTATATGCGAAACAATGCGATCAAATGATGAAACGAGCATGAACGACTATTCGTGATATGGGCACCATCAAGTTGAAATGAGGAAAATGTATAAGGAGTATCGCGTGAATACGTTCACGAACGAATGAATAAATACAGGTGACGTTGGCTTCGACGAGGACGACGGAGTGTTCAGTATGGCCGAATCTGTAACAACTGAGATAAATGTTAACTGACTGGGTTGCATTGGCAGCACTGGAATATATAGACATGTTGGATTACATTGGCAACACAGGGGGAGATCGTGTTGGGAGTTCGAAGAAGGCAGACGTATATTATATACGTAGAAGAATTAATAAGTGAATCATGGAGTTTTAAAATTATTTGTTTATTAAATGTTTATAATACATTCTTTAATTTATGTCGATTATGTTCGATTCCAATAAAATGAATTATATAATGCATTCTTAAAACACTTTCAGGTAATCGATTATTTCCTTAGGACATAGTCTGTGTTAAGTAGGCTTGCCATACGTCCCGGTTTGAGCGGGACAGTCCCGGTTTAAGGCTGCTGTCCCGGCGTCCCGGCCGGTTTGTCATTTGGTCCCGGTTTTTAATTGTTTCATCAAAATGTATTTTGACGTAAAAAAAAAATACCAAACCGTCTGGAACCTGACCGTGCGCGTCTAGCTCTACATAGATTAATAATAATTATGTTTTCCTTTTCGTGAATTAAAAAAAAAACATGTTGTTACTAATAAATAATTTTGTTTTAATTTCCAAAATGTGTCGAACTCTATCGGCATTCCTCGATTTTCGTAGTACCTTTTCGGCTTCTCAATTCAGTATCAGGAGCCTTGGGCGGAGCTCTGGACACCACAAGCTCCAAATATAATTTCGGGCGAAGGTTCCAGTGTCTCCGTCCAGATCGTTCTGAATGGAACAGCGGAGGTTGGTCTGATTTCCCATCAGAAAGTATAGTCTTCTATTCGGACGGGCCCTCCTTAATGGACTAGCTCTCCGGGGCAGGTATCTATTCAGAAGAATGCCACGTTGAGCAAACTATTCCACTGGGTAGATTTACAATTGTTTTTCAGGCAGATGTGTATGCTATCGCTAGCACAGCGCACATTGCACTTAACAAGAGGGACATTCTGATATCCCGGGAAACGATAAAGCTGATGCTCTAGCTAGAGCTGGATCAGTGGCCCCGTTTATCGGCCCTCAGCCTGTTATTGGCTGCAGTTCAGCCTATGCTTAAAACAAGCTTCTTGAACTGCTGCGACTACACCACTACAACCATTGGCACGAGCTTAAATGTTAGAAGACGCGCCCAAGTCAAACAAAACTAAGTTTCTGTTACACCTTAGCAGAACTGTCTTTGAAATCTCCCTTAAACGAGCACCTGTACAAAATTGGAATCAGAAGCTCGGGCCTTTGCGAGATGTGCTGGGAAGATGACGAGACAGCTGAACACTTCATTAGCGAGTTTCCGGCCTTTGCTCGGATCAGAAAGCCCACTCTGGATCTATGTAAAGCTCAGCAACAAATCGCTAACTCGGCGAATGGGGTGGTGCTTCACCAAAGTACACTGGGCCTACAGGTCTACGTGCTTGTTGTCCGTATGGCATAACCCACCTCTAAATACAACACAATACACTACCTTCTCGGTACTCGCTCACGCTTACGTTGTTTTTCTGTATTCAGTATAGTGCTGATCAAAAACTTTAAAAACCTTTTGTTTAGGTGGCGTGTCCCGGTTAGTCGGTTCAAAAATATGGCAAGCCTAGTGTTAAGTATAATGCATTCTGGAATCAAAATTGTATACAAGCGATCGATTCCCTGTTCGATTCCAATAGATTACCTTTTCCTGCTGGGTTACTCCGTGTGAAGGAGAAATGAACAGAGAGAATCATATATGTACATTATACAGAGAAGAGAACTAGTACTAAATCTGTACAAAAGGAACACATTGGAAAAAATAAATTTGTGAGTTTTTGTGTTATATTCTGATATAAGTGATGAAATGTTCCTTTTTGTTATGAGGGATTGCAGATGAGCAACTAAATGGAATTTTTGTTGGAAATATATTTTTTGTACGAAAAAGTCTCCAAAAGTCTCCAAAAAATCTGAAAAGGGTCAAAAAGATGTGTTTTTTTTTTTTAAGTCGGGTTATAGTCTCTTTGCATCAAAAAAGGGTCAAATTGCGACTAAAGTCGCATAGCGGCAACGCTGGGTGTTATATTCTTGTCTAGAGAAATGGTGGTGATGATCGGGAAATGGTCGCTTCCATGTACATAGGTGGTCGGAGATGGACCATGTGGAGTTTGGAACGAGAGATGTTGTGGCGAGGGTAAGGTGTGTGAACGTTTTGTGTGTCGAGAAATGTGTCGGCCGACCGTCATTTAAGATAGCAAGACCGAAATCCCGCCGCAAACACCTAAAAGTTTTTCACAGTGCCCACCTCTTTCGAATGTCTGACAAGCATCAAAGAGTGTCATTTATCACGATTAAGCTTCTCAACTCGCCGTTTGGAGTCGGCAAAAAACTGTAGGTCCCTTCCATTCGTGCAAAAATATAACACGCACACACAAATGGTTGCGAGAAGCAGGCCCAGGTTCACCTCGAGCTGTAGCGCCAACTAAGTAAGTAAGTAAGTAAGACCGAAATTGGTGATAAAGTGTTCGTCTATTTTATCCCGGTTATTACTTGTGCTCGAACCCCATGAGTGGCTCCATGCATTAAAATCGCCGGTAAGAATGATGGGGCTTTTGATACTGTTTGGAATATAATCAAGGTCATTGCGGGAGACTTGTTGTCCCGGGGGGATATAAACAGTGTGTTTAATGTTTAATTCTATTTGCACTCCTATGGCTGCTATATTTGAGTTGATTTGGATAAAACTGTGGGGGATGGATCTATGTACAAGAAGAGAATCTCCTTGTTTGGAGGAAGTATTGGAGGTTAAGTTATGGAAGCAAGAGGAATATTGTGCTTGACAATAAGGCTGAGAATTGTGCTTGATATGTGTTTCTTGTAAAAATGGTTTGATATCATTGATAAGGAGTTGTAGTTCGTGATAATTATTTAAAAATCCGTTCAAGTTCCATTGGAGAACCTTAAGTAATTGTTTATTGTTTGAAGTATACGGTTTTGAATATTGTTTATTGAATGGTGCGGATTGCTCAAAAAATCGATTTGAGTGTGCGTCCGCTGGTTGAAAATCGAGCCATCTAAGCTCCGAGGGGAGCTCGGAATGCTCGGATCCCGATCAGCAGAATTGGTTGAGGAATAATAGTCATGTTGGAGGTCAGGATTATTAGATACTGATGGTTTAATAAAATATGAATTTTGTTTTAATGGAGGTTTTTTGAAGCTTGATATTGGTAATTGTAATGTGTTGTTATTTGGAAGCGTTGTTTGTGGTATCGAAATTGTATTAAGATTGTTACCAGGAGAGCCTGGAGTAGTTTTGAAAGAGTAAAGTGGGTGAAAGTTGGATGCGGCTGTGGTTGTGGTGGATGATGAAGGTGTTTTACCAATGGTTGTATTTGAATTTATAGAAGGGGTGGGGTGTGTTGATGAAGTTATTATTTTTGCATGTTCGTGATGAACCTGTGGGTTATTCTTGATTGGATTGAGAGTTATCATTAGGGTGACTTTCGACGAAGGGTTTGCCGGTGGTGTTCACGAATCAAGTGTGGACGATGAGTGTTATTTTTCTAGGACGGAATCGTTATTTTTTTTTTGGGTTAGCATTGCTTGCTACGGTTGAAAAGGTTTATGGAAGGTTTGGTTTTACTCTTTGTAAATTTGTTTGACTTCTTGCGAATAGTTTTAAATTTTAATGTTTCTTTGGCCTGTTGGTATCTTTGACATGACTTAGAAGAGGCTGGATGATTCTCACCGCAGTTGGCACAGAATGTGCGGTTGCATTTCTGAGGTGCATGTGGTTTTAGGCTGCGATTGACACAAACAGGTT
The DNA here is from genome assembly GCA_949775065.1 of Brachyopa scutellaris. NCBI lineage: Eukaryota > Metazoa > Arthropoda > Insecta > Diptera > Syrphidae > Brachyopa > Brachyopa scutellaris. Next base: position 56,831,348 of record OX459114.1, read on the forward strand.
TGCTAGTACATCTTTTTGCTGTGTGCCATAAAAGCTGACATTTCGGGCAACGAATTGGGTTTGTTGAAAGTATTCCCTAACTTGAACGTTGTACCATCCAATGTTGAGAGTGGTAGGAGGTCGGAAGATGTCGAACGTAAACAGACTTAGCCAGCAAAGAGTTTATGTTTATGTTTATGTTTATTGGATGATAAGTATCGCTGTACATGAAGAGTAAAACACTTATAAATAGTACAGGTAGCAAGTAACATTAGATATTATAAACAATACAAAGATTTCAAGACACTTACATAGTAACAAAGAAACTGAATAAATTAATTAAAAAATAAATAAAAATAATAAATTACCTAAGAAGATGCAAAAATTAATGTGAGAATACCAAGTATGTAGACAAAATGAAAAAAAAAAAAATAGAAGTGTGAGTAATTTCAGTTAAGCTGCAAAATGAAAGAAACAAGCTGAAGAAAATCGTCTGTATTCGATTAAAGACCTCACCTGATGAGGCAGATGGTTCCAGAGATAAACAGCATAAATGAAAAACTGTCTGCGAGATGTCAAGCAGGTATGTCTAGATGGTCTTAATGTAATACAACGGCTAGATCGGGAGAACGTAAGTATGTTGTAAAGATACTCTGGTTGCTTCTTGTGAATAATCTTGAAAAGCAAGATACATGACCGATATTTTAAGAAAGCATCAAAGTCGCAACCAAGGAGTTTGCGACTTGCTGCTGAAACATGGTCATACCTACGGAGATTGAAAACATACCGAGCAGCCGAATGAAGTGCGCATTTAAGCTTTAGCATGGAAACGTAATCAGAGTCAGCAAAGAGCTCGCAGCCATAGGAAATAATGGGCACAATAAGTGCTTTTACAAGTTTTAATTTAACTTCGACAGGTAGAATTTCTTTGCTTACTGAGAGGCCTCTGAGCGATGCATATAATTTGGAAACTATGGTACAAATATGGTTGTTCCATGTTAGTTCACTGTTAAAAATTACACCAAGGTTCCTTACATGAGTGACATATTCCACATGGGTAGAGTATAGTTGAATAGGAGGGAAATTAGAAAGACAAGGTTTATGCTTAGAAATAGGGATAATTTTGGTCTTGTCAGGATTAAGCATAAGTGAATTTTCTGTGGACCACTTTATTATAGAACATAGATCCAAATTAATTTTAGCTACAGAATCTACCACCATCCCAATTCTCATTTGCAGTTTTCTTAAAAAAAAAACGCCCGTCACCCCTTGTGACTTCATTTCGGCTAATATTTCACTTTTGAGTACGTTGTTAAGGTATGGAGCATAGCATACACTGTCCCTTTTGATGCAGTCAGTTGACTGTTTAACGACACAGCAATAGGGCATAAATTGGAGAGTGATTTTTTAGATAAGATCTGCAATTTTCTTTGACTTATAAGTACCACCATGTTTAACTTCAAATGAAATCCCTATAAGAAAAAATTTAGACACTAAGACTAAACAAGGCTTTTAAGTATCATATTACCTCTATAAAAAATTTTTCTTTATGTAAGTTTACCTTATTTTAGCAACAGATATAACGGTTTTTCTGACAGCATATTGGACTTTGAAGAAAGTAATTTAAATCGATTTCGAAACTAACAAACTAAATTGGTATTTTTACACAGTTTCGATCTTTAATTTTATTAAATGCTTTTGTATTCGAAAGCAAAGAATATCATAGTTGAATAAAAAAAACTTAAAAAAAATGTTTTCTTCTTATAACTTAAATTATGGCCTCTCGGTACTTTGGAGACTGACCTTCATATTTCGTCCCCATGAGTTCAATTCAAAAATTAGTTTTCCATCTTAAAATTTCCTCAACTAAAAAATTCTTCAAAAAATAGAGATTATAAATTTTTTTACTAGCTTGGTCAACAACGGGTTATTAACGAGAATGAGCAGACTTTCGTCTCGGAGTTGAGTTATTTGATCATATTGTGAACTTATTTCATCAGGGGGGCTTATTTTTATCGGTCGAAGAGATTACGATAAATTTAGGGTCACCTGAAAGGAGCTCTGTTGGGAAAACATACATTGGCAGAGGGGAATGATTGTTCTTTTTTCTTCTTTTGGTTTTTGGATAGCGTGAAGGATCAGGATCGAGATCCCCAAAACGATTTCCAGAAGGCGGACAGGGCCCAGATGCCATGACACTTGTATGATTAATTAATTAAACTTACTTAGTTGGCGCTACAGCTCGAGGTGAACCTGGGCCTGCTTCTCGCAACCATTTGTGTGTGCGTGTTATATTTTTGCACGAATGGAAGGGACCTACAGTTTTTTGCCGACTCCGAACGGCGAGTTGAGAAGCTCACTCGTGACAAATGATACTCTCTTTGATGCTTGTCAGACATTCGAAAGAGGTGGGCACTGCGAAAAACTTTTAGGTGTTTGCGGCGGGATTCGAACCCAAGACCGCTGGCACAGTAGTCCGACGCACTAACCACTTGCGCTACGGTGCATTAATTAAACTAGTTGTAGATTTTATTTTACACACCCGTGTAAGAAAGAGATAAGTAGATGAACAGTTTAAATAAGTAGTTTAGATAACGGGATCGCAGAAAAGAAAAACAGAACAGGTAGAACTATGTAACCGGGTCGAGTGTTAGTCGATGACTGACAGAAAATAAAATTATTTATACAAAGTTTGTTCAAAAAAAAAATTGTATGTTAAAGTTTTTAATAATACATATAACATGATTAAATCAAATTGGCTCTTTAGACCGGAATCGTGAAAAATGCTGTGACAGTCAACGTGTTAAATAATCTTTTTTTTTTAAACAATCACAAGAAGGGCTAACCATAGGTGGTCTAACATTGTAGGGCACATGGTTTCCAAGGCAGTTTGGCCAGCGCAAGACCGTGAAAAGACCAGCGAAATCTTTAGACTTAGCAGGGCTCGGCTCAAGTGAGTATTATCCGGACATTGCCTTCTGGGTTAACATGCCAAGAGGCTCGGACTCACGGACACGGATAGTTGCAGATACTGTAATGATCTAGGTGTAGCAGAGAATATCGGACATATTCTGTGTACATGTCAGGGCATAGCACGTAGTCGCAGGAATATTTAAGGCTTCTACTTCTTTAGTAACCTAGAGGAAGTAGGCCGAATCTACCACCGAATCGTTTTAAAATGTTGCAGGGTAATAAAATGCTCTGAGGAAATTGTGGCGGTTCAGGTCTAGGCGATCCTTGGATGGTTTCTTAGGGGATCGCGATGGGCCCACTCTGGTGCCTAGTGTTTTGGGATGGCACAGCCTTTCAACCCCTACCAACCTAACCTAACCTTAGCAATCATTTTGGATATCCAAACATCACACTACCAATTATTATCAAACAGGTACATTCATAGTTATACTTTCATTTTATCAAACCGAATAAGCCTTTCACAGTCTCATGCTCTAATGCACTTTATACAACAACAGCTGGACTAGTCAGCCTCTTTCTGTTACTGCTCATACCAATTGATTCCTTCTCAAAACTGTCAGTCAAGTATAAATGACTATTTTACCAAATAACTGATAACTGGCGTTTTAATTACTTGAATGAAAAAGCTAGCGAAAGAACATAATTTATTGGCACGCTCAATGACTTTAACAGAGAAAATATCCTACATTTGAATCGAAGACACGCCTATGAATGCTATATCACCGTTAAATGCTCGCCTCTAATGGGAAAAGTTTATTTAATTTTGCATTCTCATTATCAAAACCTGTTAGTGGTAGGAGTAAGACCTAAGAAGGCAACACACGTTTTGATATTCCTGATGAGTTTACAATAATTGGCAATTAGCAACAGACGACAATGCACAATTTTTAACAACGTGACATCAGATGACATTGAAGTAAAAATAGGCGTCCCACAGGGATCTGTTTTGGGAACACTTTTGTTCATTTTATATATTAATGATATGAACAGAGTGGTCAAATTCTCCACTTTACGTTTATTCGCGGATGATGCTTTGTTGTACATTTACGGAACAAATAACAGATTGTGTGAACAGAATATATTGCAGGACCTTTCATCATTAAGTATGCGGCTTAAAATGAATAGGCTAAAATTAAATACAAAAAAGGCAAAGTGTATGGTTTTGAAAAGTGAACTCAGTGACAATTTAACAATAGATGGTGAAATAATTGAAATCGTTAGTGAGATAAAGTACTTAGGAGTGATAATCTCATGTGGATTATTTATGTAAAAAAGTGTCGAAAAAAATCGGATTTTTTAATAGAATTAGAAATAAGTTGGACTTTATGAGTAGTATACAAGTGTTCAATGTAATAATAAAGCCTTATTTCGAATACTGCTCAACCATTCTAATCCAATGTAAACGACAGGATATAGAGAGATTACAAAAGTGGCAAAACCGTGCAATGCGATATATTTTAAAATGTGGGCGATTGACCCCAATCGCTTTGATGCTAGGGGCATTAAGATGGATTTATGGTTCAATGTATTGGTCTTTGTCTTCAAATTAAAAAATCGGATGCTACCGCGATATCTAACGGAAAACATTCGATTTGTTGAAGACGTACAACCATACAATCTGAGAAATAACCGCGACTTCAGACTGGAGCGACATCGTACAGTGGGAGGTCAAAACACAGTAATGTACAAGGGGCTATCTATGTTCAATAGTTTGCCGGCAGAATTAAAACATAGTCAAAATATTTATGAATTTAAACGATTATTATTAGAGTATGTAAGAAATAACCTCATGTGATAGTTATACATACTTAAATTTTTAGATATTTTAACGTTTTCTTTGTTAACCTGTATTGAGTTTTTTTAATGGCTGCTCATGCCAAATAAATAAAGAGTGAATACGCAAGGGCGTAGAACTTGGACTGCGCTCCAACAGAGCATAATCCGCTGGTAGTAAATCTGAATGCCAGGGATATGTAATATCCGGAAATTCCGAGATAGTTGTGTAACTCTATATATATAAAAAAAAAAAAAAAAAATAATTGGTCGAAATTAGTGTTATAAGAAATCTTTTAATGGAAAAGCCCCTATAAATCCCTAGTACGAGATCATTGTATATAAATACAAGGCTAAAATGCTTGTTTTAGTTGAAAATTTTCTTGGTAATTTATTTTGGAGAAAGAATGCATCCCTGGCCTTTTATCTCATGCTTCCCGCTACAGATATGAATGTCTGGATAGATGAATAAAACTGGTTCTGTTCTATTATTTCCGAACAGACTTCAGGTTTAGAATGATGCCACCATGCATCGCATATGTATTATGCCATTCGTGTATCTTATCCCTGGAGTATATAAGAAGAATACATTTAAAGCAACTCTTATCTAATAAGGAATAAACTATGTATATACATATATTGACTCAAGCAATAATATTTGTGTGTGTAAACCTACAAATGCCGACAAACTCCGCAAAATATGTCAGATGTGCCATCAGACGTTTTTACTACCTTAAATAGGCGCGTTTTTTTTTTCAAATCTATTTGGTTGCCGTCGGGGTCACCACTTTGGTTGCTTCGAGATAAACGCGCAACACAATTATTAAATGATCAACTAAAATTGTTTATTGTTTCCAAATTTCTTTGATAAACTTACAAAAATAGAATAATAAAAACGAATTACAAATAATGCGCGAAATATAAGCGATCTGATCTCGATGATTCTACGATGCGACTGAATGGTGATTTCATTATCTTATCTCCCATTGGCTGTCGACGGGCGTCTTCTTGATGACATTTTGAAATGCAGTGATGCCAGAATGCCACGGCTCAGTGTGGCTTAACCCACCGCCACAAAGGCCCCCCAGAAGACTCGCGCACCCTACAGGTAGCGCTTCCGGCCTGTAAGGGAGCGAGATGTCTGAGTCGAAGTGCGTTGTGGCGGTTGCTGGTTGTTTGGCGATGCTGGTTGTTTGGCGGCTGCTGGTTGTTTGGCGGCTGCTGGTTGTTTGGCGATGCTACCGGAGTTGGTCGAGGCTCCCGGTGGCGCGAGGCGAGTAACCTCGCCGTAATCTCTGATAGACGATCCGTTTACGGCGAAGAGTTGCGTATTAGTCGGGCGAAGTTGGCGATATGCGAGGGCGTCGAGTGGAGTCATGCTCCACTATGCGAGTGACGCGGAGGCGAGGACGCTGACGTTGGTTGCCGGAAGCGATATGGCGGGCGGCAATTGCGAACAAACGGTGTCGAATTTGCGACTATCCGTTCTTATTTTCGGTGTCGGGGTCACCACTTTGGTTGTTTCGATGACTATCCGTGTCGGGGTCACCACTTTGGTTGTCGTCGGGGTCACCACTTTGGTTGTCGTCGGGGTCACCACTTTGGTTGCTTCGAAATAACCTCGCCGTAAACTCTGATAGACGATCCGTTTACGGCGAAGAGTCGGGGTCACCACTTTGGTTGTCGTCGGGGTCACCACTTTGGTGTCGGGGTCACCACTTTGGTTGTCGTCGGGGTCACCACTTTGGTTGCTTCGAAGTAAACGCGCAACACAATTATTAAATGATCAACTAAAATTGTTTATTGTTTCCAAATTTCTTTGATAAACTTACAAAAATAGAATAATAAAAACGAATTACAAATAATGCGCGAAATATAAGCGATCTGATCTCGATGATTCTACGATGCGACTGAATGGTGATTTCATTATCTTATCTCCCATTGGCTGTCGACGGGCGTCTTCTTGATGACATTTTGAAATGCAGTGATGCCAGAATGCCACGGCTCAGTGTGGCTTAACCCACCGCCACATCTATATAGATTTCGAAAAAGCTCTCCATACAAAAATAAGACTGGATAATTATCCAGGCTAAGGTTTTGTTGTATTTAACATTGAAAACATGTTGCGGAAACATACAAGATACAAATTGTTTGCATGCATTTAGCAGTTATTGGCAAAATACATATGGTGGTTATGAATGCTTATGGATCTATGTGTATGTATGTGTACATATCCATGTAAATGTCCGTAAATATGGTGGTATATAAATACATAAACGTTGATCAGCTGTGCACTGTTGACTCTGGCAGGTTGCACTTTGTATATTATCTAGTGAACAGCCAGTGATCAGATCATAAGTATTCTGATTTTGCTGGAAAGCGTACTTGTATTTACAAGCGCCTTTGAGAAATTATTTTTTTGATAAGAATAAAGTTGCCCACCAACTTGGTTTTGCTTTTGATATATCTTTGTTAAGGAAAGTGTTTTTGTTGTTTATTAATAGGCGTGTTTTTTTTAAGCCCAAATAGGATTAAAACAAAAACTTTCAATGCATAATACAAAAAAACCTTAGACTGTTGCTGAAATGTTGCTGAAACATGTTTATTCTATATGGGCTAAAAAAACACGCCTAGTGACAAATATTTAATTTTATTTAATATGTTAAGTCCCAATGTGTGTTATCTGAATATTACAAACGTGACCAAGAAAGTGTCTGCTCATTATAATATTACCATGAATTATAAGACAGTGTATTACCGATTAACCGGGGTACAATTTACCGGTAGCCCCAATCAACCGGGAAGTTTAAAAAAATTTTGCTTACCTACTGAAATTCGATTAACATGTTAAGCCTATATAGGTTTAAAAAAAACACCCCTATTATAAATAACTGGGATGATAGTAAGCACATCATTTGAGAGAACAACTTGATGCTGTGCACTTCGGTCTGTAAATTTAATTGCTCATATTGTACAATCAAACACCATTTAATCGTTTAATTGGACCTAACCGCTGGACCTAAAGGGCTGAAAGTACATTCAGTACAGTACATTCCTATAGACATAGACGTCCGCTAAGGGAGGATTTTATGAAATTCCATTTCTAAGTGGGTGTTTCCGATGGGGTTGTGCGTTTGAGGAAAATAAAATTAAACTCCAAAATCGTTTATGGGTTGTTTAATATTCTAGAAAATTAAATCAAAATACAAATAATTCATTAAATCTTAAATTAAATTCTTACAGTTTTGTGTTCCTCTGGCTGGCAAAAGCACGTTCCATCAAATGAAACCACTGAACGAAATACGGAGATAATTTCCTCCTATTTCATCATTTTTAACGAAAAATGTGAGTTAAGCGTTCAGTGCGTTCTCTTTTAATGGGCGTTCACATTTAGAGTGTGTTCATAGAGTTTTACGTAATGTAAATGATAATAATAATAAAATAATTCAGTACTTATTTATTAAGACAGAATGTTTATAATGAAATAATTCAGTGAAACTCGATAATATATTGATATTAAATTCGAAAATTAGTAAAGTAAGTATTTAAGCAACAACATCCCGCCCTCCGTGAATCGATGTGCGAGATTCACTATCAATATCAAGCTTAGCCAGTTTCGATGTTGGCCTCCTAAGTATGCCTGATGTGGTTTTAACTGCGGCTGATCGCACCTGACCATCAGGCGCAATAAAAACTTCTACTACCCTGCCACGCTTCCACTCACCTCTGCTTTCATTGTCATCGCATATAATTACGTAGTCACCCACCTGCATCGGCTTAGCTTTCTCATGCCACTTGGTTCGTCGCGTGAGCGTTGGGAGGTATTCCAATACCCACTTTCGCCAAAAGATTTGTTTTAGTTGTTGTAGTATGTGCCACTGCTTGCGAAGACAAATATTTTCATTTACTGATGGTGTTTGAATGTAGTTAGGACACCCGAGTAAAAAATGGTTGGGAGTGAGTGGCTCCGCGTCATTACTTTCAAGCGGCAGATGTGTTAAAGGGCGTGAGTTAACCAAATTCTCCGCCTCAATCAATAGGCTCTGGAGTGTTTCTAACTGTGGGGCCTTTTCCTTTAATGTAAAACTTAGAACTTTCTTAACACATCTCACAAGCCTCTCCCATGCTCCTCCGGCCGATGGATTTCCGGGAACGTTAAATATCCACTCGATGCCACGACGTGTACATTCCTTCTCTATAGAATTCCCCATCTTTATCCAATCTTCCTTGCTGGCGCCAATAAAGTTTGTTCCGCAATCACTTCGTAATCGAATAGGAACACCTCTGCGGTTTACAAAGTTCCGCAAGCACAAAATAACTGCGTCGGTTGATAAATCCCTCGCTAACTCTAAATGGATTGCCCGTACAGAGAGGCAGGTAAATATCGCAATCCATCTCTTTTCTCGCCGTCGTCCGATAGATATTTGTAAAGGCCCAATATAATCGACCCCCGTATAAGAGAATGGTCGAACGTATGGCGTTAGTCTATCAATAGGTAATTGGCCCATTTGAGAAGGCTTCGGAATAGCAGATAGGTTTTTACAAAGCTGGCACGACGATTTTATGCTTCTAACCAGTCGACGAAGGCTAGGAATCCAGAACTATGCACGAATCGCGCAAACGATGGCTTCTTGATTATGGTGCTGGAAAATTTCATGGTAGTATTGAACCAATAACTTTGAAAATGGATGATGTTTTGGCAGAATGATTGGCCTCTTCGTATTATAAGGCAAACATAAGGCATTATCAACACGCCCACCTAATCGAATAATGCTGTTCTCATCAAGAGTCGGCGTTAATTTAAATATCGGACTTTACTTGGGGATAGGCTTTTGAGATAAAAGAAGCTGCATTTCATCTGGGTAGACGGCTTGCTGGACCAATCGACAGATTAATATTTCCGCTTTCCTTATTATTTTGACGGATAATTGCATATTTGCTGACGTTACTTCAGGCTTACTCCTACTGAGGGAACAAATAAATATTTCCGCCGCTCTTTGGATCCCACACACAGCCTTCAGTAATCTGTAGTAACTAGAAAAATTTTCAAACGGGATAACTGACGAATCAATGTCAACGGATAAAATAAAATGCTGTCGTCTTTCACCCTGTTGCTCATGCGCGTTGATGTCATCTGGAAATTTCGGCCAGTTCTCCTCAGGATCCTTTAAAAACGATGGACCCGTAATCCACATTGACTCAGTAGACGCCATGGATATTATTTGCGGCCTTGTCGCTTCATCAGCTGGATTTTGTTTTCCCGGAACCCATTTCCAATTACTGACTGCTGTAAAGTCCAATATTTCGGCGATCCGATGCGCTACAAATTGTTTATAGGACCGGCTGTCTGATCTGATCCAGTGAATAACTGTTTTGGAATCTGACCACAGAGTTACTTGGCTTGGTTTGACTTCATGACCATTAACTATAGCCTCCTTTACTCTCACTCCTAGGACGGCGGCTTGAAGCTCGAGTCTTGGGATCGACAAAGCTTTTAATGGGCTGCATCTAGTCTTTCCCATAATAAAGCTTATACTCACATCATTGCCGAATGTAACGCGCCAATACCCTACCGCAGAATAAGCAACCTCGCTAGCGTCAACGAAAATGTGAATTTGAATGTCCGCATCTAACTTGGTTAAATGTGAGTGGTAACATCTTGGGATTTTAAAATTTTTCACGTTATCTAGCTGTTTGTACCATTTATACCATTTACAATAGATATCCTCTGGTATTAATTCGTTCCACCCGACATTCGCTTTCCATAGCTTTTGTAAAAGAAGCTTAGACATTATAGTAACATTTGCCAGTAAACCAAACGGATCAAATATAGACATGGTGATGCTCAACACTTGACTCTTTGTTGGACGTACCATTCCATTTAGTACCGCTTGAGGTATTCTACTAAAATTCAAAACGAAGCAAAATATGTCAGCTCTCGAATCCCAGTACATTCCGAGGATTTTGTCCGTAGTTGAATCGCCTTGACAAATGTTCCTTAATTCCGGCAGTGGTATATTCGCTGAGGTGGTGGTCTCGTTTATTGACTGAAGAAATTTTGTTGAATTAGATACGAAGTCTCTTATTTCGAATCCGGCGTCGCTGTGAATTTCTTTTACTCTCTTCGCAACTTCAATTGCCTCTTCGGCAGTATCGAGACTATCTACGTAGTCATCAACGTAATGACAATCAACAATAGCCTTAACGGCTCGTGGGTGGATGTTCTTATATTCGTTGGCATTCAAGTTCTTAATGTATTGGGCTGAGCATGGGGAACTTCTAGATCCAAATATCATTGCCGTCATTACGTATGTCTCTGGCTGTCGAGACCGATCACCATCCCTCCATAAAAACCGCTGCGCATTTTGGTCTTTTTCCCGTATATTCACGCGCAGAAACATTTCACGAATATCCCCACACACACCTATCTTTCTTTGCCGAAACCCAAATAAAATTGACAAAAGTGACTTTGATTGATATGCGTCAGGACCTTTTAGAAGCATTGAATTTAGCGACATTCCCCTAATTTCGGCGGCAGCATCAAAAACCAGACGCAATTTGTTGCCTTTATTCACATTACAAACAGAAAAATGAGGAAGATACCAAGTATTATTTGTAATAACTGTTTCTTCGGGCAGTAACTTCCTGGCATAACTCTTATCTATATACTCTTTGACCTTAGACCTGTACCACTCAGCAAATTCAACATTTTTTGACATTTTATTTTCTACCGTTTCGAGTCGTTTTAGTGCCATGCTATAACTTTCGCAAAATGTAACATTTTCAGTTTTCCATAAAAGTCCAGTTTCGTACTGCTTGTTGATCTTCTTAGTAGTTTCTTTAAGAATAATCTCTGCCCTTTTATCATCTTCAGAAACGAGTGTCTTGGCTGGCCTAGCTTCACATCCTTCTATTGCAAAAAAATCTGCAACTATCTTATGTAATTCATCCAGATTATTTTCATTACGACCGATATAGCTGACAACGGCATCTGAATAGCTGTCTTCGTTCGACCCGAACAGAGTCCACCCTAGTTTCGTATTATGGACCGCAAACCCTCTATCTATATTTAGAATACTTGTCGGCCGAACTAAATTTGTGTGTGGTATACCAAATAAAATCTGTGCCACAGCATCGACATAATCTTCGATAAGAATTTTTCCTAACTCGGCGTACTGTTTCTTAAATTCCCTAAAATGTAGTGTTTGAGCTGGCAACAATAAATTCTTAGTGGTACGGACATCTCTCATCTGGTACTTAATCGCATTATTATATACACCTGCAATTTCTAGATCTACATGCTGCGAAACTTCACTGGTCGTTTGATCACCGATCCATCTCAGCGATAACAAATCCGACGCACATTTTACCCCAATTGAATCAGCTACTCGTTCCTCAATTAGCGATACCTTAGCCCCTTCATCGATAAATGCAATAACAACACAAACCCCTAACGGACCACTCAATCGCACAGGCAAAAATTTGAAAAGTGTTTTTTTGTTTGTGTGTTTGTAATCATTCTCAATCGCGCTGATAACTGCATCCGCCTTAACATTTCCTTGCGAACATTCGTTGATAGTCTTATTTTCTGTGGCACCGACATCCCTTGCTGATGTAGCGGCAGTATGTGTTGCATGGGTAGCGGCATTCGAATATTTATTTACACTAGGGGATCCAGGTTTAACGATTTAACGATTTTTATTGAACAAAATATATATACAATTGTCTTAATTTAAACTTACAGCTATAAGATACAATGGTAATACAAATTTGTTGGCACACTGGGGGCCTAACCTTATACATTGACTTAAAATAAAAAATATAATTGTATATTATACATGTAAACTTAAAATTAAAAGTCGGTTGACTTAGATATCTTCGGGGTGTTCCGTCCCGGTTGTTAGTGGCGAGTTTGGTGTGGGTTGTGAGGGGGGTTGGCGTTTAGCCACGGCGGTGGGCTGACCCTGTGTCAGCGTAGAATACAACTGCTTCCTCGTTGTCGATTGGGGTGATGTCTTCATCCAGGGTGTCCAGGGCGCTGAGGTACCACGGCTGGGGTAGTCGCTGTTGGGTTGTCATCCTTCTTATTAGCTGGTTCGGGTGGCTGGCTGCGCTTCCTACTAACTTCTTAGCCAAAAGTAGTAGGTACTTGTCGATTGGTATTATCTTTGCTTCTGAGTACAGATGGTCATTCCTGCAGTATTTTTGACGCTGTCGGTCGAAGAATAGTCCGGTGCAGATCCTCAGTATCTTCCTTTCAAAAACTTGGAGTTGTCTCATGGCTGTCTTCGAGATGGAGAACCAGACGGGAAAGCTGTATCCGATGACTGGTCTCAGGAGTTGCTTGTACATCAAGGTCTTGGTTTGTTGGCTAAGTCCGGTTCTTTTCTTCATCAGTGGGTGGAGACGATGGAAGGCCCAGTTGGCTTTCTTTAGGACGTTCCTTGCGTGAGGGTTGAACCTTAACAGCTCGTGAAAGTGGATCCCCAGATACTTCACGCTCCGTTTGGTTGTCAGTGTTGATCCATCTGGGAGTTTCAGGGTAATGCTTCTGCACTTCGCTGCTCGTCGGCTGCGTCCTGAGGTGGTCGTTGGTCTCCTGAAGCAGATGAGTTCCGATTTTGAGGCATTGACTCTGATTCCCCACTTTCGGTAGTACTCAATAAGTCTGTGGATGTGGGCTTCAACTTTCCGGACAGCTATCAATGGTGACATCGAGGTGGCATAAGTGATGGAGTCATCGGCGTAGAGCAGGTTCTCGCAGCTGTTTGGGATGGGCTGGTCAGACGTCAATATGCTGTACAGGAACGGTCCGAGTTTAGAGCCTTGGGCAACTCCGGCTCTGATGTTCTTCACTGATGATGTGCATTTCTCCAGTTGTACAAAGAATTTCCTGGAAGAAAGAAAAGAAAAAATCATTTGGATTAGTGCTAAGGGAAAGCCTAGTAAATGAAGTTTATGGATGAGTCCTTCAATCCATACACTGTCGAATGCTTTCTCGACATCCAGAAGGCATCCGACGGTGACACGATGCATGTGGAGAGCTACGGTGATGTCATGCTGGAACTTCATGAGCGGGTGCAGTGTGGAATGCTTCTCCCGAAAGCCGAACTGCATGTCAGGGATAGGGGATCCAGGATTCAATGTAACTACAGTTGTGTTCTTACTAGGATCGTGAAGAAGGCGATTGTGGTTCCTACGACAGGCAGATAAACCACACTCTCGGCGGTAAGGGCACTTAGCGACAACGTGACCTGGGGGCCTATTCCTGTACACGAGTGAGAGTCAATTTCATGTGACAGTGATGAAATGGTATTCTTGAACACGAGTCACTCAATTTTGGTATTCCTGTACTCGAACTGAAACGTCAGATTTCACTCGAGTGAAAATGTAGGTATTCCTAGAGACGATAATGACTGTTTTCTTGTGACAAATTTCTCGTTTAAGAATAGTTGTCGAGTGTCGCTGTCGTGTGAAGTAGCAATGGATTCTGCAAAAATGTAAGTTAATTTTATAGCATTGTTGAACGATTTTGGTGTATAGTGAAATTATTTAATATTTGTATTCATTTTAGGGCAAAAATAGAACGAAGTTTTGGTGATTTTTTTTTTAAAAACATTAAAAAAAAATGCAACAGCCGCATTCAGACTGCGGCAGCAAGTCAGAAATCGAATGAATTGTGGAAGGAATTAAAGGACCATCTGTAAAAGACGTGACTGGGTGGAAGAAGTTAATTATATGAAAAATTATAAAAATTAAAACGTTATATTTTATATTATATTTGTTGATAATTTATTGTATTCTATTTATAGATTTGGTGCAATTACAAAAATATTTTGAAAAGAAAAACACACTATCCACTGAAGACGATCTGCTGCGGCTTTTAAAGCAGGGTGTGATTGTTTCGAGCAAATAATGGAAAACATCTTTTTTCACTCTAAATAATTCCTAAAAACTGTAAAATATAAAATATAACATTAATAACATAACATATTTGTTTTTGGCGTAACACTTACGTGTTATTCGGTAATTCCAAACAATTTCACGCATCTCATCCTTTTTGAAGTGAATTTGCGGTCGTCCGAGCTTTATCACGATCATCAGTTAATTAATAATAATTTATAAAATAATATTATTATTAATAAAATTAATTAATAATTCACAAAAAAAAAAACTAAACTTTAAAAAAACCATTTCATTTTTTCAAATATAAATGCTGAAATGAAATGTCAAATCAGCATTAAGTGAAGTTGGGTGTGGTTTAAAATTGTGTTCTCGAGTGAGAGACAGTCGATCGAGTCCAGGAATACCAAAACGTACTCGACTCGACTGTGGGCTCACTTTTGACGTCTCACTCGACTCGTGTACAGGAATAGGCCCCCTGAGCGTAAACAAGAAAAACATATGTGGTTTGTTTTGACAAGTCGCCACCGTTCATCAATAGCAGAGCTCCTGAATGTGGGACACTGATATAATTGATGCTCGCCTGTGCATACAGTACATTTCGGTTTTTTTATTTGCTCTTCTGTGACGGCGCAGACGACGTTTACATGTTTAGGTCTTTTGTCACTAGTGGTATTGTTTGGGCTTGCAGGTATTTCAGTCGCGATGGCGATATATGTCGCTACTTGCTTAAGCCAATTGTTGAAGAGACGGATTGAAGGGTACATCGGCAAAATTGAAAGTGTATGTCGAGCCCATTCTTCCCTTTTATTCAAGGGTAACTTGCTCACCAATTCGTCGAGCAATGTTGGGTTGGTCAAATGAGATGATGCCGAAACATTTTCCAAGAAGACAGTCGGGTTAGAAACCATGACACTATAATTAACTATGTCTTTGGTTTTGGATTCGTGTATCGTTGGAAAGCTTCTTACTTTTGCTAGTTGACTCCTTATCAGTATTTCTGGACGACCGAAATGAAATTCTAGTGTGCTAATTATTGCACCAACACTATTAGGATGAATAAGAAGCGCTTCAACGATACGTTTGGCGTCACCTCTGAGGGATCTCTGCAGACGTGACAAATTTTCCAAGTCAGTGTAGCCATGCGCGGCTGAAGTCTCTTTGAAGGCGACAATAAACATTGGCCATTGCTCGGGCTGCCCGGAGAATTCAGGTAAATCCTGGCACTTTCGAATTGGCTGAGGTTGGGTGTGATATAGCGGACTCGATCGGTTAGCATGCAGTGAGTGCGCGAAAGAATATGGCTCATAGGTGTAAGGGTAGGTGGCAGTAGTAGTAGAAAAATTATTGTACATACCTGGGAAATATGTGCTTACTGGTGGCGGTACACACGTGGTCTTGAACGGTGGTGCATGATGATACGGCATGTACGATGAAGCATTCAGGTTAGAAGCGCTGGCTGGCTTTGTTGCTGAGGCGGATGCGGCGGTAAAGGTAGAAACGAAATCTTCTATAGTGACGGTAGAAGAAGTAGAAGCGCTGGAAGTGAAGGCTGATGAAAAAGTCGGCGTGGTAGAAGTGATGACTGTGGTGCTCCTGTTGGTGGCGGCGGCATATGCTGATAGTTGTTCTTGCAGCTCGGCGATTTGGTGGTTGAGCCTGGCTATGGATAGCACATGTTCACCACCTCTTCCGTCTTCTTCTGTCGGTGGCGGAGGCGAATTCGCCGGCGATGACGGTTGCGTCGATGGCATTACTTGGCCAGACTGTTCTAAATGTTTGGCTTGACTCCGTGTTAAGTAGCCTGGCATCAATTATTGTAATTAATATTAATTTTACTGCACAATGTCACGGCAGGTGTGACGGCAAATGGCGTACAATCAAATAGTAAAAACTAATATTAAAGATGTTTCCGATGGGGTTGTGCGTTTGAGGAAAATAAAATTAAACTCCAAAATCGTTTATGGGTTGTTTAATATTCTAGAAAATTAAATCAAAATACAAATAATTCATTAAATCTTAAATTAAATTCTTACAGTTTTGTGTTCCTCTGGCTGGCAAAAGCACGTTCCATCAAATGAAACCACTGAACGAAATACGGAGATAATTTCCTCCTATTTCATCATTTTTAACGAAAAATGTGAGTTAAGCGTTCAGTGCATTCTCTTTTAATGGGCGTTCACATTTAGAGTGTATTCATAGAGTTTTACGTAATGTAAATGATAATAATAATAAAATAATTCAGTAATTATTTATTACGACAGTTTTTAATGTTTATAATGAAATAATTCAGTGAAACTCGATAATATATTGATATTAAATTCGAAAATTAGTAAAGTAAGTATTTAAGCAACAACAGTGGGTGAATTCGGAAAAAATAGTTCGGCCCTCATCGCCAATACAATTTGTTTTACCTTAACAGTGGCGTGGGGGGCGAGCACAGATCAGCAAGTATTGATATATGTGTAAAGTAGTTAGTTATAAAAGTACAACTAAAGCTGTTCGTTATAATCTCTTCCTTATTTCAATTTAAAGGGTATCTGTACGAGTATGTTGGACTTTTCCCAATGAAGCCCTAGTTATATAAATACGTTGTCATTAGCATGTGACCACGGCTATACCCTCAAGTGTAAATGGGTAAGCAATTTCACGACTTGATTCAAACAGGCAGTTCACAAATAGAAATTTCGCATTATACCTAACTTACCTATAATATATATACTATACTATAATGTGAAATTAAATTAAAAAATTAAATAAAATATTCTTACTCGTAGCTAAGGTAGGGTAAGGTCGAGAGGTTTTGACACGTCAATAACGAACATTTGGAAATATCTTAAAATCCAAATACAATTTCAAATTTTCAAAATTTACATAAGTTACAATATTATTTTAGCAATATAAAAGCATTAATGATTAATCGATATAAATATTTTTAACAGAGTTGTAAGGTTTTTTCCAAAACCTTACAAAGTGTCAATTCCTCCTACCATGAAGGAGGTTTTGACAGACGGATAAAACAGCTTATATTGTTTTTTTGTTCAACAAATAATTCTTTTTTTATTTTCAATGCATATCAATCTTTGTTTATTAGTTCAGTCTACTTTTTTAAAGTTTAAGGGCGTAGAATTTAAATAACAAAATAAATTTACTTAACAGACAAAAAATTTCATAAAAACTTAATTTAAAACTTATTTCATCGATGTTGCGGTGGGGATTTTTCTTTTCTTGTAACTATTTGACATTCTTACATTCTAAAAAAGAGTAAGAAGTTATTTTACCCAATGATTTTTATTTTGACACATAATCGAGGATTTGACACTTTGTCAATTCCTCCTTTAGCAAAAATGTCAAATCCTCCTTTTTGATTACTTTTGGGACTAATACAAAAAACTATTGTAATGACGCTCAGGATAAACTATTGTTTATTAATGATTTTAAAAGGAATGTAGGTGCCCTATTGCACATTGCACTTTCAATGTCAAAAGCTACATAATTAAAATATTATAGTTGGATTGCTTACCATAAAAGTTAGATGAAATGGGCACAAAAATTAAAAAGACGTCCACTTCGCTTATCTCCTAAATCACAGTGATTATTTATTTATCACTCAAACCAATCGTTATTAACTTTGTTTTCTTATCATTTAAAATTCTGCCAAGGTCTTAGTTTTTCGGAAAAGTGCTGATGTCAATTCCTCCTGCCTGTCAAATCCTCTCGACCTTACCCTACATATGTATATATTTATATATATGTACATCCATAATATAGATTGCGCAATTGATCTGATTCTTATAAAGATTTTTATCGCTTTTCGAACCTGAACCTGAATATAAAATTGCATTTCATGATGTCACAGTGCAATGCAGTGTTTTGTAATCTTTTCAGAATAACGACCCATTTGAGCACGTAAAACAACTTAGCGACCCCGTTTTGAAATTGAAATAAGAAGTATGTAGTCACTGCTGTTATACATATTTTTCAACTTCATTTTTTTGAAGTGAATGCTTCTTTAGCGACGTATTTATTTTGAAAAAGTGTTACAATAAATGTGTTACGAGAAATGTCACATTGCCCGATGCAGTGTTTTGCAATCTTTTCAGAATAACGACGCCCTTAAGCACGTAAAACAACTTAGCGACCCCATTTTGAAATTGAAATAAGAAAAAAATGTGCAAATTTGCATACTTGCACTGCAAATTATTAGCGTGTTTTTTTCCAAATCTATATAGGCTAAACATGTATCCGCAACATGTTTTCAATGTAAAATACAACAAAACCTTAGCCTGGATAATTATCCAGTCTTATTTTTACATGGAAAGCTTTTTCGAAGTCTATATAAATTCGGCTATAGTATGCGTCCTACAGTATTCATTATGCACATAACGGTAATTATATTGCGCATTGGTCATGTTGTGGCTCACAATACAAAAAAATGCGCTATGGATCACTTCTCTGCAAAAAAACGGTGTTTGAATCGAGAAATCAAACATTGTACGTTGGTGCTTATATCCCTAATAGAAACCTTACAAAATCGGCTTATAAGCTACTTTCCCGATGAATCTGAATTCGACAATAAGCGAAGATGGATACTGAATCATTTTCTTGATATATCCATAACTTCAGCTGACCTTAAAATGTAAATGAAGTAAAAACTGATTTTTTCTCAGCATGTACATACATAGGTATAGTTAAGAAAAGATTAAGGTCTTAAAATTCGCGTATGTACCTATATAACTGTATGCAAACATTTTTTTTTTGTCAATAAAATAGGTATACAAAAATTAAAAAAACAAACAACATTAAAACAAAAAAAAAACCCCAACTAATTTTAACGAAAATAACGATTATTATATTTATTTATTTCACGTTAATCGTTTTTTAAAGCTTTTTAAAATTTCGTTTTTATATAATGGTAATGATAAGTAGGTACGATGTACTTTAGTTTCGTGATGAACAATGGAGATATTCATATCTGGTTATGGGCTTTAAAACTAATCAGCCAATCCCAGCCAAAAATCAAATATATATATAATAAGCTTAAAGTGACGGTGAAGCACGTATTATACTGTTGTTTTTTAACCAATGGTGCCTGTACATGTTTTCATGGCACTTAATTCGAAAAATTGCCACTGAAATAAAAATCAAACCACTGACTTACACACGTTTTTTTTTTTGTAATTTTCCTCAAAACTGCACACATACCACCATGGCCAGCTGGACACACAATCGATGGCAAACTGATAAGTGATTATGCGTGGCCGCTGGCCGCCATCAACCATCGTGGTGTGTATAAAAATATGAACATTAAAACAGTGTTACCATTATTATGTCGAAGCAAATCTTTACAACTTTTTCTGTGGTTTTTGTCAAAGAGCTTTGGGATTTTGTGCTTTGAGAACCAATAAATGCATTTGATTATAGGGCCTATACTATAGGCGCGTTTTTTTTCAAATCTATATAGACTTCGAAAAAGCTTTCCATACAAAAATAATCCAGGCTAAGGTTTTGTTGTATTTTACATTGAAAACATGTTGCGGAAACACGTTTAGCCTATATAGGTTTGAAAAAAAACACGCCTAATGTTGATTTATCTCTTTTTTCAAGATGTTAAGGCTCCAAAAAATGAACAAGACTTTTGACCTTAAATTAATCTAATTTCAAGATATTTGAAATCAAAAAATAATTTTCGATGTCCACCAAATTAGATCCACTTTTTCTAAATAAATGTCAGTTGAAAAGCTTGTGAAAGTTTATATTATAGTGAGGTGAACACAAGTACGTCAAATTTTAAAAATATTTGATTTTAATAATCACATGGTACAAGGTTTGTCTCTGATTAATCCACGTAATATTATTGACAAAAAAAATTGAGTCTTTCGCAGTGCTCTATAAACATTTTTCAAATTTAGGGCCTACGGCACTTGTGCAAGCAGACATGGAATTTCGTCAAATTCGAAACACTAATTTCGACGAATTTGATAAAAAATCTGATGTAATTGGTTTTTAGAAAAATGTTTTAGGAGTTAAAATAGTGGAAGGAAACTTCCGCATGTCCAATCTTAAAAGATTTTATCTTTAATATTTTATCGCTTCCGCATTCCTCTGCAAATTTTGAAAGAATATTTTCTGCTGTAAACTTGAATAAAACAAAAATTTGAAATCGTCTGAGTACTGAACCAGTTGAAAGTTTCATCTTTACAAAGGATTTGTTGCGCGTTAACGAAGCTAATTACTATGATCTTGACATAAGCAATCAAATTTTAAGCCATTTTCATTCAAATATGTAATATGTATAATTAAAAAGAATTCAATACAGTAATGTACAAATAAATGTTTCAAAATTTAAAAAAAAAAAAAACAACATGAATTAATATGATTAACAATTATTTTTATCGAAATTAAATTTATGTAGGTACATTGTGTATATGTACATATGTTTTAGGTATCTATAATATGTCACTTTAAGTTATCGAAAAAATTAAACAATACCTATTTAAGCACTTGAAAATTTCGTACTTTTTATATTTGGGAAAATCTTGAAAAAAATTTTTTTTTTTTTGGAAAAACAAGTTTTTCAGCTTTTTCATCTGGGAACATTACTGTTTGCCGCTTGGTTTTTGTGTTTTCCATTTTCTTATTTTTCTGGGGAATCAGTTAAAATGTAGTTAAACAATATTCGCTTTTTGTGCTTTTTAATAAAGGTTTTGTTTGTGCGAGGAAGATGTTGTATGCGACAATTAATAGTATTTTATTTTTTTAGTTTTAGCTTATATATATCTCGTAAACTAATCGTTTTCGACATGTTACATTCATACATAAAAATACCCGAAAAAATACTTTCTACATCATATTAAAATTTCATTGAAATCGAGGTGGTATCCAACTACCACAACCAAACCAACCGTGGTCGCCGTGACCGTGGTGGTTAGTGCGTTAGTTAGTTAGTGCTGCTCGGGTTCAATCCCAGCCCGGGTCCAACATCTAAAAGATTTTTTCACGGTTGTCACCTCTTTCGAATGTCTGACAAGCAATCAAAGAGTATCATTTGTCATGAGAAGCTTCTCAACTCGCCGTTCGAAGTTGGCAGAAAACTGTAGGTCCTTTCCATTCGTGGAAATATAACACGCACACACAAATGGTTGCGAGAAGCTAGGCTTGGTTCTGTATAGCACTGCTGACGCCGTATAGGTATATTTTATTTATTTTTATTTTTTTATCCAACCACTTTTACACAATTATCTTCATTATGTTCAATAATTTGTGTTGTTTTTGAATCAGCAAATGGTAACCCTACAGGTATTGCTCTCCGATTTGCGGCGATTTTTTTGTGCATATTACGGTAACCCTGTCAGAGCTTAAAAAAGGGACAAGCTATTGCAACCAGACTGAGAGGCAAACATTCTAATTCCCCGTACTGACAATTCTATTGGAACAGAGTATAAATGCAAGTAGCCTCCGCCGGCCGTCGCTCTTCCTAAAAGTTCATAGATTAATATCTAGCTACGTATTTTTGATTTTGTTAATTATTGTATTTAGTGTAGGTTTTAACTTGTAGCTTTTCGTTCTAGATTATTTATATTATTTTTTTTTATCACATTAGTAATTTTTAATTTCAATAACATTTTTTCCGTGACTTCTTGAATAGCCCTAGCCTTATCGTCTTTCGATCTAGAATGCCTGTTTAATTTTCTTTTGTAATTGTTTGACATACTGGAATGAAGAGATTTCTAAACTATGTATATATTAGCCTTGTGTAAGATGACATAGCATAACAGACCACATAACACTCACTAAAGGGACACACCACGGAGTAGATCTGATAGACAGTGCTCTTAAAGATTGTTTTAATTTCAGATGGAGCAGAGTGGAAGATCATTATTATTGGTTTTGCTGTTAGCATGCTTCACCATACAAATCACCGCTACTAGATATTCAGCTGAAGTTAATGCCGAAATTATAGCAATTTTTCGAGAGATTTTCATGCCGCTACGGGACCATGCGAAAGTTGCTAGAGAACTAGTGCATGCATCTATTTGGACGTCATTTGGAAGCATTTCAACAGACGATAAAATCAAAGGCTTTCCAATGGTTAATGTTATATCGATATCAGATAGTGCTGAAAATGAGGTTTCAACCGGAAAAATATACTTCCTTTTGACGGATCTAGATTTTACCGGCAAAGATTGGAGAAAGGATAATAAAGTGACTTTATTGTTTAGCACTGATCAGGGTGGTAATTGTTCGAAAATTGATGTAGATCCAATGGAACCT
This sequence comes from Brachyopa scutellaris, assembly GCA_949775065.1. Lineage (NCBI taxonomy): Eukaryota > Metazoa > Arthropoda > Insecta > Diptera > Syrphidae > Brachyopa > Brachyopa scutellaris. The sequence goes on from OX459114.1 coordinate 56,854,250, forward strand.
ACCTGTGCGAGAGCTTATATCAGCGGCAAAATTATTGAGGTGAGACTAGTTTAAATGCGCGCAGACATTGTGATCCTAAATGTTTTTTTTTTTTTTTTTTTAGTTAAATAAAGATAGTGTGGACTTTAAATTTGGAATGGACGCATTCATAAGTCGTCATCCATCAGCTCGTAATTGGATTAAAAGTGAGTAACATCGTTAAGCTTTTAATATCAAATTTTTAATTTTAATGCATTTTTAGGACATATCTTCTACCTATGTCTGCTAGATATTGAGCATATTTACGTGATGGACTGTTATGGTGGCCCACACGAAGTTTCTGTCAATGACTATTATAGTAAAAAGCTAAAACATGATGGTTTTCATTACTGGATTAATGATGTTTTAAGACATTCTAAGTTTTACACGGCATAATACTTATAACCAGCGATCGGATTTTGTTGATTAAAAAAAGCTAAAAAAGGCAAAATTATACCACAAAAGAGGCAACAAAGGCATTTAAAAATAAAGGATTTTATGTATTACATTATGTATGTTGTGAATATGAATCATTTTGGTCAATATATATAGAATTTGCTAATAACTTGACTACAGCGCCACCTATTGGGTCCAGATTTTGCGGTTTTCTCTCTTAGCGCCAAACCCACATATGTTCTGAGTATGAGTCCATTTGGTCAATAAATATAGAATTTGTTATCAACTCAACAACAACCTCATTCAGACTAGACCGAACATTAAAAAAAAATTAGCCAAATCGGTCCAGCCGTTCTCAAGTTATGCGGTTACCAACGGTCATCATTTCATTTTTATTGTATAGATGTATACTATACATATATATTATATTTATATATAGATGTTTATAATATTTATATATTGTTAACAAACCAATTGGAGACATACCCAGAGGAAATTGTGTCTTTGAGAAATAACCCCGATTCGTTGACTCTGGAAAAGACACATCCACTGTATAAGTTGTCTCCATATATGGATACAAATAATATCCTTCGCATAAATGGCCGTATTGATGCTGCTAGAAATATTCCGTTCGAAACAAAGCGACCTGTGATTCTACCTAAACAGCATTATATAACTCGATTAATAATTTACGAATCGCACTTGCACTACCACCATCTACATAGCGAAACTGTTATAAATGAACTAAAACAACAATACTATATTCCATCACTCAGAGCCATGGTGAAAAAAGTGACTAACAACTACTGTCAGGATTGTAGAAACAAGAGATCGAAACCAATACCTCCACTAATGGGAGAGCTACCACCGAGCAGATTAAAGTCTTTTACCCGTCCGTTTTCTTATATCGGAATAGATTATTTCGGACCAATGAACGTTAAAGTTGGAAGACACTCAGAGAAGAGATGGGGCGTCCTTATCACGTGTCTGACGATCCGAGGAATCCATATTGAAATTGCTCATAGCCTCTCGGCAGATTCATGCATCCTAGCTATTAAAAGGTTTATAGCGAGGAGAGGCACACCGTTGGAAATAACTAGTGACAATGGGACCAATTTTCGTGGTGCAAGCAAGGAACTAAAAGATGCTATTGAACAGATGGATCGCGGAAAAATAATTAACGAATTTGTGGGGGCGGATTTAAAATGGAGCTTCATATCACCAGCATCACCACATATGGGGGGGAGCTGGGAGCGGATGATTCGTTCTGTGAAGCAAGTTTTAACGGGCATGCATCTTTCTCGAAATCCTTCGGACGAAATTCTTTTGAGTATGATGGCTGAAGTCGAGAATATCATCAATTCAAGGCCATTAACTTATATTCCTTTAGACTGCGACAGCGATGAAGCTTTAACGCCGAATCATTTTATATTGGGATCATCAAATGGTAAAAATCAGTTTGGGGAATTTAACGACGATAGAAGCATTCTCAGGAAAGGTTGGATGACATGTGAACAATTTGCCAACTCATTCTGGAAACGTTGGGTTCAAGAGTACCTACCGACCCTGACTAGACGAACCAAATGGTACAACCCAACGAGACCATCAGCACCGGCGATGTTGTCATCATGGTAGATCCACAGCTACCGAGAAATCAGTGGCCCAAAGGAATCGTTGCTGAGGTTTTTCCAGGAAAAGACGGTCAAGTGCGTAGTGCTTCAATACACACATCGTCAGGATGCTACACTAGGCCAGCCACCAAACTAGCACTCTTAGATGTCAATAGACCAGGTTTGCTTGAAGATGGTAACCAGAAACAGGGTTCCAGCTTACCAGGGGGGAGTGTTAACAAACCTGGCAGGCTATCACTCTCAAAACTCAGAAGGCGAAAACCTGGAATCACTAGGGGCAACAATTAAAATAAAACGATTGTGAAAATTAGAAAGAAAATTCTTCACTTGAATTCAATATTTCAATCTGTAATCACCGTAACGTAAATAAACGAAAATTTTAGTTTTTCGTATTTTGTTATCAAATAAAACTATAACAATTTAAATGAACTCTAAAATTTTGTCTTTTATTAATGGAAAATTACTCCATTAACAATATATAGATATTTATTATATAGATGTATAGATATTTATTAGATATATAGATATTTATTATATAGATGTATACTATGTATTTACTACATTTTATTACACATTTTCTATCGATTGTACTAGACAACTTTCTTTTTCTCTTACACATTACACATACACAACTGCTTTGGATTGGATAAGTATTCACTTCCCCCGTGAGCTCATGCGGATGAGTCTTACATATTTCTTTTAATCTTATGATGCCTAAATGCATGATGTGCAATATTTGTAACAACTTATATATAAGCAAACAACTAGCCGAACATTATGTATGGTAAAGATGCAGTTGTAGTATGCAGCGCTATCAAAGTTGAAATACACGTAAAACATTATAGTGCGCACACAATGCGAAGTTGCAGCTGTAGTATAAAAGTTGCAGCACAAGTTGAATCCACCTCTAAATATGTACATACATATGTACTTCCGAACGTGCTGCGCTACATTGTAACACTTCAAAATGAAGAAAGAAACGCGAATGGAAGAGCAGCAGAGGCAATAATATTTTATTGGGCCTATACAGTGGTGGAAATAATTATAAAGGTAGTAAAGAAATCGTAGTTGGTTTCTACCCGATCAATTTAGCAAGGTGAAACTTATTTTAGGAATTGCTCAGAGTACCAGGGGTCAGCTTAGATAAGATTTAATAATAAATATAATCCTGTATTCAAAAGAAGTTACTTAAACATAAAAACGACCAATTTCAACTGGAAATATATATGTATAAAGGCATAACTTTATTGTGATTATGTTGCTTACAATTAATACTTAGTATGCCCTCCTTTACTTAATATAATATCAAATATTCTTTTTGGCATCGATTCAATTAAATTTTTCAAAATATTTCCATATAAATTGGACCATTCCTCTGCAATTTTTTGCTTATGTGCTCCCAGGCTATTAAATTGACGTCCATTTGCGTACACCTTTCGAGCAAGAATACCCCAAAGATTTTCTATGGGGTTCATATCTGGGCTTCGAGATGGCCAATCTAAAACTGCAATCCTGCTTTCTTCAAACCACTTCATAGTGGCACGAGAACGATGTATGGCTGCATTATCTTGCTGAAATATCCAGGTTGCGCCTACCAAATCGCCAGCATTTGCCAATAAATTGCCTTGTAGCATCTGGATATAAGCATTGGAGTTCATTTTTGTTGAAATTAGCTCAATTGGCAGTGTTCCATTAAAATTAAAGGCATCCCACACCATAACAGAGCCACCTCCGAAATGTCTGCTCATCAAAACCTCGTTTTTAGACCATAAGTCGTGCCAGTAACTCCGTATGTCATCAGGACCATCCAAGTTGAACTTTTTTACATCGCTGAAAACTACTTGGGTCCATTGTTTTGCCTAACTCATATATTTTTTGGCGAATTCGAGTCGTGCAGTTTTATGAGCAACGGTTAGCATTGGCTTCTTCGTTATTTTCTTAAAAACTAAGTTTTTATCCGCGTTTAAAACTTGCCTGATCCTTCTGGCCGTCACTGGAAGATCAAGTTTACTTTTGATTTGACTTGAGAACAGCTTATTTTTCGATGCCTCATGAACAATTATTTTCTTTTGGCGGGTTGTAAGTGACGACTTTCGACCCGACCTTCGTTTTTTGCCATAATCTTCCTGCAGAGAAACGAAGTTATCAACTACTGTTGGAGATCGGTTTATTTCCTTTGCTATGGCTCTGTTCGATAAGCCTTCTCCGTTCAAAACTCGAATTTTAATTTTTTCTTCGTCGTTGAGTACTTTTGATCGAGGCATTATTGAATGGTTAATAAAAAAAAAACTAAATAACTTGCACTTCTGATTAATTTCAGAATTAATTAAAAGTTACCTTCTGCTTTTCAATTGCAAGCAAATTAAATTAAAAAAAAAAGTAGTCGGATTTCTATTTTGTTACACTTTTAAATAGCTGCCTTTATATATATTTCCACCTCAAAGCACGAAAATCGACTGCCGATGGTACAGCTATCGATCATATCCGACGACTGGAATTTCACCGTTAGTTTGGAACATGAACTGTAATATGCAGTCATGCATTCCACCCGAATTCCAAAAGGAATGTTCTTTATCGTATTTTTTTTTTGCCTTTATAATTATTTCCATCGTATAATCCTAATTATATACAAAAATGTGGAAAGTTTTTTTGACAAAAAAAAACACGCGTACACTGCCACTTCAGTGAGCGACTTATGTACTTAACAGCGACTTTCCCATTGACATATTATATATGGACTGCTAGTACCCAACTTCGCGTTGGTTCCAACATAAGCACTAGGCCTCTTGTTTCGTAGCGGAGAAATGTGGAAACTTAGACTGTGTTTGAATTCACGAAAGCCGTTGGCTTGTTATTTAAGTATTTTTTTAATAAATTGTGAAAAGTTGTACTGCATTATAAAGCAAAAACACAAAGTATTAACCAACGCAAAATATGAATTCCAAACAAATTTAACATATTTATCTAGTTTATGGGTCAATAAAGAAAAGTAACGGCTTTTTTCAAATTTTGTATTAAATTAAATTTTGGTAGCGGCAACAATTTAAAATTTAACGTATTTTCGCAGTAACTCGTATATACGGCAATAGATGGCCTCAGTTTTTACGTAAAATAAGTATGATGGCGGATAATTGTTTCACATTGCTGTCCCTACGAAACACGTGGCACTAGTTATGTTGGAACCAAATTGTCCGCAGACATTGTATGAAAGTGACATTTCACTAGCAGTCCATATATAATATGTCAATGGACTTTCCATTGTGCTCGGCCAGTTATGATTATACAATTTGACTTAAGCAAAATTTATTATTGATGAAAATGTGTTTTTAGAGGTTAACGTTTTTTTCCAATTTATAAAAAATCATGCACCTGGGTTAAATCACGTACTATGTACTTACATATGTACATAAATGTTACATGTGTATCTGCATCACGAAACATCCAACGTAATAATATGTGAATGCAAAATGTAGGGTACTTAAGAAAAAGACTTATCTCCAGAGCGTGCTTGATGCTTGGACTACTGAGTGTAAGGCCGACAATAAAACCAAAGTTTTACCATTTTAATTTACCTTTAGCGTTGTTCACATTAAACGATTTGTTTGACACACTTGTTGGACGACCCAATTAGTGTTAGCGTTCGAATTGTACAATATGTTTGACAAACATCATTTCTGAATTCTGATAAGATGTTGAACTGTGAACATGGGGGCGGGTGTTTTACTTATTTTATTGCAGCATTATCGTCTGGGACTTCCAGATGAATATTAGATAATCCTTCCATTTCTGTTTCCTGGTCTTTTTGGATTTTTAAATCTTTGAAATACCAAAAATTTCAAACCATTTTGTCCGTGCTCGACACCGTATTTTCGATGACCTGAAGTTAGGTTAGGTAGGGTTAGCGGGCTGATGAGAATTGTTACATTCCCATCACACTTAGGTCCTTGTGGATCCATTGTGATACCCATAAAGGGTTCCCACCCGTGGTTTTTCTGTCGTGGTATCAACCATCCCGACGCCCTGGCAAACTGAAGCAGGTCAGATGGTGATCCATCTGATAATTCGTCAATGTCTTCAAAGAAGAATTTGTACAGGGTTCTATTTCTGAGTTGACAGTGGTTAGGGCAGTGACAGAGGACATGGGTTGTGTCCTCATGTGCCTCCTCATCACCGCATCTGCAAATGTCGTCATCACTTAGTCGTAGTTTTTTCATGTGGTATCTTAGAGCGTTGTGCCCAGTTAGCACTCCTATAAGAATTGACAACGATTTCCTGTCTTTTTGTTGGAGTTTTCTTGTTTTTTTCTCGTTTTATTCTGGCCACAGTCTTCTTGATACCTCGCAGGTGGTTAGTACCTGTTACTTGCTTCAATTACTGATCTTTGTTCGATTTTGGTCCGAAGATTACAGAGAGGAGGTTTAACCGTCCCATCTGCTTGTTCTTTATCTAGGGCCGAGCCCTTTTTGGCCAGTTCATCTGCGGCTTCGTTGCCTGGTATCCCGCTGTGACCAGGGACCGAGCAGAGCTGCCGAGAACCTTCAGCTCTTCGCGGCAACACTTTACAAGCTTCGATGTTATTGGTGTAGCAGCTAATGCTTTTATGGCCGCCTGGCTGTCAATGTAAATATTGATATCCTCTCGTGATATTGTCCTCATTGATACCAATTATGGGACAGTGTAGTCTGAGTTGATGTCACCGTTGAGATAATTGCCAAGTATTTTGGTGTGCCCGTATGCATTCGACCTCCAGTGCTTTGACTGGCTTAACCTGAGGGCGCTCTTTGCTGCAGCTTCCTGCACATAGAGATCCAGAGGCAGAAGGTTTAGAATTGCTTCCAATCCCGCTGTTGGCGTTGTTCTCATCGCACTGGTCGTTCCAGTGCATGCTATTCTCTGTACTTTGGTTATATCTTTGAGGTTGGTTGTTTTGACGGCAGCTTGCCACCAGACCAATCCTCCATATCTAAGTATGGGTGATGACCTGAAGTTTGACGGCAGGCGTTCACATTGAACGATATGTGTGTCAAGCATGGCAAAAATACGATAAGTTGGACAACTTGTTTGAACGACCATTTGAATTGAACGATTTGGTCGATCGTCGAACAAGTGTGTCAAACAAATCGTTCAATGTGCACCTGGCTTTTGGAGAAATAGAATTTAGCACACTTTTCTGAGATAAATGCGATATTCACAAAAATTAGTTAAAACAAATTATAAAAATTTGTGTTTGAAGACCAATATATCGAATATGAAAACATGGATGTTAATAGTTTTTAACACTAATCAATTGTCTATGGAACGAGTCCACTTTGGTTGCTCCAATGAATCAGCTCCCAAAATATCTGTATTCCAAACCGGACCACCCTGTATTTTATATAACTAAACTCTAAACTAAACTTTTTTTGCACTGGCGTTTTATTTGTTTTAACCCTCCGTTTAGCGTTGTGGTCTGTCAGACCATTTTGAAACTCATTGTGTCGTAATTTTTTAGTGTTCCGTCCGTACCAAAACGGAACACTAATGGAATCAGTTCGGTGTCTGTCTGTCTGTCTGTCACGGGCGTTTTTCTCAGAGACTATTTGACGTAGACTATTGAAATTTGGAACAGTTGTAGCAATTAGTGGCCCAAATACAGACCAGAACTTAAAAAGCTGAATTTCGAATTTGGGGGCTAGTTTTGCGGGGGTTTAATGGGAAAACGTTAATAGTTGCTGTCCTTCCATTTATCTCCGAAAATATCGCTCAAAAAAATCTAAATAAAATCACAGACATTGAGAATAAAGTGTAGATGGCGGGTAAATTATCAGGACTGCCCTCCATTCGACAGTTTTTTTTAATTAATTTTTTTAATTTCAACTATGGATATGTATCCAGAAATGATGTAACCCTATCACAACGCCTAAAAGTAGATATGAATAGTGAAATTTGTATGTGCAAGAGTAAAAGTTGAATGATTGAGCCTAGAAATATGTCACAAAAATTCGCTTCGGTTGTATAACTATTGAGCTTTGACCTGAGTTTATAGGGAAATTTGGAAGCGTAAGAGTAAACATTAGGCGTGTTTTGTTTTTCAAATCTATATAGACTTCGAAAAAGCTTTCAACTTTTTCTATGAACACATGAAGTGCACAGTTCAATTTCGCACGAGCTTACGTTCAAATTTTCAATGTTTATGTCATGCAAGTGAAGATCGGCACAAGGAAATCAAGTGCGAAATTTTTCGATGAACTTATTGTGTGTATTAATTAACTGATTACTCTGAGGAGTTGTGGTATCACTATGGACCAACACTGGTCTATGTGAGGCTAAGCCGCCACCCCATAACCTAACCTAACCTATTGTGTGTAGTAAGGGTTGTTTTTGGTTCGATCTCATTCAACGAATAGAATCAATCATATACGTATGATTGTATGTATGTATGTGCCTGTGTTTACATATTTTGTCGGAGATGTTGCGGAGAAAACATTAAAATATATTTGTATGGGTTGAGTATGTTTTTATACGTACGACGAGGGTGACGCGACGCCACTGGTATGTATCTATGTAAATATGTGGAAAATCTGGATATTATGAATCAATTTATTTTGTATTTTTTCCAAGAAAAACTTTTTGTAAGAATTTTTTTGTTTTTTTTCGAAATAAAAAAACATATTCTTGGAAAATTTCAAAACCGACTGAAGTGAAACATCGGAATAATCGATACCGGACTACCTATATATGTGAGGTGTTGCTACATGTTTTTATATGTAAGTATGAACATATGTATGTATGTATGTATGTATATAGTTTCGTGGTGTCTATTTTTATATTATATCTTCATTCGTACACACATATGTACATATGTAGGTATATGGAACATATGTATGTATCAGTGGCGCCGCGTGGAATATTTAGCTGGGTGTGCGATTCGTGAAAATGCTAAAATTCATTTTAATTTCAAATTCGATCGATGTAGGTAAGTACCTCAAATCACAAACAAGCGAAATATGTTTATGTCTGTGCCCAAATAAACCATTAATTCCTTTTTTTTTTCTTAGCATATACATATGTACAGTACATGTATGTAAAACTGAACAAAACAATGCATACAATAGCCGCGTTTTATTTGTACCCTGTATAAAAAAACTTGTTTCAGCAACATGTTTTCTATGTAAAAGCCTTGATAATAGGCGTGTTTTTTTTTCAAATCTATATAGGCTAAACATGTTTCCGCAACATGTTTTCAATGTAAAATACAACAAAACCTTAGCCTGGATAATTATCCAGTCTTATTTTTGTATGGAAATCTATATAGGTTTGAAAAAAAACGCGCCTAATTTATCCAGCCTGGTTTTGTTGTATTACTACATTGAAAGCTTTTTTTTAATCCTATATAGGCTAAACATGTTTCTGCAACATGTTTTCAATGTAAAATACAACAAAACCTTAGCCTGGATAATTATCCAGTCTTATTTTTGTATGGAGAGCTTTTTCGAAATCTATATAGATTTGAAAAAAAAACGCGCCTTATGAACGCTTTATGTATTGGACGAATACAACACATGAAGTGCATAGTTAAGTTTCGCATGAGCTTGCGTTAAAAGTTTTCAAAGTTGATATCGTGCGAGTGAAGATCTATACAAGGAAATCAAGGGCGAGCTTTTGCTATGAGCTTTTTGTGTATCAGGACTGTTGTAGCAGTGAAGTGCGAAGTTCAGTTTCGCACTAGTTTACGTACAAAATTTTCAATGTTTATGTCGTGCGAGTGAAGACGGCACGAACTTGGAGCGAACTTTTTCTTTGAACTTTTTGTGTATGGAGACTGCTACAACACATGAAGTGCGAAGTTCAGTTTCGCACGAGTTTACGTACAAAATTTTCAATATTTATGTCGTGCGAGTGAAGACGTCACAAGGAATCGCTTCAGCATGCATGATTGTATGCTTCCATTTCCCGCTGGGTTAGAACTATTCAATTTGGTGTTTGTTTTTGATAATGTTTTGAGAGTGTTAAATAGTTGAAAATTTTTAAAACGTGAGACCTAGACTGTGCGCAGCTTTGAAGTGTTTTACTTTCAGAAACCTGCGACGGAGTGCTAAGAATATTTATTGTATCGGATAGAGAAAGAACATATTTTTCGCATTTTGTGTACTTTTTGCACTTAAATTTGAATGTGATTGAACCTTTACGGAACACTTATTGCGCAAGTATAACTTGCACTTGACCGGATGTTTTTCCTGTAAATATTTCGGCAAATGCTGCCATGACTTTGTCAAACTCGATGCAGCGAGTCGAATGCGATATATTTTGAAACAGTGGTCAATATTTCGTGGAACAAAAATACAGTTGGAGTGAAATTTTAACGTTTTTTCGCGTTGTGGTCTGTCAGACCACAAAAATAAAAACGATTTTTCTTGAAACTGAGAGTGGGAGTGTGTGTTTAAAGGGCGCGCGTCAAGGTGTGGTGGGCTGATGACTCTAATACGCACTATACATTGCAAGATCAAATTTACACAGGTGGAATTCCCCATGATGATAGACAGGTGAATCAGGGCCAACGAGTGGTAATGGATATGATTAAGGCGTTTTTTGGCACAGGACGAACAATATACGCTGACAACTTCTTTTCCACACTCGACTTAGCCAGTGCCTTGATGTCCAAGAACATTGCTTACGTTGAAACGTTTTGTAAGAACAAACAATTTGTTCCATCAGAACTGCTGGCCTCCTCTACTCGCCCATTACAACAAATTCTCATTAGTTGTTCCTGCTTGCCAAAAAAACAGTTTATCAGTTATTCTTATTTCAACCGAACACTTAACGTGTAACGGTGATGAAGAGGCTAGAAAAGCCCATCAAATATTGGACTACAATAAATATAAGGCGGGAGTGGACACAATGGACCAGATGGTATCATTTTACTCGTACAAACGCGCTACTAATTGCTGGCCACTGGCTTTTTTTCAACATACTTGATGTTTGTGCACTAGCTTCTTACATAATATTTAACGAATTATTTACATAGAAAAAAGTGACAAGCGTCGTGAGTTTATAATTGAACTCGCGCATCACTTGGTAAAACCTCAGGTGGAGTTACGGGCAGCCAATCCCAAAACATTGCTTTTTCAGCATATCGAAGATGCCATGAACATTTTTGGCATTGCTGAGAGTATCAAAATTTGTATACTACCCCTAACTAGAATTCGAACATATTCTTAATCGACATCGCAGCCACCATCTTCTCCGAAACTATTAGACGATGACGGGCCTATGTTTGCCCCGCCCGCTGCCATTGCCTGAGATGTAAGGACCCGGTTTGCGACTTACACTCAAGATATATGTACCATAAATATGTTACAGAAGAAGCATCATATCAGAACTAAATAATAATATCGCTCACAGTATACATACACTATATCTATCTTTATTTAATTTATAGAATAACTAGTGTACTAGTGCGAGAAATATTGGTAATAATATTTTTTCGTAATAACTTTACTAATATCCACTTTTTCAAATATCATCAAATTATACTGAACAGTTCAGTTGATGAGCTTTCTATCAGTGTTAGAATCATTGAAATCGGTGCAGAGATAAACTCTCGGGAGGAAGCACAAGGTCTTGCGCAAGCGATTTAATTACCTATAAAGATGAAATAAAAATGTACATTCTACCAGTAGGGAACTAAACCCGTCTTTGTTTGTTGTTCTTCCTTTCTATCCAATAAAATTAAGAATCTATAAACACAAACATACATTTTTTTTTTTTTTTTTATTTCCCAAATTAAAATATTACATCTATTAAGACAGATGTAATATTTTAATTTGATGACACTAAGTAATTGTTATTAAAGTTTTTGAAGGGATACATTTGTAGACTTAGACCATTGTCTATAGATACATTTCTAACGTTATGTGCAATTTCACAACTTTCTATTTATTTTCTATTTATTTAGCTATTGTTATTATTATGTTTTTTTATTTTTTTTATTTTTTTACATAAATATACGAGTACTTTAAATATTTTGTAGGTCAACGGGCTTGCGTCTTTTTAGTCGTCTTCTTGAATTCATTTCCTGCTCAGGTAAACTTCGTAATTGAGAGTTGGTGTGGTCACAAAGCGCTATTTGATGTCGTCTGCTGATCATTTTTATTTCTTCTTTTACGGTGAGGATGTTGAGGTCGTGGTGTAAGTCGGCATTGGTTATGTACCATGGTGCATTTACTATAGTCCGAAGAATTTTTGTTTGTAGTCGTTGGATGATATTAATATTTGTCGTGCAGGCAGTTCCCCAGATTTGAATCCCGTAGGTCCATATAGGTTTTATTATTGTCTTGTAGATTAGGAGTTTGTTTTCTGTTGATAACCGTGAGTTCTTCCCTAGAAGCCAGTAGAGTTGTCTGAATTTGTTTTTTATTTGGTTTCGTTTATATAATATGTGTGATTTCCAAGTCAATTTTTTATCTATAAGCATGCCCAGGTACTTCGCTTCATTGTCAATAGTAATTTCTTTGTTGTTCAGAATGATGTTTTCAGCGATATAATTTCTTTTCGTAGTATATACAACTTGTACTGTTTTTTCCTCGTTTATATTGATTCCCCATTTCTGGAACCAATCTACTGTCTTCTCAAGTGCTATTCTGGCTTGTTGAGTGGCTAAGTCTAATCGTTTGTTCGAAGAAAGGATAACCGTGTCGTCTGCGAAAGTAGCTATCATAGCGTTGTCTGGTTTAGGTATGTCTGCTGTATATAAAAGGTAGAGCGTTGGTCCTAGAACACTTCCTTGGGGGACACCTGCGTCTATTCGGCATAACTCGGAACACTCATCGTTGTGTGAGACGTAGAAGTGTCTGTCGTCCAGATAGCTTTTAATTAGCTCAGAGAAGTCCGGCAGCATGTTTTTTAATTTATGTAGAAGTCCTTCATGCCAAACACTATCAAAAGCCTTGGCTACGTCAAGATATACTGACACGCAGTCTTTTTTTTCATCTAAGTCGTTAAAAATTTTGTTAGTAACTCGATGGACTTGTTGTATAGTCGAATGTTTTTGTCGAAAACCAAATTGGTGGTCCGGTATGAGTTTTTGTTGTAATACAACTTTGTCAATACGATTAAGTAACAGCTTTTCAAATATTTTGGATACTATTGGTAGTAAACTTATCGGTCTATATGAGGTAGTCTTTGTAGGATCCTTGCCAGGCTTGGGAATATCGATTACTTTCGAGACCTTCCAGACTTTCGGGTAGTAGTTTTGTCGTATAATAGCGTTAAAGATATTCCTTAGGTATATGATGGCACTGTCAGGTAAGTGTTTTAGTAGTTGTCCAGTTATCATGTCGTATCCAGCAGATTTTTTATGGTTTAGTTTATATTTCAGGTGGTCTTTTATTTCTTTGGCGGTTATTCTCTTGATCCTTGTGTTAAAACACGAGTTATTTTGTTGAAGTGAAATATTCTGTCCAATGATTGCATTTGAGAAAGTTGTTTTGAAGTAGCCAGCTAGTGCTTTCGCCTTGTCCTTGCTTGTCCTAGACCAAGTGCCGTCAGCGTTTGCGATAGGTGGTTGATGGGTACTTCCGTTTTTAAGTCTTTTGTTTAGTTTCCATAGTGAATAATTTGTGTTTTGGGTTGCAGTGAGATTAGATAAATAGTTGTTAATGCTGCGGTTTTTGTGTTCTTTGAGTATGGCCTTAAGTTCCTTCGTCGCTCTATTAAGGTTCGCTTTGTCAGTTGGTGATCTGGTTAAGTGCCAAGTTTTTCTTAGTTTGCGTTTTTCTTTAATTTTTTGTCTGATTGTATCTGAAGATTGTGTAGGATTGGTTTTTATTTTTTTTAAGTCAGGTGTAGATTTTAGTGCTGCAGAGTAAAGGAGGTCATTGAGGTGAATTATTGCACTTTCAAGATCTTCATTGGTTTTTAGTGAAGTTTCAGGTTCAATTGTTGCGTCAACGAAATGTCGGAAAGCATCCCAGTCGGTTTTGTGGTTTGTCAGAGGTGCTATATTTGATTGAAGTTTTGTACTTTTGAGATATTCAATGATGATTGGTGAGTGGTCCGAGGATAGGTCAAGGCAAGATTTTATTGTTAGTTGATTTAAATTAATGTTCTTGGTTATGCAGAAGTCGATGAGGTCTGGAGTTTTCCTGCTGTCAGTAGGCCAATAGGTAGGTTCTCCGGTGCTTAAAAATTTACAATTGTGCTTGGTAAGGGCGTCCATAAGAATTCTACCTTTTTTGTTTGTCAATCTTGAACCCCAGTCCGTATTTTTTGCGTTAAAGTCACCTCCTGCGATAAAACGTGGTCCCAGGCATTTGATGTAGTCAGCATACTCTAATTTACTAATTGTGAATTTTGGTGGGCAGTATAATGCTGATATTATAAGCGGTCCTAGTGTATCCTCTATTTGGATGGTTGTCGCTTGAAGATAGTCTTTTTTGTATCCATCCAGTTCATGGCATTTAATATTTTGTCTGATGATTATTGCTGTGCCACCATGAGCTCGTCCACTAGGATGATTTGTGTTGAAGATTTTAAAATTGGGAATTTTTAAAAAACTTTTATTTGTGAAATGTGTTTCTGATATTAACAGGATGTCAATTGAGTTGTTTTTAATGAATTGTTTTAGTTCTAAAGCGTGTTGAATTAGTCCATTTGAATTCCATATGACGATTTTTAAATTTGTCTTATTGTCCATTATTTATTTTAGTCATCAATAGGGTTAGGATGTTCATCATATTAGACATCTGTGTTATTAGTTGTTTCATCATTTCTTTGAGTTCGGATAGGTCGTCTGTGGGTTTCGTAGTATTTTCTCCTTTATTGTTTATTGATAAATTTACTTTGTTATTTGTAGAAGGAACGCCGTTCCTGTTTTCCTGTCTATTAATTAAAGGAGGGGTTATAGTCCTTGTAGTCCTTGTAGCAGCAGCGTTGTCACTTTTAATGGCGTCAGCAAATGTTGTTTGTGGTTTAATCATATTGGGGGCGGGTTTGGGCATATCTGTAATGGGATTTCTAGCTTCTGTGCTGGTCTGAATGGGCTGTTCTTCTAGTGTTTTTTTTCTTAGTGTTGGATATCTTTGTACCTTGAGTGCTTTATATACCTCGCAACCTTTGTAATTTGCAGTGTGGGGCTCACCACAGAGTGTGCATTTTAGATTACTGCGATCCGTAACGTTGGTACAATCAGTCGTTTTGTGTTTTCCTGCGCACTTGACGCAGGTTGGTTCAAGTGTGCAGAAGTTCTTTGTGTGGCCGTATTTTTGGCAGTTCATGCATTGGGGGATGGTCCTTTTTTGATAAGGTGGTTCAAATGATATCTTACAGTGCATCAAGTGAGTAATATTATAAATTTCCTTGTTATTTTTGTTATTTTCCAGCTCAATGGAGAAGAGCGAGAGTGGTTTCTTCGTTCCTCGTTGTGATATGTTGTGTATGTTTGTTACAATGTGTCCATGTTCTTTAAGTTCTTTTTTGATTTCTTCTTGGTCCGCTGAATGGTGCATATTTCGAAGCATGACTCTAAAATTGCGTTGTTCTTTAGGCTTATATGTGTAGAATTGTGTATTTTTAAGTTTAAGTACTTTAACGGTCTTTGTATAAGCTATGGAGTCAGATGGTTGAATTTTTATTTCATTGTTTGGTAAAACTTTCAGTTCGTATGTGTCTTTTGATGTAGTTTCATTAAGGGCGTCAATCAGGAGATGTATATATCGTACCCCTTGAACATAAATTGGCGGAGGTCTGGGCATTTTGGTCTGAAGATTTTCTTCTATGTCTTTTTGCGGCAGGCTTTTAGGTTCCTCTATTTCATCATCCGTAGAAAGGATATCAAAACGGTTGTGTGATATCTCATTGGGTTGGTTCAACCAATAGTTTTTTAGGGTAGTAGTTTGATTTTGATTTTTTAGTTTCTTGGCTTTGTTTTGTTTAGTTTTCTCGGGTGATGTCCTGTTTCTTTTTGTTTGAATTCCGCTAGATTTAGCAATGCAGTCGTCTGTTATGGTAGCTAGAGATGTGGATATTATGGGTGTGTTTATAATTGTGGTGTTATTTGTAGTTTGAGCGGCTATATGATTGTCAGATGGAAATGTTGTAGTTAATGGTGAGGTTAATATTGGTATGTTGTTTGCAGTTAGAGTTGTCGCCGTGTTGAATGATGATGTATTTGTAGTTGTTATAGTTGTTGTGGTTAGTGTCGACGTTGTTGATGTTAGTTTTGAGGTGTGGAAAACTAGAAAGTTGTTTTCCGGTTGGATAGGGCTAGCCCTTGGTGGTGTTCTTTTGAGACTCATCTTTCACTTAAAAGGAAGGAAAGCGGAGCATACTTTTAGGCAGTTCGTCGGCAAATCGGATTGGTTGTCGTCTTCGATAGCCAGTTCTGCCTGATACAAAGCTTAGGTGTTCGTGGCTTTGTGTAAAGCTTGGGATCCATAGATCCACGAGAGCGCTAGCGCACCGCAACCACTGTCAAATGGTCGCCGGCCAAATAAAAAATAAAATAACGAAAGGAATTTACCTTGTATTTCGTCCGGTGGAAATTTTTTTTTAGTTGACGGCGATGGCTTACGCAGGGCGCAGTTGGCGGATGATGATTTCGCGTAAACATACATAATTTAAAAACTTTATTATAGGTACATCGTTTCTACACCTAATTTTACACAATGGAATAGACCATAACGCGATTTTATAGGCCACAACAGCAAAATAAATTATGTGGTCTGTCAGACCACAAAGTATGACTTACCGCCTTTTGGGTCACCGCTAAACGGGGGGTTAAAGAGAATGAACGTAGAAGCAGAGAAATTATTATTTAATTTAGGAAAGATAAAGATCACGCTGATAAAATTGCTGTTGAAAAATTGAGTTTTTTTTTTCCTAAAAAAAAAAATTGTTTACTATGTAAAGATATTATATTTCAATTTATCAACAGCCGGGATCAGCTCCGAACACTATTCCTTTAATTTTTCCAAGGCATCTTCCCGTAAACATTTGTTACTGTACTCCTTGCTGTGGACATCCCATACACATTCACCGACAAAATCACAAACGTAAATGAAATTTATACCACGGTTGTACAAAAATTGTACGCAGCACACACACAATACAATCGGTTGCATGCGACCGCAGGATTCTAAGCGTACGACTGTGCGATATCGGTACAACCGTCGTAAGCTAGCTAACACACGATACAATCGTCGCATACAACCGCAAATTGCATACAACCGTTGTACAACGATTGTATCGTGTATTTTCTATTTTAGCCCCAACCTTTGGCTGTAATAATTAAGTTTTATAAAAAAGGGTTTTTATTTAGATAAGGTTTGAGGAAAATGCATTTTAAGTAAAAAATTGGAACAACGAATTTTCATAATTTTGAGTTTAAGGAGCCATAACTTTTGTGTGGCTGCATAGAATTACATAAAGTATTCAGCATTTTTTATGCGCTTCTAAATGCCACTCCAAAATGTACAAAACTGTTTTGGTAGCTGTAATAGTTCAGAAGTTATATCATTTAAAGTAAGGTAAGACCTACCACCAAATCGGAGGTCCCTTATTTCGACGGGCTTGGTGGAGTGAAAATAGACCCCCCTCTGCAGTACGATTTTTTGTTCGCTAGGACTTCAGAAATCTCCAGTTAAGGGATTATACCTCTAAACTGGGACACCCTGTATATGCAATTGATTTGGTATCTACCTAACAAATTAATCGAAGACAAACACCATACCAACTAACAACCAAAAAGGGGCATTAATATTTTTCTTTGACATCTGCAATGTTTGGGTATTATTTCTGACAGTGACATTTTGCAAATCGTGTAAGCTCAAGTTCAATCGGATTTCTCTTGGTACATGTGGGATTTCGTTCTGAAATAGATTTATTAATGTTAATAGCATGCGAATTATTTGATTGATTAAAACTGCAATTAATTGCGAACGTTACAATTTCAATTGCAGCATAACAGTTTTCGTCATGTCCGGGGTAAAGTGTAAGAATTGCGGATCGACAGACATTGAAGTTGACAATGCTCGTGGAGATGCTGTTTGTACAAATTGTGGTTCTGTCCTGGAGGATAACTTAATTGTGTCCGAGGTACAGTTCGAAGAAGTTGGACATGGCTCCGCTGCCATGGTTGGGCAGTTTGTTTCTGCCGATTCAACAGGCGGTGCAACCAATTATGGCTATGGTAAATTTCAAGTTGGCTCTGGAAATGAATCGCGTGAGGTTACCATAAAAAAGGCTAAAAAGGAAATCACTCATTTGTGTCATCAGCTTCAGTTGAATCAACACTATATTGATACATCATTGAATTTCTTTAGAATGGCTCTAATGCGGCATTTAACTCGTGGTCGAAAGAGTACACATATCTATGCAGCATGCGTCTACATCACTTGTCGCACAGAAGGGACTTCGCGTAAGTTACGAGTTAAATACTAGTGATAGTTCAAGTACTAAATAAAATTTGATTTCATTAGATCTACTTGTCGATATCAGTGATGTGCAACAGATTTGCTCCTATGAATTGGGAAGAACTTACCTAAAGTTATCAAATTCACTTTGCATTAACATTCCTTCTGTTGGTGAGTGTTAATTGAGTTTTAATAACAGAAAGTATTGAAAAACAAATTGTATTATGTATATTTTTTTTATTATTTTTTTTTCGTTGAGGATTACTTATCATTCATGTTTAACGCAACTGTGCCGCCATTGTAATGGTGCGAGTGAAGAGTGTTAGACTGTCCATATTGAAGATCTGTGTTCAAATACCACTAACATCTTTTTTTTTTTTTTTTTTTTGATACAAATAAATTTTTATAATGCATACATAGTAGGTCTGTTTGGTAACATGCTAGTTTTTGAAAGTTCTACATAAACTACATAGAATCTGTTTCATGGCTCTCAATTTTTTTTACTCTCATTTGGATCTCTCTGCGATGAATTATCTGCAAGACCAATTCCTCGGGGTGGGTTGAGCCAACTCTGTCAAACCAGCCATCTGATAGTTTATGAAATGTCATAATCTTCATTGTTAGTGGAAAACAAAAACAATTTGATAGGTTTGACCAAGTGTTGTTTGAAAAGCGTTTGTTTACTTTTGTGCAAGTTTTCTGTCTTTGAGAGGAGTTCTCTCTCTTTGAGAGGATTCTACTATTTGACAGATCTCAATTCCGTGTGCCAAAAAAGATACCAAACACACCTAGTATTTAATAACGTCTACGTTTCTGCGCTGACTTGAAGCTTTGTATATACATTCCTATAGTAACGCCAAGAAATTCAGTAGAAATGTTGTACGAGTATCCCGACAAAGCTTTGGCGCTTCAATCGGTCTGAAATGAAAAATGGATTGTGTCCTGAATTTATTTAGAGGGAGCTTTCAAGTTTTATAAATGTCTCGTCAAAAAAAAGCTATTTTTCAACGAAAAAAAAAAACAACAAATATTTATTTTTTGTACGACCAGCGCAAACGAATAGACTTTTGCCTATTTCGGGTAAATAAATTTGTGTTCTGGTTGCCATATTTCATTTTTTTTCCCCCAATCACAATCTGGTGTTTGTTGCCAAATATTTAAATCCCGCAACATAGCATTGCAAAGGGATTGAACGTGTTTAAAAATTGCTCTTATGATTTCACAATAGTTTTCAAAATATGTAATTATAATTATGTATTAAGTTTTTAGAAATGTTTATTTTCAGCATCTGTCCTTCTGTGTATGTTTTCCTTTTTCAATTATCTCACCTTCATCTATGGCCTGTGACCCAAGTTTGAAGTAGGTACAAGAAGATTCGGTTAGACGTTAGCGCATGTAAATGATAAATCCCATCAATTACCTTTGTACATGCGATAAACGGCCTTGAATCTTACTATATACGATTTATAGAAAAATGTAGTATGTAAATAGTCATTTTTAATATAGAAAAAAGATTGTTCAACGCCTTACAATCAGTGCTGTCGAACGTAATGCAAAAGCATTACTTGTAATGCTTTTTAGTGAAGCCTGATGCCGTAATGCCCACATGGCTTTTGTAATGCCTTTTGTATTGCATTCTATTGCGCCAGCAAACTTACATTTTTATTTAAAAAAATCTGGGATTCACATCCACTCCACGTTGGATACTCAACTCGCATGAGCATAGGATAACGGTAAACTTAGTTGCAATGACGTTATCGAAAAAGGTCTTACCGCAGATGCTGCGTAAGCCAACGAAAAGTAGAACTTTTTCGATTCTAAGTATATTAAGTTTTCCACATAGTAGTGCGAGCGCAGAACACGTATTTAATTAAATATAAAACAAGAAACTCTTTACTGACAGCAACAGTTAGTTCCATTTTGATGGCAAAGGAAATACATAATTAGAATTAATATCGTCATTGAGTGGACTCGATCCCAAGAGTTCCGACATATAAATTAACCTTCTACCTAAACCCCTACTCTTCTATTAATTTTTAATTTTAACCCACATTCAAATGTAATTCATGTAATGTCCAAATGTCAAAATCCTCGACCGACGATGCAAATGTTGCCCTAGTGAAGACTTGAATGCCCAGTGTCACGAATTTTAAATCACCAACTGAAATATTCGAAGAAGTCAGCTCGATGGGTTCCAAAAATTTTGAATGGAGAGCAAAAAGAGGCTCGTGTTCGTTTTGCTCAATATTTCCTGGACGCTTTTAAAGTAGCAATACTTTCCGATCATTGATTAGCGTAAAAGGACGCGTTTCTGATGCACCCAATAATCGATATGCTTTTCTATTATTGCTACCTTGGTCACAAGTTGCAGCTACACAATTAAAGCCAATTTCATGCACTTTGCTTACATTAATTTTTAATAATTCTGCAATTTGTTCACCGTTTGCAGCACCAATATAAGCTGATATGGTCTGTGTCCAATTGGAATTAAGTCCCCGTAATGTAAACACTAATGCATGCATACCAACTTTATTCACTCTACCAAGCTCACCAAAATCATTAAATCCGTAAATGTCATCTTCGCCCAGATGATACTCCAACTACGGGGTAATTTTCATTTCGTCGAACAACATTACGCATTTTTTGTCTAAGTCGGAGAAGCTTTCACACCTAAGTGAGAGAAGATCAGAAACTTGTTTGGAAAAACCAGTAGTTAAATTTATTTCAGAATGCCATCGTTGAATTGTCCTAACGCTCGGCAAGTAGAAATTTGAATCAAGCATATGTTTGTATAATGCTGGAGACTTGTAGTAAAACTTTAGGTAGCAGTCTTTTTCATCACGTGACCAATTTTGACCAGCTTTGTGAAAAAGTTGTGTTTTTACAAATATCAAGACTTGCTCATTTCTTCCATCCAATTGGTTTTCAACCTCTGTTTGTAGTTTATAGTAAGGATCATTTTTAATTTTTTTAGGAGTGTCAAAAAGGGTTTTCGGGATTTTCGGATAAGGTTCAGAATCATTTTCTTCATTTTGGTAATGCCGGTAATCAGGTTCAAGAAATTTGAGGGAAGAAATATCATCACACTCAGGTAAAAGAGGAAGAGAGCAATTCCTTGAATATGTTTTAGGAGGTAAGGCCTCGCGATGGAATGTATAATCGGTATCCTTACTATAACTCTCTAATGAATCTAGAGGTTTGACTTCTTGCTTTTTGAAATTTCCTCTCCGTTTTATGGAAGAATTAGGTTTAAAATTAGATTTCAGATTTTCACAGGCCTGATCAACGTATTTATCTGTGCATAAGCATATTTCAGGGCAGGATTTTGGATTTACCCCTTTTTTTAAATTCTTTCTGACATGGTTATCAATATCTTTTCCGTAAAAATGTTTTTCGCAGAAAAATGTTTTCGTAGGCAAACGACCGAATACTTCACTATTTCCCGAATGTTTAACCCAAATAGGTCTTCGGCAGTCATTTGGTAGTTGAAAAAATGACAAGCTACTTACACCTCCAACGTTTTTATAATTAAAACAGTTTTTGAAAGCACAAAACATATTTTTACTTTTTTAATCAGTTATTTCACATTTAAAAAAACCGACATCAAAAGACGAATATTTACTTCAATGGTGCCGAAATAACGAAGAAATTAAAATCTTGACGAAAGCTTTTTCATAAGGAATAAAATTATCAAAGACGCAAAAGCTCTCTGCCACTTTCTTGGTATTACTAGCGACATCTTGCAGCATAACCGTACTACTGGATTGGCGCTACTATAGGAATGTATATACAAAGCTTGAAGTCATATTTCTGTTTGGTAACACGCTAATTTTCGCAATTCTATGTAAAATTACATAGAATCACATGAAGCTGTGTTCAGCGTTGCCGCAGAACATTTTTTTCCCGTACCACCAGTGTTTCAGTATTTTTAATATGACACGTTGCATTTTTCGATTTAAATCATTAAAACAAGAAAATAATTTGGGATATTACGAGATTGAGCCAATGAGGATTATTGGAAATGTTGTGAGTGAATGCAAAAAGTATTGCCGCGTAAAAAATGTGTTCTTTAAAGAAATATTTTTGTAATTCCACCATTTTATTTTACTTATACCAAACCAATGTGAAGTGGTGCCATATGAAATCTTAAAGTGCCACCGTGCCATTTTTATTAAAAAGTGCCATAATGGCATGATTGTGCCACATCGGCAACGCTGGCTGTGTTTGTTAACTCGAAAAAATCACAGTACAACACAAGCAGAGAGCGAAAGGAAAACGTAAAAAATATAGAGCGATGAAATGTTACGCAACATCTTTTTCTTGTGGTGAGCTGGACAACTCTGTCAAACCAGGCCATCTGACAATTTGTGAAATGTCATAATCTTCATTGTTAATACCCCAATACATGTTCTTCGACTTGACATGCAAATATCTCGTGGAGACCCCTAATTTGATGTCCAAACTAAAAACATATCCGCGATGTCAGCATTTTAGTTTTGTCTTCTCGGCAAACTTAAATCCAGATTTGTCTCTGACATTTGGCCGTTTGGCAGGTAGATTTTTATTCGGTGGGTATTTCGGCAGAGTGAACATGTCGCGCTGAGTTGGTTTGGTAGGTAGATTTTCATTTTAGGGTATTTCCGTAGAGTGAAGATGCTGGTTGGGTAGGTAGATTTTCATTCAATAGCATTTCCGTAGAGTATTTCACTGGTTTTAAAGCGAGAATTGTGCGTTGTTTCTTTCTCGACGTCAGCTTGTAGATTGAAATGTCTTGGCATGATTTGCCCAGCGAAGGAAAACAAGAAAAAAACCTGTTTCTAGTGAAGACGTAGTTTTGGCAGAAATATTTCTCGTGGAGTCACCGCGTAGAGTGTGTTTGGTTACTTTTGTACACGTTTTCTATCTCTGAGAGGATTTCTCTCTCTTTGAGAGGATTTTACTTTTTGACAGGTGTCACTCGCCTGTGCACAAAAAGATACCTATTAGGTCTGTTTGGTGTGTCGATAGTTTTCGCAATAATATGTAAACTTTCATAGAATCATGACA
The DNA here is from genome assembly GCA_949775065.1 of Brachyopa scutellaris. Taxonomy (NCBI): domain Eukaryota; kingdom Metazoa; phylum Arthropoda; class Insecta; order Diptera; family Syrphidae; genus Brachyopa; species Brachyopa scutellaris. The sequence goes on from OX459114.1 coordinate 56,877,729, forward strand.
GTTTCATGGTTCTCAATTTTTTTTACTCTCATTTGGCTCTCTCTTTGCGATGAATTATTCTGAATATCATCGTTTTGTTTTGTCTTGTTTCGTACTTTTTAGTAAGTATTTCCCTTAGTGTGCAAACAGAGTGGAGCGAAGAGCAAAGAGCAAAGCGATGCAATCAAACACGTTCAGTTAAAGCGTAGCGCATTGAGATCGAGCAAAGCGTCGACAAGAAAGCAAAGCGGCGATGTTTGATTTCTCTGCTGTCATCGCTTTGATTTTTCGTCTATTTTTAAAATGCTTTACCGTTTTGAGAAGGGAAACGTAGAGTGGTTAAGTGAATACCTTATTGGTAAATAACGACTATATGATTTTAATCGAACGAACGAATTGTTTCATAACTTAATATATATACATATTTTACGGCATTCAAACCTATAGTAATTTGACCTCTTCCTAATTTGCGCTTCCGATAGTTGAACACCCGTCGTATGTAGCCTTGTATTCATTTATAAATATGTAGTTGTTTTGACTAATTTATAAGTACGGTATGCTCTTATCAAATTCGCACAAATTGCATTTGACTAGTGGGAGAAGCTTCGCTTGTCGTGGCTGTTTTTTTTTGAGTACTCTTAAATCTTTACGAAATAAATAAATAGGTTTAAGATGGCATTTGTACACTTCTTCGTCAACTTGTGTTGAATTTTGTCAAGTAAATAGTCGAACGTGTTTATGGTCATTCGGAAATGTCTTTGAAACTTTACGCGATCTTCTCGTACCTCTCGAAATAAATGGTGAAATTCACCGTGGATACCTCGTGATTGGTAAATTATATGAACGAATTCCTTCACTTCTGTTTCCACGTGTCAGGAAATAGCACATATTTAATTCAAAATATTAGGATCCATTCTTATAAGCAATATTCAAATGGAAAAAATGAACTCTTGCTCGTTTGCTTTTTGCTCCTCACTCATGCTAGCCTACACGTCCTTCCTCTCCTCTCGTGCTCTTTGCTGTTGGTTTTCGCAGCTTTGCCCTGCGCTCCACTCTGTAAGCACACTTTGTCGGTTTTTAGTTTTTTTTTTAACTTAATTATGTATTTATTTACAACTTTTTAGTTTCAGACAATATGTAGAGTACATATATGTATGTAAGTAAGCAATGTCGTGTTCTACTTTTCAAACCCTTTCATTTGATACTCATATTAAGGAGCTTCCGCCATATTGAATTTAGAGTGACGTTATAGCGTGTCGTATTCTACTCAGCAAGTCCTTTCATTTGATGTCACTATAAAGGCGGTTGTAAAGGAAAAAAAGGTAATCCGCCATCTTTCTTGGTTCGTGAAGTTTCACATAGCCCAGGACTAGGATACTCTCCGGATCAAGACGAATCCAACGACCCCTCATTTGTTGAGATCGGTTTCATAGTTTAGGCTGTACGAGGTGACATCCTCACATACAAACAAACCCAGTCTATTAAAATCATAACTCTTCCTTTTGCCTAGTCGGGTAAAAAGTGAATGCGATTTGACAGATTACATAAATCTGCGCAAAGAAAGTCCTTGGGCTAGAATTTCTTCCTTTTTGCTCTTTTACGAAAAACTACGAAATTTCTGCCAACTCGAAATCGAATAGGATTTCGTTGAAATTCGTTGGTTTGGGAGGGTACGCGAACGGACCTAACATTTCATGGGTCATATCACTAATTTACTCGAAGACTGTCATAACTCCAAAAACGCGATTTTTGAGTTAATGATGCAGAGTTATTCGCTATATCATACTTCATATCGTGTAAAAATTTCATATTAATATCTTGTGTACTCTCCCCGTGAGAAGAGAAAGAATTTATAAGATTCCCTGCAAGTTAGTAGTCAATTAAAAACTTTAAACGCGTTTTCTTCAAAATCACGCTTTTTTTTAGTTATGTCAGTCTTCAAGTAAATGAGCGATTATGTTTTTTATAAAGCCTAGCCACTAAAGAGCTAGGACGGTCATACATATGCATGTATGCAATAATGTCTGACAATTCATTACTCCGTCATGAATTCATTAAGCATGGAGTGAATTCGTAAACTTCAAAGTTTCAAAGAACTGCGTTATGAGCGTTCTGCATTACCTCACGTTTACTAACGTCATCATAACGTTCGCATCGTGCAGTTAATAAAGTGAAAACAATTGTAACTGTAAGCTTTGATCGTTATTTATCATTCTAGCGATTTGATACTGTTTAATCTTTTTACGTTTCATGATTTTGAAGTTATTATGCCATTTTCCAAGTTCTGCAAATTCCTTTTTCGAAAACAGCCAATGATTTATATTTTAAATTCTTTGTACATAATTGAACTCGGCCAAGGCATTCTAAAGCTTGGATCTAGAAGGTGTTCGTGAAATACTCTCTGCTTAGATATTAGCTTAGATTTCCGCTTCTGGGCAGCGGATAACGTTTAAACATACGTGATATTTTGCAATGCAACTGTGAAAGTCGGAGTCAATTTCCTGCAGTAGTTTTTAAATATATTCCGGTCAAACACCTTACAGTCGAAAAAAGTTAGATTTTTATCGGTCAACTATAGTTTTTAATGTATTTGTCAGTCCTGAATAGTCCAGACATTTAATATTCTACCTGTTTATGCGCACGGCTGCCACTTATCTTTAGGGTGAAAATAAACTAAGAAAAAAGACTCAAATTCGGGGATTCAACACTTTATTTTACTTTGAAAAATTGAAAAGAGAGAAATGCGACTGCTCGTCGCGCTATCCAATGATTTTATAATGGCCGGTCCCTCTTTCGGAGTTTTTCGCGCGAACACACGCCAAAGTTAAAAAATATAGCGCCATCTCGTGGCGAACACATAAATATAAAAAGATCCGAGACTTAAGGTCGGTTTACACTTAAACATTGCCGCCCACCTTGCAACAATAGGTGCAAAACGGCAAGTAACTACAATATCTATCCGTAAGATAATCAAATGAGATTTTTGTAAAATACTAGGGATATGATACAAGTATGTACTTCAATAGATATAGATTGAAATGAGAATAGTAATTTAATATGTATTTAACTTATAAGTTAGTCAAGTTGTACAATACAAAGGATATGATATAAAGACTTCAATAGATCTAGATAGAGATGAGAATAAAAATACTATAGTTAACTTATAAGTTAGTCAAGTTCATGAACTTCAAATTTGATCAATAATTAATTAAGATATAAAGACACGAGCTCAAAGTGTGTCGGATATGAAATTACCTCTTCCTTTATCTCGCTATTGTAAAGAATCGCCACTTAAAATGCAAAGTTTTACGATGGGTCTCGTAATGACACCGGATTGAGTTCTAATATCTGCGACGCGAGTTCTATTATCAGGACCCGGATTAAGTTTTACGACTCGACCTAAGCGCCATTCGTTTGGAGGAAACCTTTAATCTTTAATGACAACCAAGTCATCATTCGCGATATCCCTAGTTGGATATTTCCATTTATATCGTTTTTGCAACTGTGTGAGATATTCTTGCTTCCATCGCTGACAAAAAACCTGATGAAGAACTTTCACCCGTTCCCACCGCTTAATAACGTTCCAAGATAGATCGCTGAGATCGGTTTCAGGAGGCGACAGAAGTGGACCGCCGCGCAAAAAGTGTCCTGGGGTTAAAGGGAGAAGGTCGGTGGCATTTTCTGAAATTGGGGATATCGGACGTGAATTCAGGCAAGCCTCAATTCGTGCTAAGAGGGTAGAAAATTCCTCAAAGGTAAATTTAAAATCACCGGCAATTTTTCTAAAATGCTGTTTAAAACTCTTGACCTCAGCCTCCCATAAGCCACCCATATGCGGAGCGCCGGGCGGAATAAATTTCCATTCTAAATTATGATCTTTATACGTATCCGTCACGTCTGAGGAAAAGGTTTTTAAGAACGTTTTGAATTCTTTAGACACGGTCCGACTGGCGCCGACGAAATTCGTTCCGTTATCGGAATAGAGCGTCCTGGGCAGGCCGCGTCGGGCAATGAACCGATTCAACGCAGCCAAAAAGGAAGCTGTGGTGAGATCACCAGTTGCTTCCAAGTGTATGGCCTTTGTGGCGAAGCAAACAAAAACGCGAACATATGCCTTGGAAATTCGACAGGAGCGACCGGTAATGGTTTTGATTGTGAAGGGACCCGCATAGTCGAGACCCGTACAGGTAAATGGTGAAGTGATTGTAGTTCGTTCAGATGGTAATGAAGCCATTAGCTGAGTCTGAACTTTACTCTTATGGATCGTACAGATTTTGCATCCTCGGATACATTTTTTAACTAGATTTTTAATCCTTATGATCCAAAACTCACATTGAACGAGGCGGATCACCAACTGATTGCCGCCATGCATGGAAAAGATATGATTAAAATTTACAAGAAGTGTCGAAAGAGATGCCTGATACGGCAGGATAATGGGGAATTTTTCGTTATAAGGCAAAGTAGAACAAGCTAATCTTCCGTTGACCCGAAGGATTCGGTACTTGTCGATCATGGGGTTGAGACTTAGAAGACTGCTGTTTTTCGGGACGGGTTTGTTTTGAACAAGACAGTCATATTCCTTACGGAAATAAAGCTGCTGAGTGGTGCGGATTATGAACTTTTTGGTGGCTTTTATCTCGTCGTGAGATAGAAGGAGAGATGGGCCAGAAACCTGTTCGAATCGAGAACTGATCCGAGACAGAAACCGAAGAACATAGGATAAAACGTGAAGGGCCCTGGGCCAAGAGGAGAATCTCTGAAAAATGATTTCAGGATTGGGCACTACCATTGTGAGACAGACATTAACCGGGCGACTTTCCATATCGTCCTCGTTAGGGGTAGAGAGTATGGTGTTAGGCCATTCGGACTGAGGGCGTTTAAGCCACTGAGGGCCACTCCACCAAAGGTCGCTGACTCTGAGTTCACTGGGGGGCACCCCCCTCGTCGCGAGGTCCGCCGGGTTGTCAGCTGAACGCACGTGTCTCCACTTAGAGTTTGGAACGTATGTTTGAATCTTGGAGACTCTATTTGCTATGAACGTTTTCCAGAGGTGGGGTGATTTACTAAGCCATGCTAACACGATGGAACTATCGGTCCAGAGGGTGACTTGTGGATCAGATAGATTTAAAAGTGGAAGGGTGCTTTGCACTAGTTTTGCTAGGAGCACAGTTCCAATCGAGGTAGTGCGATTTGTTTGACGGGCGCTACTTTACTCTTTGCGCATAACAAATGAGAAGACCAATCTCCTAGACTATGCTGAACACGAAAATAGAGAGTGACGGCGTATGCCTTTTCGGAAGCGTCGCAAAAGCCATGAATTTCCGATGGGCAGTCGGGAGTATATTGTACCCAACGGGGAACATGAATATACTGAATATCTGATAACGTTGCAAAAAAGTTCTGCCAACGATGACACGTTAGGGGCGTTAATACCTCGTCCCAAGACGTCCCATCCCGCCAGATGTCCTGCATGATTATTTTGGCGATTATTAGGACCGGGGCCAACCAACCGACAGGGTCGAAAAGCCGCGCAATCACCGACAAAACTGATCTTTTCGTCAGCAAATTATCACGATCGTTGGTTTTGCAAAAGAAGTTAAATGAGTCTTGATGAGCGTTCCACCGAATACCCAAGGCCTTGACGACACTACTTGTGTCAAACTGCAGAAAATCCTCATTGTAAAGAAAGGACTTCGGGAACCGTTTAAGAAGAGCAATATGGTTCGCAGTCCATTTCTTTAAACAGAATCCTGCGGTGTCCAAGGCCATCAAAAGTTCGGATTGAGCCTTAGATGCAGACTCGAGATCATGTGATCCGGACAAAACGTCATCCACGTAGAAGTCGTTTTTCAAAATCGAGGAGGCCATAGGAAATTGCTGTTCAACGTCCATCGCTAATTGCTTTAAGGTACGTATTGCTAGAAAAGGTGCACAATTTACACCGAAAGTAACCGTTTTTAGCTCATAGTCAACGCATTTTTGAAGAATAGATGCGCGGAAAAGGATTCGTTGATAAGGCGTATGTTCCGGATGGACGAGAATTTGTCGATACATTTTCTCCACATCCGCGCTAAAAACATATCGATATAGACGCCATTTTAAAATTAAGACCATAAGGTCAGCTTGTAAAACCGGGCCCACATGAAGGAGATCGTTAAGGCTTCTACCATTGCTGGAAGGACTTGAGGCATTGAATACTACCCGAAGTTTGGTAGTAACGCTATCCGGTTTTATAACTGCGTGATGGGGTAGATAGTATGACGCAATCTGTTGGTTTCGAATAAGTTCAGCGGATGAACAGACCTGCATATGGTCGAGATCAAAATATTCTTGCAATACTTCGTTGTAGTTAACCAGCAGTTTGCAATCCTTTGCTAACACCCTTTCCATGCGTAAGAGCTGCTTGAAAGCTATGTCTCGCGAGGTTCCCAGCGAGGGCATAGGACTCTTGAAAGGCAAACGCACGATATATCTCCCAGTCTCATCTCGAGTGGTGGTTTCGGCAAACAACTTCTCACAAATTTCATCTTCTGGGGAGAGTGGCTTTGAATCAGACAGCTCCTCAATTTCCCAGAACTTTGCGATCTGCTGTGCAACAGAGGATTCCGAAAAATGGGACAAAAGAGTCGAATACGAGTGAATTGTATCCCTTGTGAGAGGACCGGAAAGGATCCAGCCAAATATGGTATTTTGGGCGACTAGAGTGTTTAAAATATTAGACTTTACCCCCTCCAGGATGATTGATGGATATAAGTCAGCTCCGATTACGAAGTCAATGGGAGAACTTTCATAAAACTTGGGATCGGCAAGTTGGAGATCGAATGGTCCGGACAACTCACCTTGACTCACTAGACAAGAGGGCAAATCACCAGTCAAGCGGGACAGAACAATAGCATTCGCGGTTATGTTTACCGAATCTGATAAAGTGGAACCCACAACTAATGAACACATCTTTGAGGAAGTCGTAGTTACTACAGCACTTATGCCCGTAATATCGGCTTGGATTGATTTAACTGAAAGGCGTAATCTTCGTTGAGCCTGTTCAGAGATAAAACTAACTTCGGATCCAGGATCTATAAGAGCGCGTAAAATGAACTTTTGTCCAAGGTGATGAATCTTTATGAGAGCAGTGGCGAGTAAGACCCGTTTCTTGTTTTCGGCGAAGAGAGAGTTAAGTTGCATTGAACTCGATGTTGAAGTGGACTGTAAATTTGTGTTGGGATCTTGAGGTGATGAGCTAGGGGGAGTAGGAATGGTAGCCTTACTCGGAACTGATGTTGGGGGAGTAGGAATGGTAGCATTACTCGAAACGGATGTTGGGGGAGTAGGAAGGGTAGCATTACTCGAGACTGATGTTGGAGAAGCAGAGTGTAGCAGAGTATGATGTCGTTGACGGCAGTGTATGCAAGTGTGAAGACTACGACAACTCTTTTCAAAATGCGTATGAGCCAGGCAATTCCTACAGTACGAGAGTGAATTAACTTTAGACCACCTATCTGCGATCGAAAGTTGTAAAAAGTTGGGGCAAAGTCGTAAGGGATGCGTTCCTTTGCATAATTTACAACTAATATCATTCGCTTGAACATGTAGAGCTTGATGATGAGATTTGCCTTTGGGAAATGTTGGTAATTTGGATTTATGATCGTGGACACCCACCTCCTTAATATCAGAGACTGTCTCAAGGATTTGGTATTGATTTGTGAGGAATGTGTCCAGTTCTGACCAGACTGGAATCTCCCGAGGCTTATTAATTGACTGTTCCCATAAGGACAAAGTCTTCTCTGGTAAACGACTCGAGCATAAAAATACTAAAATCGGACCCCACGATTCGGTCTCCACTTGATATGCTTTTAGTATAGAAATGCAATCGTTTATACTACTTTGAAGCCTTTTAATTCCTTGACTGGATTCCGTAGTGATCATGGGTAAATTGAAAAGTGTTTTGAGCTGATTGTTTATCAATATCCGTTTGTTCTCGTATTTATCCGATAAGGATTTCCAAGCGAGATCGAAACTGTCAGAAGTCAGCGGGAATTTGGCAACAACGTTGTTGGCCTCACCTTTGGTCTTGGACCGGAGATAAAATAATTTTTGAACGGCACTTAGCTTGGGATGATTGATGTAGATTGCTGAGAACAAGTCTCTGAATGAGGGCCACGATAAATAATCGCCATAAAACGTTTCAGTGTCGCAAGCAGGTACACTTAAATGTGTCATAAACTCAGAAGCTTGAACAGAACGCTGCTGCTGCTGTGTGTCCGTACCACACCCGCTTGAAGAAGCGTTCATATTCGACCGTGCTCCGTTTATTTCACTTGAAACCTTTGGCTCATCTTTATCGCTAGCTTTCGCACCTTCGTGTACCGAATCAGCAAGAATCACCTCAAGCTTTCTAATAGATTCGATTATTTCACTTAAACACGAGATATAAATACCCGATGACGTGATATATTTTTGTTTGATTGCCTTTGCATTCTCCTCTGATAGAGATTCATTCGAACGCACGCAGAAAATATAAGAGTCTCTAATTTCCGTCCATAAGTCTTTTAATTCAGACTTTGACTTCTGCAATGTGATTGGGGTTTGATCTACTAGCGGAACTTCTGGACTTTACGTTGGAATTCTGTCAGCAAATCGCTAGCAAGAATAAATTCATCTAATCCAATCATTTTATTGCAAAGCGTTAAATCACGTAGTAAAAAAAACGAAAACGCGAAAAACGAACTTTACCTTCCTAACTACTGGCACTTAGAATCTGTCTCTATCTGAATCGCAGTTTGGCGAACGGGATATGAATTCGAATCCCACGTGATGGATGGGAACACGCGGTGCAAATATGGATTTTTGAACGAAATGTAACCTCTATCGGTACATATAGCTCACGTATACACTCGTATTAAAAAGAAAAATGCGAACAAATAATCATACGTTATATGTACGTAATTTAAGATTTGTATGTAATTATATTATAAGAAAATGGAAAAAAAACCCAACCACACTTTATATGTAATTTAAAAACTTTGATTTTATCTTATAAGAAAATGACTTGATCAAATGAGAAATTCACGTACCTGTTACACTTCTTTATTGCACTCCGGAAGTCTTCTTCTGGTGGCTGAATCGTTGTTTGCAGATGAATGCTCCTGTTCAATTTCGATGAAATGCTTTGTGGTGTGTGGTGGCGTCGGAACACCTGCGCTCCGATGGAGTGGCGTATCGTTAGCGGCAGAACAGAACTGTGTGTGGCCCACGTGGCCGATAACAGTGAATATGTCACGATGTTGTTGTACGTGACTTTCGTATATCTGCGTATATACTTGGGATACCAGCGCTCCGGTGGGGCGGCGTGGTATATGCGGTTCAATGTTGCGTATGTCACTTGGGGTACCAGCGCTCCGGTGGGGCGGCGTGGTATATGCGGAACAATGTTGCGTATATGTACTTGGGATACCAGCGCTCCGGTGGGGCGGCGTGGTATATGCGGTTCAATGTTGCGTATGTCACTTGGGGTACCAGCGCTCCGGTGGGGCGGCGTGGTATATGCGGAACAATGTTGCGTATATGTACTTGGGATACCAGCGCTCCGGTGGGGCGGCGTGGTATATGCGGTTCAATGTTGCGTATGTCACTTGGGGTACCAGCGCTCCGGTGGGGCGACGTGGTATATGCGGTGCAATGTTGCGTATGTCACTTGGGGTACCAGCGCTCCGGTGGGGCGGCGTGGTATATACGGAACAATGTTGCGTATATGTTTGGTGACAATTGGAGTACCAGCGCTCCGGTGGGGCGGCGTGGTATGTGCGTTAAAATGTGGCAAATCCGGTTCGTTTGGACCAAATGTTTATGCGCAAGGCTGCCACTTATCTTTAGGGTGAAAATAAACTAAGAAAAAAGACTCAAATTCGGGGATTCAGCACTTTATTTTACTTTGAAAAATTGAAAAGAGAGAAATGCGACTGCTCGTCGCGCTATCCATTGATTTTATAATGGCCGGTCCCTCTTTCGGAGTTTTTCGCGCGAACACACGCCAAAGTTAAAAAATATAGCGCCATCTCGTGGCGAACACATAAATATAAAAAGATCCGAGACTTAAGGTCGGTTTACACTTAAACACTACCAATCTCTCGTTTGTAAGTTCCATTTTTACACCAGTCGATGTCAGAATCACCTGCTATCATGACATTTTTTGACAATTCCATAATGTTTTCGAAGTTTTTTTTTTAAAGAAATTGCAGAATTCCCTTTCTAAGTGGCTTGGTGGTCTACATATCCCAGCGATATCTAATTCTAATCCTTAATATTTATTACAGGCTAGTAGACATACCTTAGAATCTATCGCTCCCTTTGTTACTTTTGATTTGCTTCAGAGCGCCGTAGTGTAGTGGTAAGTGCGTGGGACTACTATGCAATGCTGCCCAGGTCCAACACCTAAATGTTTTTTTTACGGTCCCACCTCTTTCGAATGTCTGACAAGCAATCAAAGAGTATCATTTGTCAATGAGCTCCTCAACTCAATGTTCGGAGTCGGCAAAAAACTGTAGGTCCCTTCCCTTCGTGCAAAAATATAACACGCTCATACAAATGGTTGCGAGAAGCAGGCCCAGGTTCCCTCGAGCTGTAGCGCCACCTAAAGTAAAGTAAGATATTATGCTCCATTTGTTCATGATATATGTACATTGTGGTAACACCTGTTCTGATTTCATTAGATAAACACGATATCTTGTTATACCCACTTATTGTGTCTCTGACAGAATCATACACTCGTATTTTCGAGTGTCTGCTAATACGTCCAGTTCTTCGAAATTAGATGTTAAGGCCGGAATACTCGCATAAATGCCTTTGATAGTATTGAATTCCTAATAGCCAATCTTTTTCTTTTTAAGTCGAGCTTGTTGAGGTACACTGAATATATTTTACTTTAAGTCTGGTGGTTTTCATTATTGGTTTTATCTACGCGCAAACAATTCGAACATTATTTGCTGCTTTTGTCACACTTGCTCGTTTTATGGCTTGCTTTTTTTTAATGGCTATTTTGAGCTTTTTATTTATACGTACGTAACATTGAGAATATTAAAATAAAACACAGTTCTCTCAACTAGATAAATGTTTTAATGTTTACTGAATATTATAAAAATAAAATAATAGAACCTGGACTTAATAACGAATCCCGCTTTTGTCCCTTTTTTTTTTTGATACTTCGCATTTTAAATGATTCAAAATAATAATAAAAGTTGGTTTACTTCTTCAGTAACAAAATTCAGCATAAAAATGCAAAACTCATTGTATAAATGTATGTATTTAAATTAAAAGTTGTAATTGTGAATAACGTATAAAAAAAAATGTGCAGTTACTGTATAATTATGGCATACATATGTATATTTTGTCTGGGAAATTTGATGTGCTTAACAATTTTGTTTTTGTTCAACATCACCCAACCCAAACGTCAAATACGGAACCTTAAAAAAAATGAAGACTGAAGATTCTACATACTTTCATAAAGAGAGGTTAAATATAGAACATGCTATTTTTTCCATCTAAGAGCTTGTAACTCGTATGTAAGTGTATACCTTTAACAATTTTTTTTGTAATTTTGAGTAAATATGATTCCTTATTCTTATTATACTAAACTTACATACTTATATTCAAATATGTAGTGAATAGAATTCATATACCGTTTTTCAATTACGGTTTTGTTTATAATTAACATTTAAGTTATCTTCTACTCATTTCTACCTTGTCTTCTATTTAATCATGCTTAAGATTATTATTTTTTTTAGAATGTATGTATTTTTGATTGCCTTTTTGAGTTTAAAAAACGACGAAAATAAAAAATATATAACGCAGCAGTTCCAACGAAGAAAAACGACAAGTTATGTGGGGAAAAAGTGTTGCAGATAGTTAAATTGACATAGGGTTAGGTTACAAATCGTTACCCAAAGAACTATTGAACTTAATATTAATCGGTCGACAAAGCACCAAAGCAGTGCATGGTGTTGGTTACATAAACGTTGAATTCCAGAAATGTCTGGCTAGTTAAAATGTTAAATCATCATCGATAGATTTGTTGAGTCCTTGTGCTCTACTTCCTTAATTTATTTTATATTCCTTGTCCAAAAAAAACTTCATGTAATTCGGTTGAATAAATATTTCAATGCAATAGTAATGTAGCGCGCTAACCAATTGAAATTGAATTACTATATTCCTACATATACAGTACAAAGTTATGTCGATTTCGATTGGGAAAAAAAATCACTGTTTTTCTCGAGATCAATTTTTGTGAATCTCGGATCCAACTCGAGATTCAGACCTACTCACACTAACACAAAATCATTTTATACGAAATTTCAACGCAGTACATCAAAATAATATCAAAAACTGTGTACAATATTTACAAAATACATATAAAGAATATGTTTTAAAATTGTCACTCATTCGGTTCACATTCACTTATCGTCGTAATGTTTTGCAATATTTTGCATTCCAATGTCATTTTCATTTATTTTATGTATAAAGTTCAATGTTTCTTGTACATACAGTAGTCCCTCGATAATGTGAATTTCTCTAAAATGTGAATCGGCAAAATTTTACATTGTCATCTCTATAATGTGAACTTACGAAATTTTCAACCTCTAAAATGTGAATTTTTTTGTAAAAATTTTTATATTTCTCTTGTTTCTTTTGCTCGTTTTGCGCGCGATGTTAGGGATTAAAAAATTGTTATTTGTCTTCAAGTTGTAAATGCAGCTGGAGGCTACAGAGAGACAACAACTGCCATTTGTGTAGGTATGGATGTTATATGAACAGTTCGTGGTTATATTTTTTCAGTTAGTTGTGTCTTGTTTGATTCGTGTTTCTTTTTTTCGTTTTGTATGTAAAATAAGTTCAATTGGTAGCTAATGGCATCTAAACAAAAATTGCATCGATTTTAAATCGATTGAAGATAAGTGCCAAATTAATAAATATTTAATATTGAAAATTTAATATTAAAATATAATTTTGTTGTTTTTAAAGATTTGCAAATCGTTTCAATCAGTTCAGTAAGTACTGAAAAAAAGTTCCAGTAATGTGAATTCCTCTAAAATCCGAAAACGCCTTGTTTTAATTAGTTCACATTATCGAGGGACTACTGTATTTAAATTTATTTCCATTAAAATTTCCTTGTTTTGGTAACATGTTTTGTCTAATGATCTGTTTATTCTACGTATGCCTGAAGTTAGTATATTATTTGTTTGTTTCTGCACTTTCAACGTTCAAAGTTTTTGGCAGTAAAAAAAATGCTAGGCAACCCCACAGCAAAAGCACCAGATCCGCACCGTCAAACTTTGTATGGAGAGAACCGATCCGATCGTTTTCAATGATCAAGTGAAAGGACATTGACATTACCGGCAAGTGGATGATTCCCTTCGAACGGATTCAATGATGCGGAATTTCGAATTTTCGTGAATCATTCCCCCGGTGGATTTAATGATAGGGATGTGTATTTATTGTTTTTTTTTCTATTTATTTATTTTCTTTTACGAACAAGATGTCAAATGACATACTAATACAATTGCAGAGAAACAATCAATCTCGGTTGTTTTCAATTTAACACGAAAAATTTGAAAAGCCCAATCGAAAACGACATTAGTGAAAGCAACTCTAAATTTTCGCAACAGTGAAATTCGCCATTCTTAACTTTATTTTGTAACTAGATTTATTCTTAAACATAAATGTGTTAGTTATGTATCTAAAGTTTTTTATAATTTCGTTCTTATGTCTTCTTGGATTTCACGCTAATATGTTTGTATATGCACGAATTGTTTTCAAACAAAAAAAAAAGTTAACTGTCTCAATGTTATTGCCTCAATTTCTTTTCGTTGGTTCAATCGAGTTCTTACTGTATATATGTACATATGTGATTAAGATCAATATGAGAAATCATTGAGCTGTTAATTTGTACATACAAAACATTCTCGTTGCAACAGCTTGTTTAGACGTGTAAATGAATGTGAATTGGAATTGAAGGAATTTAGCTGCACGAGCTTACTTTGGTCGTACCAAAAAGGCCGTAGTAATCGTTGTACAGATTTGTTTTGATCTACTGACATTGTTGCGAATTGTTTGATTTGTCTGGAAATAAGCATCTTAAACCTTTTTTGCAACTGAATTGGTTTCGGAGCTCTAAATAAAAGAAAATATTTAGCGTCAGCAGGCTTATAAAGAACCAAGCTATATATTTTTTGCACGAATGAAACGATTTTTTTCCGCCACTGAACGGCGAGTTGAGAAGCTTCTCACAGCAAATGAAACTATTGGATGCTTGTCACACATTCGGAAGAGGTGGCACCGTGAAAAAACAATTGGGTTGTTCTGGTATACTTTGCATCAAAATCCGTAAATTGTCAAATTTCGTAGATAGGTAAAATTATGAAAAAGTAAACGAACACGTTGAACAAAAAAAAAAAACGAAAAGTGTATGCGATTTGACAGATTTCATATAGGTACATATATATGTACATACATATTTATTGGGGTAAAATTCGCAGCATGGGGTATTTTTGGGTAGAATTTTAAAAAAATTCGCAACTTTTTGTAAAATTTCGTAGTTTTGGAAGAGTATTGCTTGACCTATTGTATCGTGCAAAGTGGCTAAAACATGTATTTACTTGCAATAGTTTTGTAGGAAGCGATAACTGGTTATAAATCAACAAAATTCGCTGCAAACACTTTTCCAATTTCATCGCCTGTTTTTTTTTTTTTACTTTTGTCGCATTTTCTTTGAATGATACATACATATAAACTGAAATATTTCCTCAGAATTTTATTCTTTTTAAATGTATAATAACTCTGCTTGCGTAGTTATAGGCTCTTCACAGTTTACCTTTGAGATATAAGGTATAATCCGTACATGCATAATATATAAATGTACAACAACATACGTATGAATGTACATATAAAAAAAATCAAACTTATTCGAGTCTTTTATGTTAATTTATAGCAGAATACAAAACTTTATAAGTAACATCTTTCTTCTCATCTTCGTCTATTTTAATACAAAGTCTATTTAATTCGTCGCCAATATACCTTCATCACAGTTTCCCGATGGTGTAGTGCAATGCGAATTAGTTGGACTATTCAAAGGGGAATTGGTTGTTGGTCCATAGAATATTAATTCAGGTATTTGTCCACCTTGCACCCCAGTGCCATTTGTACTTTCTGATGAGCATTGGAATTGAAATGTAACATTACCCATGCATACCTCAGACATACCCTCCTGTCCAAAGAAACTTAACTCATTGCCATCGAGAATCACAGAGGCTGTATAATAGCATTCTGGTTCAATTTGAATAGGATTCTCGAAGAAAACATGAAAAGTATTACTTGAACCATCGGAAAAGAATTTGGTATCATTTTCGGCAAGTGTTCTTCCTTGTCGTTTGAGCTCAATCTTGACGCTATAATTTGCTGCACCAGTAGACGATCCATACAATCCAAATCCGACAATAAAAATTCTTTTGTCAACTGAGAATTGAATCGAATCACAGCGCCCACGGTATCGCCATTGATTAGAACGATAAGCACACGATTGGAAACGATGGCAAACTTGAGTCTTCAGTCCAGCACGAGTCTTTGTAGGGTAGTTCAAAGACGGTTTTGTCTTTGCCGTGAAGTGTAAAAATATATCAATCGTTTCTTGAGATGTTAAAATACCAGTCTGTGCTACACCATTTGCGAATTCTTCCAGTGTCATTGTGGGAATGCGAATTAAATGCAACGCCGGTCCTAGGACGCTTCTTTTGTTTTGGGCAGTCGTATCGATTTCCATCTTTTGGCAGGCGTTCAATGCCCAGTTGAGGGCTGCCTCGAAAAGATGAATTTCTTTGCAGTTCAGAGTCTCTCGTGATAGAATCGATTCGAATGTTTTCAAATCGATATCTACGAAGCCTTCAGATTTAATAGCCATCTCCGCCTAAAAAATAAACAAAAGTCTTAAATGCAAACAGCTGCTGGGGGCTTAGAGTGAATTCGTTATAATACCTGTGCGTCTATAACTTCCCAGCATCTCTGCATCAGTTCTGGCTCCTCGAATAGACGGGATTGACTGAGAAGTAGACAGGCGTTTTTTGCCGTTAAACTTACTTCTAAGTAATTAACGCACGCTCGAGCTAAATGTGGCACAATGTATTTCTTGGCCGCGTATAACGTTGCCAGAATATTATCAGGTTCCAATTGAATTTCATCACAATACAAATATCTAAACATAAAGCAAGCGTTATGAGAAAGAGAGACTAGCAAACAATTCAAAAATGTCTCTGTATATACATATATGTATATCAGATTCTTTTCAACTCACCTTAACAACGTAAGAAATGCTAATGGTTCAACGTCAGGCACTTTGATTTCCTGCTTATTTTCGGCTAATCCTCCATAAAACATTGCATAGAATACAGAGCTCCCAGTTGCGAGGATATATTTATGTGCGGGAATTGTTTGAGAGTTATCTGAATCAAGAAAAGTAAAAAAAAAATATTAGTTGAGTTGAATTAATAATAAAATTGAAACAAGTCACCCTCGGGTCCCACAACAAATTTAACATCAGACATTAATTCATTATTGAACATAGCGGCGTTACGCTCCAATACAGTAGCTTTTGTAGCTTGCCAATTTGGATCGGCAGTGTCGACTGCATCGGATGATCCTCCACTAGATGGTAGGCAAAATGATGGTGAGCTGCTTATGGCACCAGGGGATGCCAATGGTGATGATGGCGCGCTAATTGGTTGGGTAATTTGAATATTATCCCGCTGATGATGCTGTTGTAGTTGTTGTTGCTGCTGCTGTTGGTGTGTTGCAGAATTGTGCGGAGGCGACAAAAGTATCCCCCCATTGTTGATTGTTTCCACTGAAAAAGGGTGGAAAGAAATAATACAGTAGATGTTAGAATTCTGAAATCGCTTTTACGAACAATTGAAGTAAATATAGTTTCTATGTTTGTGTTTATTATGGAACTGCATCCAAGTGTGAACACATTTAAATCAAAAACGATTATACGTTTTTTAAGTAGATGGTTAGTTTAAAATACCGTCTGTCTGAATTAAGTTCTGAACATCTGAACTACAGAACTTATTTGCTTACTACAACATCATGATCATGAATCTCAATCTCTATTAAGCTGTTAGTCGAATTTCGAACCCAAAATTTTAAAAAATCGTTAACTTTTTTTTAATTAATTGCTTGCGCCTAAATAAATGTTGAACAGATTAGTGATTTTTCTTAACCTTGCATAGCATAATGTAAATGCACAGAATGGACTAGAAGCTCATACGTTCAACCCATCCGATTTTGCGACGATTTTTCAATGGATTTTTAACTAGTTTTGCTCAACAACATTAAACCCATGTTCAACTTAAACCCTGATACTTTACTTTGTATATTACTATTATGTACTGTTTTTTTCATTAATTCCTCTAACTCGAGCTTCGTTCAAAATTCTTGCAAAGATTATAAATTGTAGTGTTTATTTAGTAGGTATAGATTATTTCCTATTTTTAATTTGAATTCATAGGTATTTACACATTGTGAACATGTGTATATTACATATGTACACATGCACTGCACAATTAGAATTAATCTTTTTGAAATCCCACATTATGTATAGTACACGTGGATTCAGCATTTATTTTGTATTTTGGTATCAATTCCTTTGTCATTTGGACACAATTTCTCCATTATAAATCATATTTTATGATATGCGTTTAAATTAAGTCATACCTACATAGATTAAAGCGAGCTATAGCTACTTTCTGAAAGCTGATAAGCGCAACAAAACACGATAATTACGTGCCTTGCAGTATCAATGACACTGGCCGTTCTTCACTAAATACCTATCTACCCAATATTTATTTGCCAAAAGATATGATTCAATTTCAAAGTTGTTAAACGCATGCGGCCATATCCATACATTTTTCCAGTATGCAATGTGTTTTAATGCTTTTTATCATGTTTCAAGGTTATCATTTGTTTACCTATTTTTCTTTTACGCCAACAACTATCAATACGTCGCAGACAAGCTACCAACGATTATGTGTACTGAGCTATTGATTACGTCGGCGTCGTCTTACTATATTCTTTAATCAGTAAGTGGAAAATCGATAGCTTTTCAGTTTGTTTTTTCTATACAGAGATAACATTTTTCATCTCCCAAGAAAACGTAATAATGTTACCGAAATTTATAGTTCAACTATTCGATCATGGGAGTAGTTGTTTTGTTTTCAACTTACCATTCATCCAGGCCTGGATCTGTGAATGAGACATGCTTTCTTGGTTTCTCTTTACAGATTTTAATGGAAGTCTTGCACTTGAATTTGGTGTTGCCATTCTAATTTGCCGTGAAATGCTAACTAATGGACACTTTTCACATAATAATTTCGTAGTTCCCACTGGGAAAATACAAACTTTTAACTTTAATCTAATTAAATTTGCTCCAGACACCAAAAGAAGCCATTTTACAGAGAACAATGAAGACGCAGTACGGACTTCTACGGTACAGATCAGAAATAAAGTTTGACAGTTCAAAATAAGCACCCCCATATTAGGGACGCTGTGTGCATTGTTGTATTTTGATACCGTGAAAACAAAATATTAAGGGGCGTTGTTTTACTGCAGAATATAGGTAAACAAATTACTAAATTGTACTAGATGATAGTGGAGTGGTTTGTGTATAGGGTAGCGGTTTGGAAATACCTGGACAATTATGTAGTTATTCGAAAAATCTCCAATTTTACATATAAAACTAGATAGGGCGACAATTTAAAAATTTTTCTCGATTTACACAAGAAGTTTTTGCATCAAGTTACCTACTTGATGTTTTGATTCATTTCCTGAAAAAAATGTGTATACAAATACGTACATACATATGTATGTATGTATGTAATTGAAATTATTAGTTACTTTAATTTTTTCGGTTAATAAGATGAAAAAAAAATTACATATCACATATGTATGTATATGTCATATATGTACATAAGTTAATTTCCGTATGAACCATATTCCATATGATTGGTAACAGTTTGTTTTGATGTGGAAACATTTTAGCCTCGGTATGGGCAAATTTTCACCGTCGTCCGCCACGCGTAACCAAACTTAGTATTAGTGCGTTCTCTGTATGTATATGATTCTCCATTAGTGCCTTCTCTGTTTATCCGCTAACAAACGTATGTTTACACATCAAATTTCATCTGGCACTCACCTCACGCCTCTTTTTCCCGACTACGCAGAGGAAGGGTTATGATTTTAACAGGCTGAGTTTGTTTGTTTGTATGTAAGGATGTCACCTCGTACAGCCGAAACTATGGGACCGATTTCAACAAATGAGGTGTCGTTGGATTTGTCTCGATCCGAAAGGTGTCCTAGGTTATGTGAAGTCACAGAAAAATTCAATATGGCGGGCGCACCAAGCAAAATGGCGGACTGCCTCTTATTTTTTCCATTTTTTTTTTCTTTTTTACCCGACTAGTTTTTACAACCGCATTGATAGTGGTATCAAATGAAAGGGTTTGGCGAGTAGAATACAATACGATATGACGTTATTCTAAATTCAATATGGCGGACACCCCCAACATGGCGGATTTTTGTTATCTTTACTACCTCCTTAGTATGGATATCAAATGAAAGGGCTTGGGGAGTATAATACAATACGATATGACGTAATTCTAAATTCAATATGGCGGATGCCCCAAGATGGCGGTTTTCTGTTATCTTTACTACCTTCTTAATATGGGTATCAAATGAAAGGGCTTGGCGAGTAGAATACAATACGATATATGTCATTCTAAATTCAATATGGCAGACGCCCCCCAAGATGGTGGATTTCCCTAAAATGGGTATCAAATGAAAGAGTTTGGCAAGTAGAACACGACATTGCTTATGCCGGTACAATAACGTATTTATATAATTACGCATTCGTTGGACAAAGCGGCATGCGACTACGGCTGTACCATCCGTCCCATAAAATCCGTCACATACTACATTTTCAACGTGTAAAGGGTACAAGCAACTTCAAAAGAGAATTCGAAAAAAATCGCCTACTTCGAATCGAAAACGTGGCGCTGCCAGTAAAGAAATTAATTTTAATTTCGCTTTACAAAATTTTCAACTAATAAACAGAATAATATAAACTAGTGGCCCAGTGCGAGGGATCTCGCATGCAGAGACCCTACAAACGTTTACGGTTTACGAATGGAAAAAAAAGAGAACGTAGGTATAGGTAATGATGTTTTTTCATATTAACTTTACTTATGCACTTTTCAAAAATTATTTATATTGATGAACAAAGTTCAGTTGATAAGCTTTCGATCAGTATTAGAATCATTGAAATCGGTGCAGAAATTACAAGATCTTGCGCTAGCGATTCAATTATGTATTATGTATGTAGATAAATAGATATATGGTTTAGATTGGCGCAAATACCATAGTCAGATTAAGTCGACATTAAAAGAACTTATTCACTTACATGACCTAAAATATACTTTTTGCTATTCATAGTCACCTTATAGTCGACTTTAAAACTATAGCCGCTTCGAAATTTAAAATGAGCCAAACGGCACTTTAAATAAATTAGAGTCGGGTTTAAATTTTTCAAATAATATTTTGACGTTTGGATTTGTTCGTTTAAATAACTTTACAAAAACACACCAAAGTCGATACTTACTAATACTCAGGCAAAAATGTGTTTATGAATAACGAAAAGTTATAGCCGGCTTTTTTATTTAGTGCCAGCTGTAACCAGAGTCGGCTATATGCACTATTCATGGGGTGACTATGAATTTTCCCCATTATTTTTAAATATATATTTAGCTAGCTTATGTTTTTGTTTCCAAGACCTAAACTGTGTTTATTTATACCTTTAATTAGGCGATTATTAAATTTGCTACGCAAGTATACTTCCCGCCTTGAACTGGGTTTAACCGACTGCTAGTTGCATATAATATAATAAAAATAAACAAACAAAAAAATTAACCTAACTAAATACTTAAGTGTTGTAGCGCAAATTGATAAACAACAACAAAGACACCAAACAGTTACAAGCCTTACCTTTTGCATGCATGTATGCGGATAAAATATTTACAAATTAAATAACTAAATACATTTATTAAATAATTTTTCGGCTTTTACTAATTTCTAATATGTATTCCCTCTTCAATGGCATGCATTTTTCCAAACGAAACGAATTGAGCTATTTAAGCCTATATACATACATATAAGATATAACAAAGCCTCCTCCATGCGATATGTTTACAATGCGAAGCGATAATTGTATCTGTAAGTACGAGTATTTATCGGGGGCAATAAGTGTCTCATAACTTTGATGAACTTGACCTTTTTTTCGCTTTACAGGCACTGTTAATCGTTTTTGTCAAATAAAATAATTTTACTACCATTTATTAAGTAGCCGAAAATCTTTCGTTTATAGTCAACATTTTAATCTTTAACTTTTACATTGCTTTGTTCTAATCATTATGCGAGTGGAATATTTCACAGCTTTGACCGCTTAAAAGGGTTCAAGTCAATTTAACGCACGAACATATTTATTAGGTGCATTCTTAAACACACACTTTGAATACGTAATGAGGGCACGTGAATTCCAGCTTTTCAGCGCGCTCTAGTTTTGATATTCTTATTGTCTTAAGCCTGCCTGAACTACACATACAAATGTTGTAAGTAGGATTGCCACCTTCTAGGAAATCTCGTGGAGGGCTTAAAAAAATAAAACTTTTTTTAAAACTTAAAATGCGTATATTGCCCAATTATTACAAAATAAATAAAATAACAATTCAATGAAAAACGGATAAATAAATAGACTAGAAAGATATATGTATAAAAAAAAAGCGGTGTTGCCACATTTGTAAAATAAAATCGTACTCTTTGACTCTTTGGGAAGTGAAAGGAATTACATTTTTTTTAGTAATTATGTGTGTGGAGTAGAGTCCGACCGAAGGCAATTTTTCGGCCGAAGCTGAACTTCGACTTTTTTATCACCTGCCGCCGCCGAATCTGCTGAATAAAGCTGTTCCAATTTTTTGAGGGGGTTGAATTGCAATTTCAAGTTCAAATTTAGTACGAAATACCTTAACGTAACAGCAATTTTCTCCTCGGCTGAAATTATATCCACAAAATTGGGTTTTTGGTTTTGTATAGTTAACGGTATTTTATATACTCGAATTTTTTTAAAAATGCGTATCTGAACCACACAGAGAGAGTTCATAATTATTGTAAAAATCCTTCATATTTTATCAAAAAGTTTTGAAAATGTTGAGAGTAGAAAATAGCTCTGTATTGGCGCATGGATTTTTGATTACCTTTTGTGAATACAGTTATAACTTCACTCTCAGTGGAGACGGAAAAATGCCCAGCTTACACTTATACTCTTATTTATTATGTATCCTAAAATGTCGGTTGTGAGATATCCTCAGATGTACGACTACACGACTCTTTATTCGCTTATACATTTCAAGCGCGGTTACAGGCTTAATTGCGAAACTTTTGATTTGGAGAGTGTCGTCAACTAAGTTCGGATATAGGTTGCACATTATTTTCGGGGCACAATAGGCGTGTTCTTTTTCAAACCTATATAGGCTTAACATGTTCCCGCAACATGTTTTCGATGTAAAATACAACAAAACCTTAGCCTGGATAATTATCCAGTCTTATTTTTGTATGGAAAGCTTTTTCGAAATCTATATAGGTTTGAAAAAAAACGCGCCTAATGTTTCACATTAGTGGCAACCGAAACAAATAAATTGCAGTTAACAATGTCTTTTGTGTTCGAAACTAGATTATTTTCTACTTCAATTTTGAAGACACTATCTCAACATTTTTTTCTATTAACACTAGAGTACACACGCCCCTTTTTTTGCACCAATGCACGCGTGGCCTACTATGCGATTTTGGCGCTAAACCACAGAAATATGCGTACGGGTAGAAGTCACGAATGGTAGGTACTGATTTGTCAACAAATTTAATGGAGAACCTGGAACCGCACCGGTCTAAAATAAATAGCTGCCAAGTTATCAACGAAAATGTAACCGTGGTAGGCCACGCGTGTACCCCAGTGTTAAGGATTTTAAACAACTTTCCACTTTCCACTCTCAAAAGACTAGCTTCAATATAAATATATGTACATCAGCTTGTAACTGTACTACTACAACAGAATTTTTATCGACGCATTAACAAGTTTTTCTTTTTGTGGAGAACGGAGGACATCACCTTACAAAGGAGGACTTTCCTCCTAAAAGGAGGACGGGTGGCAAGCCTAGTTGTAAGTCCAGAAATGTTCATAAATTCTTTGTAAAAGAAGTAGGAAGCAACTTGTCGCTGTTTGATGGAATTTTACAGAGTGTCTTAGGTAAGGAGGTCAATAGGGTCACGATTGTTTCCTTAGTACTTATTTAAAGTGGGGGGCTTATCTTACAATAAATACATGTTCATTGCATCTAAAGCTACTCAAATCTCTTGAAAGGATTAATTGCCAACTTTGAAAGTGACGTCGGATGCGTGAGTCAGAGAAGCTATCTTCCACCTCACCATACGTGCATTTTATGCGAAATGAGTCTCCGAAAAAATTGTATATAGGTACGCATATGGAATACTAATGTTAATTTGATTCTGACGGCTATTGATTAACCGAAAGAAGACTCATGCATGCGTTCGTCGTATCTAAATCTCACAAACAAACGATTTGGTAAATACATTCTCAAAGCAAAAAAAAAGAAAAAAACAAAAATATTATAGAAACGCACGTCAAATTGCATGATTTACCAAATTGTACGAGTATTCGCATTGCCACAACACAACGAATCGTTCGATGTACATACGAGTATTTTAAAATACGAAATGATGATTGATCAATGATCAATAGGTGACATACATTCATACATACATATGTACAATACATACATATGTATTTACAATTAGATATAGTTTGTCTATAATGATTATGTGATTTCTGACGATAGTTAATTAATAATTCGGAGTGTTTGGATACGTGCGGAAGACATTCGCTGATTTGGATATATATTAACCTTGAGAAAAAGATTATCGTTACTTCCTAGAGTTTTGCCTGTCATTGAAATCTAAAAATTAATGGTTGCATATTTTGATTAGTTATGCATTTGCATTTGTTTCGAGTTTCGGGGATTTGTTCTTTTCCCATAAATTGCATATTCGTATAGGCGACTCAGGGTGAACAAACGCAAACCAGTTGGGTGGGCTGGGCATACAGGTCTTCTGATTAAAATAAACTTGAACCTACGAAATGTCTCCAATCTACGAAAGAAAAAAAAAGAAAAATAAGACACTGTAGATTTGATTAAATTTATGTAGTGTAAACAATTTTGAGAAGTTACGTCATTTTTTGAGGTTGTGTTAGTTGTATGCATTGTTGTGATTGTAATCATATAATCGTAATTAGTTCACACATATCAAATGTCGGTAGTGACCGCGGGTGCGACAGACCACAGAGGTTTCACTTCTGTTTTGATTTATAGCTTTGGCAACATAAGGAAATGTTTTTGTTTTTAAATAAGCAGGGGTCAGCATTTAAAATTAGACGGAATTATTTTGCTACCTAAATTAAATCATACATATATGTACGTATGTACATACATAATGAAAACATACCATAGGAAATTTGAATGTACGGAACAAGACAGACTAACAAACAATTAATAAATTCTTAGTTTATCTAAGACGAATTTAACGTAAGGTTAAGATTGCTGCCCTCTTATAATTATTTAATCAATATTCGCATGAGTTTACAGGTATACCCTAGCTAGCGTCGTTAATGCGTTTCTGGAAAATACGACAAAGAAAATAAAAAACAATGGCGCAAATTCATAGTCAGATAAAGCCGACAATAAAAGAATTTATTCACCTACATAACCTAATATATACTTTTTGCTACTCATAGCCACCTTATAGTCGACTTTAAACATATAGCCGACTCGAAATTTGAAATGGCCCAAACGTCACTTTAAATAATTATAGTCGGCTCTAAATACTTACTTACTTAGTTGGCGCTATAGCTCGAGGTGAACCTGGGCCTGTTTCTCGCAACCATTTGTGTGTGCGTGTTATATTTTTGCACGAATGAAAAGGACCTACAGTTTTTTGCCGACTCCGAACGGCGAGTTGAGAAGCTCAATCGTGACAAATGATACTCTTTGATGCTTGTCAGACATTCGAAAGAGGTGGGCACTGTGAAAAAACTTTTAGGTGTTTGCGGCGGGATTCGAACCCAAGACCGCTGGCTCAGTAGTCCGACGCACTAACCACTTGCGCTACGGTCGGCTTTTAAATGTCTCATATAATATTTTAATGTTTGGGTTTGTTCGTTCAAATCACTTTACAAAAACATACCAAAGTCGATACTAATTAATACACAGGCAAAAATGTGTTTATGAATAACGAAAAGTTATAGCCGGCTTTTTTATTTAGTGCTGGCTGTAACTACCTTTAGTCGGCTATAGGCACTGACTATAAATTTGCGCCAATGTCTTAAGGCTGATTTACCATCGGAAAAAAACTTATTTTATTTCACTGTTTTCAAATTAATAAGGACTGACAATTCTTCTTCATCATGCGACGTGACTATACTCTTTCCCAACCGAATTGTCAGTACAGAATAGATAGCACAACTGCATCTCAGTCCGGTTGCAAAAGCTTGCATAAACCTGTCCCGATTTTAAGCTCTGACTGGGTTACCGTAGTTTGCATGACAAATCGCCGCAAATCGGAGAGCAGGGTTACCAGCTGCTGATTTAAAAGCAACACAATTTGTTGAACGAAATAAAGATACATAATTGTTGACAAAATGGGTATCACCCTAATTTATACGAAATTTTAGTATGTTGTAGGAGGTATTCTGTCGAGTATTTTGATGTATAAATGTTATGTGTCGGAAAGTTTAATTTACGATATACATATGTATAAGCTAAAAACCAAACCAAAATTTCGTACTCACTATTGGTTTCCGCACCAACCTTTATCTCGCCCAAATAAATCTTCATTATAAAGCACAAATCGCGAAAAATTATTTAAATGCATTTTAACGCTTTCTCCAGAAAAACAAGAAAAAACCAATGTCATGCGGCAAAACCCTCACCTACTCAAATTTATTAATTGGGCGCCTTCCGTTTTTTTTGTGACTAAACATTTGGTCGATTCTAAAAAAATGGAATGCGAAATTTGACTAACCATTTAGCTGACAGTTCACATGTCAAAACGCCATTTACTTTCTATTTTCCCCTTGAATTGTTCGAGAATTGTTATTGCAAGATATACATTTAAACAACAAAGCTATTTTTAAAGAAAAGGAGAACGAAAATAAGCTTACATATACATAGCAATGGAAGACTTAGAGGATGAAGTTTTATGTAAGTAACATTAGTGTGTGAACATGTGTACATTGTGTTTGAAATATAAATTATTTATTTCAAAGGTTAAGTTGCATTATTTGCTGTAAACGATTTGTTAAGTTCGTCGATTGTTCTATATAATCCAACTGTGTATGAACTGCATAAAAATAAAAAAAAATAAAAATACGCCTTCATAACTAACTTGGATTTTCATTTTTGTAACAAGCAAACAGCAGCCACGCAGTATAACCAAAGCAATCAGTCAGCTGTTTTTGACGTTTAGTCAAGATTTTCTTGACTACAAATCCAGTCGACGACCTCAGAAAAGTTGACTAAATGGTTAGTCAATTTTCGGGCTCTCGACTAATGCCCCCTATAGCACGTGTACACGTGTAATTAAATTATCCGTGTATGAACACGTGTATATTATTTACACGTGTATTTAGTATTACACGTGTATTAAGAATTACACGTGTATTTAGTTAGATCGTTTTGTATGGATCAGCTGATCCAGTAGACAATAAAAAATAAATGCAATTTTATAATTCAAAATTGATGATTTAATTCATAATTTTAAGTTTAAGGAGTGTATTTAGTTAGATCGTTTTGTATGGATCAGCTGATCCAGTAGACAATAAAAAATAAATGCAATTTTATAATTCAAAATTGATGATTTAATTCATAATTTTAAGTTTAAGGAGCAATAACTTTATTGTGTCTGTATAGAATTACGTGAAGTCTTCAACATTTTTTATGCGCTTCTGATTGGCTCTCCAATATGTACAAAACTATTCTTGTAGCTGTTGTAGTTCAGAAGTTATATCAGTTAAAGTGGTTATAACGCCAAATTGGAGGTGACCACTTTGACGGGCTATAAATTGAAAGGGGGTAAGAGTAGAATTTTGTTTTAATGCCGCCAAGGGCAGGTTTTAGACGAAAAAGCACCCGGTAAATTATGAAGCGACTTTTTTGCAATTACACGTGTATTTTTAATTACACGTGTATTTAAAAAATACACGTCTACACGTGTAAATAGTTTTTTATTACACGTGTACACGTGACAGAAATACACGTGTACTTAAATACACGGCTAAAACCGAGAGCCCTATCTCGACCAAATAGAGGCGGTTGACTAAAACCGGAATGCGCCCATTGGTTCTCAAAGCACAAAATCCCAAAGCACTTCGACAAACACGACAGAAAGAGCTGTAACGATTTGCTTTTATTTAGTAATGGTAACACTGCCGTGATGTCCATATTTTCTATACACAAAGCAGTGATGGAAAAGTCGATACAATTGCATCGAATTCGATACAAATGAGTTTGTTCAAGTACAAAAGTACAATTTGCCCTAATTCGATACAATTTAGTAATCTGCATCTTTCAAATTCTTTTGCACACTTTATTTTCCAAAAAAGAGAAAATACTAGCAACTATAAACGACACATCTTTTTGTTTTAAGTTTTACACATAGCGTTTACTGGATTGACTTCAAGTCGAAACTTGCAGAACAAAAAAGTTAATTAGGAACTCATGCGGTTCTGAATTTGATGTATATTTTGAACAGGAATATGTGAAACTAGCTGAAGTACCCGCTTCGCTGCGCGTACAAAAATATTCTCTTTGTATGTAGATATGTGTATTTGTAATAAATTGTCTACTGGAAGGAGACTTCCAGCTAAATGCTACACTTGTCGTTGCACCTTAAAAGTTGGCATAAACCCCTAACCTCCGCGCAAAGCGAGGGACCAGTGTACATACACTTATCTGCATCTGTTCAAAGCCCTGCATCTACTTATCATAAAACAAATTGCAACCAAATTTATCCAGTTATTGGATTAGAGTTGATCGAACAATTACAATACATAT
Source organism: Brachyopa scutellaris (assembly GCA_949775065.1). Taxonomy (NCBI): domain Eukaryota; kingdom Metazoa; phylum Arthropoda; class Insecta; order Diptera; family Syrphidae; genus Brachyopa; species Brachyopa scutellaris. The sequence continues at coordinate 56,905,970 of OX459114.1, forward strand.
AAAGGGTGATTTTTTAAGAGGTTGAGAACTTTTTTTAAAAAAAAAACACAAAAAATTCGAAAAAATGAATGAAATATTTATTTGAATCGATAGTTTGAACCTTGCAATTTAATGTTTAAAGATAATTTCATGCAAATGTTGACCGCGGCTGCGTCTCAGGTAGCCCATCCGCTGAGTCCAATTTTGGCATACTCTTTCACACATATCGGCCGGTATCTCACGAATGAATGCATGGATGTTGGCTTCCAGTGCGTCAATCGAAGCGGGCTTGTCCCTATAGACATTAGCCTTGACATACCCCCACAAAAAATAATCTAATGGTGTCAAATCGCACGATCTAGGCGGCCAATTGACCGGCCCGAAACGTGAAATTAACTGTTCACCAAACTCGCCTCGCAATTGCGCCATTGTTTCGCGTGCTGTGTGGCATGTGGCACCGTCTTGTTGAAACCACATATCATGCAAGTCAAGAACTTCCATTTCGGGCAAAAAAAAGTTTGTTATCATCGCTCGGTAGCGTTCACCATTGACAGTAACGCTGCGATTCGCATCATCTTTGAAGAAATATGGCCCAATAATGCCGCCGGCCCATAAACCGCACCAAACAGTGGCTTTTTCGGGATGCATTGGTAGCTGTTGCAATGCTTCTGGCTGATCTTCACTCCAAATGCGGCAATTTTGCTTATTTACGTACCCATTCAACCAAAAATGAGCCTCATCGCTGAACACAATTTTTCGATAAATCGATAAAAAAAACATTTCGAACCGAGCACGAATTTTGATAGTAAAATTCAATAATTTGCAAGCGTTGTTCATTTGTAAGACGATCCATGGTTAAATTGCAAACCAAACTGAAGCTGTTTGACAGTGACACAAGGTACTAAACACACGTCAGCTGTCAAAACCAGTGTTGCCAAAACCAAACCAGCTAAAAAATCACCCTTTACATACGTTAGCACGAAGCAATTCCAATCACTTATACTACATGCATGTATCGCGCATACATGCATACCCGCTGCTGCTGGTGCATTGACGGGGGCAATGGTCTACACTAATCGTTGTCGCGAAAGCATAGATAGAGCGAGATAAATGCCCAATAGTAAAATATAAAGTTTTTTTTTTCTCATTTAGAAGTTTTTTATTGAAATATATTTATTTTTTTTTGATCCATTTTATAGATTTAATCCAACCAGAATCGATTGCAAAAAACCGCATCCAAATCCGTTCAGTAGTTTTTTGCAGCACATACATACATACTTCTTTTTAGACTTAATTTTATAAAAGTAGTGATGATGAGAGCATTAAGTCCGAACAGCTCATAGACTTAAACCTCTAACAGGTTAATTTCATTTAATTTGAATCAAAAAACATTTCGCGCTCAGTCAATATCTACAGCATTTGGGGAAATATGTAATTTCATAATTTTACTAGTTTGAAAGTTCTAGGCCGATGCGTTTGGCAGCAAAAGTACATTTTGTGTGACAAGACAGTGACTGACTATGTTGTATGCCGCCTTGCCCGTTTAAGCGTACAAAAATTGTCCCTACGTCTGATTATTATTATTATTATAGTTGTTGATAGACCATTTGCACATACATATATATTCAGTTTCTTATTTTTTTTTATAGAAACGGAGAAAAATCATAGTGATATAAAAAAAAGTATATACAGTGAAACCAGTTCAGTTGGCCAGCCATAAATTGGCCACCTGGCGAAGTTGGCAAAATTTAACTTATTAACACCATTATAAGTTATATACATAGCTGCAGGTCTTGTGTCTTATAAGGAAATACGTTCATTTGGCCAGCCTTTTTAAGAAAAAGAGCACAGCACTAGTTCTGGCCTAAGTCAGAGAGAAAAACATCCTGTTTCTGCCATTAGGTATGATGACAATACCGACCACTTTTGAATATGGCTTTGCAAAATATCGCACGCACATTGTATTTGCTCGAAATGCGATCTCCATTTGTGCTGTTCTAAGGCAAAAATTACTTTTTTGGCTTAAACGGACAAGGCTGCCCTGAGGCCGCCTTCATATTTGTTTATCTGGTGGCTAAATAAATAATTTTTTTTTACGTCGTCACTAAATTCGTGCTTCTCATTTTGCGTTATTATTTTAACTTTTCCTGTTAACTATTTTTTTTTGTCACTTAAATATATGTACCTACACATATATTTTTAAGCCAACAATGTCTTAAGAATAACTCATTGGCTGGATTTAATACAAATTTATTGAACTGATAGGTTTCCTGATTGCACGGTACTGAAAATCATGTCTACATAACATGAAACTGCTGTCAAAATTATTGTTGACTTAGTATAAATAACATACATATATGTATGTACAGTACCATAAGTATGTACATAAATTTTTATATTTCAAGGTTAAATTCATTGTAACACTTCTATAGACCTTATGAAATAAGCTTATATCAAGTAAAACAAATTGGTAATTCATACTCACTATTATTGTAGCTGATTTGTATGCCTCTGCCGTCGTTGTTTCTGTTTCTAATGCTATTTCTTTCTCCACTGGAACTGCTATTATTATTGCTAGCACGTATCATTTGTAGATTTTCAAAATTCCCATCACCGATGGGTTCATTCGAAACATAATTGTGGGCGTACGCACTGCCCCAGTGCACATTGAAATCCTCTTCGTCCAGTGTTAAGAAATGATCGAGTACTTGAACACCTCGTTCAAGTGGTCCATGGAATTTGTTAATCAATTCAACACACTGGTGACCAAACTGCGAAATATCCGATTGACCGGTGGCCCAGTAGAATAAATGACGTCCCAAATGACTGCCCAAATGATTTGCGAATGCTTCGATCATTTTGCTATGTTAACACCATCATCTTGACGACAACAAAAGAGAGTGCCGTCCTCACAATTTGCAATTGCACTTGTTTTCCTGACTCTTCCTAAATGCAAATTGTATGTACCTATGAATTTAGTGGACTGGACAAAAAAGATCGCGCACACTGTAAATTAAAAATAAAATAGAAAATAACAATCAAAAAATATATATATTTTGAGATTTACAACTTCAGCAACCGGCGAGCGGCGACTTTCACTTTGATTTGTAATAAATAAAAAAAACACAAAACCAAACAGAAAACAAAACAAACCAAAAATAAATAAGGAAGGAAAAGATAAGGAAACGAAAACCATCAAACGCTACAAGCTCACTGCCAACAACATCAGTCTATGTAAGAGCTCTGAGAGCGCCTTCTGCAAGAGTTATGCAATTCTTGATCACTTGGAGCTTCGAGGAGCCAATGTGCTCCCACTCCCACAGTTACTTTTGTCTACTTTTTTCACAGCTCCGCTCTCTATTACGATCTCTGTTTCTGTTTGTTTTATTTTTTTTTTTATAAAGCTTCTTGTTAAAATGTTTATTACAGTCTATTACCATGAATTGGATAAAAATTAACTTCGCTAGTAGGTAATCACGTTGTTGTTCCGTTATGTTGTGCAATTTATTGTTTATTTCATTATTAAATAAGCACATCCACTGCCTTAGGATTTATTGTTTCAAATTATCTATGTCCATTCATTGTGTTTTGTTTTATTTATTTATTTTATTTTTTATAAACTACATACGCTAAAGGCCTAAAGGGGATATGAGCACATGAAGGACAAGAACGAGAGACACACAGATCGTGGCGACGTAGTGATAGGAAACTCAGATGTTAGGTTTGAACTAACTCTATGGGTGGTGTCCAGGATAACTTATGATTTACAGAAGTTTTTTCCAGATGTTTTCCTATTATCAGTTTGTGCGATCAATTTCTTCAGCCATACCATGCCAGTGTTATGCCTTCGCAGTAGGTTTTTGATATTAGCTTCTGAAACTGATCAACTTATTTTTATTTCGTGAGAAATAAATGTTTCGGTGACATATATATATTTATAAAGGGAACTAGCTTAATTCCCGGCCGCTGCGCCAGGCATTCGAAAAAAAAAAACTTTTTGTTTAATTTGGTGAAATTAAAAAAAATTATTGGATTGCATTTTGGTAAACAACATTCTTGGTTTTCTTTTCTCATTCTCGCTCGTGTAAACAAATACATAGTGCAAAGGGTTTTCCGACTCATGAGCATGCAACGTAGAGCTGACCATGCGAAAAAACTGGATTTTCCAAATTTATACCGCACATTTCTAAAGAATGTCCTTGCGACTTTTTGATGGTAACGGCGAATGCAAGGCAAACTGGGAATTGAAGACGCTTAAATTCATATGGTATATCAGATGGAATCATTGACATGTGAGGAATCAAAACGACTTCACTTTTAAATTTTCTGTTCAAAATTGTTGCTTCTAATACATTTCCCAATATTTTTTTTGACGGCAGCCTGGTTCCATTGCAACGTTTTGGTTGGTTGACGTTGCGAAGCATAATAATCGGCGGTCCAATTTTTAGCTGCAATATGTGTGGTGGTATTCCTGGCAAATCAAGTAAATTGAAAAATTCTGTAGCACAATTCAACACCTTATTGCGATACATGATGCTGTCCACTGATTTGAATGTGGATAATGGACCTGGTATTTATTTTAAAATAGCCTCATTAAGATCACCGAGATTTCATTTCATCGGCAGCAGTAGATTTAGGAATGACTGGCAAAGTTTGTCTAAAGTCTCGCTAGCTAGTATCAAAGCACCGCCAAACCATTTTTGATTTCGTCGTAGATCTTTCATCGTACTATCCAATGCTTCTAGTGATTTTTTGCTGGCCATTGGACATTCATCCCAAATGATTAGCGCACATTGTTGCACTGGACTTTTGCCACACAATTTCTAAGTTTTTTTTTTTCAATATTTTTGTAGTTTTTGGTGTGTAAACATCTAGTTGCGCGTTAGCAAAATTTCTAGTGGAGTAATTCCGTGATTTCGGGGAGTAATTCCGCGTTTTCGGGGACGGAATTCCGAACGGTTACGAAATTTGGAACTCAAATTTCATAGCAACGTGATGAAATATGGACATAGTGATTGCTTATGTCCCTGGTCAACTTTTATATATACGCTTTTTATCCTGGAAAATGGCATGGTTTTCAGAAAATAGTGAAAATACTGCATATTGGGAGGGAAAATTTTAGTTATACAGCACTACCTCAATAATGGCTTATCGGATTGGAAAACAAAACAAAACATGTGCGTCCTCTAATATGATCATAATCACCATTTGCGGCTCTCCCACTCAACCAATCTTAACAAATGAGGTGTCAAAAGAAAGAGGATTTTCTAGAGCAATAATTTGGATAGGATAATTTTTTAGTTTATAAATATTATTAACAATCTCGCATGTAGAAATCCTACAACCTATTTACGAATAAAATGGCTACCTACTGGCATCTAGTGGCTTAGTGGCACCTTGTTCCAAAAAATAAGAGCTACTTTTCGTGATAGAGATCCTGATAAATATTAAGATTAAGTGTTAATAAATTTTTTATATTTATAAAATTAGAGTGCATTTCGTCATTGCTCCAAGACATTATTTTCTTTAGACACCTCATTTGTGAATGTAGGTACGTCGAAATAATTTGTTTCCATAATAACTTCATTCATATGCTTTTTTTTCAAAATTATTAATACTGATGAAGCCTTCAATCAGTGTTAGAATCATTGAAATCGGTGCAGAAATAAACTCTCAGGAGGGATCACAAGCTCTTGCGCTAGCTAGATGAGGCGGTTTTTTTTGATTTGTTGTTTGTTGTTTTTTCTTTTCTATTTCTCTTAGTTAACGTGCCGCACATCCATCACGAGGAAGCAGCGTGTCACCAGGTAAAGTGGCATTATGTTTAGTCAGCAGTTTCCCACAGTACCAGAGCCCACGAATGTGCAGTGTCTGTACACGCGCATCCGTTACCTACTTGCTGAATCAGCGGCTCGTGCATTAGGCATGCACGGTATGGTGATATGGATATGCGACGCGTGAGGAAACCTTGCGGCGGATTAGGTTCGGTAGATTAAGTTAGATTTAATTTAGAACTCGACGAGTACGGTTGCATTCAATAAAGTTCTCTAACAATTTAATCAAAAGGTCTTTTCTTATTACGAACAAGTTGGGCCGGCTATGTAAGTCGGCGTTCGGTTTTTTTTGACAATACAGGATGTGAAATCCTTTACTGGCGCCCGAGCAGGGACCGGCCTAAAAAATTGGCCTGCTTTTTTCGTCGTTCGATAGCTACGGGTCCTTTAATACAGGACGAAAGAGTTGGTACGCTCTATCTTGAGTGAACGTTGCTGTTACCATGGGAACACAGTAACCACTCCAACTCCGATGTAGCAAATTCCGGCATATCCATGGGAACATGTCCGGAGATCGATCAGATAAGCAGGTCGATAGTGAAGCAATTCGTGCCACGAGTAGGTCGCCCACAATCTCAACGTGGGCTTCTAAAAGGGCATAACACGAACCTTCCCAGGCCGGTTCCTCAGGAAAATAAAACAAAAGAAAGAAATGGTTTAAATTCGGTTCGGCTAATTTTCATTTTCTTTTCTAGATATTTCCTGATAATAATTCTTGAAATGCAGATTAGTATTCTGTAAGTGCAAAAAAGAAAAAAACACAAACAAAAAGAAAATAACAAAAAGAATCGAAACAGAAAAAATAAAGCAAAAGGAAACAAATTAATCCTTATATTCTGAGGAATCTTGCTAAGTTTGATTTGTGCTAAATAAAAATTTTGTGAAATTAAAAGTTCCATATGCCAAAGAATTTTGCCCTAAGTGCTAATATATATTGTGCTAACTAAATCTCTTGTAAAATTAATTTTCATGTGCCAAGGGTCCGATTGAATAGTGTGCCAAGCAAATTTATTGTGCTAAGCAAATTTAAAGAGAAAAGAGAATATAATTTCTCGTGTATCATTGTGCTAAATATAAATTGTGAGCCAAGGTAAGCGTCTTCCTTTTTTCTTTTTTATAAAAATGGATCAAATAACTAAGTCGGTGACTGAACTGACTGGTGCCGTGAACACCATTCTGGTTCAGCTCAGGGAATTGGATACCCGACTTAAATCCCTCGAGAATAGGCCGGAACATCCACTGGCAGGGTCAGCTGAACTAAGCGGGGCTAACCCTATTATTGAACTCTGTCCTCCTCGGAACGAGGCTGATTTGAAGGACATCAGCCGCCTGCCGGACTGTGTGAAGGAGCTCCAGGTTTTCGACGGAAACCCTACCCAGTATGTCTCCTGGATACATGCTGTGGAGGGCATCCTGAGAGATTTTGAGATAGTCAAGGGAAAACCAATCTATCGAGCTATCCTTCAGCACGTACGCGGCAAGGTCCGGGGGCCAGCGGATGCTGCCCTCGTCTCCTATAATATTTTTGACAGCGACTGGCTGGAACTCAAACAATGTCTTTCTCTGCACTACGCAGACAAGAGGGACATGCGAACGCTGGAACACCAGCTCAGCCAGTTAAGGCAGGGAGGCGGCAAGCTGGACGAATTCTATGCAGCCGTTAACCATCAACTGTCCTTGATGGTTAACAAACTGAAAACGGAATCGTTTGGTGAAGAGACGGTTAGAGCATTGGTAGAAACCTACCGCAACAGGGCCTTGGATGTATTCGTGCGCGGCCTTAACGGCGACATATCGAGAACACTCGTCATCAAGGGACCAAGGACCCTTCCGGAAGCATACTCTACATGCTTAGAGATCCAAAATTTGAATTTCCGGAGCAATACCATTCACTCCTATACAGTGCCAAATTTGATAACGGCCTCTGTTAACCAAATGTTTAGTAGCCGATGCTCTTTCGAGACTTAGGATTGGTAACCAAAACTTGACCACCTCAGTAGATACTGAAGCGGATGACCAAGTGAATGTGCTACATAATGATTCCTTAACGGAAACAGCTTCGGAGCATAATTCCTACACAGAATCCGTCAGTTCCATAACGAAGACGGCTGCCGAGAATGGATGCTCCACGCATCCTACCGATTTTGACGGAAGTTCTACACAATCGGCTGGTGAAACCATGCACAGCGCAGCACAAGATTCGACAGATTTAATTCCGCATGTCGAAGTACCAATAAATGTTTTTCGTAACCAGCTGATTATAAATGTAGCGAAACCCCTTAATGTTTATGAGGAGCCACATCCGGGTTACTCGAGACATTACATATCCGTCGAATATCTTGGTAAAGAAGAATTGACAGAGATTCTTAAGACACGGTTAAGTGCAAATCTAATCAATGGCATTAAGATCCCCGAATGTTGTATGGACTTACTACAGACAGTCTATCTTGAGAGTTTCGTTAGCTATAAAATCAGAATAACTCAAAGGATAGTAGAAGATGTCACGAGCGAAGATCGCGTGTGGAGACTTATTAGTACCGAGCACAGGCGAGCGCACAGGAACGCTCGGGAAAATAAGGAACAACTTCTCGAAAAATACTACTTCCCGAGAATGAACAGTTTGATCACTCGATACACAAAGTCCTGCGACATTTGTCTCGCCAATAAATATGATCGGCATCCAACAACTCCCGAAATCCAACCTACTCCAATTCCTTCCTATCCATGTGAAATTCTTCATATGGATATAATGGAGATTCAGGGGGAAAAATTTATTTCCTGTATAGACAAATTTTCTAAGTTCGCCAAGCTATTCCACATAAGGAATAAGTCAGCTCTTCATCTCAGGGATAAAGTAATAAAGATCTTACATTACTTCACTGTCCCAAGGGTTTTAGTCACGGACAACGAGCGAAGCTTTCTCAGTCCGATTATGGTTAACTTCATAAAGATGTTGGACATAAAGATGTACCAAACGCCGGTAAACCGTAGTGAGGTTAACGGCCAGGTTGAAAGGTTTCACTCGACGATCCTAGAAATTTATCGATGTTTAAAGGTTGAATACAAGGATTTGAAATTGAGGGAACTTCTAAATATCTCTGTCGATAGATACAACAACACGCTTCACTCCGTGACAAACCGAAAACCTGCTGACATATTCTTCAATAGAAGCGGTAGGATTAATTTCCAAAAAATGGCCAACTTCCGCATTAAGGTCAATCAGGAACTAAGGGACAAAATTCAGAAAAAGCAATCCGACAATAACCTGTGGCATAATAGGAAAAGATCGATACCGAAGACATTTAAAAAAGGGGATGTAGTTTATACTTCCTTTAAGAGAATCCAGGGCAAACACAAGCCCCTGTATCGAAGAGAAGTTATAGCAAAAAACAACAAGGTAACTGTGGTCACTACCACAGGAAGAAAGATTCATAAGACGCATGTAAGGAATGCCTAGAACACTTTATCCTACGCTTTTAAAAAAAAAAAAAAAAAAAAAAAAAAAAAAAAAAAAAAAAAAAAAAAAAAAAAAAAAAAAAAAAAAAAAAAGGGGGATGGCACTAAGGCACTATGCAAACGATTTTTTACTATGGCACGAACACAGAATTTGCACAAAAATCTAAATACTATGTTATTACATATTAAACTGGCACTAGAATAAGATTTAAGTAAAGCACCTTAATTTCATTGGCACAGAATATCATATCAACTAATATAGCACAAACACGAATACTCCTGTTAATTATCTCTAAACTAAGATATGCACATGTCAACCTTCTTATATCTAATTAGGCTAATGTACAGTTACAAAACAGCATTCCCGAACCAATGAAGAGAAATGTTCCTTTAAGTTCGTTTAATAAAATGTGCTAATAAATTTGAGATAGATAACCATTAAAAATGTTAACACAATCTTAGTTTAATAAGTTCAAATGATGTATTAATAATAATTTTAATTATATTAACCGTACTGCGTGTATTTTTGAAATAAGTATTTCTCTTTTTTTTTATTTTTTATTTCTTAATGTATAAGTCGTATTCCATTTTAATTTTACTTCAAATGTACTAGGCTTAATTGTAACCTAAATAGCATACTTACATATTCTAGCATATTCTATCCTATTGAGGAAAATAAAACCATTTACGTATATTCTGCAGGCTATTATTTGTAGCCGTACAAGGTTTCCATATCTACGACTATCAATCACCAATTGTCTCCATCAAGGATGGGAAAGGATGGATCATAGACGGACACTTCAATCTCGTTCACGTCATCAACTTGAGTCAGTTCGAAAGCCTTACTGAAAAAATGGTGGTTGCAGTTGAAGCCAACATCAAGGAGCACGAAAGGAAGATCGTCGCTGAGCACCATCTGTGTCAAATTAAGGAGCGCATTACGGCGCTCAAAGGTAGAGCACCAAGGGGAAGGAGGTCAATCAACTGGATAGGCTCCGCATGGAAATGGATAGCGGGGAATCCTGATGCGACCGATTGGGATAAACTTCTTCGAGCCGGACAAGACATTGTCGACAATAATAACCACCAGTATAAAATCAATAACAGAATCCTCAGCGTAACTCAGGACATCACACAGAAGATCAACTGGGTAATCGAAAGATCGAACAATGAAGTAAGGTCCGCAAATTTGACGAAATTGGAGCAAGACATCCTAAATCAGATTTCAATTATCAAAGAGGAGATCAATGAGATTGTTTATGCATGTCAAATGGCAAAGAACGGTTTAATTAATACAAACCTCTTGGACCGTGAGGAAATCAATAGGATTATCAATGAACTTGAGACGCTGCCATACACAAATGAAGTCGAGGCGTTGCAGTACGGGACACCATCAGTTTATACAAATAACTCCGTATTGATATACGTCCTTTCAATGCCAAAGGTGACGAAAACTGATTACAACTTACTATGGACAAGGTCATCGATTGTAAAGGGACGACAAATTGATTTGCCATTTCAACAAATGCTCGTGAATCATGAAGAAACCTATGGTATAACACATGCGTGTCTTTTAATCAGTAACTCAACTGTGTGTAAACAAAGGGACCTGGAAAAACTATCAGAGGGAAGTTGTATTGCAAGGTTGTTAAAGGGCGGACATGCGCCTTGCACCTTTCGAACGAATTCCGAGGAGGTCATCGAGTTAATTAAGGAGGACACCATCTTTTTGACCAATTTCAAAGGCAAGCTGGTAACCAAAAATGTTACGAAATCATTACAAGGGACTTACGTGATCCAGATCAACAACGAGACCATCCAACTGGGAAATACAACCTTTTCAAGTAAAGTCAGTACGTCCCTACAGGTCTTACCTCCGGTCCTCACGAATATTACCTCAGTAGGACACAAGGTTGACATTGGATACGTACACAGCATCAGTTTGGATAACATACATCATCTGGCCAGCTTAACCTATAGAAGTCGATTCTCAGTGGTTGTAGATGCTTCATTGCTCCTATTGGTACTAACAGCTATATTCACCGTTTGGCGCAAGATTAATAAGAAGATCATTATACCACCTATACAAGCTGTGGATAAAGCAGTGGACCCACCCAATATCCGGCCCTTGTAGCCAGACATCGCTAAGATCTACGGGACGTAGATTTTCGAAGGGGGAGGAGTTAACGTGCCGCACATCCATCACGAGGAAGCAGCGTGTCACCAGGTAAAGTGGCATTATGTTTAGTCAGCAGTTTCCCACAGTACCAGAGCCCACGAATGTGCAGTGTCTGTACACGCGCATCCGTTACCTACTTGCTGAATCAGCGGCTCGTGCATTAGGCATGCACGGTATGGTGATATGGATATGCGACGCGTGAGGAAACCTTGCGGCGGATTAGGTTCGGTAGATTAAGTTAGATTTAATTTAGAACTCGACGAGTACGGTTGCATTCAATAAAGTTCTCTAACAATTTAATCAAAAGGTCTTTTCTTATTACGAACAAGTTGGGCCGGCTATGTAAGTCGGCGTTCGGTTTTTTTTGACAATACAGGATGTGAAATCCTTTACTCTCTTATTCATCATGAGATGACAGAACAGAGTACATAATATGTACCTACAAGCTGATATTATTATTTATGTAAGAATTTGGATGAAAAGTTTTTATAACTGCGGCGGTTGAGTGCGTAGCGCGTCGGATTTTCTACTTTTGGCGTAGTATACAACTGAGTTTAGGGGTCCCTCCCAGGTTCGTTTCCTGGCGTCGACTGGAGTGGATTCGATGAGTATATACATATGCGATTGGCTTGAATTTTATCGAGCATAGACTAGTTATAATTTACTTTCTTTCCAAAAAAGTGGAGCTACACACCCCATCCGCGTGATGTTTACACATAGCTCGGGACTGTTGAATACAGTCGCATAGTTTTTTTTTGTACGCCTATCACCTTTGTACCGTAATTATCTGCATTTTAAAAAAATAACCAACTAAGTTGCTTAAAAATTATGGGGGGTAGAGGGAAGCATACGCATTTTGCCACTTAGTTTTATATATAGATGAATAACAATTAGTTGGCATAAATATACATAATTAGTGTCAGCGAATGAGGTTTATGTACACCATTTGATCAGAAGGTTTGAAAATGGTCTGCTAATAAAAAATCGATTTTAGTTTGAAGAACTTTCCTGCACGAGAGCTGAATGCGCACTGAAAGCAAATAGGATCAAATTTGCTTAGCATCAAATGCTTGAAGCTTGAACAGATACATCACGAAGCTAGGAACAAAGGGTCTAGCCGTATTTCCATAGTGAATTTGCCCCCAGAAGGAATTATATCTTTATGCATATCGTTTTGTAGGGGAGATCAGTAGTAATTAATACACATAGATATTTCCGATTTGTATTGATTTATTTAGGAGATATTTGAAAAAAACCGTCCGAGAAGGACTTTTTTTCAGAACGCTATATTTCTATAACTATAGAAGAAAAAGCTATAGTTAAACCATACTCTAGAGTTTATATAATAATTTCTTTTGAAATGGCACGCCTCTGAACAAATATTAAAAAAAAGCAATTAAAAATTTGCATGATCGATTTTTACTGGTTCTTATTAGTTGACCACTCTGAAAAAACAGAATAATTGTGTATGTATATTCTAACACTGTACCAAATTTCATTCAAATCCATTCGGTGGAACATGTCGAAAAAAAATGCAATGTAAGTTGCGCTACAATAACATATAATAACACATTGAGAAGTGCATAACGGTTATTTAAAATACATACCTTATGAAGAAATTGCGCAGATAAATATTATATAAGGAAACAAAAAATAAACTTTCATAGAGAAAGATTGGGATTTGGGAGTTACAAGAAACCGTGCTGCCATATGGCATCAAAATACCGAAAGGTTAAAGTTTTTTTTTGACAGGATGGCTTGCCTCTGAGGTGATTTTATAGAAAATGGCTATTGATCAGACAAATCTAGGCATATGTTAAGAGGTATTTCTCTAGCATTGTAACACTGATATCATTTTTATAAGCCAACAACGGTTTAAATTTATGTTAACCGAATTTTAAAAATATTTATAAATAATGTTTTTGAATTAATACGAGTATTAAACTGTCAAATGCTAAAAATCATTTGTTTACTAAAATATAGTCTAATTTGTATTCCATCAGCTTCCTTCTTATGTATGGTTGTTGCATACATTCATATGTATATCTACATTTAGGCAGCCGATATTGAAATCTATATTTGAATTCACGATTTGTTGCACACTTTTCAAATTGTTTTATACATATGTATAAAGTGACTTTAAACAAAAACAACTGCTATATAATTATCATCACTTATATTTCTTAATTAATCACAGAATGAAATTAGCAAACAAAAACGAAAACCCAAGACCGTGTGAAATAAATTTGTAAGCACTAAATAATAACTGCTTCAAAGTCGATGGTAAATTCAATAAATATATTACAAAATTTGACATTAGTCACATGTAAACAATTTCGATAACCGGTTTGGCTTTTTTATTTTATCTTTTTTTTTTTTTTTTTTTACACAGAAGAACGGCACAAACAATGCTTTTTTCCAAACGATATGATAGTACAGTTAAATACCAATTAAACTATAGTAAACAAATCTACGCGCATAGCCACTTTCACTTCCATGCGACCTTGATTTTACACGATCAGGTAACTTTGAACTTCAAAGCGCGTTCGGTAGGGGAAAACACCGTTACGACGAGCCTACCTTTATTTTTCAATTAGAAATTTCCTTTATTAGTTTTCACACTGATGAAGCTGAGAAACTTCACGATCGTCTGTTCAATTTTATTCAGTTGATGACACGCAACCGAATCGAACGCACGATACACGAAGTTGAGGTGTTTACACGCCAGACGACAATTTGGAAATGAGTCTAATCGCACTCGTATCGCTGCGATTTTCCCTCATCCCCAGCTGGTGGCGGTAGAGGCAGCAGGTACGAGTATCGTGGCGAATAATGGAAATACCTGTTGTGCGCACGGTGACATCCCACCAAAAGCTAAAACAATCCATTCGAGAATCGAGAGTAGCACGGAACCTTAAAGCGTGTTTTGTTTTACTATTTGCTGCTGTATTGTGGTTCTGAGGTTTTATTTGGTAAGAGAACATAAGACGTGTGAATGTTTGAACAATTTTGCTTTGGTCAACAGAACTCTGAGAGTCAGATCAATGACAGCTCAGCGGATTGACATTGAAATCGTTTAGTTTTTTCTCTTTTTGTTCTCTGAAAGAGCAAAACAAACAAATGGCAAAGTGAATTCGTCTTTTAATTAAGGTACGAGTTAAAAATTAAGAATGTCTGATCACTGTGGGTGGTGAGGTACGAGTAAAATCAAATAATATTTAATAGCTGACGCAAAACCCTGATTTAATATAAATGCATACGAAAGCTTTCGATCTGATGTTTCAAGTGTATTTCAACGCGTAGAAATCAAAAGTGTTCTTGAAAAATATTATGTTCCACTTACGATTTGGAAGCCGATATTACCTTAGCCCGGTCATTTTCTTGGATGTTTCCCTTCACTTAATATTGTGGCTTTAAATGTTTTTATAGTGATTTTGATTTTAAATTCAAATTTTTTTTAAAAGAATCCGGTTTATTGGTTCTACATAATAGTTTTGTTTGATGTCGCCAGCCCTAGGGCGCACTGACTAGTGTCAGTGTATTTTCATGGTTGTGTAAAAACCCAGTACAACGAACGCAAATAGCTTGCCCTGACAATTCTTATGCATTGAAAACTGAACATAAATCAAATTTCGTTAATTTTCGTTGTTTTATTAGGTAACCTATCCGAACACAAAAACACAAGCACAATGAGCAAAACCAACGCAATTAAAAATAACCAAATGACAAATCAGTTCAGAGAGCCCTTTTTTCTTGCACTGACGAAATAATCGGGGTAAATCCAGTGAAAAACCAGTGTCGATAACGATCGCAGGGCAGTATATTTAGTGCGTTTTCAGTGTAGCACTGGTGCATCAGTGAGTTTCCAGTGTGCCCTGGTTCGCCCTAGGGCTGACATCAAACAAACCTAATATGTTAGTGAGTAGTTTCAGGCGCATGCATAAAAACGTTCACTGGTTCACAATAATCTCTCTCGTTGATTGTGTTCCAGGTCCTAGTTCCTGCAATGAAGCTAAAGTGTGGTGTGAACTTGGCCATGAGTGAAACCAAATGTTTTCAGAAATTTTTTTTATATAGTATAGGTACTTACAGTATGAATCAATACGTCATCAGCAAAAGGTGTATTTTTGACATTAACGCTCACGTTATCAAGCATCAAGTTTTGATATTTTTAATTAAGGCATACGTTAGCATTCGAATTTGAATTTGAATTCAAATACAGTGGTGGTCCAATATAACAAATGATATAATGTCCAGTTGCATTCGTTATATCGAAAAATTCATAACATCGAACACATTTTCCTTGTAAGAAACATAGATATGTATATGTATATGTAGATAGATAGATATGCATTTATTCAATTCTCGCTTAGTACATTAAATAAATGTAGTAGTAGTATTGAATTTATTTCATCATTAATTGTTTGTACCAATTACAATTTTTACTAATTCTATTTAGCAATGGCAAAAGCCGTCAGCCAGATTGACAATTTCATTTTCATTTTTGCAGTTAAATTCATTATTTTTAATTACAATTGTTGAAACATATTTTTATCTTTAGGATGGCAATTTTAATGATTTGCTAACATAAAAAAAAGAAAATACGTAATTTACAATGATTTGTAAGATATAACAACTAAGAAATGATTTGGGTTTTGTAGCGTTGTATGTAATACATATATACTTTGGCAATTTTAATGATTTGCTAACATTAAAAAAAGAAAATACAGATTTTACAGCGATATACTTTAGCAATTTAAATGATTTGCAACATAAAGATAAGGGAATCTATTCCTCCATAAACTGGTTCCTATACGCAAGGGCATCCGATACGTAGTTGCAGAGAACGTTCCAGTTAGATCCGTTGAGTATCTGAATTACCTCCTCCATTGCGAGAGCGGATTGGTTGTAGTGGTATCTCCTCGTCTCTTGAAGAATTTGGGCATTTTCCTATAAAGTGATATGTATCTTCTTTTTCGCACACAAAGAACAGAGTGCTGGAAGATCTTCCCTGTATGGCCTGAAATTTAGAGGTAGCAATTCTCCTCGAGTCTTGAAGATAAGGCTTATTTGGTTTATTCTAATAGATTCGTCGATGTAGTTCAGATCCATCAAACTATGGTTTAGTTGCTTGTAGATTAAGCGACTCGAAGAACAGGCTGCTTTCTCCATAAATTCTTGGTGAATCTTCTCGTTCAGCTTCCGCAAAATGTCATCAAGGGCCACATTCCGGCTGGATCTATCTTCCCATCTCAAGGATAACTCAACTCCTAGTTCCTCGCTCATTTGTTGCCACTTCCGGAAAAAGTTCGCTCTCCTGGAGATAAGGTATCGGAGGACTACTTTTGGAAGCCGATGATCAGGAAGTTTGATGATTTTTAAAACATATTTGAAATGGAGCCTAAGGGTGAATAGTCGTAGGAGAGGCAGGCCGGTTTCGACATAGAGCATGTATGTTGGTGTGTTTGTTGGTAGCCTAAACAAGAGCTTGAGGAAGAATCTTTACAGCTTTTCAACTTCTTCGTACTCATCGTGTCCCCATATCTGGCTTGCGTAACACATAACGGATCTTGCAGTTGCTTCGAATAGCTTGTATATTGATTGGACTGGCACATCTTACCGACTGAGAACATTTTTCCATGAGCAGCTTAAAGCTTTCTTTGATTCCTTAAGTTTGTTTTGGAGGTGTAGATTGAACGACAGTCTAGGCGTAAGGATTACACCAAGGGAGCGATACTATTTGACTACTTCTAATTAGACCGCACCTAGTTTCCACTTTTCTTCTCTTGAATATCTCCCAGAGCTGTTACGAAATATCATCACTTTTGACTTGCTTGTGTTCACAAAAAGATTTCATTGGAGACAGTACTCTTCCAGTCTGTCAATCATGAGTTAAAGCATGTTTGGTGAATCTGCTAACAGAACAATGTCATCTGCAAACAATAGGCCTTTAACCGTCGTGATGTTGAATACTATGCCCCCGAGTAAGCAGGAGAGAAGATCACCCAAAAATAGGCTGAACAAAAGAGGGCTTAGTTGGCAACCTTGCTTGACGCCTGAGGTGGTTCTAAACCATTCTGACAAGGAATTTCCATCCTAAACTGCAGATTGGTTATTAGTGTACATGCCTTCCAGGACCCTAAGTATTTTGGAGGAGATTCCTAGATTACTCAGCTTTAGGAAAAGAGCTCTTCTATCTACCGAGTCAAACGCTGCTCGAAAATCGACAAAGAAGGCATAAAGTTTTTTTCCCTTGTCGAGATAAATTCTTCCAATATTTGTAAGGACAAAGATGTTATCCACTGTCGAGTAGTTCGACCTGAATCCAGCCTGGAATTCACTCAAAATACCATTGTATTCCACCCAAGTCGTTATTCGAACTAGAAGTACGCTTGTAAATAGTTTAAGAAGGGTGTTCAGGAATGATATGCCTCTGTAATTTCCTGGGTCATTTACGTCTCTTTTCTTAAACAATGGAAAAATTATACTTTTTTGAAAGCTTTCTGGAACTGTCCCCAAAGTGAAAATTATGTTGAAACCTTCAACCAATTTCTGAACAAAACAAAAATAAATGTATAAATATTATTTCTAATTCATAAAATTTTAATATATATGTATTATATTTCATTGGGAACATTCTTTGAGCAAGAGTCATTGTTTTCGTAACAACGAACATCTCTTTTTTGCGTCGTAGAACTGAAAGATGTTCACACTCTGTTTCGGGGCTTAGAGTTAACATATTTTTTCAGCACTTGTTAAGCACAACCACTGATATTTTATTGGCATGCCAATGCAATTAAGGAAACAGCTCCAAAAAGATTTAGCTCCTTTAGAGCATTTGGTATGCCTCTCCCTGAACTTACGATTTTGCTCAGCAAGCTATTTCTATAAAATAAAAAGTGAATGGCATTTTTCTGGTCCATTGATAGGATTAAGGGTGTTACATTCGATGGCATGTACATACAATTGTACAACACCCACATGTTTCCATGTGCCGTTTCCTAAACATATACATATGTATTTCTTAGGTAAACTTGTCTCATTTGTTTTTTAAAGAATATACACAGATATTGTATTAACATCCGTTATATCGAATATCGATTTTTTTCGTTCGCTATATAGACATACTAATGCGTTTGAAAAATGTGTACGTTATATCGATCATTCGTTATATCGGCATTCGCTATACTGGACCACCACTGTATTCAATTACGAATTCTACACTCGCACTCGTATCTAACTGATTGCAGTAATTTGGCCACAGAACTCTTCTTTAACTATCGTCACGGCCGAGCCACCTTGGTGGTCTAGTTCTAGATTGTAGTGCATGTACATATATACAGGGGTGGCAAGCTAATAAGCACACCCATTGACATTTTTCTTTCTGGCGACAAAATGCATTAAAAAAGTTCACTAACGCATGCCAAAAACAAATATTTAGTTTTATTTGAACACATTATTATATTTTACGAAAAATAAAAAACAAAAATAGAAAATGTAAGTATAATTTCGAGAAATCAGCTGCTCTCTAAAATGATACTTAGAGAGTCTGAAAAATAGTGAGAACAACTTAAAAGTAATTTAAATGTGATTTTGGTTATTCAGATTTACTTAATATTTGGTTGGGTACCCTTTCTGAACAATAACGGCAGCATATCTCCTACTTAATGACACCATTAGGTCAGCACATACTTCAGCGAGAACTTTGTACCATTCTTCCCGAAAAGTGGTCCATAACGCGTTTGCCGTTGTCGGTCTTAATGCCATTACACGTCGTTTGATGATGACCCATACATTTTCTATCCGGGCTTTGTGGTGCCAAGTCAGAACGGTAATTTCGTTTGCATCGAACCACTCCTTAACTGTGCGGGACGTATGGCATGGGGCATTGCCTTGCTGAAACACAATTTGCCACTGTGTTGCAAGTGGAAAATCATCATAGAATTGTACCAAATTGTTGCCCAATATGCTCTGGTACATAAGCCCATCAATTTTTCGTTTAACTTGGACTATTGGCCCAACAGTATTCGCGGTAAAGCAGCACCATAACATCACGCTGCCACCTCCATACTTAACCGACTTCGTAGTGTACTTTGGGTCCAAATCCTTGTTGTGCGGATGTCGTACGTAGGTTCTGCCATCGGTTCCATACAGATTAAATTTAGATTCATCACTCCAGATGACAGAATTCCAGAGAAACTGACTTTTGAAGATACGGCATTTTCCGGCTGTTGTCTTCGATTAGACTATGAAACCTTCGGTTTTTTGAGACTCTGGCATCATCGAAGATTATTTTGCAGAAGCCGAACTCTAACAGTCCTAGCTGATATATTCACACAGCAATTTCGGTGCATTTGAGCTCTTGCTTGCTCTTGCTCTTGCTCGTGCTTATTTCCATTGAAGAGGCGAAGGGGTGCCTAAGGGTATGTCTGACTATGGATTGTTTCTGATTTGCAAAAATCCCACGTAAATGTTAATGCTTATGTGCATTTTGTACTTTTTTTTGGTGAAAATCCGATTAATCTTGCAATTTCGGATATGTTCTGCTCTTTCTGGTGCAAATTCGGAATCTGACTTCTTTCTGCCTTCATTGAACTCTTTTTTTCCCATATTTATTCTCAAATCTTAAAAAAACAATGAACACTAGGGAGATTCGAAAAAAATTAGCTCTGATCATAGAATTCGATTTTTTCAGTAAAAACTTACTTGAATGCTTGGGTGTGCTAATTAAAATGCCACTGTAAAACACAAACACTTACGGTAAATCTTATACAGCACGGAATCGTATTGCAAAACGATATATTTTTTTCTCGATTAAGTTTTGTCATTGATGCACCTATTAAACTCTTATGCATTTGTTCGCTTATAAGTAAAAGAAATTGCAGAAAAAAACATAAGTTTGAATTTTCATAGGGGTGTGCTAATTAGCTTGCCAGCGCTGTACATATATACATATGTATGTACCACTATCTAGCGAACTGCGAAAGGTCGTAGGTGATTGATTCCCACCCAGTGCCCGCCCAGCGGCAAAAAGGGACTCAATATGGTGGTTTGTTTTGGCTATATCTCAAATATATACATATGTTATGTACAGTATCTATACTAATCGTCACGGCCCAGTGTTACCAGAGTAACAATTTATTTTGCTGACTTTGCGGGCTTTTCATATCACTTTTCATTTTCACTTAAGGTCTGATATCCACAGCTCTTTTAACTTATTCTATAAACAAAAGTTCTGCCTTTAATAATGTATGTACATATTGTATATATTATGCATATTATGCACATATCATCACTTTTGGTGATTTCGCATTCATATTGAATTATCACAGAGCGTAATATGACCGCATGATTACATCCGCACTCACGAAATGAAATTAACTCGGTCGACCTGCTGAAGAAAACTGCAAGTTGAGAAACACATTCAGTTGTTGTTCCCTTCTCGTGGCGAAATATGTAAAGTGTTCACGATGGATTTTGGTGGCGAAATGAGATTGGTTGCCGTCCACCTTTCGTCTTTTATGTTGCGCACTCGATTCGATTAAACCAGCCATGGTTTGTGACTGCGATCATACATACTCAAATGAATGAACACAGTTAATCTTAAACATGACACATCGAAAGCACAAAGCACTCCAAATTAAAAGTTATGTCACTAAAATTGGTCAAGAAGTTGTTTATATCACGATGTCAGAGTTGAAGCCACCAGAGAATTCATTACATTTACCCAAAATATGGCGATTCCACTGAGGATTATTTGAAATCATTTAATTGAGGTTGCGTGTAGGTTGAAAGTAGATAAATAGTAGGTGCCAACCGCTTTCAACATTATTATAACATATGTGTATTCATACATAACTCAGCTACATACCGAAGATTAGACTGGTCCGAAATAATCTCAGTATGAAGTAAGTAGTAGATATTGTTAGGACTGATTTCACCCTGAGATTTGAAGAATTCCCATCCGTGTCATTACCAACCTAATTATACATGATTTTCAGATTCATTAAAACTAAATTACGACTATCCGGTTTTGCATTATGGAAAATAATTTCCAGTTGTTTAATTCAAAAAACAAAGAAGTACATATTGGTCACGTTGTTGAAATCCATCCGGCTAATTGATACCTTCGAAGACTATAGACTAATTATAACCGACCTTTTTATAAAAGCAATTACGGTACAGTGGATCTTATAAAAACTATTGAAGGTACATACTTATATTAAAATATTTATTTATAATTAGCTGGTCTAGCCATAAAAGATAAGAGTCAACATACAAATCCTACCGACATACATATTGTATATACAGTGCTGTGAAAAAGTTTTTGAAATTGAATAACTTTTTACATAAACTAGATATTAAGTCGCAAGAACATTAATTGTTTTTTCCATAAAACATAGTAAAATCATACCAATATATAAATATCAATGTGATGCTCTTACCTGTCAATCTTACGATTCGATAAACACAAAAACTAATGCACACAATGAAGTAAAACTTACGATAAATCGTACAATATGGCATCACTGGCTGCGACGAACAACGTCAAGGGATGAGTGTACAACTCTTTATTTAGCTCTTTTTTTAGCTTGCTCTCTTCTGTTTGTATTTTTCATTACTGTAGTTGTTGTTGCTTTTTTCTCTTATAAAGTTCCCTTCTGCTTTTTTTTATTTCTGGGACCTGGGAAGACAGAAAAGTACCATGAGCATGAGCTACTTCCAGATTTCAGTGTAGATGGTATACCTACTACCGTGCCCTCAGATATAATCTTCTATCTTCTATATATATAAAAATCAATTGCTGTGCGTTAGTCTCGCTAAAACTCGAGAACGGCTCGACCGGTTTGGATGATTCTTATTTTGTTTTGCTTAACTTGATTCAGGGATGGTTTATGAGGAAAGAAAATTCAGAAAAACTCCAAGGAAAAGCCAAAATCTTCAAAAACTTAAATTTGGGTTTTGTATGAGAACTTTGAATTTTTTTTTTCTGTATAGTATCTACGTTGAAAGAAGTAATTTAAAACTAAAAAAAATGTAATCACAGTTTTAATAAGCTGTTCTATTATCTGTTAGCAATACCTATCTGTCTGTCTATCTTTCTGTCTGTCTGTCTGTCTGCCTGTCTGTCTATCTATCTGTTTATCTATCCATCTGTCTGTCTGTCTGTCTGCCTGTCTGTCAATCTGTCTATTTGTCTGTTTATCTATCTATCTATCTGGCTGTATGTCTGTCTATCTATCTATCTGTTTGTCTATCTATCTATCTAACTATCTATCTGTCTGTCTGTCTGTCTGTCTGTCTATCTGTCTGTTTATCTATCGATCTGTCTGTCTTTCTGTCTGTCTGTCTGCCAATCTGTCTATCAGTCTGTCTATCTGTCTGTTTATCTATCTATCTGTCTGGCTGTATGTCTGTCTGTCTATCTATCTGTTTGTCTATCTATCTATCTAACTATCTATCTGTCTGTCTGTCTGTCTGTCTCTCTGTCTGTCCGCCTGTCTCTGTCTACCTATCTATCTATCTATCTGTCTGTCTGTCTGTCTGTCTGTCTATCTATCTGTTTGTCTATCTATTTATCTGTCTGTCTGTCTGTGTGTATGTCCGACAATCAATCTATCTGTCTGTCTATCTGTCTGCCTGTCTAGCTGTCTGACTGTCTATCAATCTGTCTGTCTGTCTGTCTACATTAATTGACCAAAATTATTCATTTTCACATTTCACCTGAAATTACCAAATTTTGTATAACAGTTACCAAAACCACCAGTTGTTGACTAATTGTATTCTACATGTATTAAGAAAAACGTACTATGAAAAGATTACCAAAATCGGTTGGGTAGTTTTCGAGTCTAAAAGACAAACAAACAAAGATACATACATTCATAGTTATATAATAGATTTAAAGCCACTAAATTAGCGAGATTAATTTAGTAACCAAACGAAACTCAAACCATACATAGTGCCAATATTGCCGATCTCAATGAATTGGAGTTGGAGCGTTGATTGGGATTCATCATCGTTATGAAGTATGTATTACAATCAAATTATTTTAGGTGATACGAATTCACCGGATCATCAATAGTTTAGTACTTAAATAAAAATATATTCTGCATAAAATTGTATTGTGAAAGCGGCAGTATGTTTCTGTACATTCTTTTACTCCAGTAATTCATCAATCAAGTAAAGATTAAGATTTAACTCAAACTTATCGCGTAACATACGAGAAAGGGTTAAACAACGTCTGGGAGTTAAAATTAAAAATTAAAATGTCGGATTTAGCAGTTTGGCACGCGTTGCTTCTACACAAAACCACATAGCAAGAGCAGCGTTTTACCTAATAAGTAACACGACTGTTTTAGTACACGGGCGAAGCCGGGCGGGAGTAGTTAAAGTAGTTAAAGTAGTTAAATAAATAAATGACTTGTTTGGCTTGAATTCTTGACTGCTAAGCGCATTTTTACAGCTATTACATTAATGGACATGTCGCAACAATTTTTGATTGTGGTTAATAAGCGAAGACCGTGGCATTATTGCTTTCATTTAAAATTTTAGCACGAAGTTTCACAGCAAATTTAAATTATCATTAGAACATTATTCGTTTAATCATACTGCTTGCATTCAATATTTGTAGCTGACATAAAGGATTTACGCTCCAATTATACATTTTGTATTAATCCTTTTGCCATATACATATGTAAGAAGCTTCTCAACTCGCCGTTCGGCCACGACAATAAAATTGACGTGCTCTTAAACGTATGCGAAAAAAAGAAACCCAATGGTCTACTTACACCTAAAACATATTTATTCCATTTTTTATATTAAAATCCCATGCATAACATATGTACATGTATTATATAAATCGCCTCTTAAACCGGTGCATCATCCTAATAGGCTTTTTCTTTGTACATAGTTTTATGTATTCCGTTTGTTGCTTTGAAGAATTTGCTACACACACGTTTTGTTTTTCTCTAGCAACTGGTCTTGTTGCAGTCTTTTCTGCCTATCTACCAACCAGCGAGCAGTTCTGTATGTGCGCCTCTAATATCCATTGATTGATCTTTTAGTACCCACAAAATCTATGTCAAGTGCTACATGTACACCTATTCAATTCGTATTCTCTCGGTAATTATTATGTCACGCTCTCTTTGAGAAGCCAACAGACTTTAACGACGCAGCATCATCTCAATGTCATAGACTTTGAATTTTCAAGCCGGTTAGCATTTTCGCTGGCTCAATTCATAGGTACATATATGTAGATAAACATAGCTATAGACAATACCCAAACCGCTGGAAAAGACAACCAAGGTTATTCATCTTCTGCGTTTACTTGTGAGTATATTTCAATCCCTCATAGCCAACAGATGGTCATGTGTGCCAGCGTATTTATGGAATTGACTTTGGTCTATTAACCAAGTTGCTTTGCCTTGTTTAATATAGCGCCGGAACTATAACTATTATTCAGCCACTTTAGTACGGAACGCTTAAGCAGCTTTTATTTGCAGTTAATTGTTGACTCTTTGCTTGATCCCGCGCATCTTAAGAATTTTTAAGAAACTCTTTCGTGCCTGTGATTGAGTTTGGCTTAAAATTGTACCGTGAATTAAAGAATTCGAGTAAAATAAGAGAAACAGGTTACACTGGAACTTGATTGCTCAGTTTGATTCGGTGGTCGAGTTCAATGTCAACTTCAAGGGTAAAGTACGAGTATTATTTGGATATCGCTTATTTCCGGAGTGAGTTCCTTATCACAAGTGTGAGCAACCTTTTTTGTAGGTACGGTAGGTACGGTAGGTCGTAGTTTTGTTTTCTGGAGGACAAACAGGAAATGTTTTGTGATGGAGCTATTGTACCAAGTTTTTAATTGTATGAGTAATATGTTTAACAATTTATTGAAGTAAACGAGTTACGTTACAGAGAATGAATAAAATAATACACGGTACAAGCTAGAATTTACATAATAGAAACCATCTGAGTTACTTTTTATTGTGTACTACACTTTTTCGGTGAACCTGGATCTCAACTAGCATGGTTCTTCATCTCCAGCCAACATAACCCAAAACAAGCTGCACCCGACATTGCATTGTTTGAGGCCACCTTTTATTGCATATGTATACGAACACAGCTGAAAGTCTGAGTTTCCGCCGTTCGGTATTTTTTTTTATAAAACAGAAAATCAGTAATAAGCCCATGAAATGCCATCAAAGTGCATAGTCAGATAAAGCCAACATTAAAAGAATTTATTCACCTATGTACATGACTTTAAACCTATAGCTATAGCCAACTCGAAATTTAAAATGAGCCAACCGTCAATTTAAATAAATAGAGTCGGCTTTAGCGACTGTTAAATCTCTCATATAATATTTTGACGTTTGGGTTTGTTCGCTCAAATCACTTTATAATAACTCTCCAAATCGGATACTAACTATATGCAGGCAAAACTTACTTACTTAGTTGGCGCCACAGCTCGAGGTGAACCTGGGCCTGCTTCTCGTAACCATTTATGTGTGCGTGTTATTTTTGCACGAATGGAAGGGACCTACAATTTTTTGCCGACTCCGAACGGCGAATTGAGAAGCTTAATCGTGACAAATGATACTCTTTGATGCTTGTCAGACATTCGAAAGAGGTGGTACCGTGAGAAAACTCTTTAGGTATTAGACCCGGTCTGGACTTGAACCCGGGCGGCATTGCGTAGTAGTCCAACGCACTAACCACCACGGCCAAGGCGACGATGCAGGCAAAAATGTGTTTATAAATAACGAAAAGTTATAGCCGGCTTTTTCATTTAGTGCCGGCTGTAGAGTAAGTTCGGGTATTGTGATATATGCGGGTAATGTGATGTAGGCGGTTTTCTTTGTTTTAACAATTTAATTTTATTTTTACCCGCAACTTTTTCAACATGAGGTTTTCGAGGTTGGAGCACAATTTTGTCAAAATACTATATAGTAACGATTAGAAGCCTGCTAAAAGATATTGAATGGTAGTTTGTACTTCTATATTGAAGTTTACGAAATTTGGATGCATTAAATCTTACACTTTGTCCGTCAAATCCAAAATAGAAATGGGTATACCATAATAGCCGAAGTTACTCTAACTAAAGTCAGCTCTAGACACTATTAATGGGCTGACTATGAATTTGCGCCTTTTCTTTTAGTTCTGGCAAAGCTAAAACGTTTTCCAACGTCCATCTCATAGAAAACGGCAACGTTGTAATTTAATTTTTAAAGACAATCTTCTCTTGATGTTCATGTACTGCCTAACTGTTTCCTTATGAAGAGTCTTTCATTAAGGGCTTGACAACTTCTTTTTTTTTTTAAATGCAAACTATTTGTGATATCTCAGAAAAAAAGTTGTTGGCTTGAATTACTATCAAAACATTTTTGAATGGAATTCGACTTTGTTCATATGTCCACTACGGGATACGTCGATACGTTAAACCCAATTTTCGATGACTCGGCCGCACATTTCGACTGATACGGCCGCTATTTTTCGTTCAATATTGGCTCTGAGCTCCTCTTACGTCGCCGGCTTGTTGGTATAGACCAATGATTTAATGCAGCCCCATAAAAAAAGTCTAGGGGCGTTAAATCACACGATCTCGGCGGCCAATAGATGGGTCCGCTTTCGAGATAACACGTTCACCGAGCTGACACTTCAATAACTCGATTGTTGCACCCGCTGTGTGGCTTGAGGCACCGTCCTGTTAGAACCAAATATCACTGATGTCCAATTCATACAATTGCTCAAAGAAATAACGTTCCAACATGTCTCTGTAGCGAATACCATTTACCGGAACGTGACGGTCATTTTCATCGATGAAAAAAAACGGCCCAATGACGCCACCGCACCGGCATAAAAACCTGGAGACGGACAGAATCCCGAAAACCAAAATCATCCCGAAAGTCCAAAACCCCGAAAATCCAAAATTCCGAAAATCCAAAACCCCGAAAATCCAAAATCCCGAAAATCCAAAATCCCGAAAATCCATAATCCCGAAAATCCAAAATCCCGAAAATTCAAAATCCTGAAAATCCAAAATCCCAAAAGGCCAAAATCCCGAAAACGAAAATAAAAATTTGTTTGTAGGAAAAAAAAATTAGAAGAAAACTTATTTAACATATTAAATAAAACTAGTATGGCCTGTGGTAGAAATTCGACCGAATGCGAGAGAATATTTATTATTTTACTACTTTTATTCCTGGCTTAGGTACAACATTTTTGAAAAAAATTATATACTGCACTGCATGGCCTCACAACCTTTCCAACAAAAAAAATTAAGCGAATGTGTTGTGTTTAAGGCAGTTAAAAAGGGGTTGAACTGTTTTACCTTCGCCTATTTATATAATGATAAGGATAACAAACTTCAAATAAATAAAACATAGGAAAACAGCTCAAGTCTTATTGACAAAGCAATATCTGATACAAGTCCATATCGAACTTAATCTCCATTAAAAACTTATTTCAAATCGCTCGTTACGTTCCGGGTAATTTTTTTTAGTTTTGTTTTCCTTAACGTTTTCTTATTCTTTGGTTTTCTTTTTTCATCTAAAAGAGCGATCAGTATACGCCTATTTGTGTGAAACTAAAATCTAATCTATCAGCTATCAAACTGAATGAGATCAACACAACTGAATGCACATTGGGAATTGTAAAATATTACAACACTAACGTCAGCGGGAATGGACAAACATTTGTCTACTTTCCTTTTAAAAAAAAGTCCCGAAAACTGAATCCTGAAAAATTATATAAAATTAAAAATTTTTATATAAAATTAAAAATTTGATTTTGGATTTTCGGGATTTTGATTTTGGGGATTGTCACCCCAACCCATGAAAACCGCACCAAACAGTGACTTTTTGCGGATGAAGTGCTGTTTCATGAAGCACATGAGGTTTCTCACCTGCCCAGTATCGCATATGTATTGTTTTTTGAGAAAATGCAAATGGAAATGCTTGTGCGATATAGTCATATCGCGCAGTGTATGTACACAGGTTGTACATTTTTATTTGTAAATTTTACATGAACTGACATCAGTTCATTTAATTTTATTTATCTTTTTTTTTTTTGACAATTCGGTTATATCATTTACTGTCCTTAACAAATATCCGGTTGCTTCCTGTAAGTTTTTACCGACAGCGAAGCAAAAAAAACAGTGTCATCTGCAAATGTGGCAGCTGTTTCGTCATTTTGTCAGTTATACTGTGGATGTGATCTATGTATATTTAAATACCTGGTTACAATAAAAGCTGTTCCGTGTTGAATAGGATTTATTTAGTCCCTACGATTTTTTCTCTTGAATCATTATTTTATTTAATTAAACTTATTGTTTACGCTGTGACATTATAATGGCTAAATTTGTAAAATATTTACTAACAAATTCTGTATTTTTTATTCCAGATCCTTGTATATATATCATGAGATTCGCAAATAGACTACAGTTTGGCAATAAATCTCACGAAGTTTCGAATACTGCACTTCGCATAGTACAAAGAATGAAAAAAGATTCAATACATTCAGGTCGTCGACCAACAGGACTCTGTGGTGCAGGTAAGATTTCTCTTAACGTCCATATACAACACCATTAATTTATAATTATTTTGACACTTGTAGCCCTTTTGATAGCGGCACGAATGCATGAATTCAGTCGGACGATAAACGATATTGTTCGCATTGTAAAAATTCACGAATCCACACTCCGTAAAAGACTGGTGGAGTTTGCAGAAACTCCAAGCTCTGCTCTAACACTTGACGAATTTATGTCAGTCGATCTCGAGGCAGAGCAGGATCCACCAGCATTCAAAGCTGCTCGCAAAAAAGATCGTGAACGAATAAAGGATGTAGGGACCATAACTCGTAAATAAATTCCTTCTAATAATTAGTGTCTTCTTATAGATTGGAGAACATGAACTTACCCAACTGCAAAGAGAAATCGATTTACAATTAGAGAAGGATATGAAAAAAAATAATAAAGGCCGAATTAAAAATGTATGCAGTGATGAGTTAGAAGCAATTGAGGCAACAAAGTTCATAAGCGAAACAAATATGGAAGTTTTAAGTGAATGCTTAGCCGATGATCCAGAAGTAGTCGATGATACAAGTGCCAACAATAAAAGGATTGTAATAGAAGGCCTTAAGCCGGACATTGTGTCAATGTGCACACCGTCAGCCACTGAAATGCAGGAAAAAGACGCGGATAGTAATGTTGATGAAAACGGTGAACTTGATTTAGAGGGACTAGATGATGAGGAAATCAATAAATACATATTGACCCATGAAGAAGCGAACTATAAGAATGTTATGTGGAGCAAACTGAATGCAGAGTATCTGAAGGATATGAAGGCAAAGGAAGAAAGACTAGCAAAAGAACGTGAAGAGGGAAAGCCTGAAAAGAAAAAGCGACCTCCTCGCAAGAAGCATATTGGACCATCTAGTACCCCGGGAGAAGCTATCAAGAAAATGCTTCAAGAAAAGAAGATATCAACTAAAATCAACTATGATATTTTGAGAACTCTAACTGCTGGTGCAAAGTGCGATGAAGAACCGGGAGAAGATATGAAAGCAGAGGCATTACAGTCGAACTCTACTGAAATAGCTCCAACAGTACAAACAACCAGGTAAAGATTCAGTTTCAACAGACACCAAAGTACATTAAAAAAAAAACATACAAATTAACTTTAGCTAAATATTGAAAGCAAGTAAGAGCTTAAAAATGTGGTACACAGTTTGAAGTAGGACATCTGCGTTCTTTCAGGCTTTCTTTTTCTTTGAATTTATTGTTCGCCTATAATTTTTTTTTCTTTCTTTAGAAGCAAGCCAGCATATACGATCGTCCAATCACAAAACAAAAGACCAAGATTAGAAGTCGGTCTACCAATTGCAACGGAAACTAAGCCGAAGGATGAACCTGTCATTATTGAGAATGGTACGAGTATAATTTTTAACATTTCAATAAACTTAGTATACATATTGTATGTACATGTTCGTATGTTAATATTCTTGTTTAAATTTACAGACGATTTAGACGACGAAGAGGATATTGAGCCTGAACCCGAACCAGAACCAGAGAAGGAGTACTCATCATTAAAAGATATGCTTAACAACGGCGAAGACGATGATTACTACGGATATGATGAGGATAATTACTAGATGTTTAATACGTATTAAATTTACGAACATTTATTTATAAATATTTAAAATTCGTATATTTGGACGCATTCTATCATATCTGAACAAATTCATTGGTATATTAAGTAATTTTTCGCTTTTATGTATGAAGAACAGTTAAACTAGAACTGTTTGTGTGATGCTAATAAATAATAAAAATAATATTTAAAACTATCTACATTATCATCTTTTTGTCAACATGCACATAAATATATTTATTTATTTATTTTAACAACAATTTTCATAACCAATTGAAAAGAAAACGGAAAAACCCGAACATTAAGCCACGGCAAACAGAACGCTTTTTTAACGCCGCGTTAAAATTATTTTACGCCGCGTAAAACGAAGTCAAGTACACACAAATAGATGTGTAAATAAAATCTATGGTAGCTCGGACGAAGAACTATATTATTGTTGTCCACACTACATATACAACGAAAAAGAAAAAGAATTTGTGTACATGAAATAAACAAAAGGGTCGTTGAAGGAGAATACTAAAAATTTTTCCAAAAATTGCAGAACAAGTTACAAACTGGAGGAAACCCATTTCAACAAGAGAAAGACTAGGAATTTGTCCATGTATTTATTTTCTCATTAAAGTTCCAAAAATGATATTTTTATAATTTTTATCAGACAGATATGGGTAGTTTCGCACACTTTCAATCAATTTTTCCATATATTCCCTTGAACGCCGCTGCACCGTTAAAAATAAGTAATCTGTATTTTTACCTAACACCGCGTCTCCATGTGCTAATTGAAATAGCAGGATTTCATAGCAAGCTAAAAAAAAGAGAGCTATCAAATTTGTGTCTGAGCAAATTATAGCTTGATATTTCATTTTATTAGATTCAGCCGCTTGTACTCATCACTTCTATAATTCCACAAACATGGAAACTGACGAAAATTGTTTATTAATTTAATTATCTCTTCTTGTGACATCTATAATTCTTTTTTTCTTATTCAAACGCAACGAATGCAACCAATTTTCACTCAAATGCCAGAAATTAGCAAGATATCTTTAGCTTGCTAAATATCCTGCTATGGATAGCTATTTGCAACTTTTCTACTTTTTTTTTAATGAGGTAACAAAAAAATATTTGAACTGAATATACTGGATTTATACTGGGTTTTAATAATAAAAAAGGATTTATTAGAGATGTAACGGATATCCGGTATCCGGCCTTTTTTTGGTATACAATGTAAAAAAATAAGGAAAAAAAACATCCAAAAATATACTTTACTTTTCGGAATAAACAAGTACATACATAGTTTAATAATAAAAGTGGATTAAGCCATTTAGTTCTGAAAGTTTACTAAAGGCAAGTTATGGTAGATGAAACCAATTTTTTTTTACATTGAAAGGTAATAAACAATTACGTTTCTTTTAGTAAACGACACCTGCTTGCGAACATAGTCTCTCTGAGTTGAAAGATAAATTTTGGCAAATTTAGACAAAACTGAGAATTGTTGGGAATTAACTGATCACCAAGCCCAAGGATCACTATTTCCATCAAGCCGAACTGTTTTAACATAGAAGTCTAGCTCGTTGGCTGTGCCACTTTTATTTGAAACTTAATTTTGACTATAGTCTTCTGCCACCTTGAAAACAGTCCCAAAAAGTATCATGAGTATTACCTTCACCCATTTTATTTTGCGGCTAACTGGAGAATCTCCTACTTCGATCACGTTCACTAAATTTCCGCGACTTCGTCTTAGCAGTAAATTTTTGTTCGCTGCACATTTAATTTCAGTCATCTGCCTCACATTCTGTTAACGGGATGGCCGAGTTCTTTTTAGTTATTTTGATCATTTTGATATTTTTGCGAGATAAAACCTGAATGTACTTGTGGTGAATATACATTTTTAATGGATTAACATATACTAATATTCGTTCATTTTCATTTTAATATTTTTGTTTGGCAATACCATGAAGTATACAATACGTTTAAAATTCATTTTTTGATTCATCTCTCTCAATTGTCATCCTTCTGATGAAATAGCGACGCCTTTTAACTTTTCAACTATTAAAACCTAAAAACAACTGTGTATCTTTATTTAATAAAAAACATAATTTAAGTAATACTTTTAGTGTTGTGTTTTATTGGTGTTACGAAACACTAAATTGGTGACCCCGACAAACGAACACCAGTAGTTTTAAGGTAATTATTGCACCGAATCTGCAATGATTGAAACGCAGAACAACGAAAATAAAGACTCTACGTCCACGGGCTCTGGCGCCACAGCCATGAACATCGGTCCAATTGTGAACCGTGTAGCTGTTAAGGTTCCACCTTTTTGGCCTGATCATGCGGAAATTTGGCTAGCACAAGTCGAGGCACAGTTTAATGTTGCCGGAATAACAAGCGATGCATCCAAATTCAACACCGTAGTTGCTGCAATAGAATCGAATGTTCTGGTCCAAATATCTGACGCAATCCTTAATCCGCCTGAAAAAGATAAGTATGTCAATTTAAAGAAGTGTATTGTAGAACGTTTCTGTGAGAGCGAATTAAAAAAAACACAGAAATTACTATCTGACATCGATTTGGGTGACAAACGACCAACACAATTGTTAAATGAGTTGAGCGCTCTTGGTAAGAACAAGATAACCAAGGATTTTTTAAAGTCATTATGGCTGCAACGATTGCCAATACAAGTGCGAGCCATATTACAAGCATCTGACGCTGATCTATCCGAACTAGCAAAATTGGCAGACAAAATTATGGAAGTTGGTGAGTTTCACAATTTAGCTGTCGTTTCGAATGTGCAACCATCAATCTCAGGTAACACTGAAATAGACAAGCGTCTAGGGCGTATTGAACAACAAATAAACAGCTTAATAAAAAACAATAGCAACTTCAAACGCTTATCCCGTTCAGTTTCTTCTAGACGTCAAAAATCCCGTGATCACTCCAACGTGTCAATACATGCCGACGAAGAACTCTGCTGGTATCATCAAAAATTCGGACAAAACGCTCGCAAGTGTCGTGATCCGTGTGCTTATCGAAAATACGCCAAAAAACTAACTACGTCCTCCGATCAAGCGGGCGGATCTGAAGACAATTATCGGATAGCCCGCCTAGTTATTAACGATAGCATTTCAAGACAACGATATTTGATAGATACTGGTGCGGATCTTTCCGTGCTACCAGCCCATAACACCATTAAGCGAAGAACAACAAAATCAACTCAGCTGTTCGCAGCCAACGGCACACCGATACAAACATACGGCGAAAAGCGAATAACACTCTCGTTGGGATTAAGACGAAATTTCACCTGGACGTTCCTACTGGCTGACGTCAGCTGTGCTATTATTGGATCCGATTTTTTAAAACATTTCGATCTGTTAGTCGACATTAAGGAAGGCCAACTTATCGACCGAATGACAATGCTCAAATCAAAAGGAAAAAACACCTTATGTAATGTTGTACAAATAGTGGCATACGATACGCACGAACGTTACGCACAATTACTACATGAGTTCAAAGACCTCGCTACAATTAACGCCAACAAGAAACCGACCGACTCTAAAGTAACGCATCATATTACTACAAAGGGGCCTCCGACATATGCACGTGCTCGTCGCCTTCCCACCGATAAACTACAAGCGGCAAAAAAAGAGTTTGAATATCTGTTGGAAAAAGGCATCTGCAGACCCTCGAAAAGCAACTGGGCCAGTCCGTTGCATTTAGTAAGAAAAACGAACGGAGAGTGGCGGGCATGTGGTGATTACCGTGCGTTGAATGATATCACAGTACCCGACAGATATCCGATACCATATTTACACGACGTCACCAGTATCTTATATCGCAAAAAAGTTTTTTCCACGATCGATTTACAGCGAGCATACCACCAAATTCCGATGGAACCGTGCGACATTCACAAATCAGCTATTATCACTCCATTTGGCTTATTTGAATTTCTCTATATGACATTTGGTTTGAGAAATGCAGCTCAAACGTTCCAGCGTCATATAAATGAAGTATTGAAAGGTCTCGATTTTATCTTCGTTTATATTGATGATATCCTCATCGCATCGGAATCGGTAGAAGAGCATGTAAAACACATCCGCATCGTATGTTGTCGTCTTCGTCAAGCACACCTGGCTATCAATTTTAATAAATGTCAATTCGGAAAACGAGAACTAACTTTTTTGGGCCACACAATCAGTTCAGATGGATTAAAACCGCCAGAAGATAAAGTAAAAACAATACGAAATTCTCCACAACCGAAAGTCGCAAAAAATTTAAGGAAATTTCTAGGAATGCTGAATTTTTATCGTCCGTTTATTCCGCATGCCACGAAAAATCAACATATATTACAACGATTGGTCAATGGCAACAAAAAGAATGACAACAGTGTTGTAAATTGGACACCCGAGGCTGAGATCGCTTTCGTTGCTTGCAAGGACGATCTCGCAAATGCAACGCTATTGAACTATATGGCACCAGAAGCACAAATAACACTCACGACTGATGCTTCGGACGATGCTGTAGGCGCTGTTCTTCACCAGATCATCAAGGACCAAATTCAACCACTCGGATTCTACTCAAAAAAGTTTACACCTGCGCAGAAAAATTACAGCGCGTATGATCGAGAATTAACAGCCGTATACCAGGCAATTCAACATTTTAAATACGCACTCGAGGGCAGAGAGTTTATGGTTTTCACAGACCATAAACCACTCATTTTCGCGTTTAAGCAGAAAAGTGAGAAAGCATCGCCACGAAGAGCTCGACAACTTGATTCAATAAGTCAGTATACAACCGACATTCGTCATTTACCAGGATCAGACAACGACATTGCAGACTTACTCTCACGCATTAATACTGTACAAAAAGAAATAATTAGTTTCGATGAGATGGCCACACAACAACAAACAGATCCAGAACTGCAGACTCTTTTAAGCGAAGGTAACGATAAATCGATAAAGTTATCAAAACTATCCATTCCAGATTCGACGTATGAGATTTTCTGCCACGTTCTGCGAGACAAAATAAGACCATACGTACCGAAGTGTTTTCGTCAAACAGTGATTCATAAACTTCACTCTTTATCACACCCCGGTATCAGAGCAACAAAACAACTGGTAGCTGATCACTATGTCTGGCCTTCGATGTCCACAGATGTAGCTGCATTTGTCCGTTCATGTATTCCGTGTCAGAAAGCAAAAATACATCGACACACGAAATCACCTTTAAGCGACTATGCGTCCATCGATGTCCGTTTCGAGCACATAAATATCGACATTGTCGGACCGCTGCCAACTTCAAATGGATTTCGGTACTGTCTGACATGCATTGACCGATATACAAGATGGCCAGTGGCGATTCCGCTAATAGACATAACAGCGCAAAGTGTGGCAAGTGCACTAATCAGCGGTTGGATATCTACGTTTGGTATCCCCTTACGAATTACTACGGATTTGGGTCGTCAATTCGAATCGGCTATTTTTCAAGAATTAACGCAAATACTCGGCATCAAACATTTACGCACAACACCGTACCACCCACAGTCTAATGGGATTATAGAACGTTGGCATCGAACATTAAAGGCCGCCATCAAGTGTTCGGAGACGAATTGTTGGAGTTCAGCGCTTCCACTAGTGCTCTTGGGAATGCGATCAACCATTAAGAGCGACATCGGTTTAAGTCCGGCAGAGATGGTGTACGGAGCGCCGCTACGAATCCCTGGTGAGTTCCTTATGCCGCGAAAAAGCAAAACCAGCCAAACCGAGTTCGTGGAATTACTTCGAAAATCAATGCTCGAGTTACCAATGACGAAACCAGTACGACACGGGATGGAACGATATTGTGTGCAGCCAGCATTAAGAGACGCCAAATACGTGTTTATCAGGACCGATCGTGTAAAAACGCCTTTGGAATTCAACTACGAAGGTCCGTTTGAAGTAATATCCAAATCTGAAAAATACTTCGTTTTAAAAATAAATCAGCGAGTGACAAAAATATCGATCGATCGTTTAAAGGCCGCATACATATTCGACGATACAACAACACCAACAGCAATACCTCAACAGGAAACCAGTAAAGAACAAAAGAACGACATCGCTTCGAAAAATATTACTACATCAAATGATGCAAAACAAAAACAATCGAAAACCGACAACGAGCCACAAACAAAGAAGACATCATCTGGAAGACATGTTAGATTTCCTCTTAAATATCGTTAGTCGATAACTAGGTGGGGGATATTGTGGTGAATATACATTTTTAATGGATTAACATATACTAATATTCGTTCATTTTCATTTTAATATTTTTGTTTGGCAATACCATGAAGTATACAATACGTTTAAAATTCATTTTTTGATTCATCTCTCTCAATTGTCATCCTTCTGATGAAATAGCGACGCCTTTTAACTTTTCAACTATTAAAACCTAAAAACAACTGTGTATCTTTATTTAATAAAAAACATAATTTAAGTAATACTTTTAGTGTTGTGTTTTATTGGTGTTACGAAACACTAAATACTCTTCGCAGGACGCATTTCGTTCGGCCAGATATCCGGCCGCCGAATATCCGGCTATCCGGCCTTATTATATGCCGAGTATCCGGTATCCGGTGTCCGGCTAAATTGCTATCCGTTACATCTCTAGTATTTATACTAAATATACTGGATTTCATCTAGCAAGAGTTGGTATCATAAGGCATGCCATATGCCTCTTGGCTTTTGCATGGGTCAAGGTGCAGTCTAGCGCAATATGAAATTTGATGTATTCAACCACTAATTGTGAAAAAGGCGAAATAATCACCCCTGTGATGAATTCCGACCGGTTTGAAAACGGACGGAATTACAAGGGAAGAATTCAAAATTAACGGATTTTTCCGAATTCATCCCTTGTAATTCGTCCGTTTTCAAACCGGTCGGAATTTATCACAGGGGCGAATTACATCAATTAAAGATTAGCTTTAAGCGCCATCCTCAACTGACTGTGCCTACGACATAAAACGATTTGCTAGACGGCCGACTTGCAGACATCTGGACGCCGCCGCCGAAGAAATCGAAAGTGATGCGAATCGCAGTTGAATAATGCAGCATTTAGCATTTTGTTTCACTTCTGACACCAATATTTTTTGACTCGGTTATTGAAACAACCTCAATAGAAGCAACTGGCCGAATTTCTATTAGTTGTTTTTATTGAGGTCGTACTGTTTATGCCTCGAAGAAGAACCATTGATTTTCATTTTGTTATTTTAATTCTTCTTTCTTCACTACTAAACTCGGATAACCACGTTAGCTAATGACAGAACCTAGTTCCCTATAAGAGCTAGCCAATATTCTATTGCTCCTAATAGTAGGTTTTATTATTCAATGTATTCTCTACCCGATTTAATTTCCGGAAATAGAGAGTTTTCATTCTCCCTCTATGTCTCACTTCTGTAAATACTATTAGATTTCCTTTTATAAAATGTAGCGTGCATTCGTGCTTCAAATCCGAAATATGCACATTCTCAGTGATCCTTAGAGTATGTTGCATTCTTCATCTTAATTTGTTAACGATTCTGATACTGGAAGCAGGTTACTTCTGCTCCCTCTGTGTTTTAATGGTGTGGTATTACCATTGTATTTATATCCTATAGTAATGACAAGAAGGGCATACAAATTGTTTGCAGGTTTCCTCGCAATCTCTGTGGCGCTGTTAAGAATATGATGTGTGTGTGGATTGTGTATAAGATAAGAATTTTGATTTTTAAAGTTTCGAATTGGTTTGTGTTTAGAAGAAAAGCTTACTCGGAAATATAGCTTGCAGGACAGAAATAGATTACGCTCACATTCTTATCTACGCAACCAAAACGATGTTGTTGAGATAGGACATTATTCTGGGTGTATGTATCCCTTTTTCCTATTATTAAATTGTTTTCAGGTTATTCGGTTGGTGAACTCGTATGTTCTGTACGATACGAATAAATTATTATTCCTGTTTTCATATTCCTACACTTATGTATGTACATATGTATGTACATATGTGTGTATGTAATGTATATGTGTACCTCATGTGTGCTGTAGTTGGTATGCATATTATACTACATAATTTGATTATAATTTATAAGTACATAATTACATATGTAGGACATTATGTATTTGCATCATATGTCACAGCTGATTTTCATAGTCCTTCTGGCGGTAATGTTATTTACCTTTCTAGGCCTCTAGCTTCTGATTTCTGATCCAATTTTTATGTTTGACCCACTCTCTGTTTCACCAGAACCACGATGAGGACGTGGTGGACCGATGGTTAAATTTTATTTGATTAAGAAAGAATAAGGGGGTATTCTATTCCATATAAAGAGCTCCTTCTACAGTAGTAGGTACCTAAAGTATTGTGCAAAGCATTCTTAAATTTTTTTCAAATACCTACAGTGATTTTGTATTTTAACTAAGTACTCTAAAAAAAGGCAGAATTCGAATGAAATACTGAGTTGAAAGTACTTACGTTGAGTTTATTATTTAAAAGAAAGCAAATAAATCCCTAACATATACCGTTGATGTTTTAAAACAAATAAAAAAAAAAAAACGAACACATGCAATTATTTTTTTTTGTAATATGTAGGTATTTGGTACAATACAAAGTATTATAGCTAAATTGTTTCTTATTATTCCTCACACCTTTTTGGTATGGACCAAATAAGGGAGTTTATTAGCTAACAAAACATCAGAGAAAAAAAAACTTGGAAATATTTTGCACAATACTGAATGTACTGCCAAGATAACAAAAAAACCATTTGTGCAGTGAAAATTAATTTACAGTATGAAGCTGTAAAGGGAGCGTGCATCCACATTTACCAACTTCTTGCGATAGGCGCACGTTTGCGACAGAACATTTTTTTTATGGTTTTAGTTCCTCTGATGTGTGCCCATAAACACAAATATAAACTTATTCCAATTGGTTAACGTTTTTTTATGATTTGGGAGGACAGGACCTTATTAGGCGCTGGGTCTTATTTGGGTCACCTACCTTACATATTTTTCAGAATTTTTTTTTTCGAGTTAATCTACATTTCGCCAACCACCCCCACAATTGTTTCACAATACATTTTTGAGTGATAAGTTATCTCACATATACATACATATGTACATATGTGGACCACCGTAATGTATAAATGTCCCAAATTTCAAGTTTCTAGGTACAGTAGAATTCCAGAAAGATTAACTATTCCAAAAGATGAACTACCCAGAAAGATTAACGGAATTTATTCACCATTGCAGTATTGTAAAAGATGAACAGGTTGATTTTTGGATACTTGAATAGATGAACACTCTACCCACAAATTGGTTTTTCTTCCTTATTCGTATTTTAGTTATTCCTAGTAGATTCATATAACCGTCATTCTTTGGAAAACTGTTGGTATTACCATTGTATTTATATCCTATAGTAATGACAAGGACGTTTGCAGGTTACCTTACTAGATGCCGATAGTTGTACCAAAATGAGAAAATATCTGAAAACGAGCTTTTTGTTTATTTATTCGTCGTTCTTAATTATTATGGTTTGTGAAAAGAAAAAAAGCTATTGATCTAAAGGGTGGGTTAGTAATGTGGGGAAGATGAAAAGAGCAAGAGGTAGCGTAAGAACAACAACAAGTTGAATTCAAGAATTTACTTTACAACATAAGCATACCTATACTATTGTGTGGAGTATATTTGTATTTCATTTCACTGCCATAAGCGAATGGGTTATGCGTGTGTGTGTTTTTTTCGCAGAAATGATTTGTGCTTATAGAAATTGATTCAAGGGAAAAGGAAATGTGACCGGAGTTTCGTTTTTAGGGTTTCGAACGTAACCTACCCATATGGTAATAAGGAATTTTTATAAGTTCGTTTTGAACTCTAAAATGTTGGTCACGATAAAAACATCAAGAACTATTATACAGTAGAATCTCGGAAAGATGAACGAATAAAAAACCGGCCCTGTTCATCTTTTCGAAATGTTCATCTTTTTGAGGACCTATAGGTACTTAATTTTACGTAGGTAGGTACTTAATTTTGGTTAAGATGTCTTTCAACACTTTGCACTTTTATTTTAAATTTACAAACTTTACTCGGCCTTTAACTGATGGCAACTTTTCTATATATAAATTCACTTCACACTGGTATGCAAACAAACGAAATGAAATCCAAAAATCAACCTGTTCATCTTTTACAATACTGCAATGGTGAATAAATTCCGTTAATCTTTCTGGGTAGTTCATCTTTTGGAATAGTTAATCTTTCTGGAATTCTACTGTACCTAGAAACTTGAAATTTGGGACATTTATACATTACGGTGGTCCACATATGTACATATGCATGTATATTTGAGATAACTTATCACTCAAAAATGTATTGTGAAACAATTGAGGGGGTGGTTGGCGAAATGTAGATTAACTCGAAAAAAAAGATTCTGAAAAACATGTAAGGTAGGTGACCCAAATAAGACCCAGCGCCTAATAAGGTCCTGTCCTCCCAAATCATAAAAAAACGTTTACCAATTGGAATAAGTTTATATTTGTGTTTATGGGCACACATCAGAGGAACTAAAACCATAAAAAAAATTTTCTGTCGCAAACGTGCGCCTATCGCAAGAAGTTGGTAAATGTGGATGCACGCTCCCTTTACAGCTACATACTGTAAATTAATTTTCACTGCACAAATGGTTTTTTTGTTATCTTGGCAGTGCATCCAGTATTGTGCAAAATATTTGCAAGTTTTTTTTTCTCTGATGTTTTGTTAGCTAATAAACTCCCTTATTTGGTCCATACCAAAAAGGTGTGAGGAATAATAAGAAACAATTTAGCTATAATACTTTGTATTATACCGATTCTTTTCAGTGAAACAGGTAGATTTTATTGTGAGTTAAAACGAGAAGGGTTGATTTCACTCAAACATAAAAATTGGATCAGAAATCAGAAGCTAGAGGCCTAGAAAGGTAAATAACATTACCGCCAGAAGGGCTATGAAAATCAGCTGTGACATATGATGCAAATACATAATGTCCTACATATGTAATTATGTACTTATAAATTATAATCAAATTATGTAGTATAATATGCATACCAACTACAGCACACATGAGGTACACATATACATTACATACACACATATGTACATACATATTATGTACATACATAAGTGTAGGAATATGAAAACAAGAATAATAATTTATTCGTATCATACAGAAACATACGAGTTCACCAACCGAATAACCTGAAAACAATTTAATAAAAGGAAAAAGGGATACATACACACAGAATAATGTCCTATCTCAACAACATCGTTTTGGTTGTGTAGATAAGAATGTGAGCGTAATCTATTTCTGTCCTGCAAGCTATATTTCCGAGTAAGCTTTTCTTCTAAACACAAACCAATTCGAAACTTTAAAAATCAAAATTCTTATCTTATACACAATCCACACACACATCATATTCTTAACAGCGCCACAGAGATTGCGAGGAAACCTGCAAACAATTTGTATGCCCTTCTTGTCATTACTATAGGATATAAATACAATGGTATTACTTAGCATAGACTACCACCAATGCCCTACAACACTAGAATATGCATATGCCCCTAAAAATATTTTGAATAAAATATACTATCTTTTTACCAGAGCATCTCAAATCCCCCTTCTAAAATAAGTGATAATTTTTTTGATTCGTTTGCCCACACTTTTTAGAGTACAAATCTCGATATATATACATATATATATATATATATCCACGGTGTGGTGTGTTTCTTTTTAGCAGTTTGGAAACGCCTATGCGTATGCAGCACTTTTTTTTTTTTTTTTTTTTACCGAGACCGAGGCTAATTTAGAAAGTTGGTAAATTTATTGAACAAAAAATGGAAATAATTTTAAAAGGGAAACAGCATACAAAATATGTAATAATATGTAAAATTACTTTTAATTTTTACGGGCTCTGAAACGGAAAAAATGTCATTGAACATTGCAAACGACGCCCTTTATAGTTATTTACTGAAAAATAAAATCCAGTTTCAAATAGGAGCAACATTGATGTATGTACATAAGTATGTACATAATGAATGTATGTATAAGTAAGTACGTACATAAACGATTTTTCCAAAGAGGCGACGGTTATTGGAAGTGTTAATAATAAGCTACTCAGGTTTACAATGTATATACAGTGCACTCTCGATTTTTGCAACTAATTAAAACAGACGTTGTTGCAAAGATCGAAAAGTTGCACAAATCGAACAGAAAATTAAAACACTTTAAAAAGGCTGACACAATTATGTCTGTTTGGTAACCTTCGAATTCGTAGGATCTTCGTCGATCTGTCTGTCTCTCGTTCTCGTCCTTCATTTTCTCGCGCTGTGTGTAAACATTAAAAGGGTATTCATATCCCCTTTAGCGTGTGTGGATTATAAAAAAAATAAATAAAAATGAAAGTGTCAACAATTTCCCCACAACTGAGAGACTTACGAATTCTTACACCAACTCTTTCTTTGGGTGCAATTGGTAAAACCTGTCAAACCAGCCATTTGGCAGTGGTTTCCATCAGTGAAAAAAGCTGTCATAAATTCATTGTAAAGTGGAAAACCAAAAAAAATTGATGATTTATACAGAGCGTCAAAAATGTGGTTCAACGCGTTTTTTTACTTACTTGCAAATTTTTCACACTGTTAGAGAATTTTCTCCATCTGAAAACATCTTTCTGACAAAATTCTATCCCGAATTAGAAGCAAAGGAACATGATCAGGAGTTCTGGTTACTTTTTTCCAACATTTAGCAATTGTATTCGCTTTTAACTCCTTCCCAGCGTTTATGCCATCGTTTTAAATCCAAGCTTTTCAGTGCATCTTCATAATTGCAAGAAAAAACAAGATGACTTAACAAACTTTTTTTGTAGTAGAGTTTAGTCAACATTTACGTTTTTGATCGCTTCGCGATCATTCGGCTGCGTATTTTATAGCGATATACCTTTTTTGAGTGCTGCTACATGGTCTGTGGATTTATTGCATTATTGCTCAAATGATCATTTCAAAGGCAACAATGAAGGAAAGACAAATGTTCTTTCCGGTATTCGCCGCATTTAAATCAAAAACAAAATCTAGACGAGTTGTTATTACCACATTATCAAACTGCGTCAAGACGATTTATAACATTGGCAGAAGTTTGCTCTTGCCTGCAACATTGCACACACAAAATGTCTATGTTGCGAAAATCAAATCTCCAAGGCCCGAGAAAACAGGATTTTGTACACTTGAACATTGCTATAAATGCGAATCCATCTGAGATCTGAGGGAGTTTCTACATAATTGCCCCGATTATCCGAGCTGGGTCTTCCATTGTGACCCCGGAATGCTAACTCTGGCTTATGTAAAAGAATCACCGTGTCTTTGAAACTCTTCAACGTTTGAATGTGCTCCTTTGAAAAGTTCACTAAAATATTTATGTCTCTGACTTTACCGTACCGTTTATTATTCTGTTTATTACTCCCACAGGAGTACTAGGCAATATAATTCAGCATCTTGAATTAACTGCGGAACCCAGCAAAAATTCGTAAGTAAGTGATTTGCTTAGAAGTAACGAGCTTTTATATTGGCAAAAGTCTTGGTTTGTGTTTTCAAAGTTTTTTATTTTCTATATGAACATTTTTAAAAGCATAAATGACGCTGCGGTTGAGAAAAAAAAAAATCATAAACGAACGAAAAACCGAAATAATAAAATAGAAACAGAAATAATAATCGAATCAGCCATTAATATATTGCTATACTACCGTTTTTGTCGAATGTTTTTAGAAGACTATTCTAAAACAGATGCAAGCGCACTTAACCAGCAAGCTCTTCTTCAGTCCCGCCCAGTCGAGTTCTCGTGCGAAAAGCAGTTGCAAAACCGCGCTTTTACTGGTTATCGACGAGAAGTATGTACATTATTAGGTGAGATGCACAGATCTATTGTGCCACCTACAAGTCCTAGACGAAGGAACATCCCTCTCGTCATTATTCCTATTGGAATCGGTTAGAGAGAGCTTCGCTCACACCTAGCCCAGGTGAGAATTCCATAGGTCACAGCACTTCATCCAGACCAATTTCCCTGAGATATCGCAGTAGGAGATTGGGTGCTATGAGTTGTAGATCCTCTGCTGTAATTTGGTATTCACCCAAACACTTGAATCTTTTCTGGGCAAATTCCCCGCATTCCACCAGTATGTGTTCTGGAGTTTCACTGGAGTCATTGCAAAATCTGCATGAGTGAGCCTTCATCTGATAGACCTAGCTTCCTGCGGTGTCCCCTGAGTTTACAATGCCCCGTAACAAGCGCACTCAAGATGCGGAATTTTTTTTT
Source organism: Brachyopa scutellaris (assembly GCA_949775065.1). Taxonomy (NCBI): domain Eukaryota; kingdom Metazoa; phylum Arthropoda; class Insecta; order Diptera; family Syrphidae; genus Brachyopa; species Brachyopa scutellaris. The sequence continues at coordinate 56,950,891 of OX459114.1, forward strand.
TGTCAAGGCTGATGCAAGTTTTGAAACTTTTCAGGTTGTAATTACACACAAGTTTTTTCGCATGTCTTAGACCCTGAGTTTTTGTCCAGGACTAAGTCCTGTCTGTCTTCTTCAGTGATCGGAGCTCCTCTTTTATGATGTGTTCCCCTATGATACAGCAGGGTTTAGGGCCCACAAAGGGTGTGGTAGCCCCTTTCCTGGCAAGTTTGTCCGCCTCTTCATTAAATTCTATCCCCAGGTGTCTGGGTACCCAGTATATGGTGACGTTGTTTCGTTCGCACAGTCTATTTAGTTTATTTAGGCATAGCTAGACAATTGTAGATTTGATGATCTGACCCCCTATTGCCTTGATAGCTGCTGTAGCGTTAATCAAGATTGAGCTGAGTACATCTGTCGATATAGCACAGACTTCAGCTTGAAAAATGCTGTAGCTGCCCACGTGTTCGATTAGTTTAGTTCGGGGGCCAAACACCCCTGCCCCCGTTCCTTCCTCGGTTCTTGAACCATCCGTGTACCATTTTATGGTATGAGGACTCAGCCTGTAGATTCTAAATTCATTGCTCCAGTCCTTCTTATTAATGAGTTTAATGTCGAAATTCTTTTACCAGTTATATGTCCTGATGCCATCCAAGGGGAAGTTTATTAGTCATTTAAGCATAATCCTTATGGCTAATGCATTTTCCTCTTCCTATTTCTTCTTTGGCCATCTTTGGCGGTTTCGTTCACTACCAGGTGCAATGGAGTAAGCTCCAATAACACCTCCAGTGCTGCAGTTGTACAGGTTCTCATTGCACCCGTAATGCATACACATGCAGCTAGTCTCTGCACTTTATTTAGTGTATTTCTCGTAGTTTTCAGATATTTGCAAAGCCATGGATGTAAACCGGCGTTAATTTTTAACATTAGGCGTGTTTTTTTTAAATCAATACAGGCCCGCAAAATTTTTTCAATGTAAAATACAACAAAACCTTAGCCTGGATAATTACTTATTTACTTACTTAGTTGGCATTACTGCTCGAGGTGAACCTGGGCCTGCTTCTTGCAACCATTTGTGTGTGCGTGTTATATTTTTGCACGAATGGAAGGCACCTACAGTTTTTTGCCGACTCCGAACGGCGAGTTGAGAAGCTCAATCTTGACAAATGATACTCTTTGATGCCTGTCAGACATTCGAAAGGGGTGGCACCATGAAAAAACTCTTTTAGGTGCAAGACCCGGACAGGAGTTGAACCCGGTCAGCATTGCGTAGTAGTCCAACGCACTAACCACCATGGCCACGGCGACCACAGCCTGGATAATTATCCAGTCTTATTTTTAATTGGAGAGCATTTTCGAAGTCTAAATAGCGCCTATTATTGGACCTCTCAAAACCTGTCGACACGGTGGATAACACATTCTTTGCGATAAGCTGCTGTACGATTTCGATTTCTCTCCTCTTAAATTCATGCAATCCTTATAATCAGGGAACGGATTTTGTTGACTTTGCCTCTTTTTTTTTGCCTTTTTGTACTAATATTACCTTTTTTTGCCTTTTAGTTTTTAGATTTTTAGTTGACCCGAAAGAGAGTTTACAAAAAACATGTGAGTCCTAGTAGTTGTTTGTATTTTAATTTGAGCATTTGTTCTTAGTGCAATGCGTAATATTTTGGAAGGGCTATTGAAGAGTTGTGAACGACTTTGAACGGGATCGAGGAGAACTTACAAGCTAAAGGACCAGTAACTGAAGATGTGATGAAAAAAATTATACGCGTTTTTTTCAGCAAATTAACGAAATGGCACTGTAAACTCTAAATTGGACTCAAATATTAAAGTCAACGACACGTGGCATCTCTTATCATGGCTCCACTAGGCTCTGCCCATGTTGAAAGATCCTTTATTTTATTCAAGGATTTCCTGAGAGACAATGGCAGGCGATTATTACCAGAGAACTTCAAAATGTTTTGGGTTGTACAGTGCTATTACAATGTTGATAATAATGCATAATTTTGCCTTTTTTGGCTTCTTTTGGTCAACGGAATCCGAACCCTGCTTATAATGTTTAAGGATACCTTATAAATCGTGAACAATATGTGGCAGTAGGAAATCAAATGTCTTCCTTTCTTGGATTAGCTGTGCAGGGGTACCACAGGGTTCCATCCATGGGCCGTTATTGTTCTCGCTTTATGTAAATGAAATATATTACATTAGTAATAATGTCAATATTAAAGGAAATGAAACTAGCAAATGATGCTACCATTCCAAAGTAATTCATTTTCATAGGGCAGCAAAAAGGGTTAGCTAAAGTCGAAAAGCTAAGTCAAAAAACTTCATCACATTTCTTCGCATTCGCCATCCCCAATACACTCTGATCCAATTTAATACTCGTATTTTAATAAGAATTTTAATAAAAGCCAACACATTTTGGAGGCCTTTAACTAAACATAAAATATTTTTTTTTTCCCAATAGCAGTGCTTCGTGAAGTGAAAAATCTTAAAAATGTAGCTAGGTACCACATTTATTTATTTAATTATTTTCCCAACAAATGAAGACCAGTAGCCCATTGAGGACACTTGAGGAATTTTAATATGTGAATGTACTCGTATAATAAAAACAAAATGGAAAAGTTATTTGAAAAACATCTCCGCAATGAAACTGAGTAAGGTGCAATACAAACACATGCGTGTAGCTACCCAAAATCACAGAGCACCGACATAAACAAATCCTACAATTTATACGATTTCTAGATACTCTAACACACTTGGCCCAGAGGTTGCATACGAATTACACGATCAGTGGACTCATAACTCATTTAGTCAGGAGTAGCGTGTGGCCACATACATATTAATATTCTAAAATGAGGATGTGCTGCTTAATTAAGAAGCCATAAGCAGGACGTAAATCACCTTTAATAAATACTTTGAAATTCATGTAGTGTGAATGGCTTATTGCCGCCAGGAATTTTCAATGTACTCAAATTTGATGGGATTGTGGTAAATGTACACGCATACATACGTATACATTTGCCGGGAATGGACGACAACGCGGTAGGTAGAGACTTAACAACCACATTACCAATCTGATGGCTTGAAGATCTTATCGTAAAATTGTCGCCCACTCGGCGCGAAGGCATTTGAAGAAAGTAAATTTACAAAATACTACACCTTACAATAAATAAAAGAAAATAATTTTATTTATTTTATGGGATCTTGATAGTTACGCATTAGCACCTTAACTACGTTGTTTTTTAGTTGCATATCTACAAATGGCATATTGCAGGATTCGGTTTCATGGCATATGTATATGTTTTCGCAATCAATTGAATGGTCCATAAAATAAAAATAAAATTTTGTTCATGTTTTTAGAAAGCTATGTTAGGTAGTATATATTGTAAATAAACCGTGTTTCGTGTGTATCGCAATACAACTGGAAGGTACTGGTCAGTATCATTCATGGGGGCTGTTTGTTTTGGCTATACGTTTTTTGATTTTTATTTGCAAAGTGTATTACTGAAATAATAATGTAATTATTAATTTATTAATAAATATTAATTTCTCTCTACTACAGTAGCATAGGGTTGCCAGAAATATTTTGAAGAAACCAGTTAACGAGCATGAAAATCCCGGACTTTCCCGGATATAATTGGATCCAAAAAAGAGTACATACCAAACTAGGACTAAAACGCATGTACTATTTGTTTCCAAAAAAAAAAAAAAAACATTTATGGCTATACTTATAATAACTTATAGTTCTCGCTTTAGATTATATTAGGGTAGGTAGGTAGAAGTGGTGGTTTCGATGGAGGGAAACCCAAATAGCGCGTGGAGCGCCGTTTTGATACCACAACCTCAGGTGACCCCTTTATTAGAAAGTAAAGCTGTGATATTTATATCCATACTGTGGAATTTAGGAAGAGGATCAGCTCTCCAATACTTTTCCCAGATATCTCTTTGAGGTCGTCGAAGAATAGCTTGCCTAGTATGCGTTGCCTGGCTCTCGCCAAAGCGAGATATTGTCCTTAACAGCACCTATAGGAATCTGAACGTTTTCCGCTAGTGAGCTGTTAAGGGCTGATCCTCGCCTGGCAAGTTCGTCGGCTCTCTCGTTACCCTCAATGGCGCTATGTCCTGGAACCCAGAGAAGTGTGACTCTAGCCTGGTTGCATAGGCGGTTGAGCTGTTCCTAGCAACGATCTACTAATTTCGAAGAGGTGGTTGCCGAATTTATGGCTTTAATTGCGGCTTGGCTATCCGTAATAATAGCGATATTATGTTTGGGTGTTGGGGCATTTATTAGGTTGCGACAGACTTCCGCTTGGAAAACTCAAGCGAAATTTGGAGGACGGTAGGACTTAGATATGCCGAGTTTTTCCGAGAGGATTAGATTATATTAGATTAGATTTTTATTTAAGGGCTTAAATATTTGTTACAATGTTAATTACAAAACAATCGGTTGGCATGGCTTTGCCGTCTGCCTGGTTGACAACTAAATTTAACTCCATAAAGATGTAGAATAATCAAATATTATTTAATAATATGTTAGGTGAGTACCTTAAAGTATTAGAAGTTTCCGTTTAGAATCCGCTCTCGATACTGTAGGTAATGCAATCTTGCAGTACCTGGTTAATTTTGTAACATTTTATTTACACGTTTGAAATTGAAATTACATGACCAGGAAATAAATTAAATCGTTTCTCGGCCTGTGTTGCAAGTAGCACCGTCTTATAGACACCACATCTCATCCATATCCATATCTTGCATTTCAGCCATAAATGGACTATCGCGATAGCGAGCATCTTTAACTTTTATTGCCTGACCAGCCGCATTTGCAAAGAAGAATGGTCCGGTGTTGCCTCCAGCCCAAAATCCGCAGCAAACAGTGACACACATTTGCTTCCCAACTCTTGACAATTCTGACGATTAACAAAGCCTTCAAGATGAAAATGAGCCTGATCGCCGAAGATGATTTTGTTTGAAAAGTAGCTGCCACACCTTCATTATTTTTAAAATGTTGCTCAACCATGAAAGCGCGTTGTTCATTAATCATAGGACTGGTCCCGTACTTTCTGCACCAAAACTCACAGATTCTCAAATTCCAAAAAGTGGGGGTTAAAATCTCGTAGAGAGAGGTAAAAGTGTGCACAAGTACTGAAACGCATTGAACAACAAAAATGAAATATTTATGACATTTGACAGATTTGAAAGTTTTCACATCAAAGAAATTTCTTGGGCTAAGATTCGCAGCATGGGGAATTTTTTTACTCTCTTGTTAGCTCTCTCTTCTGTGAAAAACCACGAAAAATCTTCTTACGGGAGCAGGATTTGACTGATTTTCGTAGTTTTTCGGAGTTTTAGACATGTACGGGAACAGACCTAATAATAACACTATCAGCTGTAACGCTGTCTTTTTTTGTTTTGTTAACATCAATGGCGAAAAAAGCAAATCTTGCGTGAATTTTGGGACTCAAAATGTAAATTGGTGAATAATGGAAAACCCTGACAAACTCGGACAATGTAGAAAATCTATCCCGGACGTTCCCCGCATAGGCGAAAAAGAGTACATGTTCGGGAAAACCCGGACAGATGGCAACGCTACAGTAGCAGGATGCTCCACAGAGCCTAATCATTGGTATTCACCAGGAATAGGTAAGTTCCTGCAATTGCAATTTCCTGACACACTTTTTAAAATTGACTTTTTTTTAATTGAAATCCGGATTTCCGATCCATTTTCCATCTGGTGCTCTTAGGGGCGGGTATTGTAAGTGCTGCTTTCCATAAGGAGTATTCGGTCAGTACTCAGTGAATCATTTTTGAGTTCACAGATTCCTTTTTTGAGTTCGTTGTTAAGACGGTTAAACACTGCTTTATCGTCAAGGAACCTCGTAGTTTGCCATTTTCGTCGAGCTATTCTTTTTCCTAGCATCTACTCTATCTACGGGGTATTTTATTTCAGGTTGCCTTCTGTTAAGCCCGTATGACACTAGCTTGTTTTCCCTTTTTTAATGCATTAAAAATGAACTTAGAGCAGTAAGAAAGATGTTCAATACAAAGCTCCAATAGGTGTGAGTGCGTACACAAGAATCAAAAATATATCAAACTGTCAAAAAAAAATACATTTCAATTCACTTTTTCCAGCCGCTGGCAGCTTGTTTTTTGACGTTTTCCCTTTTTTTGTTGACAGATTGTTATTTTGCTTACACTCCGCAAAACAAAAAAAAAGGACCGAAACGTTTGTGATGGTTTAGCGTTTTAATGTAAAAATAAGTGCTCGTGGTAAATTGTATTCCATCATTTGGTCTTATTGGCACTATGTAATGGTATTTGATTATTTGTTTATTTTATTTACTGTTTCCATTATTTTTTTAAAAGGAAAGAAAAAGCATCACTGTGCGAAATATTGATGGACCACACGTGGTTTTTTGCACTTTAAATAAAATAATTTTAATGGCCCGTAAATTTTCTGTTAGCAGACATGTGTTTAATGAAACATAATAATTTGTTTTTATTTATAACCTTATTAGTACCTATATTATCACAGCGGGTTTTCCAAAGTGATCAAAAGTTGGAAAGCGCTCGTCAACTGAAAGAAGCAATCCAGATTTACGGGAAAACATCTATCAAAATGAGATCCAAAACCTTATAAATTCAATGTCAATGCATTTGCAGTAAACTATTATAAACAAGTAATCATCTACGAGCTTTTAATACTATCAAAGTTATCGATTTTGTTTTTTTTTTTTTATATATTTTTATTGTATTATGCCCTTGGATCTTATCATTATTTCGTTCGTTTAAAAGTTGTCTTTTACTACATTTTTTTAAACAACTTTTAAATTAAGTTTTTTTTAAGTTCTTTAACACAATAACTGGTTACACATATAATATTATGTATACAATTGGTTGCCCTCTCATTATTTAAAAAAAAACAATCACTCATCTTAAATTGGTCTTCTTTTTTTTCGAGGAGTGTATTTTTTTGCTACAAGTTCTATTGGCCTTTTTCGTGCAAAATATTTCTGTCTCTTTTACGCGCGGCTGACATTTACGTACTTAAAAAGTGCATTAAAAAGTGGAAAAAAAATGTAGTGTCATACGGGCTTTAGCTGGTGTACTTTCTTCTGCTGCCTGTTCAGCATCAGCAATGAATTGCTCTACTTCTTGGTCAATTTGTTCGTTAGTTTCCATAGGTGGTCTATGGTTTATAAAACTCACTAGTTTTTCTCTGAATTCAGTCGGCCTATTTCAGCAACTCACAATTTTGTATTTACAAGCATTTTTTAACAAAGTTTGTGATTCTTTTGATTTTTATCGTTTCAGCAAACTCTGGGTATAAATTATTTGTAGTTGTATTCTACAAAGGGAAATTTTTGCGAATACTTCACTTTGGTTTCAGCTAAAGCTATTCGTAGTTATAATTTACAAGCGGGATTTTGGTTTTTCGGTATTTTGGAATTTTTTGGATTTTGGGATTTTGGGTTTTCGGGATTTTGGATTTTGACCCCAACCCCACTTGAACACTTGGATTCAATTTAGGATTCGATATATTTAAGATATTCTAAATATTACATGGATTTTCAACAAGATAATGCAGTAATCCACACAGCCCGGAAGGCAAAAGCGTAACAAAGTTTCTGCTCTTGACTGAACAGCATTGTCTCCAGACCCCAACATAATTGAAAATGTATGGAGACATTTCTCCAGAGCTAGCTTAAAGACGCTATTAAAACTGAATAGGGCAAAATCCCACGAAAACTAATTAAAAAACTATTCAAATCGCTTCAATCAAAAATGTTAGAAATTGTAAGTAATGAGAGGTGCGCGGTAAATGACCGCTTACCTAAAACTTTATGCTTCGGCAGGAGGTTCGATACAGTGATCCCAAATCCTACTTCAGACCTTAAAGATAATAAGTTGTATACGGATGGATCAAACATGGATACCGGGGTGTGTGCTGGTATTTTTGGACAAAACACTAGAATATCAATACTAATGAGACAAATTCCCAGTGTTTTTAAAGCTGAAACTCATGCCATTCAACATTCAAGTGTGTGCCAACGTCATCCTCGAATCGGGAATAAAATGTGTCCTCCTCCATATACTCACGGATAGTCAAACAGCCATAAAAGCACAAGGCTCAAACCTGATTGACTCCAAATCAATACTGAACTGCTTCAATACTCTCCAAGACCTCTCCCATAGAAACAAAATCACACTTTGGTGGGTGCCCGGTCATGAGGGTATTGATGGAAACGAAAAAGCTGACAAGCTATTAACTAGGAAAGGTTCGGCTGAATCCTTTATCGCCCCTGAGCCGTTTTGTAATGTTCAAAATTCAGCTATTAACTTAAACATCATTAACATTAACATTGGGAAAATACCTAGGGTCTTCGTCAGGCTAAAAGAGCCACTAGACCCTTCCAAAATAAATCCATAGAAGACCTACTCCTCAGTTGAAATGATATCAAGAGATTAGAGGCATTTCTAACAGGGCATTGCCATCTTCGGAAACTGAATATCGTCTTTGCATTGAAGATGACGAAACTGCGGAATATATTCTGTGACTACATGTCACTGTGTGCCTTCAGGAGACAACATTCCCACAGAGAAATCCTAACTAAATCCATGGAACTTTGTAAAGTCTCCACCAGTGAGATCCTCAACTTCATGAAAATAATTGAGCCTCTTCTGGTTCCCTAAACTGACTTCGTGGTACAATGGATCTTTTAGGTCGCAGTGCCCTCCGTAACTGGCGGGTCAGAACCCTTTTAAAAAAAAAGTAATGAGAGAGGAAGAAATCATTACTAAAAACAACAACAATTGTAATAAAACTCCAAACTTTGTTTTTATTAAAAAAAAAACCTCATCCTGTCTTAACCACTTGTCGCGGGTAATTAGACACAAATTGCAAATTCCGAGAAAATTATTGGAAAATAAGGATTAAAAATTATTAGAATAGTCTTCGAAATTGGCAATGATTACCTAACAGCAATATTTGCAACACATACGGAACAAGATTATCGAAAAACGCCGAAATCAGGGGAGTGTCTCAACCAGTTGTCGAGGAGTGTACATACGGTTGTGTTCTTTTTGGTTATAACAGAATTTTTATTTTTTATTTCTTCGAGGGTAGGTGAAAATCTTCCATAGACACCATGACAATAGCAAGCACGTGCTTATAGTAGTGTCAGATTCTTACTGACCAAAAACACCTCCCTTCGATATAAATTTGTTATATACTGCAACTAAGTTATACTTACCAAGCAATTTTTCTATCACGATTCACGAAATATAAACGTTAGGCAGGCTAGTTTCCAATGAAAGATCCTGCATGTTCCAGAGTTTAGATGCGGTTAATCTATATCTCGCAAACTCGAAAGGTTTTGTCTTTTGTAGCCGGCGCAATAAATTGTTCTCATCCAATATTAGTTGGACTGTATTGTTAACATATCCGCTTTTTCTTTATCTTTCCTTGTCCATTCATTTTGATTTATTTTGATTGGCGGCGCGGGGATTTTAGGCCTCATGGTGCCTTTTACAGCTTTCCAAAGGGAATAATTGGAATCTTTTTTCGCTGTTAGACTTTCAAGGTAAGAGCCTACCGCATGATTCTTAAAATCCTTAATGCTATTCTTCAACAAATTACAAAGACGATTCAGATTATGCTTTATGCTGTCTCTGTTGCCATCTGTTACGCGCTTTTCCTGATTAAACTCTTTTATTTCTAAAGGATATCGTAGACCGCATTTGACGGCGTTTTCCTTGGATTGGGCGTATTATTGCAAGAGGCGAGCTGTACTATCTCAACGAAGCGATTAGCTTCAACCTCGAGTTCATAGGGTGTCGTAAGCGGTACATTAATTTCAACATTTACCTCAATTTCTTTTCTAAAGCCTTCCCAGTTAGTTGTTCTACCAGTTAATTTCGCTGGCTTTAGGTTGTATACTAGTTTTTCGCTCAATGCCAAAATACGAGGGCTATTTGAAAAGTTCTCGGCCTGACCAATAGAGCATTGAAAATCTGATAACTTTTTTGTATTCCTTTTCTATATATTCTCCTCTTATTTCAATACACTTATTCCATCTATGTTCCAGGGCTTTTATACCTTTTTTACAAGCCGATTCCCCCAACTCCTCAAAAAACCGCTCCGTTTCAGCTATCACCTCTTTGTAGGTTGTAAATATTCATCCAGTCAAGTGCTTTTTTGAATTGGGGAATATGTAATAGTCTGATGATGTCAAATCAGGCGAATAAGGTAGGTGGTTCAGTACTCCAAATCGGAGTTCATGGCCATGGCAGCACCCGATTGAATTTTTGTTCTTCGGTCAACAAACGCGGCACGCATCTTGCTGACATTTTTTTTTAGTCCTTATTATATATATATATAAAGTATGGAACACCCGCGGCTCTGATTTCAGTTTTCTCCATTTTTTTAAATACAAGCAGAGTCGTTCAAACAAAAAATTGTAGAAAAATAATTGTGCCACCAACTATAACGAAACTTGACACACAACTATCTTAAGTATTAAGCTATTGAAGGAATATAAATTTATTTCCATATTATCACTTAATCTAGGTTAGGCCGAGAACTTTTCAAACAGCCCTCGTAACTAGGGAATGATTAGACGACAGATCAAAGCTCTCTTCAACTTTTATGTGGTTGTTAGATATTCCTTTCACCACGAAGAAATCGATCAGGTCAGGTATTTTTAAAGTATCAGCTGGCCAGTAAGTCGGTTTGCCCGTCAAATGAAAATCAGAACTGTACTCCATACCTGCCCCATAGAGCTTTCTACCCTTTTGTGCGATGTATTTAGAGCCCCAGGACGTGTATTTCGCATTAAAATCGCCGCCAAATTAGGTTTCAGGGATTTAAATAAGTAAGTAAAATCACTTTTTTCAAGCGCGGAACGCGGTGGACAGTAAAAAGATGAGATTTTAATAGTATGCTGATTATTTTAAACTCGAATTCTGCACAGTTGCAGAGTTTCAAGCTCTATCTTTAGGTCTTCGCATTGTTCGATGCAGTCTTTAATAAACAAGGAAGATCCGCCTCTCGCTTTTGTCGAAGGGTGACAAGCGTGGTAATCAATATAGCCTTTTATTTTTAAATGCGATTCCTTTTTAACGTGAGTTTCAGAAATCAAGCAAATGTCAATATCTGCTTCACGCATGAATATTTCCGATTCGTCAAGTTTTTGCAAAAGTCCGTTCGCATTCCAAGTACATATTTTTAACATTCTTTTTTCATTCATATTTTAGTTGAAGTGCGCATTTGCCGTGAATTATTCTCGAGCTCCAACCTATCGAGAATAATTTTATTTATTTTGCTTTGTTCTTCAAGTTTCGCGAGCATAATTGAGAAAACAGGCAGGGTCCATCGGAATTTCGAAGTTTTTTGATATTTCGGATGCGGCGGCCTGGGCGTAAGTCTGCACCCCTGCTGTCCGAGGACCATTACCCAATGGCTTTTCTAATGGGTTTATAGTACCGTTTTTTGTAAGACCAGAAGTCGACGGGTTTTCTGTTGTCAGCACCCTTTTTCGCCCTGAACCCGGTGGTTTTTGTTTGCCTACATTCTCCTGACCGATCTTACGATTTGCCTTAGTTAGCGGTTTTATTATTTTATTTTGAGGTTTATGGAGTGCATCTCTCCGTTTTTGCAACTCCTTAGCTACTTCACAGCCTCTTTAATTTACCGGTTGCTTGAATGTCATTGCAAATAATGATTCTTTGAAGAAGCGATCTTTCATCGATCGTTCAAATCTACTGGACAAGCGTCGAAATTTTGCCGGTTGTATTTTCAAAAAACCAGATAGTTGCAGTTCCGTTTGCAGTGTTATGGCCATTTACCTTAAAGATATTAGAGAAAGCCAGAGGAAGATCCTTTAAGTAGGTCCGTTCCTTTACCTGAAATCCGTTACTGATTCGTACGAATTTGTACGCATTCTAGACAAACCGCGTTCCTTTACACAAAAAAGTAGTAAAATAGAGAGAGTAAAAATTTCCGCTCACTAAAAAATCTTACTTATTCTCACTGGACAAATTTCTTCCGGTAGAAAGTGAACTATCGGTCAAACTCAGCTATTTCATTTGTTTTGAATTATTTGCATTTTTTTATTTTAATAATGGAAAGAAAAGGAACATATACCCCGTTTATATGATAACTCAATGCGCATTGAATCGATGCGCATTGGTTCAATCCGCATAGAAATGTTGGTGTTTACATGAAATTATTCAAAACCGAATCCAAAATATACGTGAGAAAATTGAGAGAATTTAATAAACAGCTGATTGAACTGACAGTTTGATAAAATAAAAATTATTTAATTAAAAATTACACTATTGAATTGCCTGACATTAGATGACAGATAAGAGAATGATGAGAGCGCGAGAGAGTAAAATGTTTCAATGCGAATTGAAAGTGTTTATATGATATTTCAATTCGGTTTCAAATTTTCTATGCGTTGATTTTAGTGTAAGTAAGATAGGTGGAATCACAAAAATATTCCTTACAAGAACAATTTTTTTCAAACGCTTTTTGCATTCACTCACAATATTTACATACGCTGCGCTGAAAACATTCATTTTCGATTATCCACATTGGTGCCAACTCCTTATCTGCCAAATTATTTTTTAGTTTGAATCATTTAAATGTTGTCGGAGAAATGTGTCATAACGTGTTATATTAAGAAGGCTGAAAAAATGTGTTTTTCTATCTATTTATGCTGGTGGCACGCAATGGCTCAAAATGGCACCTTATTTTGCCTGTGGTGGCACTGAAAAAAAATGTTCTGCGGCAACGCTGGTTCGAAGTGGTGTTTATATGAGCGGATTGAATCAATGCGTATCGATTCAATTCGCATTGAGTTGTCATATAAACGGGGTAAAGATGAAAATTGAATGTTCTGAATGTTGAAATTTACATTTCGCAATATATTGGATCTGGAATATCATCAAGAGTAGATTCTGTAGTAAAATCCAAAATTGTACAACACCACTTTGTTTACGTTCCCTTTACATATGTATGTGTATGACATTTCGTTTGTTGCAACTTTTGTGATTAAACGCGTTCCTTTACTTTTTCGTAATTTTGCTTTACTCTGAGAGAATTCTACCCCCACTCCTTGAAATTCAATAATTTACTATTTTTGGAGCAGAAAGTAAGGGAACCGATGACAGACCTAAAGTGTTATTCAAGTAGAAGTCTGTAGAAGTCTACAAGGATTTCCTAATTGGAAACACATTTCATGAAATCGTTATATTGTCAATTAAAAATTCCTGGTGCTTATAAAATACTCGTATGTTCCTATGTATGTACATAATGTACTTATGTATAGTACTTCATGTACTTCCAGGCAAACCACTAAAGACCGCTTTGGTAGGAACAACTTCTTAAGCTAAAAATAAACGCACGACCTCAGACAAGATAGCCTACCTTCTTGTATGTTCAAACAAGTTTCCGCCATAGGAATTCTTTTCCAACTGTTATTGTAGGTAATTTAGCAGCTTTTAAAGACAAAGACGATTACTATGACAAATATAAAAGTGACATCGCGCATGCCAAGAAATTAATGTTTTTGATTTTTTTTTTCTGGACAGCACAGCATAAGCAGCTCTCGGGTCAAACGATGTGGTCCAAGAGAATACTCGCGAGCGTGCGCGCGTTCTTCAATTTCAAACCCTCAAAAGTGCCGCAAATTTACGACTTTACCTCAATTTGGACATGGCTCAACGGGCAGATGACACAAGGACCGGCATTAAATTTTAATTATTTGTGTTGTTCGCTTTTGCCAGAAATGTGTGTTCTACATCTGGAGAGCTTTTCTTCTGGTCGTTTGGGTTTTTTGTTTTTAGTGTTTAATTCTCTTTTCGTTTGTCTGTTGGTTGGCTTTTCGTTTTATATTTGAATACGGTGCCGAGTAGTAATTTTAAAATAAATTCTTTACGTGCACCGAATATGAAATTAAGTTGTGGTTAAGTTGTGTGCGCGATGGTTTTCGGTTCATAAACATTTGCTGTCGCGGATTTGTTGCGGGATGAGAGATGAGACACTGTGCCTGAAGCCCGACTGAGGATTATCCAGATGTACCGCAGAGATGTTAAGAAGGGGCATTTTGCGGGTATTACTTATCGTTGTTGTGTACGCTTTGATGAAAACATGTTTATTTTCTTTCTTTATTTTTGTTGTAATCTTCAGCTAGCGTTGTGGCTTGTGGACAACTGAGATTTATATCGCAGAATGTTTATGTCAAATTTGATTTTTTTTTTTGCCCAAATAGTTGTACGAGTACCTACACTTTCGATATGAACAAGTTTCTGTCATGTCAGTGATTTATACACTTACTTGGGTAGGTATCCAACAAATTGCTATCATCCTGAGTATAGTTCTCAAATGCATAACAAAATGTCACGAGTGTGGAAAATCATTAAATCAATGTCCTGTCCTATTCTATTACAAAGCCACCCAGAAGTATGTATAGTAGGTACTTGTTATTTCTATCGAGCTAAATGTATGACTTTCCTATGCATTCCTGTACGCAAGTGACAGCGAGCATGTTAACACTAATAAATTCACTTGGATTGAGTAATGTGTTCGAACGCATGGCAGTTTACTGGCTGCAGCCTTATTATTAATTCCACTCAAATGCAGCCTTCCTGGAACAACGATACTGCTGCCTGATTGTCCGGATGAAGGGGTTTGCTGTACAAACATATAAATTTTAATGCATCTTTTTTTATAAATTCATGCAGCTTGTTTCCTTAGAATGTTTCTTTCCAAAAAAAATTTAAAATGGTGATTCATAAACATATGTAAAAAGTTTTTGTTTTTTAGTTTTAAGATAAATAGATATTTATTTCGTTTTAAAATACAATGGACTACTACCGCACAGTTTACAATTCAGACGCATGATATTACTATATGTATCTTTCTACTGAGCATTGTCTTATTTTCTAAATTTATTTGTTTAATTGAGAATACAAATACAAAATACAAAATCCTCAATTTGATAAAAAAAAATTATATTTACAACAAAATGTATGTATGTACATATGTATAGATACTGATATGTTATGTGGTTTAATATATGCAAAAATTAATAAATAAATATTATGTTAATCAAAATAAAACAATATCACAGCAAAAATGTAATTTGTTTAACCAAAAAAGAAAAATACTTAAGTATTACAGAAAATAAATAAAATAATAAAAAATAAATAAATAATAATAAATAAATAACAATATAATGATAATAATAATAAATAAATAAATAAATAAATAAATCAATAAATAAATAAATAACAACAGAAAACAAAATTTAATAATATGTAGATATGTATAGCAAAAAAAATATAAAAATGATTACAAATAAATAAATTAATAAAAAACATGTAAATATATAACAATTTATTAATTAACAAAATAATTAACTTATCAATAATTTAACAAAAATTAAATAAAGTAATTAAAAATATATTTAAATAGATTTACAAAGAAACAAATAGATTAATTAAAAGAAAAAACATAATAAATATAACATTGAATATTAAAAGGCATTATAAAGAAACATGTACATAGTTGATTTATTAGGAAATTATCGGAGCAATCACATCGCATTATAAATGTTTCAGTTAGTTTTCGTATTCTATAAGAGATCAATTCAACATTGCTTACAATATGCAGATCCGACGTAGAATGATGGCAAGGCAAATTCAGCATAATTTTTAATACTTTATTTTGTGATATTTGTAGATTTTTTAATGTGACAATCTGCGCCGAGTCACCCCACACTTGACATCCATTTTTTATTTTTAAATTTCAACGTAAATTTAATATAATACATAAAAAAGTAATCCCTGAGTCTATAAGGTTGGGTCTATGACCGTCTACCAGATTGACAATTTGTTTATATATATATATATGTATATACATACACACATATGTACATAGTTTTAAAAATAAATTAACTTCGTTAAAGTGAAACTTAAAAGTCTTCAGTAAGGAACGTAGTTTTAAGAGTCAGTCACGCTTTGTCATTTGTCCTATAAACATTAAATAAAGTACTGTTCTCTGTGACTACAGATCGTCATGTCTTTTTCACAATCAACACAGGTCTGGTCAGGTCTGAACGGTGTGGTATGAAATTTAGGTTTACTAGCTCTCTCTTCGTATTAATTTTTTCTATTGAGCTATTGTTTAGAAAATAAGTTTTATCCAGAAGGTGATGAATCAGCGGGACTTCCTCAAGGCTCAGTTCTTGCGCCGATATTATATAATTTGTACACATCAGATATCGCAAACTTCCGGAAAGCGAAATAGCTGTGTATGCAGATGATACGGCAATATACTCGTCGCATGAATTCGGTCTCAATATTGGGACGAATTTGCAAAATGCCGCAGAAATATTAAGATTGTATTATAGCAAGTGGAAAATTAAAATAAATACGGAAAAGATTCAAGCTTACTTTTTTACTAGAAAAAGAAAGTCTTGTTTCTAACCGTCTACCAATTTATCAATAAATGGCGATTCCATACAGTGGGAGGCCGAGGTCGTTAGATACTTAGGCGTTTATCTTGATAAGAAGCTTACTTTCAAACTGCGACGACATTACATAAAATAGGTATTGCTATTAAGAATTTAAGATGCTATATCCATTTATAAATAGAAACTCTTCACTGACAGACGAAAATAAAATATTAATACATAAAGTTATCTTCCAGGGAATTTTACTGTATGGCTGTCAAGTGTGGGGCAAATGTGCGGAATGGCATATTAAAAAATTGCAATTACAGCAAAATAAAATTTTGAAAATGATGCTGAACCGTCCTTGGCATCCCTCCACCTCCAATCTACATAATGTTGAATTGATGTCTGATAGGGTTCGCAAACTTATCGAGACATTCGTGATCAGATGTGACTTCTCCGATAATCCGTTAAGTAGTGATTTGAAAATTACATACCAAAGACTATAATGATTTCGACATATTTAAGGATATCTCAAATACTTATTTTTATTTTTAATCTATTCATTTGTTAATTCATTTTGTTTTTTTTTAAAGGTATTTATTTATGTGTTCATTTATTTATTATTTATTTTTAAATTATTTGTTTATTTAGTCAATTGTTAGATAATTTTTCTAATAACATGTATTTATTTGCTAATTTATTTGTTTATTTATATATCCATCAATTTTTGGTTATTTATTTATTTGTTCATTTATTTATTTGTTAGGTAGGTATATTACTTTACTGTTAATTTTTTTATTTGTTATTTTTTATGTTTATTTCTTTATAAGCTTTATTATTTCTATATTAACTTAAGTATTTATTTCTATTAGTTTAAATACATATTTATTTATTTTTTATTCATTTTTTATCTATTTATTTATTTATTTATTTATTTATTTATTTTATATATTTATTTATTTGTTATATTACTGTATATTTACTGTATTTACTATATTTATGTATGTATATTATGCTATATTTAATTTTTGTTTTAATAAATTTAATAAATTTTTTTTTCTTGAATTGAGGGGTTTTTCTTGTTATTTCTAATCTATCTATCTAAATATTTCAAACTCGTTAGTTCATTATAACATCTTAAAATATATTACTACTACTCAGCCAAACCCTCATTGGCTGCTCGTGAGAAGACCTTATCACCAAAAGAACTAGGCTTACATAGGAGCTATGAAGGATGCTAGTTAAAGTTATTGGTAACCCTAGTGAAACAAATAATTTCGAGTTACGGAAGAAAACCATTGCCCGTATTATGCAAGACAACTTTGGTTGAGTTGAGTTGTATTCCCCATTTGAATTACAGCTCAACTCAACTCAACCAATTTTAACTTACGTAATAGGGGTGTTTATGTAGGCTTACTTTAACTGAAATAAAATTGACTCCCAATATGCACAGCCTAACCTTTGTACAGATAACTCGATGATCTGTCTTATTCTGTGAAACCAAAAAAATTACCCCAGCCCAATTTATTATTGAATACAACCTTTTCGGGAGATACATAAATACAAACTAACGACATAATATTAACTATGTACGAATGTACCTAACGGTACCTGGTATACAGTTGACTCTCGGTAACTTGAACTTCCGATAACTTGAACAATCCAATAACTTGGACGACCCTGGTTTCGTGCGTGTTCAAGTTCGAGACTTGAACATTATGTATGAATATTTGTAGGTACGACACGATCAGTCGATAATCATAATTTGTTTGTTACACTTGTTTTAAATAATAAATACGAGTAGAAATTAAATCAAGTGGGGAATATAGCCCGGTGTGGATATCAGCACATCGTATTGGAAGCACAATTATACGACCAAACGCTCAGCTGTCTAATTTGTTGTATTAAAGAAGTTTAACAGCGATGCAACATAAGCCCAAACATGATAGCCAGCCTACCTACTGAACGCCATGGCGTGCGATGGCGATGATGATGTGGCCGCACTCTTCTTCTACTGCAGCCGATGACGACGACGACGACGACAACAGCAACGATGACTACTACGATCTACTCGCTTTCAACGATGACGGGGTGAGGATGACGATGATGTTCTCTACTGTTGTCGATCTGGATCTGAATCTGAATCTTCAATGTTGCGTGTGCACTTGGTGCAACCGTTTATATAAATGAATTCAAAAATCATAAATTAACCCTTCTCCGTTGTCGTTTTATCTGTTTCATATCTCCAGGTGAGATCTCTCGCAGTGCTGTATCACCACCACCTCGTTGGAGAACTAATAACAACAACAACCATAACAACAACAGCAACAAAACTAACAGCAGAGGCCAAAACAAAACGAATGACGACTCTTCTTAAGGAGAAAAACATTTGATCCAACTGCTGTCATCACTTCTGTTGGTCAATGTTGAACAAGGTTTTGAACAGAAGATTTTCGGTGGAAAATCGCACTGATGCTGCTGCACATAACGCATACATATGTATGTATATCTGAATGATATAGGTTATGAACATTTTTATATGCACGAGTTCGGTTAGGTAGGCAGGTGAGGAGCCCATGAAGCTCACTTTGTTGGTATTTAAGAGGAACTTGATTACAAAAACGTAGGCTCCCCGGTCCCGATCCCGATCCCGATCCTGGTCCGTGAGATAGGAACGTGTAGTTGTATGTACACAATCATACATTGGCTACTTAAAAATAAATAACTAAATGCAATCACAGGAATTGGTGGTGTAGTGTTTCTTCCGATTTCCTTACAAATCAAAGAAGGGTCTGCTGTGGTGGTGCTGCTGCTGCTGCTGCTTCTGCTGCTGGTCACCACCGTGTCCCATGTTGGATCGTGATTCCCGAGTTACCATCCTATAAACCGAGAGAGACACTGTTGCTGCCGCCAACAAGTGGGTACCCTCACATTTGTAAGTCGACATTCACATAATTCAAATGGCGAGGGCGCATACAAATTAGTCGTATGCAAAAATATTTTATTATTTGTTCCGCAGGTTAAGTTTAGGTTTTATGCCTTTGGGTCTACGTGTGCAGTGCGATTTGCTGTGTAACTGAAAACCCATGCTCTTTGTTGCCGATGTTTCTGTTTTTGGTTTTTATGAATTCCGCCCTTTTTCGTCGTCCCAAGCATAATACATAAAGTCACAATGTCGGCGTTTTGGCTTTTAAGGCTTCAAACGAGTTCACCGCCAAATCCACCGCTGCATACTAAAGGCCAAATCATTTCTTTGAATTTGGTAGTTTAATTTTTTTGGCAAGTGTAAATTGTTTCTTGTGATTCAGTTTGGTTTCTGAATTGACAATTAGGTGGTTACTTTAAGGGCATTTTGGCTAGCCTTATCCACGAAACCTGTGTTTTTTTTAAGTCAAATGCAGGCTTGGCGACTAATTTCATTCTAATAGTAAATTCTATTAACTGCCCGAGCCAATTTTGTCGATTGATTGCAGTTCTTAAGGAATTTTATAAATTTCTTTACTCAAATTTTCAAACCTCGATATCGCCTAAATTTTTTTTTTTTTTTTTTTTTTTTGGTTGCGCCTGGAGGTGCAGGAATCTTCAAAAGATACCAATGGTCCGTACCATTGGTTATGCCCGATTCATATATCTGACAATGCCATCAGTGCTAGTCAGTATATGCCTACGGGCTAAACCTCACCCCCCCCAGAGAGGCACTATGAGAACCGGCTGCGCGTACTCATAGTAGTAGGAAATTCGTCCCTCTCATTTTTTCATTTTTTTTGTGGTGACTACGACTAATTTGCCTTAACAAGTAGTTTACGCTTCTGTAGTGTTAATCGCGTTAGGTAGGTAGCTTTCCAGTGAAAGCACCTACTAATACCGTCATTAAATGCGGTTTTCCTTACGGCGCTAGGTCGAAAGGTCTTGTTCTTTGTAGTCGGCGCTCAAGAATTGTCACGTCCATAGTACGGATTATTTCGTTATTGCAGTGAACATGAAGACGGGTACGAAGTTTGCGAGCAAAGTTTGTTACTTCGTCCCTCACGGTAGCAATTCCTAGATCTCTGTGAATATCACTATTCCTTATATACCAAGGAGCATTCACGATTGCTCTTAGTATTTTGTTTTGAAAGGCTTGCAGTAGAGCCATATTGCTTGGTTTGGTACAACCCCAAAGTTGTATACCATATGTCCAAGACGGTTTTAGCACTTGCTTATACAGAAGCAGTTTGTTATATGTGCTTAGCTTCGAGTATTTCCCGAGTAACCAATACATTTCTCTAAATCTGATTTCGAGCTCTTCGCGCTTTTTAACGTGTGGTTTCCACTTAAGTATTGCGTCTAGGGTCATTCCTAGATATTTTGCCTCGTTTGCGTACGGTATTTGCACCGAGTTAATGTATGTAGGTAAGTTGTTTATCTTTCTTAGCGTGAAATTTACATGCGTTGATTTTGTCTCATTGAGGACTATTCGCCAGGTTTTTGTCCATTCGAATACTTTGTTCAAAGCTCGTTGGAGTTTTCCCGTTGATGATTCGACTGACTCATCCGTTACGAGGATAGCCGTGTCGTCTGCGAACGTTGCTACAACGGTCCCTTCATCTTGTGGTATATCTCTTGTGTAGAGCAGGAACAGAATTGGGCCGAGAACACTTCCTTGTGGAACACCGGCGTAGATTTCTTTGAAATCCGAATATTCACGCCCGTGTCTAACATGGAAAAGTCTGTTTTCAAGATAAGATTCCAATAGTCTGTACAACTTTTCCGGTAAGATTACCCTTAGCTTATACTTTAGGCCTTCGTGCCATACCTTGTCGAAGGCTTGCGATACGTCGAGAAAAGCGCTAGAGCATACTTTTTTCCCTTCTAAAGCTTTTTCAATTTCGTTCGTTATTCGATACACCTGATCGATTGTGGAATGTTTGACCCGAAAGCCGAATTGATGATCCGGGATCAAGTGTCTTTCTTCAATTACTGGTTGCAATCGTTTCAGCAGAAGTTTCTCGAAGACCTTAGATATTATTGGCACAAGTGAAATGGGTCTATATGATTTCTTGTCATTTGCACATTTCCCCGGTTTTGGAACCATAATAACTTCGGCGACTTTCCATTGCCTTGGGACATATAATAGTCTTAAAGAAGCATTTATGATGTAGAGCAACTTAACCAGCACTTTTTTCGGTAGCTCTTTCAAAATTTCGCCAGTGATTAAATCATATCCCGGAGCCTTGTTATTTTTCAGTTTTTTTACTGTCATTCGAAGTTCGGACAGGGATACAGTTTTTACTTTAAAGTTGTCCGGTGCCATATTATCATTCGGATCTTCGATCAACGGTTGCCCATCGAACGGCTTGAACGTTTCCTCTAAGTGATCGGCAAATAATTCTGCTTTCTCTTTGTCTTCTTTTGCCCATTCCCCGTTAGCTTTCCTAATTGGCGGCGAGTGCACTACAGGTTTCTTTATGGACTTCAAGGCTTTCCACAGAGAGTAGTTTGAATACTTATCAGCGGTCAGACCCTCAAGGTAAGTAGAAGTCTAGTGATTTTTTAGGTCATGCAGCACATTTTTAAGCTTGTTACAAAGGTGGTTCAAATAAGTTTTATCCGGTGGCGCGCGGAATTGTTGCCATCTCTTGCGCGCTCTCCTCTTTTCTCGTATGAGGTCTTCGATTTCAGGCGGGTATTTGACTTTATTGTTTCGTGCTGCTGTCTTCCGCAAAGGAGTGTTTTTCCACGCTGAGCTCTGGATGGCTTCGACGAGTTTGTCGATTTCTTCTTCAATTTCGAACGGTGTCTTTAGCGGTACATTTAAAGCAACATTTTCCTTGCAGTCTCTTCTGAAAGTATCCCAGTTAGTTTTGTTACTCGTTAACCTAGGCGGTCCTTCTTTTTTAACTAAACTTCCACCTATTTTCAGAGTGACTGCTGAGTGATCTGAGCATAGATCATAGCATTCTTCGATTTCCGTCAAATTTTTAGTTAACCCTTTTGCGATAAAGAAGTCGACTTGGTCACGTTTCATGCTGGCTTTGTACAATAACCTGCCTTTTGTCGAATTACATCTTGAACCCCAGAAAGTGTGTTTCGCGTTAAAGTCACCACCTAAGACAAAATTAGGTCCGAGGGAGTCAAAGAGACGAACTAGGTCGTCTTCTGCTAGCTTATATCCCGGAGGGAAGTAGCTAGACCCGATGTTGTAGTCTAAGTGGCTTATTTTTACGGAGACTGAGCTTATTTGCATAGAATCAAATTCTATTGTTATGTTTTCGGAATGCTTAATACAGTCTTTGATGTAAAGAGAGGACCCGCCTCTCGCATTTTCCGAAGGATGATTCGCATGGTAATCGCTGTAACCTTTTATTTTGGGTCTAAGTCCCTTTTTTAAGTGCGTTTCCGATACCAAACATATATCGATATTATTTTTCCGTAGAAACACTTCTAACTCGTCGATTTTTTTCAGAAGGCCGTTTGCGTTCCACGTTAGTATCTTAAGTAGCTGTTTCATATTCATATTTTTTGGATTGTCTTGCGAGGTTTGAACTCGAGCTTGCTCAATTTGTCAAGTATTGTTATGTTAATCTTGTTTTGCTCCTCAAATTTTTCCAATATAATAGTAAATATTTGGCTGACCGGGTCTGTTGTAGCTGATCGTAATTTGTTTTCGTTTGAAGCGACTTGCGCGTACGATCTCGCGTCAATCTGTGGTGGTTTTTCCGCTGCGCTTGGACCAGCGACGTTCTCTTGCGCAGTTTTTTTACTTTCCTTTATCGGCTTCGTCGTTTTGACCGGCTTAGCGGTCTTAGGCTTATCGGCTTTACGATATCTTAAGCTTGGGTTCGGGTCTATCGGTTTCTTGAGAGTATCCCGCCTTTTTTGAAGCTCCTTTGCTACATCACAACCTCGATAGTTTGCTGGGTGCTTGCCTTTGCAGTTTATGCAGGTCGCCGGAGCCTGCTTATTTAGGTCACACCTTTCTGATAAATGGTTCCCGGCACATTTCACACATTTCGGTTCTTTTTGGCAATAGGACTGGGTGTGATTAAAACCTTGACAGCGTTTGCACTGAGGTATCGATCGTGTATTCGTACGCATAGGCTCGATTTTAACTACGATATTCAAAATACTTTTTACATTATAAATATCGTCTATATTTTCGCTTCTATCGAAGGTTAGCATAAAGAGCGGGAGTCCGTGCTTGACAAAGATTTCATTGCCTTGTTCCGTTTTCTGCTTTATCTTCTTTAAGATATTATTTGCGTCGATAATTTTCAAGCCTTTTCCTTTAAGGTCATTTATAATGTCATCTTTAGTGCACGAGGGGTGCTCGTGCTCGCTTGCTATAACGCGGAGTGGTCTTTCTGATTTATTTTCGTAGGTGAACCACTGGATCTTTTACGCGTTTAGTTGTTTAGATATTGCTCGGTAGCCGTCAGAGTCAACTACATTAATTTTCCAGTCATTGTTTCGGAATGACGTTACTTTAAATTCCGATGTCACAGCTCCCTTGAGAAGGCTATGCAGTTTATTGTAGTCCGTAATGCCGACGACGTTTATTGCAGGCGGCGGACGTAATTTGTCGTAAGTTTGTTTCTGTTTCGAGTCTTTTTCTTTGTCTTGCTTTCGTGGCTCGATTTCAGGTGAAGAACCGGCTCTTAGTTTTTTGCTGGGTCTTTTCTTTGAGACCCTATTTGTTTCGCGTGCTAGCTCTTCTTCATCCGTGTGATATTGGGGACTAGGTGCACGGGGTGGAGTAGCTTCGCGTTCTCTTTGCAAAAGTGAATTCTTTAAGGCCTTGTTTTCCTCTTTTAGCGAGTCTACCTCTCTCTTAAGCTCTTGGTAGAGTAAATCCATTTTA
This sequence comes from Brachyopa scutellaris, assembly GCA_949775065.1. Taxonomy (NCBI): domain Eukaryota; kingdom Metazoa; phylum Arthropoda; class Insecta; order Diptera; family Syrphidae; genus Brachyopa; species Brachyopa scutellaris. The sequence continues at coordinate 56,975,173 of OX459114.1, forward strand.
TTTAGCTTAATTCGGAGTTCATTGTTTTCCTCCTCAAGGCTATTACATTTCACTGAGTCCCGTTTCTCTTGCGCTTGCGCTTCCGGCGGACTTCTTTTTCCGGAGACATTCGGTCTTGATGGTGGAGACCGAGTTACCCTTGATGTCTTCAAAAAGGGGTTTATTAAATGCAACAATTGGCTCTCCCCAGAATCCATAGAGCCTACCTCCGAAGAGGGTGGATTTTCCAGAGAATCTGGACTGTCACCTGGGGTACTAGATCTATTATATCGCCTAAACTAAGCGATTAATCAATATGTTTTACTTTTGATTTTGGGCTTATTTCACTGAGATCTACAAAATGGCATTTTCAAACCTTTGCGCCAGGGTAATCGTAATCATGCCCCAAACCCAATCTGGAAGCGTTGAGCTAGCTGCAAACTGCGCGGCGAGCAGATTGGCTTTGTCCAAAGAGCTGACAGCTGAAATGTCATTAGAAATGAGCGTCAGAATTGATGACGAGACAGAATTCTTGATGAAGTATTTGAATATGAGCATTGCAGTTATTTCTCACTTGTTCGAACATATTTCGGTTTTCCTCAGTTGGGTTGGCTTTACAAAATTGGTAACTTATCTCGTTTATCATGATAGCATCTTTGCAACTTGAGTCACACCACGCTACAAATAGGCTAGAAAGTATTCACATATGTTGTTCAAGTGCTTGGAATGGGATGTGTAACCTAAATGAATTTAAATTTCTTTTGTTTGATAAAAACCATTTTGAATCAATTCACCTAACATTAAAGATAATAATGGGGTAGCGGATTAAATGCCGGCAAGACAAATTTTCCATTTGCACAGCACATTCCTGTCGTTTCACATTTGTACTTCAGTGCTTGGCACTTGGCAATATCGACACAATTTGTTTATTGGTCCAAAAGCAATGAATCCATTTCATTCAAATGCAGAAATAATGCGTTGTTTATGCAATTCGAGTGCGTATATTTCTGACACGTTGGTAATTTCATATCCTCGTATCATAGTCAACCGAATTCGTTAGCTTTGAATACGCACTCCACTTTATTTTCTATAATTCTAGATCTAGTTTAATATTGACTTAAAATAATAGATGGCACTCTGCTAACGTTCCATGTTAACTCCCAAAAATATTCCTACAAATTCCCCATTTCCTGTTTTTCTACTAAAGCTAGGTGAATTAAATTAAACTTTCCTCCTAATGTTTTCCCGAATCGCATAGAGGTAAGACCTGTTCCCCAATAACATAAACGCTTTTTTTCTTATTCATACTTCTCTTTTCATTGATTTTTCGCATCAACTACAATTCTTCAATTGCACCCGTCAATTGTTGATCCCCCGAATTAATCCCAAGAAACCAGCGCATCCCCTATGAAACCAAGAAGTTTCGAGCTACCTTGCAAGCCCCCTCATCAATTACAAAACGAAAGAAACTAATTTCTCTAATTTTTGCCTTGATAATTTCTTGCCGCTCAGCCCTACATTAAAATAATAGAACAGAAATGAAAGCTGAGCGACGCCTCTCTGCCGCTCAGAAAAGTCGCTTGCCGCTCAGCAAGCGCGTGGCCACAAACAAACAATTCCATATGTTTTAAATTTTTTTGCCGCTCAGCCGCTCAGTGCGTGGCCAGGCCCTTAGGCTGCAAATGGGGAATCCGTCCCCATATTATGCACTGACTCTACACTGCGGTAGTCAGACCCATAATTATGTATGGAATTGTAGTCCAGTGGACAGCAATAGACAAAATTAGCTATGTAAATATACTCAACAAAATCCAAAGAACGGGCTGCATCTGCTTTACTGGAGCTATGCGAACCACCCCCAACGCAGCCCTTGAAACAATGTTAAATATGCTCCCGTTAGACATGTATGGTAGGGACAGCTAAAACGGCGTTGCGACTCAAAGAAACCTCTCAGTGGGAAACTTCTAACTTAGGCCACGCCAGAATACTCTCAATCAATAATTTAAATGCAGGAATTACGGACTACATGACTCCGCTCCTAAATTTGAATATTAAATATAGGACTTATCTTCCCAGCCAACAGGAATGGGTAGCAAATATCTGTCTAAATGACAAATCCGCATTGAAGATTTACACGGATGGGTGCAAGATAGGTGATGGTATAGGAGCGGGTGTCTTTTCGGGCCAGCTCAGCCTGAACTTGTCCTTGAGGCTCCCAGATCACTGTAGTGTCTGTGTCTTCCAAGCGGAGGTGATGGCTATTCGTAAAGAAGTGCCTTTCGATGAAATCGATGTACAATCGCGACATTTTCATTTACACGGATAGCCAAGCAGCTATAAAAGCACTCGAATCACCAACTATAAGATCAAAATTGGTTAGGCACTGCCACGCGTCTCTAAATGAGATATGCAGTTGCCCAGCTCTCTCCTCCTTGAGAAAAAAAATTCTGGGAGAATACTTTTTTATAGACAGACCTTTAAGATATTTCCTCAACGGATATCAATAAAATACGAAAATTCTTCCAACTCTCAAAATGGTTCCAGGAGTTTCGATAAAAGTCGGCTCATGTGGCAACACAATGGCCCTACTTTGGTCTAAGTGAATCTTACCGAGTACGGTGGATAGCCACCCAACTTAACCTAATCTAACCTAAACATTTATTTTTGGTATAAAAATCAGATACTGTTCATCAAAGTCTATTCCTTCCGTCCAACGTTTTGGAAGAGACAATGTCTCTTTTGTAAAATTCATCAGACTCTTGGGTAAGAAAGTTTTCCAGATGCGTTCTGATCTCATCTTCGGAATGGAATTGCCCACCATTCAAATTGTTTCTGGAGAGAGCGGAACAGATGGTAGTCAGAAGGCGCAAGGTCTGGATACTACGGTGGGTGCCGCCTAACTTCCCAACCAAACGAGTTCAGCCTTTGCTTTGTCACGAAAGCTATGTGTGGTCCTAGCGTTGTCATGGTAGAAAACAACGCCCTTCCTGCTCACTGTAAATTTTTGGCAAACGCGATAATTGATATGTGAAATTATCTATCAATTGGGTATTCCACATATTAATATTATCTATCACATTTACAGCCAAAATGCTGCCCCTAAGTCTTGGCGCACCGGACAAATGTCCGGGTTGTCCGCCCCTGGAGCGGGCCGTGCTTCTATGCATCATCAACCGTCAAAGCACCTCATCCATAGAAATCTAAATAGGAGATTGGGTATTATCTCAACAGGGTATTACCATCAACAGTGACAAAACAGATGGTTAACAGAAAACCTGATCATCAGTGGATCACGGCTAAAATTGCAAGTGCCTGCAAAAACAGAGACAGATTTTACCGAAGAAGGTACAAAAGTAACAGGCGAAACAAAGACTATAAAAAAGAGTATACAGAATCTAGAAACAGTCTTAACAAATCAAAACATATGTAGGTACTATTAGAGCAAACGCACTCTTTAACGGATAGAATCAGAATGATAAGTTTATTCAATTTAATTAGTACATAATATAAAAGTAATAGACAACTATGTTTTGTAATTGAAAGTGTATGTGTTCAGTAATACATCTTAGTACATATAGTTTAGTATTACCATGTATATATGTTTATAGTAATTAATGTATAATATATTTGGAATTGATATTTCCAACACTTCCCCTCAATTACAAATCTTTAATCCAAGCCTCTCCATATGATTGTAATGTTTGGTTGCTGTTAGACCTTTGGTTAGCACGTCCGCAGTCATGTTATCAGTATCGATGTATTGCAATGTAATCTCTCCTTTCTGTACAGCTTCACGAACAAAGTGGTGTCTGATGTCGATGTGCTTAGTACGTGAGTGTTGAACGGGATTCTTGGCAATAGATTGAGCGCTTTTGTTATCGTTGCATATGACAATGCCTTTCTTTTCGCTAAAGTTGATTTCTCGCAGGAACTTCTGAAGAAATATTGCTTCTTTGACTGAATCTGATATAGCCATATATTCCGCCTCCGTGCTGGATAAAGCAACTGTTCTCTGTTTCCTCGATTCCCACGACACGGCTGCACCTCCTAGTTTAAAAACGTACCCCGTGTATGACCTTCTGTCATCCGTGTTTCCACCCCAATCTGCATCTGTATAACCAAGTACATCCTTTCCGGTTTTTCTAAATTCGAGTCCATAATCAATGGTTCGTTTGAGATACCTTAACACCCTTTTTGCAGCAGTCCAATGTGGTGCCCCATAATTTTGATTAAACTGGCTTAGCATACTGACGACATAAGATATGTCCGGCCTCGTGGTGACTGCTAAGTAAAGAAGAGAGCCAATTAATTGTTGATAAGGCAACTTAGTCAAATCTCCTTTTTCAATGTCAGTAGTAGGACTCATTTTTGTTGTTGGTTGGCTGTTCATATCTAGTGGCGTGTTAACAGGGTTTGCGTCTTCCATATTGAATTCTTTAAAAGATCGAGTATGTATTTTCTTTGACACATGGTGATCTCCCCACTAGTCTTTTGTTGGAACTCAATGCCGAGAAAATAATTGAGCTTTCCCATATCTTTCATATGAAATTTGGATTTCAAATTTTCTTTAAATAATTCAATCTGCTTTAAGTTATTTGATCCTACAATTATATCATCAACATATATTGCGATAATTATTATGTCACCATTTTTTCTAGACATGTAAATGCAAGGATCGGCAGCTAATGGTTTCATTCCCATTTTTAATAGTTCTTCGTTCAGTCGAATATACCATTGCCTACCAGATTGCTTTAATCCATAAATTGCTTTTTGTATCTTACACACCATATTTTTTTCAACGCGCTCACCGGTAAGTGTAGAGTACATTTCGGGTATTTTCATGTAAATACTTTCCTCAATTTCACCATTTAAATATGTGGTAACAACATCCAACTGATGTAGCGTAAGATCCAATTCGGCGGCAAGGGCTATTAATAGACGAATTGAACACTGTCGTGCTACTGGCGAAAAAGTTTCCTTAAAATCAACCCCTTCTCGTTGAGAGCACCCTTTCGCGACCAAACGCGCCTTTCTTCTATATATTTCTCCTTTGGAATCCGTTTTTGTTTGAAAAACCCATCTGCATCCTATGACATTTTTTCCTTTGGGCCGATCAACGATATTCCATGTATTATTTATTTTATGCGCTGTTAGCTCCTCTCTCATAGCTTCTTTCCACTCAATAGCATTCGCATTTTTTTCAATATCGCTAACACTTCTAGGATCTAAAGATAGCATGCAAGCAGCGTCAATAAAAACATCTGATTCGCCAGAATCACTACATTCTTCAACGTTCACTTGCTGATTTAGAATTTTATCTAGTTTGATGTTTTTTGTTTTTGACCGCGTCCTCATTCCTATTGCTTCTACTTCTCTCAAGCTTTCACTATCCTCATTCTCAATTGTAAGAAGTTGAATTATATTGTGTGACGGTCGGTACTTGTTTTATGCTTACTGTACTTGACTTTATAAAATAAAAAAGGAAACTAGGATTTATTGTCGAAGTACACATTATGAAAATAAATATATATAATAAAACATTGAATCGAATAGTTTATTACATCTCAGAAGTGGGATTTAAACCAAATAAACAATACGTTCGGCAAAATTAATGCCATTGAGATCAAGAACTCGTACCGAGATGGCACGAGCTTTGATAGATGCAGGATTTTTCGTTTCGGAAACAGCGAGCATTACACAAATGCGCCCGCTATACGACGAACTACCGATCCATTTGCGGGAGTCAGACAGATCATCAGAACCTGATGAAATAAATTTGGAGGCCGAGAAACAATGTAATTCGGCCCACCCTGCTGCCACTGCCTATGCTGCTGCCTCTACTTCTGCTGCTGTCCCTACTTATGTTGCTGTCCCTACTTCTGCTGCTGTCCCTACTTATGCTGATGTCCCCACTTATGCTGCTGTCCCTACTTATGCTGCTTCACCCGCTGTCACCACCACTGCCGCAACTGTCGCGAAGCCAACTTTGATTTCTCCTGCTATTACGACCTTCGCCTATGAAAATATTGAGCAAGAGATGTGCTTCCTCCGGAAGCAGCGAGAACTGTTGCTGCTGCAAAGGGAGGTGGACCTGCTTCAGAGCCAGATGAAGCGAGACCTACCTATCGACCCTTCTTTCATTGACTCAATGGTGAATCGGTTTACCGGCGACGACTCCTACGAGGCGGGTAAATGGTTTGCCGATCTAGAAGACGCATTCAAATTATTGAAGTCCAGTGAACACACCAAGTTTGTATGTGCGCGTCGTCTGCTAGATGGAACAGCAAAACTATTTATTCAAACCATTCGTGCAGTCGATTACAAAGAGTTAAAACGGTCACTAATGGAGGAATTTGGAAGAACTAGATCATTGCTGGAAATTTACGAACAATTAAGAGATCGAAAACTGAATCCTAACGAAAGCATCTAAAGGTATGTCATCGAGATGAGGACCATAGCCGAGAAAGCAGATATACCTGAGTGCGACTTAGTGGACATCATCATTGATGGACTAAATGATAGGTCCTCTTTGGTAACCATGTTGTACCAGGCCATAACATTGCGACAACTTCGGACGCAGCTTGAACGTTAAAAGAAGTTGCGAGCAAAATCCCAAGTAGGACCTGAACAGGCATCACAACAGCCAAACACTGCTATTGGTTACAAGCAGAAGACGATTACTGCTACCAGGTCCACCGTTCCAGTTAAGACTTCGTCCGTCAATGATAGCCCACGCTGCTTTAATTGCTCGCAGTTTGGGCACTATCAGTCGCAGTGCCCCCACCCAAAACGTGCACCTGGTGCCTGCTTCAAGTGTGGTGAAGTAGGTCACTTTCACCAAGTATGCCACAGAAGAAGAAATGTCATTGCAGCCATCGAAGAGTCATCAAGAGACGCCACCGAAATTGAAGCCCGATTGTCCAGTGAGGAAGCTAGATTGGTGAAGGCAGTTAGCGCTATGCAAATGGTAAGTGTCGCTTTCTTGAGTAAATCAAACAAACGCACTGATGTTAATAAAATTATGGCTCTTTTGGATTCCGGTAGCCCGAAGAGTTTCATTAAAGCATCTGCTGTCCCCGTTCCAATCAGTTCTACATTAAAGCCTACTAGATACCGCGGCATTGGTAATGTGAAGTTGAACATTTTTGATGAAGTAGTATGCGAAGTCATCATTGAAGACCAAGCAGCTGTACATTTATTTTCCGTTTTACCAGATTCAGACTTATCAGTGCCTATGCTCATAGGTCGGGATCTGTTGAAGAAATTTTGTATTTTCCTATGTAAATTTAAAAAGAAAAAGTATTCGAAAGAAGAACTTATTCGTATGAAGTATATTACTAAAAATTTGAATTCAGAACTTTTGCTTAATAGTGCGTTTGATCGATTTAATTTAAGAAGAATTGATAATACTTGTGACGGGGGTTCAGATGGGTCGCGTTTCGCAGACGATGGCGAGTTGATTCAATCAAATTCTACTCCGGGCTCAGATAAAGTAAAAGTGGCATGTAGTGTCCCCGCTCCAGGGTGTTCGCTGGTACCTGCAGTAAAGGAATATAGGTTGGATGCAGAGTTGGGTATAGACATCGACGTTCAGTTAGATGATAATAAAAAAAAAGTTTTACAGTCTGCAATTTACAGCACGTATTTCAAACCAGGGCCTGAAGTTAAAATAGAACCTTATGACAGCAAAATGAGAATAAATTTAACTGATGACACACCCTTCCACAGTGCACCTCGAAGGCTCTCGTACTCTGAAAAAGCAGAGGTACAGGCAATTGTTGATGACTTACTGGAGAAAGGGATAATTAGGCATAGTAATTCGCCGTATGCGTCAGCGATTGTTCTAGTTAGAAAAAAGAATGGAGAAGGTAGGCTTTGTATTGATTATAGATTTCTGAATGAGAAAACTATCCGGGATAACTTCCCGATGCCTCTAATCGAGGAGTGCATAGAATACTTGGAGGGGAAGAAGTATTTTTCTGCATTGGATTTGAAGAACGGCTTCCACCAAGTGCATATGGATGGAGATTCAATTAAATACACTTCATTTGTGACACCTTCAGATCAATACGAATATGTGAAAATGCCATTCGGGCTTAAAAATGCTCCAGCATTCTTTCAAAGGTTTTTAATGAGATATTAAGGGACTTGGTAAAATCAGGGAAGATTGTCATATTTATGGACGACATTGTCATTGCCACTGCGGATTTTGTAATGCGCAGACGCATTTTATAGACTGAAGGACTTATTGATCTCTTCCCCTATATTGGCTATATATAGCCCAAGAGAGAAACTGAGTTGCATACGGATGCAAGCAAGCTAGGGTTCGGCGCTGCGTTGATTCAAAAACAGGACGATGGTAAATTTCACCCTGTCGCATTCTTCTCGAAAACTGCATCTGAGAGCGAATCAAAACTACACAGTTTCGAGTTAGAAACATTAGCTATAGTCTATGCGCTAGAACGGTTTAAGACGCAGTTGAAGGGGATTATGTTTACGATCATCACTGATTGTAATGCGTTAGCGCAAGCTATGAAAAAGAAACAAGTGAACCAGCGCATTGCGAGATGGGTTTTTAGCTTCGAAAATTACAACTATAAAGTGAAAAACCGTAGTGGAACTTCAATGGGGCACGTAGATGCACTAAGTAGGTGTCACTTAGTCAGTAGTATTGACATTCATGATTTGGATTTAAATATTCAAATCACGCAAAGTCGGGACGCCAGAATTAAAGCGTTAAGAGACGAACTCGAGGATCGAGTGGTGCAGCATTTTAAATTAAAAGATGGACTAGTGTTTAAAATAAGCAAGCATTCAGAACACCTTCAGCTTTACGTTCCTTCCGAAATGGAAACAAACATAATAAGAACCATTCATGAGAAAATAGGGCATTTAGGAGTTGATAAAACAACAGACCAACTTAAGAAAAACTACTGGTTCCCAAAGTTAAGGAAAAAAGTTACGGGTTACATCAAGAATTGCGTTAAATGTATAATTTATTCGCCGGCATCTAGAAGTAATGAGCATAACCTATTTAATATTCCAAAAAAACCTATACCTTTTGACACTATTCATATTTATCACTTCGGACCATTACCTTCGGTCCGCTCAGTAAGGAAACATTTGCTCGTGGTGGTAGATGGGTTTACGAAGCACGTGAAAGTATACGCAGTAAAGACTACCAGTACTAAAGAAGTGTGCGCTTCCTTGCAGAAATATTTCGACAATTATAGTCGGCCTCGACGAATAGTCAGTGACAGAGGAACGTGTTTCACATCTAACGAATTCGCAAACTTTATGGAAAGGAATAATATTGACCATGTGAAGGTCGCTGTAGCTTCCGCTCAGGCTAACGGGCAAGTAGAAAGGGTAAATATGGTATTAAAATCAATGTTGGCCAAATTGACCGAACCAGTTTACCACTCGGACTGGGTGAGCAAGCTAGTTAATGTGGAGTTCGCTATTAATAATTCCGTTCACTCCTCGACTCGGAAGTCCCCCTGTGAGTTGCTATTTGGTGTAGAGCAGAGAGGCAGGATAGTTGACGAATTGACTGAAAACATAGGGGAAAAGATTGAGGTTTATAGACGCGACTTAGAGAAGGAGAGGTCAGACGCCTTAGGATCTATAGAAAAATCACAAACATACAACCTTAATTACTTTTTGAAACATAGTGTACCAGCGAAAACCTTTGAGGTAGGAGATTTTGTTGTCATGAAAAATATGGATACCGCTGCGGGGTCTAATAAAAAGTTTATCCCCAGGTATAAGGGCCCTTATCAGATAAGAAAAAAGTTGCCCAATGACAGATATGTTCTGGGGGATATTGATAATTTCCAAGTTAGTCAAATACCTTACGACGGGGTGGTTGAATCAAATCGCTTACGAATGTGGCTGACTCCAGCGATCCCACCTGACTCCGCAGTCACGGAACTTGAAAGCGACACTGACCCTTTGGACATTTCGATCGAGTCGATCGAGTAGTCAGGAAGGCCGAGTTGTAAGAAGTTGAATTATATTGTGTGTCGGTCTGTACTTGTTTTATGCTTACTGTACTTGACTTTATAAAATAAAAAAGGAAACTAGGATTTATTGTCGAAGTACACATTATGAAAATAAATATATATAATAAAACATTGAATCGAATAGTTTATTACACAATAGTTATTTCTTCTTCATTTAAATTGTCCTGACACTTATTTTGTTTATGATTTCCTAAATTTTCATGCACATCCTTAAAAAAATTTGGCTCAAACAATACTTCAAGTTAATTTTTAATTTCTAACTCATTTGATAAATCTCTATCGTCTCGCAAATCTTCTTTTATAAACACAACGTCTCTACTTTTTATGATTTTCCTGGTTGAATTACAATACAATCTATATGCTTTAGTATCTTCGCAGTATCCCACAAATATATATGGTTTCGATTTGGCATCAAATTTATTATTGCTCTTACTTTTATCTAAACAATATGCCTCACTACCGAATATCTTGAAATGATTGACCGTTGGAGACTTTCCTGTCCACATCTTATAGGGGATCTGTCCATTAATACTGTTTAAAAAACACCGATTTCGAATATATTTTGCACATGCAATTGCCTCCGCCCAGAATGATAATGGCAATTTTGATTGTAACATCATACAGCGACCCATCTCTACCAAAGTCCTGTTCATCCTTTCCGATACACCATTTTGCTGCGATGTGTATGCAACTGTCGTTTGATGTTTAATGCCATTCTCAGCTAATAAGTCTTCGAATTGTTTGCTGCAGTACTCTCCTCCATTGTCCGATCGTAAGGTTTTGATTTTTCTACCTGTGAAATTTTCAGCGTAAGATTTATATTGTTTAAAAGCAGATATAACTTCATTTTTATGCTTAAGGAAATAAACCTCACACCACCTGGTAGCGTCATCAATAAATGTGGCAAAGTAACTGCAACCACCATTTGACATTATCCTCATTGGTCCACATATATCACTATGTACCAACTCCAATGGATAAACACTTCTCGAAGCACTAGCTTTTGGAAATGGACGGCTGGTCAATTTTCCTTTCATGCAAATTTCACATTGAAGCTCACCATTTTCGATGCCTCCTTGTTTGTTTCTTTTAAAACCAAGAACTGAACTACTATTTAACATTTGACGTAATGATTTCGCGTTTAAATGACCAAATTTCTCATGCCATTCCTGTAAAACTGAATTGGAAGAAGTTATGTTAGCTACTTCAGATAATTTTTCCGTGATGTAATAAAGACCATCCCTTTTATTGGCAACCGCGACGACTTCATTTCTACTATTTTTTATCAGAGCTTTATTTGTGCCAAAAGTTACGTTATATCCCTTTTCGGTCACTTTTGATATGGAAATTAAATTTGTTCTTAAGTCTGGCACATAAAGAGTGTTTTCAAGTCTTGTATTTTTGCCATATTCCGTCGAAATTTTTACTATACCGTGACCTTTGATTTCCGTAGTTTCTTTATTTGCCAATAACAAAGAGCGTGGCTCCGTAAAGTGTAAATCAAAGAATTTGTCTTTAACGCCACACATATGAGATGTTGCTCCACTATCCAAACACCAGTAACGATTCTTTAATCCGACCTCTACTGATAAAGCTTCGTCCCTCACATGTTGAATTGAAAATGATTCCTCTGTTATGGCTGATTTGTCAGAAAAATGTTGTCTTACATTGCACACTGCTGCTTTGTGGCCAACTTGAGCACAGCGATAACATTTTAAACTAAATGCGGCATTTCTCTTACCTTCGTATACATATTTCTTGCTTTCAAACCGTTTGTCGTCGCCCTGTGAGAATTTTCTGTACATATTACCTTTCGGTTTGTATTTTCCTAATCTTGTCTTTTCGAATAATGCTCCGCATGCTTTCTTTATGTTTCCTCGCTTCGTATTCTTCAATTATTTTAGTTTTCAAAATTTTAGGATTTGGCAGCTCATCCCTAGACTCTATTGCGATTCTAAAATTTTCAAAAGATGAAGGTAAACTGTATAATAAAAGGATTGAAAGTAAATCTTCATTTATTTCTAATTGCATATCTGTCAACTTATCTACTGCGGACCAGAACCTCGATAGATGGTTATAAATATCTTCACCATCATTCATTTTAGTTAAAACGATTTGCTTCAACAACGTTGCCTTTCTTGCAGGCCCTTTTGACTGGTATACTGCATGCAACTTCCGCCATATGTCATTCGAAGTTACGCATCCCCTTATCTCTTTTAATTCCGATGAACTTATTGATAAGATAAGATCAGATCTTGCTTTTCTGTCCTCTTTATCCCATTTCTCATAATTTTCTTGAGGTCTCTGCTTTTCTCCGCTCACATATTCCCAGGTTTCGCTCCTGATTAAGAGTGCTTCCACATGGAGTCTCCATGTATCGAAATTATTCCTTGTTAACGGTTCGATTTTAACCAATTGGTGACTTCCCATTGCTCGCAGTATTTGTTTTTATTTTTCAAAACAAATCAAATTAATATGCGATGATTCTGATTCTAAATTATTTTTTCTCAAATAATTTTTTTCTCGAACTATTTTTTTTTCGTTCCTGGGCCCATAACCTATTAGAGCAAACGCACTCTTCAACGGATAGAATCAGAATGATAAGTTTATTCAATTTAATTAGTACATAATATAAAAGTAATAGACAACTATGTTTTGTAATTTAAAGTGTATGTGGTCAGTAATACATCTTAGTACATATAGTTTAGTATTACCATGTATATATGTTTATAGTAATTAATGTATAATATATTTAGAATTGATATTTCCAACAGGTACATAGGTCAAACTTAGAGTTTGTAACAGCCAAAAATTATCCGAAAGATACTTGGAAGATTGTCAGGTCAATTATATGTAAACTAGTGTGCCCGTGCGAGAACTCTAGCAAGATAAAATCCAACCCCCCGCCCCCATCCAAACTTCCTATTTTGGTTGATATATGTATTTGCCTACTATCACTGGCATTAATAGAAGGTGAACATTTCGAAACACACTGAGGAGTTGAAAACCCAGAGTAGTGTGGGACTCTAACCGCACCAAAAACACCTCCTTAATCATGACATGACCAATCAGAGAAAGAGAAAGAAAGAAATAAATAAAAGTAATAACAACAACGCAAACCGAAAACACATCGACGCAACTTCGAAACCAGAAAATTTTGTGGACGCAAACCGAAATAAGAACGACGCAGCTTCGAAATCATGATTATTTTTAAAAGATGCAACTTCAAAACGACGCAAACCAGGGTATTGGTATATTGCCTTTCTTTGTTATTTGGTGCTATTTTTCAAGGTAGCTGTGCCCTTTCTTTTTAAGTATACGATTTATCCTTGCTCGCACGAAAGAAATTTCAGTGTCCACACGAACATATGAGCGCAGGTTTTTCTGTCACATAACTGCACGCATTGTTTACACTAGACCACATAAAAAAATCCCTACATTTTTCTGCCGTACGTGCAATTTCAGGCTTTCGCCGCAGTTTTATTTACCAGTTTTTATCTGACAAAAACCCTCGGCAGTAGGGTTCCCAACCGTCCTCCTTTTCGGAGGATAGTTCTCCTTTTCGGCGCTTTGTCCTCCCGTGCTCCTTAAAGTAAAATTGTCCTCTTTTTGCTCTTAATTAGGCTACACACTATCATTTTTAAAATGATATTCTTAATAAAATGATGTAAAAATGACAGGGTGTAGCTTGGAATAAAAACTGACGGTTGGAATGATGGCGAGAATGATAAGGGTTGAAACTTTTCGTGGATTTTGCTAGAATGATAGAGAATGACGCATTTTAATGTCTAGGCAAATTTGTTTACAAGAAATATCATCCCGGGAATGATAGTGTATAGCCTACCTAGACCTAGATTGAAATGATGAGAAATGACAGTCTAGGAATGTCATTTCAAAAAACGACAGTCTTTAGCCTACTTTAAGGCCAAAGAACAAAAATGGGATTACAAATTATATTTTCCTTTTTCTTGCTGTTATTTTTGTTGTACCCATATTCGATGTTTGGCTGTTTGCATCCTTTTTCGGTAGTCTTCATGTAATTTATTTATCATTTCCCAATTTCGAGCAAGTGTCACTTTTAAACCAACAACAAAGCAACAAGCTTCTGTTTTCTAGTGCCACTTGTTAAATACAACTAGTGGACCAGTGCGAGAAATCTCGCATGTAAAAACCCTACAACCGTTTACGGTTTAAGAATGAAAAAAAAGAACATTGGTATAATAGGTAATAATGTTTTTTCGAAGTAACTTTAGTAATATCTACTTTTCCAAAATTGTTTATACTGATGAACAAAGTTCAGTTGATAAGCTTTCGATCAGTGTTAGCATCATTGAAATCGGTGCAGAAATAAACTTTCAGGAGGAATCACAAGCTCTTGCGCTAGCGATTTAATTATATAGATAAGTTAAATTTAAAATTACCGGGGCAAAGTTGTCTTTTTGGATGAAAATAAATTCAATTTGAATGGTATTCGAAAGAACAAAAACCGTAACTGTCTGGTTAGTCCAAATTGAATTTATTTTCATCCAAAAAGACAACTTTGCCCCGGTAATTTTAAATTATATTTGCTTACGTGCAGGATTAAGCGGTGGTTTTTTATTAGCTTTCTTAGCTTTAAGTATTGAGGACTCATAATTGGGCGACGAACAGTTGATTTGCTGGCAGTAACCACAGCTAATGCCCTGATGTTGTTTGTAGAGTGAGTTGGATGCTGACCTCTGAGTTTTCCGCTTGTCTTGAGGCGTTAACACTGTTTAAATTCTTTCTTTGTAATTGCTCCCATAGGAATCGCGATTATTAATGTAATTTCGCACAGCATGTTCACTCCGCTGTATTTTACGGGCTATTTCGCGGTTTGATAGACCTATTTTTGCTCTTTCCTCCAAGGTTAACAGGTTTTTTTTGCCCATTTCTTTCTTAAGTAAAAGACAAAAACTTCCTTTGATCACAAATTAATATTTCACTGCAGTTTGCCCGATTACTCTGTGTCTATTAGCTAAATTTGCCCGTGCGTCTAATCAAGTGAACCACAAAAATGCTGTGTTTTGACATGATTGAGAAAAAAGAGTGCAGAAGTACCATTAGGTGTCTCTCACCAAAAATTTTTGTATGTCGTTTTACAGAGAAATTGCTGACCTTTCTCCGGAGAGTTGATGTCCATACGCCCTACATGTCCTAGCCATCTTAAACGCCCAATGTGCAGTTTTTTGACCAGGTTGATGTCGCTGTACAGCTCGTACAGTTCGTGGTTGAATCTTCTCCTCCAGAACCCGTCAACGCAAACGGGACCGAATATCTTACGAAGGATTTTTCTCTCGAAGCGACCAAGGATATCTTTATCCGCTGTCGATAAAGTCCATGCTTCAGCTCCATATAGCAAGACTGGGATGATAAGGGTCTTATATAGAGTCTCCTTAGTCGATCGAGAAAGGACTTTACTACTCAATTGCCTTCTTAGCCCAAAGAAACAGTGGTTGGCAAGAGTAATCCTTCATTTGATTTCCGACGAGATGTCATTCTTTCAAGAGAAACAATTACCAAGAAAAAGTTACCGAATCAGTGATTTATCACACGTGGTTGCGTTTAAACGAATGTTTCAGTTTGAAGTGCAAAATCCTTATGCGCAAAAGCAATGTGCCACAAAACTTATGGTAGACATGCGCGGTCATTTGTTTCTTGTGTTTAGTAATAACGGTACACTTATGGAGACATGTATTGGGGTAGAAGAAATTTGGGACATTTGTCCTTAAAGAATCGTTGCCAGTCTCCGAAAAATATCGCAATGCGAATTTTAACCACTGTATGTAGTAAAGACTTTTGTCAATTTTAAAGTGGACTATTCACCAATTTAAATTAAACTGTTATTTTCCCTCCAATGCAGCAGACAATTTTACAATGAATACGATTTAACAACAATAGCCACCCTTAACCCTGCAAAAAAAAAATATCTGGAGTTCTTCCTAAACGATGCGTTTAAATAGTGTCCAGTTAATTGGATGCAAAAGACTTTGGAATTAAAATTGAAGTCATCGAAAAAGCGAAAGGCAAGACACGATGCGTGAATATCGAAGCTATCGATTGACCACACTCCTTCACGAAGCCATAGAGAAAGACAAAGAGCTAAGCACGGATTATTTTAAGTCCGCACCGTTTTGTCGCCAAATGCAAATGAATGCGCTTAAAGGGTACATTGAACATTTAAACCAAACATCGATATCTTGGCCGGATTGGTGCACCAAACACCACTATACCCAAGTTTCTCGCAAATGGGCAAATAGCACGTTCTTTGATCGCACATCGACTTGTGGAGCATACGTGATTTATCGGAACCGAAACTTAGAGATGCTATACTCGTTGAGAGATCCTAAATTATCTGTCGATCGCAGCTCAGAAGGACTCGATGAGGAGGATTCCATTGAATTGCATGCTAAGGAAATGTACGTGGCCACATAAGAGAGGCCAGGAAGAGATTTTCAGCATTCGCGCCGATTGAATCAAGGCTTTTGTAGACCAAGCTAATTCCCAAGCAACAGCATCAGCAGGAACAGGTATCGTCCAAAGTTTCTCTGTTTCGTGTATGCGCGAGCCAAACCAAACGGGGTGTCGAGGTGTGTGCTTGTGTTCAAGTTGCCAAGATGATGTTTCGGGACTGATCTTGTTGCAGTGCCGTGCCGTTCGGTTTATTTTGTTTTATTAGCTGGCTTTGCTATTGATTCCTCGCACTTTGTACACATGCCGGTTTCACTGTCTTCCATCACAGCCAAAATTCAATCTTATTGCGTACCTCCTCAATTCACGGATATACCAACGGACGGGGCCATAGATTGCGGTTGCTTCACATGGGCAGGGGCTGGACGCGAGAGTGTTACGAATCCACTACTCTGTCTGTTACCACTAATAAAGATCTCAGGTGTGAACATTTTATTTCGCATTTAATTGATGACATTGGTGAGGAATTTTTGGTGGTATTTTTTGTTTAACGACGCGACGGAGTGATTTCGATGGTGTTTTTCATTCTTTTTGTTTCCCGTTTGCACCATGTCGTCTTGTCCTGCATTACGAGTATTTCAAGTCGTACGATCTAAATCGCTTAATTTTCTGCCTTGCTATCCTCTGATGGTGTCTTTTATGCCATCTGGTGATTTAACGACGAGTACGGTGAATATCGGTTGCAATATATATTTTGTATAACAAAACGATAACAAGACGCTTGGGTTTTGAACCCGTAGATTTATTGCGTTGGAGTTGCTGGGATTTAAGTAGACAAAAATCATGGACGTGGACATGAACAAAACTTTGTAAATTGAGTTGGGCTCAGCTAGCGGATTGAAGTCCGCGAATTTATGAAGAGTGTTTCAGGAAACTACAGCATTTACTAGCTACTACTAAAATGAGCTCTATATAGTAGTATTTGAGACGAAACAGTAGTAGGTACGTACGAATTGTGCTACGTTATGAATGTACTTAGAAAAATAAAACGCCTATCAGTCAATAGTGATTATCTAAATACCATTTAGTTCGAACAAGTTAAATTAAGATTTCTATTTTGAAGATAGCGATTCTTCATTGGTATAAATTGAAGTGGAAACATTTCGAAAAAACGGCTCCTGGGTATAGAGTACAACCCAACAAGAAAAATGCGGCACTGTGATCGTCTTGAAATGGACACACCTGTGGTTTTAGTCCTAGTCTCAGCTACAGCTTCTCAGTTGCACTTGCCGGACGAACACGTGTTGGAGTCTTCACATCACTAACATATCCAAGACGCTCGCTGTGCGAGAAGCCGCTTGATGATGACGAAAAGCAGAACGAACTTTACGAAACGTTGCTGCGATATTTTCATCGTTTAAATTTTCACTGTTTCAACACGCCGTGTTTGTTGGTATGAACCTCAGACTTTAAAAAAAAAACAAAAGGAAAAAGTTAAACGACGTTAAATCGCATAATATGGACGGCCGATTCTGATCCCCAAAACAAGAAATGACTCATGCAGTAATTGAATTGTTTCTCGGGCTGTATGGCACTTCCAGATATTCGATTATGCTGAAATTTTGCATGTCCAGTGAAAACTCAATATAGTATATTTCATGATCTTGTAAATCTAATATGGCGGATGCCCCAAGATGGTCGATTACCGTTATCTTCCCGACCTCTTAAATATAGCGCCCCAAGCTTGTATTAATCTCTGTATATAAAACAGTTCACTGACTGACTGACAGACATTGCACAGACCAAACTAGACCTAAAGGGTTGAAATTTGGACAGTACATTCCTATAATGACATAGACGTCCACTATGGGAGGATTTTTTTTCAAATTCCATCTGTAAGTGGGTTAATTCGGACAACGCACAGACAAAACCGCTGGACCTGAAGGGCTGAAATTTGGACAGTATATTTTTATAATGACGCAGAAATCTGCTAAGGGAGGATTTTCTGAAATTCCATCTCTAAGTGGGTGAATTCGGAAAAATCCTTAATTATATAAATCTCCATATATAAAACAGTTCACTGACTGACTGACAGACAACGCTAGACCAAACCGCTTTACCTAAAGGGCTGAAATTTAGACAGGACATTCCTATAGTGACACAGACCGATTTTTTGAAATTCCATCTAATAGGAAAAATAATTCGGCACTCATCTCCAATACAATTTGTTTGCCTTAACAGTGGCAGGGGGGCGAAGCAAGGGGAGTACAGGTGAACTATAATCTATATACATATTTATATATCTTCTATCTATACATAGTCAGCCTTATTATGAATTTCGCCCGAACAGCATTTCACCCGAAATATTTTTTTTTGCCCGAAATACAAAAACGTTATTCTGAATTTCACCCGAACAAAATTTCACTTCGAATCAGCCGTGACATATCACACAGTTGTGATCTTGAGAAGTAGTGGGATATACAAGTTAAAAAAAAATTTGCACAAACTTTATACATATTTATTAAAGCAAGTAAACAGTTTATATAAACTTGAATTTAATTTAAAATGCACAGCATAGCCATGAGGATTAGGTATATTTGAGGAAGAAGAAATTAACCAAGTGAAATTGATTCGAAGACATTTAAGAGATGATTCTAATCCTTTGGAGTTGCGTGAACCCTTGTATGTTAACAAAAATGTTAAGCGTCTGTTAAAATATATTAATACAATTATATTTTACCAGATTTCAACAATACTATACAAATTCACTCAATTCAAATCGAAAGTGAGCTGCTTTCAAAGCTCAGAAATTTTTTATTTATTTTCCTTCTTCTTTATTTTTCTTCTTGTTCTTAAAAATTATTTTTTATCTTTATATTTATTTGCTTTTAAATTCAATAAAAGCTTGTTTTTAAAGAAAAAATGTTTTCAAAAACTAGTTGTTTTATATGTTAAATGTAAAGTCATACATATGACTGAATTTAGTCGAACCCTACGAATTGATGAATTTCCGAATCTTTCTGTTTGAATGTGATTAAGGGTGGGCAAAGGGATTTTGTAACATTAAAACGAATTACTGGAAAGCTTATTTCTGGTCGTTTCCAGGTCGCTGTGTATTTGATTGTCAACCTTCTGGTAACAAACCTTAACTTTGTATAAAACCATGCATCAGCAATTATTTATCATTGTTTTTTTTTTAACTGCGGATAAAATTGCATACAAGAGCCCTCTGCTTTCTTTTATAGGCCTTCAAAGATTCTTACTCAATAGTCAGCAGGACAATCGACAAAATAATTCCTTAAAATAAATTCTTTTATAGAATACATATTGATATTTTTCGGTAAAACTACGCATGCATCCCTATTTACCTACATGCATTAAATATAATTTTTTTTTGGTTTTTCATTGCAATTAAATTAGTTAAAAGGCAAAAAAAAAACAATTAAAAAATGTATTTATATGCACCTACATCTGATAAAACGTATCGAATTATCCATACGCGAAGTACTGCATGCACATCGCGTATCTTTAGAATTATCACTTTCAACTGATTCCCCGACTGTCAAGATTACTTATCACTTTGATTGACGACTTACCACAACTGAAGTACTGCTGCCAAAGCGAGGTAGTCGTCAGCCAGCCCCACAAATTACGAATTCCTGGGCCCATTAATGGAGGACTACATTACGAATTTCCAAAGACGTCGATGTTTCCACCCGTCCGTCGGTCGTCGCGTCGCTTCAGTCGCACAAGCATTCAGCGCATACGAATCCCACAACAGTTTTGATTTATTCATAGAGCACGCACATATGTGTATACCCTATCAACAGAAGCCAATAAGTAGGTGTTCGCGTTCGACTCCTGTAGCCGGATTGCGTGAGAACCGTACGCGGATGGAGGGACACAACACCGAGCGCCCATATCCCTCCCCATCAGGGACTATATCCACAGGTAGGTAAGGTAGGCCAAGGCGACAGACGAAGGATCTCCGACAGTGAAGTAATAAAATGCAATTTCCTTCAAATTTATATAAATTGACAACAATGAATGGACGCGACGGACGGTTACCTAGTGGTCCACAATTTAAATACAGAAAATTGGATAATTTCCCGTGACAATCAGAATTCTCGTTCCTTTGGATTGACTACGATTGATATATGTTTACGCGCGCCGCACTGGACTGCCGGCCACCGCGTTGCCGGTGATTCCTACTCTGATCATTTCAGGCGAAAATCGTGTGTAGCGCGCTGTATCTGCAGCAGCTTACATCCATCGCGATACACTCCACAGTGGATACAAAGTGGATACAAAAAACTGTTTCACTTCTAAGCTGTTGGCTCGACTGGTCCTCCGGCATGTTTTACATATGTCTGCACCTTTGGGCCAAGAGGACAATAACTTAAATAATTCCAACAGCATATCTGCTTGTCTTCTCAGTCGCCGTCGTCGTCGTCGTCGTCGTGTACAGCCTCTGGGGGCTGCTGTGCACTGTTGCCCAAGGATTCGATGATCGCCATGATCGCCGAAAACGTGATAGGACCACACTGGTTCAATTACGAAAACAAAAGAAGTGTCGCCCTGATCGCTGTCAGCTTTTGTCTTTTGTTCGCGATCGAAAAACTATTCGAGATTCGTATTATTATTGTCATTTGCATACTCTTGGACTCACAGTATGCTGGGGCATTTGCTGGGCTTATTTTCTGGGGCACATTGCACAAAATTGGATCCTCGAGGAGGACTTCTCGCATTTTGTACTGGAATACTGGAGTGTTGCGCACGTTTGTTGTTACCATTTTGCATTTATAGAGCCGCGTAGCTAGTAGTAAAACGCAAAGCAAAAAAAAAAACACACAAAAAAAAACCCAACAGTCAGGGTTCGTTTAAGTTTTGTGAAAATTTCTGGGCGCCTGTTTTACTTCCCAACAACTGCTAAGAGCTGAACAATCATTTCGGGAGTGCAGCTCTTAGTTAGAGGAGGTTCGTGATTCCTGGTAATCGTATACCGAGAAAAAAAGTTTCTTTAATTGATTGGGATTGGGTCCTCCTTCTCGCAGACGAATTGAACGAACATTGGACTTTCGATTTTGCATAAATTTTATTTTATTTAAATTTTAATTAGTTTGCGTTTATTTTTTATTGTTATTCGTTGATCTTTGCCAGAGAACAATGAACCGATTTATTATTCTGTGTTTTATGTGTTTTTATGAAATGATGATTTATATTTCTTATTTTAAAAACTGCAGTATGATGTTTGCCTGCAGTTTGTACTAAACTTTGTGTGAAAAAAGATACAATTCATCTATTCTTCCATTAAGCTTTTCGTCCGTCTGTCTGTCTCTCTGTCCGTCAATGCCCTTTTACTCACTAAAGACAAGGTATTCGAATTAAATTTTTATTGAATACTAAGTTCAATAGTCACTTTATGAATGTAAATTCAAGTTTCTTATTCATTGTATCTTATAAAAATACAGTAGAAATTGGTTATAACGATGAGATCTTAGAATTTCATTGTATTAACCGGCTTATCGTTATATTCGGTACAAGAAAAAAAAAAAAAAAACAAAAAAAAGATGTGCTTAATACTTGCTTAAGGGGGGCGATACATGTAAAAAAAATCGACTTTTCTTTTTTTTTCCATAAATAGTTAAAATAACATCTCAAAAATATGCCTGTAAATTTGTAGAAAAATTTCGCATTATTTATCGATTTAAAACTATGAGTAAGTGAATAAGTAAGTGTTCATTTATTTGCATTTCAATATAAAAATGGATTACAAAATATGAATTTAAAAGCTACGGCTTAGCCGTCAGCCTGTTTGGCAAATTTATAAATATAAATTTAATTTAATTTTCTATAAATAAAAGAAAGAGCTTACGATTCAAACGTATTCTGCAATTAATAACATTCTATACTGGTAAACGGATTTTAAAAAATTGCTTAGGGTTTTCCAGTCGCACTCGTTTAGAAGTTGGATAGTTTCCTGCATAGTTAATGACTGTTTATCGAAGAAAATAAGCCTTTGCGGTCTGAATATTGGGCATATACTTATGATATGAAAGCAGTCTTCTTCCGATTTCAGGTTGCAGAGCGTACAGAATTGGTTGAAGCTTCCATTGTAAGGGCTACCATTTAAGGTAAGGAGCTCACATCTTGCTTTGAATATCAATGATATTTCAACATAACTTATAGAGTCATGAAAGTAGTTTCTGCTGTTCAGATTAAAGTTAAGCTGACTGTATAGCAACCTGCTTTCAGACTCCCGAGCCTTTATGATGAACGCATCCCGAATAGAGTCTTCGTTTTTCTGAATAATGCGGTTGAATTGATCCTTTAAATTATGTAAGTTATTCATATCAATATGTAGCGTATCACCACATGTGTTACCAATAGTTTGCCATCTTTGATACCACCAGTCCTTATTCCTCAACTTATACAAAAGCAGTTTTTTCGAAAGTCTGGATTCTTCGTAATGACTACAAATCTTGATTATGAAGTCAGCTTGTGACTTGAGTGTGTTCGTCAGGAGTTTTGGTAGTCCGGTTTCTAAGTATATAGCGTAACTAGGCGTATTTAGGGGAAGATTGAAGAGGTTTTTAATAAAATTACTATGGAATTTTTCGACTTCATCGTACTCATATGCCCCCCAAACTTGGGAAGCATAGCAAAGAGTTGATTTTACCACTGCATTAAACACCTTGTACTTAGCCGATAAAATTATTCTTTTGTTTGAGAACACATTTTTCCACGAAAAGTTAAGCAAGCTTTGAGAGCTTTTGGCTTTGTCGATTAGGTGTTTGTTGAAGTCTAACGCAGGATTCAGTTTCACTCCCAAATATTTAACCTATTTAGCTGTTTCTAAAAGATGATCATCGTATTTCCATTGCCTTACATTGTGAAATTATGGGGATCGCGCAAAGACCATCATTTTTGACTTCTCTGTATTAATTGACAGCCCCCATCTCTTGCAGTGACATGACAGGCGATTAATCATTAATTGCATTTGTTTAAAACTATGACCTTGGGGTCTTTTATATTGACGACTCCTTCTGTGCGGAGTGATTTAGTCAGTGGAAAAAAAAAAAGAAATGCAGTCTTATCCTAAAACTTAGAAACGTGAATCAGCTCGTGATGCGAGACCATTAAAAAGAAAATTCCATTGAAATCAACATAGAAATAAAGAAAAAGAAGATACAGAATCATCGAGTTTCTGTGTGTTAAAACTTTACGCGTTTTTCTCGAAACTACTTTTTTTTTTTAATTGGCGGCCAAGATAACTCAAAAAGTTCTTAACCAATTCTTATGAAATGTAGCACAAATCTTCTCTATAGTAAAGCTTCTAGTTGAAAAATACCAAAAACAAATTCAAAAATTACCATTTTTGACCCAAAAACCATCGAAAAAAGGGGTTGGGTTCGCCAATTTGCGATTTTTTGACTTTTGTGATTTTTTGTTGGTTCAACTAGAAGATATGTATGTACATGTTTTATGAACACGCTCAAACCAAAACATTTGATTTTAGAGCACTGTAACAGAAGCTAGAAATCCCGCCGATTGATACCTTTCGCCGCGATGGTCTCAGGAGATGAATGACTACGGCGGCCAATTTGAACAAAAGAAAAAAAAAGAAAACGGATTCTTGTATTTTAATATATAATGAACAAACATACTGAGTTTAAAAACGATTAATTTATTCCTTCCCTTTTAAATAAGCCTCTGAAAAACGGTCAAAATTCAGGCGGTTACATGTATCGCCCCCTTAAGTAAACAGTGTTGTGCCTATATTCTTATATGTATGTACAAAACATTTGTTCTGATATAGGAGGTAACATGTTGATTATCTTCCTACAGCATCTTTATAAGAACACCCATTGGTTTTATATACTCTTTGTACCTACAGTTCTTTTTCTTTTAGAATGTTTGAAAAGTTACTATAGCCCGCAATTGTAACCAAGGGCTTTAATTACCATGATCAGTAAAATAATTTAGCATGAAATTCCAATTGCTCACCTCGTGAACACTGTCCACTATTAACTTAATTATTGGCCTTACGATTCATTACCGAAGCGAAACCACATGTATTAGTACGAGTATTTGGAGCAATGCTCCCTGAGGTCAGACTGATTAAATTTTTGGGCGATCAGCCGTTAAGTTTCGTTAATATTCGTCTTGTGGATTGCACACTCTCATATCCAGGCGATCTCTAGCTTATTATCAAAGGGTCTATTGAATGCCTGCTACAAGCGAAGACGAAATCAGTAAGATCAGCGATACAATTAAAAGAAATAAAAAATCCAAAATCGAACCGTAAACTGTGATCTCCGGAAGCAATTTTCGGTGCGTGGCTGCATAAGGAAGGCGCTGCGCGCCACATCGATTGCAGCATATTCATTGCTAATTTTCAGCGTATTATCTGATTAAATCTGAAATGCAGATAAAAAAAAGGTTGATTCTTTGGGCAGGGATCTTGTTAATGTGCAAGCAAATTTATTTAAAGGCAAATATCGATGCTTCCAACAATGGACATTGGTAATGGGGTGGTTCATCCATTCATGTGTATGTATATAGGCAAGGTATACATATATCTACTATACGTATGAGGATATATAAGTCTCAAAGAGCTGATGTGGAAGGTAAGAATTGTTATTGTTACAGATTTATCTTAAAAAAAAATCGCATTCATTTATGTTTTGGTGAGTTCACCAAAATTAGTTTGGCACCTAATAACGAATTTACGAAACAAAACGTATTTTACAGGCTCTCTTTGATATTTGCTCAATATTTGTTAGTAGCAAGAGCTGATCTAAATCGAAGCTCAGTGCTAAACTTGACGCATGAATCTGAGCCACTGTTGTCAGATGGTTGCTACGAAAAAACCCAAATTTAATAATATAAAAAAATATCAAGAATCGATTTAAGTATTGGATTGTACCCAGGGTTACCTCTGAACATTTCGGGAAAAGGTCCAAAAAGGGGTAGCTGGCGAAAAAAAGGGGTCCCATATAAGAATAAGACTGGGGTAGATAAGTTTTATTTTATTAGGTTTTTTTATTTACTTTATTTCCAGTTGCTTAAAAATATATAAAGCTTATGCATAAAAACTCTTAAAGAAAACAAAAAAATCTGTTCATTTAAAAAAGAAAGCAATTCATTTAAAAATAAAGTAACAAAAACAAAAAAAAAAAACAGAAAGAAAAGTATTTGAACAAAAAGTTATGATTTGGAAAACCTAATTGTTTGGAATTACAGCCCTAAACTTCTGAATTAAATTCGAGTTAGGGAGCCACTCTTCTAACTAACTCTTCTAACATTTAATGCGGATATCATGGATTGGCAAGTTTTTTTTTTATATTAACAATAGTAGAAGTATGACAAACAAAACGCACCAACTATTTGAATGTGTCTGTTTATAGGGGAAATCTACATTTCGGCGTTGGCAAACACATACATAGATAGAAATTGGGTTAATACTAAAGTGTGATTGCTGTCGGTGACAATATCTGCTAAAAGAAGTGATGGAATTTCGGTTGAGTGAGGCAATTGTTTCCCAATTTACAGAAAGGGTCCGAAAAGGGTCACATTACGATGATTTTCAAAAAGGCGGGTTCTGGGGTTCATGCCATCAAAAAAGGTTCAATTTGACCCCAAAGGGTCCCAAAACGTAACCCTGGTTGTACCACATGAAATGTTCGATTTTCGCTCAGTCGGAAATAAGGAGTTCTCGAGTGAACATCTGTGCCAGAACGTTAATTTTTCTTTATTCTATAAAATAAAGTTGTATGTGTGCTTGACGTGTGAGAATTTTAGGGTTCGTTACAAGTACCGTTATTTACTACGCCGCTTAGAAATCTGTGCATCGCTGAGCTTAAGGCATCAAAATGAACCGTTTTTGACCGTATAATCACGTGTGATGAAAAGTGGCTTTTGTATGACAATCGTTAAAAATCTGGGCAGTGGTTGGATGCAGAAGAAAAACCAAAACACACCCCCAAACTATGTAGGTCTTCACCCAGACAGGGCTATGGTGACAGTTTGGTGGACACCGCAAGGATCAATCTACTTTTCATTTCTTCAACCACGGGAAACGATGAATGCAGCCAAATATTGTGAGGAAATCGACATATTGCATATAAAATTGGCTGAACAGCAACCTGCATTGGCGAATAATCATGGTCCGATGACAATGCTAGACCCAATTTTTCACAAGTAACGGTGCAAAAAACCATTGCAGTTGGGTTTTGAAATTCTCCGCATCCACGGTACTCTCCTGATGTTTCACCAATGGATTACCATCTTTTCCGCAATCTGGATTAATTTTGCTGGCAGAAGGTCTTCCGGAACCGAGCAGAGGTAATAAAAGCCTTTAAAGATTTCATTGCCTCAAAAATTCAGCACTTCTACGAAAAAGGAATATTTGATCTTTAATTACGTTGGAAGACTGTCATAGATGCCAACGGATCCTATTTCGATTGAATAAAAATGTTCGGAAAAATAATTTTGGCTTTTCAATTTTTACTATAAAATCGGACATTTTATGTGGTACAACCCAATACTTACATAAATAGGTAACATGTTGGTCTAGGTCAGTGTTTCCCAAAGTGGGGTACGCGTACCCCATGGGTGACGGGAAGGGTTCGGTGTGGTACGCGCTGCACCGGGCTTTGGCTGCGCCTGGTGCAAGAAGCAGCGGACTTTTTTCGAATATAGAAAAATAATAAAAAACTTCATTACTTGTGAATATTACGTATTCCCCTACTTTATGGCCCCAACAACAGTCCCACACAGAAAACTTCAGTATCTACATATCGATGCCCCCGTGCAAAAAGATACTAAGTGCATACCTACATGCTATTTTGCAGGAGAAGCGTTTAACATTTTTTTGATTATAACTTTTTTTCTTATTAACAGATTTTTAAGCCGAATGCTTTATTGCTCTCATAATTTTTATACAATTTTTTGAGATTTTGAGTAATGTCTGCAATATTGTGTTTTATTATGTAAAATTGCAGTTACTAGTATTATTTTGACTGACTGAATCAAACTTTTAAATATATTATTTGATGCTTTCTATTTAACACGGAACAAAACGTAACAAAAACTATTTTACGTGTACTTAGTTTTAATGTGGTTGGAAATCAATAGAAAAAGAGGGACAAAGTTTAAGGTTAACTTTTTTAAGTTAAGTAAAGTTTCGTACACCCATTGATACATGTGCTTCAATAAATTCTTTAAAACAGTTGGACACCTCTAGAGCCCCTTTTTTTGTAATAGTTTCATCGCAAATGTAGCACTTGGCTTTTTTTCAACAACGTATTCGGCGAAGATAAAATTACATATATGTACTTCTTGAGGTTGAACCCGCTAGAGTTTTTTTTCTTGCCAAAAAGTCCCACTGCCTTGTTCTGCATTCGATTTTGTAAAACTTTGTATAAAGTTCATACTTTGCCTCATCCAAAACCTTGCTTTCACATTTCATCCTGCCTTTTGAGGAAATGTAATGCCCTCCTGAATTTTTCTAATAGGTGTTTGGCTTGATTCCGTTTCCTCATTGCTCATATATCTTGAGTGTTTTTAAAGTATATATGTATTTTTTATTGTAATTTTTGACGAGAGGTACTCAGTGTTATGAAAATTATAAAAGGGGTACATAGATGTCAAAGTTTGGGAAGCACTGGTCTAGGTGCATTGATACATATGTATGTAGTATGTACATATACATACAGTTAAACCTCTCTAATTGGGGCACTGACGATACCAAATTTTTTTGTTCCATTTTGGAGTTGTCCCATTTAGAGAGTGTTATGCTGAAAATTTTTACAGCGAAATTTCAGTAGCAGAGTTTGTAAAAAATGCGACGATTCTTTCCCTTTAATTTTATTTAATGCAGCTGCGAACCTTACATCCGAGACTTAATTGTAATTCATACCTGTCCCGATTAGAGAAATCACTATTGCTTTTTTTCGAGTCTAGTGTCCCAATTAATATATAAATTAAGATAAATTGAGTGTACCGATTTGGAGGTGTCCCAATTTCAGTGTCCCGATTACAGATGTATTTTGTAAGAAAACTCTTAGGGTTGTCAAAGAGGTTGTCCCGATTGGGAGGTGTCCCGATTGGGAGGTGTCCCGATTACGGAGTATCCCAGTTAGAAGGTTTTATTGATGTTAAAAAAAATAAAATTGCAGAAAAGCAACACAAAATGTGAATAAGAATGTCGTCGAGTACATGTGCATAATAATTAATTATATGGTAAACTGGTTCACATTCAGTGCCATTTTTATATTGTGGCGGAATTTATCAACAATTCCAAAATGTTTGATGAGAATTGGATCCTTAAGCTATGAAACCTCATAAGAATTTTATCCCTTAAGATTAATGGGACATATGACTTTTTTTTTTAATTTAAAAAAAAAAAAAAAACATATTGCCGAATGTACCCCAACCCGGTGCACATTCGGTACCTTAAGGGGCACATCCGGCAAAAGAGTTTTTAGCCAAAAGTAATAGACTCAATATCGTTTAACTTGGATTTTTGATGTCCAAACATCTAAGCGCGCGTTAGCAAAATTTCTAGTGGAGTAATTTCGCGATTTTGCATTTGGGGACGGAATACCGAACGGTTACGAAATTTGCCACTCAAATTTCATAGCAGCTCGATGAAATATTGACATAGTGATTGCCTGAGTTCCCGTTCCTGGCCAACTTTTATATATACATATTACATAGGGTAAACTGTCCCGCAATGGACCAATTTGCGTTTGACTTGATGTAGTTTTCAAATTATTGGTTTAATCTTTAAACGGTTTGAAGGTACTTATTACTTGCTTTATTCGCTTGGTATTTTACCACATGCAGCTTTAGAAAGATCATAGAAAATAGTAAATATTGAGTTTTTTAAAACTCACCTCAATTGGTTCACTATGTACTAGGGGGTGGGCGCAGTGAACCAAATAAAGAACAAAAGCAAGTAATCGGTAAAAATCAATTTTTATTTAACATTAACTTTAAAAGAAAGTAAACAATACAAAAACATAAGTAATAAAAACAACAAAAAGTAATAACTACAATAAAAAATAACAAAAACGATTTTCAAGGACTTCAATAATATCACAAAACTTATAACTAACGAAAAATAATAGTAAAAAATAATAAAAAATAACACAAAACCATTAACGAATGTTAAATGCTGATAGGTCGTTGCTAAATGAAAATACGGAATTCTGAAGCCTGTGAACCATGGTTCACTGTGTACGACTATGATCTAGTTCACTGTTGGACATAGTGGCTTTTTGGAGAAAAATATTTTTATAAAAAAAACTATTTCACAAATTTTATTGACATACTAATTTTAATTAATAATAATAATCAACATTTTAAACTGTATCTTACAAACCTCACTAAGCAGAGCACACTACTTTTTTAAATGGAGCAAAAATAAAAAGCACGATTTCTAATTTACTTAGTAAAATTCACTTTTTCTTAAGCACACCCGACACTGACGAGTGCACTACTTCAACGTCCAGGTAAATTCATGAAGGATTGAAACGCGGTTCCCTTTACTTCGTTTTTAGTGTTCCGTCCGTACCAAAACGGAACACTAATGGAATCAGTTCGGTGTCTGTCTGTCTGTCACAGGCCTTTTTCTCAGAGACTACTTAACCTAGACTATTGAAATTTGGAACAGTTGTAGCAATTAGTGGCCTAAACACAGACCAGAACTTAAAAAGCTGAATTTCGACTTTGGGGGGGTAGTTTCTTAACAAATTTTCACAAAACGTTACAACTTGCTGTCCCGAGCTTTTTCTCCGAAAATATCACTCAGAAACATCTGAATAAAATCACAAACATTGAGAATAAAGTGTAGATGGAAACATAATTCTCACGACTGCCCTACTTCAACCGTTTTTTTTTAATTAATTTTTTAATTTCAACTACCCTACTGTTTACATACCCAGAAAAATATCACAACGCCTAAAAGTAGATACGAGAGTAAAAATTGAATAATTGATGGCAAAAGTGTTATACCCGAAGCGAATTTTCGTGGCATATTCCTACCGGATAACTATTGACCTAAGACTTAAACCAATGATACATAATATAACACATAAAGGAAGCTTGATGGTTTCCTATTATAATGTAGGTGTCTCTACTTTTACTATATTGGAAAAAATTGAATTTATGTATATACAGCCACAGAGAGGGAGACAAATCGCAAAATACGCAGTTAATGCAATTGAACGAATAACGAGACGAAAAATTAAATCTGATGCACAAGCGTACATTTCTTGTAAATACATATACATATGAACATATTATGTAGGTATATATGTATGTATGTATATACATGCTTTATTTGTTGTTTTTTTTTTCTTTTACTTTGTGTGTGTGTATAACTATTCTTCTGAGCAGATGAGAAAGGACATCAGAGACATATTTACATACATACATGCATATGTAGGTAATTTGTTCAACTTACTTGTTGGTATACATTTATGTAGGTACAAATTTGAATTTATTTTTCGCAAATTGTGCTCAATTTATTTGTATTGAAATGTGCTGTGCACCATAAAACTATGTATGTAGGTACACATGTACTTTCTTGTGTCTGCAGATATACAAGTGCATATGTACATATATGTACCTATATATGTTTTTATGTTTGTACATATATGTGAGTATCGAACAAAGTATCATTGTATCTTTAGTAGAAATCGTATCGTAAAGAAAGGGTTCATATAGATCTATCAACATAAATCTATGACATACATATGTATGTAGTTAAAATAACTGATACAGTACGGAACACTTATTGCGCAAGTATAACTTGCACTTGACCTTTTTTTTTTCTCTTACAAGTAGAGATTCTGTAAATTTAAAAGATCCACTGTGGGACGTGAGCCACTGTTGGACAGTTTACCCTATACACTTTTTATCCCGGAAAATGGCATGGTTTTCAGAAAATAGTGAAAGAACTGCATATTGGGAGAGAATATTATAGTTATAGAGCCCCAACTCAATAATGGCTTATCGGATTGAAAAACAAAAAAATTGGTGAGAGTAGTAAATTTGTCGCTGATTCATTGGAGATATAAAACATCCTCTTGCGTTGTCCTGAAGCTGAGCAATGTTCAAAACAATTATTCAAATCATCGCATCGCCCGCAATTTTCCTTCAGTGGAAACCACTGCCAGCACTCGGGCAGCAGTGCAATAGTGTGTGTGTGAGTATATGTGCGCGCTCTAACATGATCAGATCTCATAATGCTTTGCATTTCAATATTCTGCAATCATTATTACCATTTGCGGCTTTCGCACTCAACTTATTTTAAAAAATGAGGTGTCAAAAGAAAGAGGTTATTCTAGAGCAGTGATTTGCATTTTTAGTTTTATTAATATTATAATATTCTATTTTAAGTTTTATTATAATATAATATTTTAATTTTTAGTTTTAATTATATTATTAACAATCTCGCATGTCGAAAACCTACAAGCCTTTACTATTTGCGAATAAAATGGCTACCTACTGGCTACCTACATACAGTGCCTCATAAAAGTATTCGGAATTTGTCATTGCCCCGTATTAATCCATACATCACAAAAAAATGCCAGAAAATTTAACTTTTTCATTGTTATTATGTATTATTAATTGATTCTACGTTATAATCACAAAAAACACAAGTAAACTCTAATCAGTATAATATTAACAAGACTTAAAAAAAGAAAACATTCATATTTGAGTCCACAATAGTATTCGTAAAATAAAGTTTATTCTACACGAAGTAGACCAGGAATAATTTATCAGCATCTTGTTGGATACCCTGTTTTATTGCCTCCTTAAGCCTGTTTGACAAAGATAGCGCAAATTTTTCGGTTCTCTCCGATGATCTTAAATTTTTAAAGTGCATAGAACCACATCCAGATGCTGCTATGTACCCTCAGAGGGTCACCGAATAACCACCATGCTTAAATGTGCCCGATAGATTTCGAGGAACGAGATCTTTATTGGATTTTCTCCACAATCGAACTCTACCCCCGGCATTCATTATATTCAATTTAGTTTCGCACGAAATTAAAACTATGTTCCAAAAACTTTCAGGATTATTTGCTCTCATACATATAAATTTTTTGAAAATTCTTGTGGTTTTTTACGATTTTCTATAAAAATAAATGGTTTTTTTCTATCTACTTCGTTCTTGTATCCACTCATAACGAAGAGTTCTACGCATGATTCGGCACTGACATTAGATCAACTCGTTTCAGCTAATCCTGGTACTAAAGAAGGTGCACTTATTTTCGGATTTTGCTTTACTTTACGTATTTTTTGAAGCATTTAGACCGTGAAGAGTTTTTGTGGTCTACCTTTTCTTGGAATATTTTACACATCACCTCTATCAGTAAAACTATTTATTATTGATTACGCAGTGGAAACACTTCTATTAACTGTATTTGAGATATGTTTTTGATGTCTTCTCGAACGTTTAATATTATTTTTCTTTCCTTAACAGTGGTTTCCTTAGTTTTACCCCCATTACACTTGTTTGCTTAACACATAAATCCAAAACACCCAAACTGATCCAAATTTTGGAATCAACTATTCATACAAATAAGAAGAATACGAATGTACCAAATTTTCACAGTATTAGAAACATTTTTCAGTTCCTTCGACAAAATAGAAAGAAAATTCCGAATACTTTTGTGAGGAGAAAAAAGATTCAATTTTGTTCTTTGCCCTGTAACTTTGCTCGTTTAAATTATTTTCCGCAATTTTTTTTCGGAAAATTTAGATTTTAGATGATTGATTCGCAATAACGAACTGAATACAAAAAGTGGAATTGGGAGTGCCATAATTGAGATATTTGATGGGATAAGCGAATGAAAAGAAATTACGGGAATACTTTTGTGAGACACTGTACTTATTAACTCACTTGCATTTAAGATTCGTATGAATCATGTTTTTTTAAAATATGTTTAAATGCATAATTTTTCTTTTTTATAAAAATAAAACTCTTAATTGTACACGCAAATTTATTTTGATAACTCAGAGAGCTTAAGTCGTAGCTCAGCTAAGTAGAACGCAGAGCTTAAGTTTTGGCTTAAGTTTTTCGGGTTTCACAGTAAATTAAAATGTTTGGCTTAGCTAAGTCACAGATTTAGTATCATTGTGAACTATTTATGAAAAAACTGATTATAAACTGATTAAATGTCAAACGAAATTTGATTTTCATTTCCGTGTCAAGTGATTTAAACAAAAAAATACGAAAAAGAAGAAGAAGAAGCATACAATATTTCCAGGAATAAAAAAAAAATAAAAATATGTAGGTACATAATATGTACATATGTATGTATTCAAAGATCCTTCGTATGGTTCTTAATTTACCATCGTTGAGTACCAAATTAAATAAAATGAATCCAAAAGAATCCAAAAGAATGCAAATGAATGCAAAGAGTGCAAAAGATTGCAAGATAGTGCAAAATAATGCAAATGAATGCAAACAGTGCAAATGAATGCAAAAGAATGCAAAACATTCAATTGAAGTCATAAGTGATTGCATTCAATGATTGCATTTAATTGAATGGTATAAAAAAGAATGATTATATTCTTTTTTTTAAGTCTCAACATTCAATTCAAGTCAATGAATGCAATCAAAAAAATTAATTCATGGAACGATTTTGAAATAATGCATTTAACAATGAAATGGGAAACATCAAAACGAGTTAAATCGTAGCTTAAGCTCCAATTGAGGTTTAAGCTCTCACTGTGAAACCGGGCATAAGCCTTTTTTAAGTGTTTTAATTTTCTCTTCGATTTGAGGAACTTTTCGATTTTCGCACCAACGTCTGTTTTCATTAGTTGCAAACATCGAGAGTGCACTGTATTAATGTCAATCAACCTTTACCGTAATAAGTGAGCAGAAAATTTGAAGTTCAATGACTGTTCTAAAGTTTTAACACATGGATGCTTGCAAACTTTGGTTACGCCCATTAATGCAAGTATGGTGTACGTTGTTAGTAAATATAGATAGCCAAGGCTTCATATTTGTAACTCATTTATACAATTCGTATCTAAATTTTGCCTGTACGAACCAACTGTCGAGATGGATAATTTTCTGCTTTTAATAATAAACAAAACTAATAATTCACACAACGCATCCGCATCTTATCTCTTATCCAACAATAGCTCAGCGCAACCAGGTAGTTGAACACTGGAGTGATGGTGATGCACGTTGCACGTACAGAAGATTAATACAAATAGCTCGCATGCAACAAGATCCCATAGTGAGTACAAGCGGTCGAACGGCTTCACCACTTACCTGTGTGTAGGTGTGCACCGGCTATCAACAACGAAGGTTACCAAGCGCCCTGATTGGTCAAGGCGGAGCATCTCACTGTAATTCATCTCAGAAATAAATTATAATTTCTACCTGTCTGGTATTGGCTTGGCGCGAAGTGCAACGATATAGTAGTCGTTGTTGATTTCTTCCATCTGCTGTTCACGCTGATCCATGTTGGATCGAGTCGGTGAGAGAAGCTGCGAGCGCCTCTCTCCGTGGTAGACATGGTACGTAGATGCACACATTCATAATAGCCCCGCATATAGACGTGGGCTCACACACATATCCAGTTCACAATCAGAAACAAAATGAGGCATTTCTTCCGCCTATGCCTTCCCAGCTGCTGCGCTGCATCCTCATCTCCTCACCCACCAACCACCAGCACCAGGAATCGAGATGTAAGGTTGTTCGATGATCCTAAACCAGCAAGAAGATTCCAAAGTTCATGTCGCTTGCATTGTAAAGTGGTGGTTACGATTGGGCCCCCCTTTTCCTTTTGTACTCGTATCTCGTATGATACTCGTTCCATAGCCATTGCAGCGAAGGCGTGTAAAGAAGTTGTGAGCCTTCGCTGTCGTCGTCTTCTCAGTCCTCAGCAGCTATGTAGTGTGTATCTGCTCGACTGGGCAACGTTTCGCCTCTCGACTCTCGAGTAAGATGTGGAAAATGGAATTATGCGATTTCGAGTACCGATACGAGGAGGGTCCATACTCCATATGCAGGCTGGGGCAATAGTTATACTTGTTCACATGGCTGCTCGAGATATTATAATGTAACTGTGTACCAGGTTGCATGTGGATGCTCAAAGCTTTTCCACATCCCAGATGCAATTGGCAAACAGCACACAAAAGTAAGAAAACAAATACACAACAGCTGCATGCAATATCGTTAGGTACTCTTGTTGTTCTTGTAAATATTTGTGGGGACTGGCTGATGTTGGTGCTGCTGTTGGTTGCATAGCTGTTGATGGCACTGACGACAACGCCGATGACGATGATGAAGTTTTGCTGGAAAACAAGAGGGAACATCGCGTACGACCGACGATGACGATGAGCGACCGCAATTTTACAAGTACATTCCTTGTCAGGCATAGATGAAGCTGAAGAGATCACAATAATTTCTCTGGAAATCAAAGATCGTGCACAATTACTCCGTGGTCTTTGGGGCCGTAATAAAATGCCATCATATGTGTTCTATAATATGAGACTGACTGCAAAGATGCTGGAGCAAAGTGAAAAGGCGATTTTTTCGTCAGTTTGTCCAAGGGACATATTTATTGGTCGTCGGGGAAATAAACACATCAGAAATTCAATTAAAATTGACAGTTGGTCAAGATTGATGTTTTCTCGTATTTGAATAAATTGCCAACGACATTTCGCTAATGCATCGCGGATCAATATTGTCTTTGGCATATGCACATACATCTGTATGCAGTCATCTATTATTTGGTTTTTTATAATAATAATAATTGTACATGCGTATAATACATAATGAAGCTTTGTTGAAGACAGATGCTTTTGAGTTTAAGACTTATGATTGCATTGTGTAAGAGTTGAAACGAAATAATTCTGAACACATGACCTTATAATAATAATAACAATTTTTTATTTTCTTTATTATAAATATTAACAACTTTTTTTGAGCTTGAGTATTTGATCTTTTAAAGTAAAATTTAATGACAATAACCTGAGTTGTCGACTCTACCTCTACTGAAGTCAACTATCCTTACAGAGATGGCTAAGCAGTTTAATATTCACCTTTGCTGGGTTCCGGGGAACAAAGACATACCAGTGAATTGCAAAGCTGATGAACTCGCTAAGCTAGCAACAACAATACCTTACCTATTCTACCCGATAAAGGTATGCCCCTCGCTACTTATAAGCTAACACTCAAACTTGACACAGTCAATAAAACCAACGCTAGATGCGAAGGCGGAACTACCTGCCATCCCACCAAACAGATCTGGCCCAGATTATTTCTAATCCGCTCTAGATACTTTAACCCATATCATGTATACATGGGTCAAAATTGCCCAAACGCACCTTTTCGCAGCTCATATTTCGCTTAATTTTGAATATTTTTACCTGAAATTTCTTGCCTTTTATTTTATTTTAGGAAATGAATACTTTAAATAAACTTTTATCATACAATGAGTTACAAAAAAAGTGGCGCACCTTGAAATTTTGCGATAATTTCAGATAAGTTCGAAAACAAAACTTTTTTTTATTTTGTTTATTAATATAAATTTAATTTATTCATGTAAAAAAAAAATTGAAAAATGGAAGAACTTACAAATGAGACATAAACTAGCGAAAATGGACAAAAGCTTCAGAACTTAACATTTAGGATTTTTATTTTTATTTTTTTTTTGTCTAAAGAATCCTCGTTCGTTTAGTAGTGGGTATTTGCTTCCCGAACATCTAATACAGTTTTAATCTACCTGGGCATACCTTGAATAAGGTTCCTTACGATGTTGTCGACCAAATTTTCCCATTCGAGCAGAGCAGATTTCAGCCCACTGAGTGTCTCTGGAAGGGCAGGTCGCTTCCTAATTATTCTTCATAGCAGGTCCCAAACGTGTTCCACGGGATTCATATCCGGGCTCATCGCAGACCCAGCTATCACGTCGATTTCTACTTCTTGTACATATTCGGTAACGCACATGGCAACGTATGGTCTAGAAGGAAGTTTTCTCCAATTAATGGTGCGAATGGAACCACATACCCCTCCAGAATGTTGGTGATATAATACCTGGAGTTCACCGACCCTTCCGCGAAGTACAGCTCGGTTTTTCCGTGCATGGAAATTCCTGCCCACACCATGACGGAACCTCCCCAGAAATGTTCCCTCTGGGCAACTGTTGTCGAAAAGTATATCTTACCTGACCACCTCCAGACTCTTCTACGTCCATCTGGTGAGCGCAGACAAAACCTGGACGCATCTGTGAAAAGAACTCTACTCCAGTCGGCCTCGGTCCAATCTTGGTGAAGGCGAGAAAATTCCATCCGACGTCGCTTGTGCTGAGTCTCAGTAGACGAGCAGGTCTTCTTGCTCTCAGGCCACTCTCCACTAATCGCCGACTCACCGTTTGAGCACTCACATCCGTCCCTCTAATGGATCTAAGTCTGTGAGACAGCACGTACGCTGTTTGATGACGATCTCGAAGGCTCTGAATCACCAAATATCGATCATCCCTTGCAGATGTTGCTCTGGGGCGACCTGAGCCTTGACGCCGGGTGTAGGAGGTGGTTTCTCTGTACCTTTTAATGGCTCTTCTAGGCGTCGTCTCCGGTTTCCTGATTATAACAGCAGCATACCACACACTTCGTCCATCCTCAACCAAAGCCCGCGCCCTGGCGACTTCTTCTGCCGTTATTTGCATATTTACAAAAATGACTAAAAAACTAATAAATAAACAAATTAAAATATGTAAACCCATAACATTTAACTTAATAAAACATTTACGCGATCACGGAAGCCAAAATGTGTATATCTTGCGTCTAGTATGAAAAAATGATTATGATGCGGTTTTCCTCAATATGTATAATGTGCGTATCATAAGGAAAATGGAAACAGATTACGTAAACAGACACACAAATATACCGCCAAACTTAAAAAATAACGTTCTGCAAAAACATAGCGGCATATTATCAAAATGATAACAAGTTATCAAAAAGTGTGACTGCGTCACTTTTTTTGTAACTCTGTGTATTTATTTTATCAGATTTTACGGTAAAATATTTCCCAAATAACGTACGTGGGTCGAAATTGCCCAATATGTTTTTGCAACTAACGTTGTAGATAATTTGCTATATTATTTGTAATTGACTGCAATTTTAGTATTATGTTTTACATAAAATCTTATCTAGGTTATCTAGTCTTACTCGCTCATACTTTGTTTTGAAACTACACAATTTTTTCTAAAATTATAAATGGCTTAGATGACCAGTAAGAATTTTCTCGATCGGCCGACGTAGAACAGAACATTTTAGGAGCACTTCCCCAGGACCGACTTTTATTACGACCTCTCCCGAGTTACCGGCATAAAATCGACTTGTCATTTATTTTTACCACCTGGGGCCTGTACCAGAAAACTACAAGTCTTGTACAACAAGCGAATTTTAACAAGTAACAATGGTTTCTGTACCACAAAGCTACAAGTAAACTTGACAATTAATAAGTGTACAAGCAAACCTTTACAATTGGGAAATAAACAATTTCCCTACTTTCTGTACCACAAAGCTACAAGTGTAGACAAAATTTAACAATTGATTGCTACATAATGAAAAAAATTAACGTGTGAATTGAGAATTGTAACGTCCTAAAAAGTCAGGTTTTAAGAGGTTTCAAAAAGGTATTTAAATCTTACGATGATCCTGTATATTTCCAATACTTTTATGTTCTCGAATTTTCGATAGCACGCTCTGTTTGCCAGTTATGCTAATTTTAGCCGTCACGGAATTACTTGTACAAATGACTTGTATACAAGAAAGGGAAATTTCCACATTTTACAAGTGGAGCGGTTTCCTTTTGTGGTACAGAAATTATAGTTACTTGTTAAATCTGCATTTTTAACAAGTGCCTGTAGAATTGTTAACTTGTAGTTTTCTGATACAGGCCCCTGATACTCAAACTGTTGCCCCACCTAAAAAAAAAGAAAGAAGTAAAAGAGCATATTTCTCCTATAAGCTCAGCTGTTTTATTGCCAGAAAAGTGTTCCACACTGCATTTAGACTGTTTCCACCGGCACCTGCCATGCAGGTCCCTTACTTTATACCCATTTTTGTTTCGAAGACACTTGATAAGTCTAAATGTAAATCTGTTTAAGAATTTTTAAAAATGTTAACAACACTCCCGAACACGATAGTTTGTAGATTGGGGATGGAGCCGAAAGCAGCCTTTAAATCTACAAAGAACAGTCGAACCCGGATATAATCACATCAACCGGGCAGCCAAACTTTGTGACTATAAGCGGGCTGTGCTCTTATCGGGAAAAGTAAATATACCTAACTAAATTTTTAACATATGTGTATGTAACAATAAATACATAATACATTATGTATGTGCTTATATTGAGCTTACATAGCCAAGAAAAACTAAAATCACGGAAATAAGCAACGGCTAACTTTAAAAAATAAATATAAATATTTGGCTTCAGCAGTCCTAGGTAGAACCAAGCCTAGCTTCCCGCAACCATTTGTGTGTGCGCGTTATATTTTTGCACGAATGAAAGGGACCTACAGTTTTCTGCCGTCTCCGAACGGCGAGTTGGGAAGCTTTACGTGACAAATGATTCTCTTGAATGCTTGTCAGGCATTCGAAAGAGGTGGGCACTGTGAAAAACTTTTAAGGTGTTTGCGGCGGGATTCGAACCCAAGACAGCGGCTCAGTAGTCCGACGCACTAACCACTTGCGCTACGGTGCCCTAACTTTACGGCTAACTTTACTGTATTCAAATTGTGGAATAAATAAATCGCGTACTTTTTGCACCAAATATCGAAAAGTGAGGGTAAAATTCTCTCAAAGAAAGGAAAATAACGAAAAATTAAACGAACGCGTTGAACAACAAAAAATGGAAAATGTATGCGATATGACAGTTTTCATGTAATCTGCCAAAAGAAATTTCTTGTACTCAAGTTCGCAGCCTGAGGAGATTTCTTAAAACCCCATTCACATGATCAGTTTCATACTCGGTTGTCAGTTCAGTTGACATTTCAATTCAACTCAATAGACTTCAGTTCGGTATTCATTTAAGCTTTTATTTTACTTCTGAGCAGTTTAACTGAAAACTGATGGGAATTCCATAAGTTTCAGTTTCAGTTAAATAAATATTTCAGTTTTTGCATTTACACAGCAGTTCAACTGAAAGCTCAACTGATAGAGTGATAGCTCAACTGAAACTGAAACTGAACTGATCATCTAAATCTCTTTTACGAAAAACTACGAAATTTTTGCGTAAACAAACGGGTTTTCTTAACTTTTCGTAGATTTCCGTAGTTTTGGAAGGGTACGCGAACGGACCTACTGTCATTGTAGACTTATAGTGCCAATCAACAACCGGGAATGTTATTGCTTTGGGTTTACACCGTAGATTATTTGTTGCTGTTTTTTTTTTAATATAAGCATTCTATTTCGAATTTAGTTTTTATTAAAGATGAAGTAAACTAACAGGATAATAATGGTCTAAACTTTTTCTGGGAACAAGAAACAGTTGATTTAACTTTTTCGGAGCTATATAACAGGAGAAACGGCAATATTGTTTGAAACGGACTATAATAAGCTTCAATTTTTTATAATAAGTTCAAAAGATGAGGATGTAGTTGTAGCTTTGACTGAACAAGCACATAAAATTATACTTCCAAGCCAATATGTGTGGCAACTATATTTTGCATAATAATGTGTGATATTAAGTGGAAAAATTTACTTAGAAATGATTTCTCAGGCTCATTTTTCAATGACTCTATGCGGGCTGTAATATTAAACGAGATTAAAGAGGTTTAAGTCAAATACGAATTATGTAAAAAAAAACATATAGCTTAAACATTTTGGGATATAAAGCGATTTGTGCTTCTAAGCGATGTGATATTATTCGGGTTCGACTGTACTGTTTTCGTTTGTTAAATTTTAACTTTATAATGCTGTTGAATATCCTTTTCTAAGCCAAGCTTGGTACTCGTTCAATATTTTATTTTTCATTTCTCAGATTATTTTTGAGCACTTCCATCAAAATGTTGGCCACTGCATACATATACGACATAATGTACCTTAACCTTTATATTTATTGTTAGCTGACTTGTTTATACAGCATTTCTTAAAGATTGTAAATACGAACGATGTTTTCTTAAATGTTCTTTAAATTTTTCCGAGTTTAAGGTTGTACTAAAAATCGCAGTCAGATTCATTTCTTAAATATTCGTATGAAACTCGAAGCATATTGTTATTCTAAAAGTCACATATGTATTTAGAAAGGAGCGCCGTAGGAGAGTGGTTAGTGCATG
This sequence comes from Brachyopa scutellaris, assembly GCA_949775065.1. Lineage (NCBI taxonomy): Eukaryota > Metazoa > Arthropoda > Insecta > Diptera > Syrphidae > Brachyopa > Brachyopa scutellaris. The sequence continues at coordinate 57,016,932 of OX459114.1, forward strand.
GAAACGGTACCACCTCTTCTGAATGTCTGACATGACAAGTATTAAAGTGTATCACCTGTCATGAGGAGCTTTTCAATTCGGCATTCGGAGACGGCGAAACATTTTAGGTCTCTCCCACTTGTGCTAAAAATATAACATGTACACACAAATGGTTGAGAGAGGCTAGCAATGTAATTTTGCTATCATTGTAATCTTGTATGACGGAAAGATTGAAGAACTATGCTGTGGATTTGAGTTTACAAACAAAAACTATTGAATTGTTATTTCCAGTAATATTTAAGAAAGGAGCCCTCTTAACTGCTCCAACTAAAAAGACATCAGTCTCAGCATCGTTTACACTCTACAAGATCTCGTCTGCCATATTATGTGCATATCTGAAACCTTTCGTCAGTAGCCTGATTGGCCCCTATCGGCACGGTTTTAGGCTATGAGACCAAGTTCCACAACAGATCAAATTTTCACACTGACCGTAGACAGGTGCTGGGAAAAAGACCCAAGTCCAAATCCAAACTCACCACCTGTTGATCGATTTCAAAGTCGTACATGACAGCATCTGTAGACGCGAGCGATACAAAAGCATGTCAAGTCTCAAAATCGCTGCCGAACTTTTCGGTTTGCATAGGATGACGATAAAGAAAGCTAGCTGCTTAATCAAAGTCGGTATCGACCTCATCAAGAACTTTGATTTTGAAGTAGGATTCAAGCACGATGACGCACTGTCATGCGACTTTTACAACATCATACTTCAGAGAAGTGTTCGATGCTCACAAGCCAACAGGCGAGGAACAATCTTTCAAAAGTCCGTTCAATTATTTGCATACGCCGACGCGACGAAATTGACATTACAGGTAGAACACAGCGAGCTGTCAGAGGAGCGCTTGCGTCTATAGAAACGGAAGTGGCTAGAAATGGTTTGACAGTTAACAAGAAGAAAGGAAAGTATATGCTGTTAACGAGAAGGGACACACAACATTAACGAATTGGACGGAACGTCGTAATAAATAGCAACACATTTGAGGTAGTAAAGTCTACCTCGGCACTGCTATAACATCAACAAATATAAAGCCCATATCATACCAGTCTTGCTATATTGATAGCCGATGAGGGTATCCTTAGTTGCTTCGAGAGAAAAATCATTCGTAAGATATTTGGTTCCGTTTGCGTTGACAGTTTTTGGAGGAGAAGATTAAACGACGAACTAAACGAGCTGTACAATGACATTGACCTGGTCAAAAACCTTCGCACTGTAGGTTTGAATTGGTTAGGATATGTAAAGCGAATGAATATCAAAATTCCTTCCAACCCAGAGGGTGAGCGCAGCAGAGGACGCAATCGCCTAAACTGACGCGCACAAGTAGAAGTAAACCTCAACGCAAGGACCGGACTAACTGGAGAGGATTGTTGGAATTTTATCTACTTTTTCAAAGCCCCAAAATCGCAGCATAACATGGCTTGTGTCACGGTGTTGAAGATACTTAATTTAGCTGAGAGATTAATATCCATCTAAGTTATAAAATACTTTCACGAGATATTAAGACTATTTTGGGCGATTTCTTCTCTTAACCTTGGCGGGACAATGCACAGAGCATGGGAGTATCCCCCATGACAATAAGTCGACACCTACATAATGTGTCTCTAAATGGAAAGGTAAAATAACTCGATCAGCAGGTGTACCATGAACTGAACGAGGCACAAAAACAATACCTACAACTATTTATGAAAAAGAAAATTGTTGTTTCAAATTTTTACCACAAAAATGAACATTTCATTTGGTACAAAATATACATTAAGAGTCATATATAGCAATTTAAGCGATGTACTCGTATGTAAAAAAAAGGCAGCCTAACTTTACACCCATATCTATGTAGGTACTAGTATCAAGTGCTCTGATATTTTCTCACCATCCTTCACGGTCCATTTGTTTTAAGTGTAAGTGGGTTTTTAGCCAATTCAGAAACCTGGATGAAAAACCCAACTATTTTACTCATTTTGTAAAATAGGGATTTTCTTATTTTCAATGCGATAACTTTGTCGTTTTTCTTGTGAATAGGAAATATAATTATGTAACTGTTTCAAGAAAGATATTATCCACTGTTCCAATAATTAACGTATTTGGGGTATGCCTTTGCTAGTATAGCTTAAGGAAGTTTTCTGGAGCATTTGCATCTGGGTCTTTATTCAATAAGGTCTTTGTTTAAAACTTCCTTTGTAGTTGAACCAACATTTAAAAAAAAAATAAACTGACTACTCAGATCGAATCGAAATTTAAAAATGTTTAATATAAAAAAATGCCTAAACTGTATATTGGACTACTCTGTAATTATTGCGGAAAACTTTTTTAGCTCCTGGAGAATTTAACAAAAATCTTAGAAGCTAAAATGGCCTAGCATCTTAGGCCAAAGAAAATTTCAGAAATGAAATAATATGTGTAGGTTAGGCCAAAAGTGCATCTGAACCTTTAAGTATAAGAGTTCATTTTAGAAAATTAAAAAAATAGAAGATCAAGAATATTACTATCGTCTATATTATTTCTGTAGTATAGGTACCATTTGCGGCTCTCACACTTAATCAATCTTAACAACGGAAGTGTCAAAAGAAAGAGAATTTCCTGGAGCAGTGACGAATTGCACTTCTACTTTATAAAGTTAAAAAAAATTAAAAAAACAAATCAAAACAAAACTTTTACCCAAAATGAACTAACAAAAAATAAACACTTCCCGCATGATTTCCATTTGTTAACTGATGAAAATTAACTCATTTTGGTTGATATATTTGCTATTTGGGAATCACATTGAAAATATTTGTTGTTTTAAGAGTTCATTTTGGTTGATATATTTGCTATTGATGCAAGCGGTGTGGACGTTTTTTTAAAAAATACAAACACTTCCATATATAGCATTTTCACTTTAAATTCGTATTTTTGCACATTGAATTCGTTTTTTTGCAAATTGAATTCGTTTTCTCTTCGGAACACTAGAATTTACTACCAAATCGTTTTTTACGTCAAGTATACACATACTCAGTTCCTTTATCAGAGCATAATTTGCCAAGTGTAATAGAGCAGGCATATCGCCAGATAACAAGATACGACTGCTCGGAGTACGTGATGGCTATGGTGTTAAAAATACCAGCTGCAGCAAATGAGCAGGAGCTCCATTAAAGTATGTAATGTGAAATGTTTTTCAGTGAGAAGCAAGGTGACTCAGTAAACCAGCACCCTACGAAGTTGAAATTCAAACCTGCACCTCTCCTTGGTGAACTTTGGAAACTTTAATATTTGATAAATTTAAGGGCTAAGAACCGGCTCAATCTAAGCAAAAAGGTGAGAGTAATTTATTTACATTTGTTTATGTTATATTGTTATATACATATATAACGCATAACAACATTCTAATCGAAGTGATTTGGTATCAAATTTTAATGTTAAAATAAAAAAAACGAATTTAATTTGCAAAAAAAAGGAATTCAAATTGCAAAACTACGTATTTCGTTTGCAAAAAAACGAATTCAAAGTGAAAAATTACGAATTTAATTTGAAAAATAACCAATTTAAAGTGAAAATGCTATATAGGTTTATGGGGTTTGAAGGAGTTGACAGATGGAAATCATATGAAAAGTTTGGATTTTGGGGGTGAGAGTTCTCGCAGGGGCACACTAGTCAACACATGTGTAACACAGTTGTTAGCGGTTTAAATTTTTCTAATGTATTTCAAAATGAATGTATTTCATTTAAAATAGCCTTTCTATTATTGAAGGAAAACCTTTCATTAACCTAAAAGCTAAAACAAAGGATACAAATAAAATTTGTTTACTATTAATAGGTACTACAGCTCTTGATACCCGGGAACCCGGCCGGGCAATTACCCGGGTACCCGGTACCCGCATTTTCGGGTATTACCCGGGTACCTAAATACCGGGTACCCGTAACGTTTCGGGTACGCGCTTTGTTTCGGATACCCGCTTTATTTCTCATATATCTCGTATATCAAAACAATATACAGTGAAAGCCCTCTTAAGTGGACAATTATTCTCATAAGTGAACAAGATTTACTCTAATAGTTGGCTGGTATGATTTTGTATGAGTTTATTTCCCTCTTAAGTGGACAATTCTATTAAGTGGACATGGACAGTATTTTCACATTTATTTGAGTAAAAACATTCCCTTAAATGGACGATATGAGTTATTCGTATGAAAATGAGATTTTTTTTATGAAACGACGCGTTTTCGCTTCTGGTGAATGATCGTTGTATACATACATATGTATGTATTTGTTTAACAGCAGAGCAAGCGCGTGCATGTGCGAACGAAAAAAAAATCTCTTATTTTCACATTCGGTAAAAAGAAATGAATGTTAACAGACTTTGTGTTTGATTAACGGCATGTAGAGCGTTTTGTTCGTATAGCGTTAACTTGTAGGAATAAATCTCGGTAATGAAAAAGTGAATCAATAGGAAGTTTTTGTTTGTTAGCAGCAGGCAGACAGTATTTTGTTTTTGCTGTGTAAGTTTTAATTCTGCGTCAGCCGGTCCGGAGTTCGCTCCATAGGAACATATTTGGGTGTTGGTTGGAAAATCGTGTGTGGCCAGGAGGTTTCATAGCAGCGATGTAAAGACGGTCGATACATTGACACATGAATGGTTTGTCAATGTATCGCTTTGCGAAAAGGGTATCCCTATTTCTGGACCATTCATTCAAAAGAAAGCCAATTGCCATGGAGATTAATTTCACAAATTTTAAGGCATCATCCGTTTTTATTTTTACCGGAGTAAGGCCGAATTAAGGGTTCTGGTTCTTACAGGCTGGGTTTGTTTGTATTTAGGGATGTTACCTCGTACAGCCTTAACTATGAAACAATTTTCAGCAAATGAGGTGTCGTTGGATTCACCTTGATCCGGAGTGTGTTCTAGGCTATGTAACGTCACAGTACATAGTCTATGGACGCATTAATATGGCGGATTACATTTTTTATATATTGACAACTATCTTGATAGTGGAAACAAATGAAAGGGCTTGGCAAGAAATACGATACGCTATGACGTCTTCTAAATGGCGGAAGCACAAAGATGACAGATACCGTTATCCTTACTTCCTCCTTAATATGGGTACCAAATAAAAGGGTTTGACAAGTAGAGCACGGCAGTGCTTACCTGCTTACACTCTACATATTCTCTAAAACTAAATAAATAATTAAGCTAAAAAACTAAAACCCGACTGCGGGTAAACTTACTAAAAAGTACGAAACAAGATGAAACGAAACGATGATGCTCAGAGTATAGCCGTGGTCGCATGCCACTTTGCCCTTTGTACATATGCGTACTTATGTATATGAAAACGTTATTATAACGACGTAGTCGGGTTTAAGTTTTTTTAACTTAATTTTTTATTATTTTTCTTCTAAAGCACTCTTATGTGGACCAAAAACTCTGGCCCAGTGGCTGTCCACCTAAGAGAGATTTCACTGTACCTAACAAATAAACACACATTATTCTAAAATTATTTAACGATTAGCACAAAAACAAACTACCTATAGCTATAGTCATAATTGAACAACGAATAAACTGTGATTTATTCACAAAAACAAGACTTATTTCGTTTAGTTTAGAATGCATATACCATACATATGTTAACTCGTATGTAAGTAACATAATAACTTAGTTCTAAGCTCTGACCACAAAATATGTAAACGAAATGTCATGTAATTCACTAGTGATTTCACCCTGTCGTTAGGTTAAGCCCATTTGGTCCAATTTTTGGGACATTATCGTCATAACTTCTAAATGGTAAACATTTAATTATATTGTTTTAAAAGAAATTAAACCACGTTTTATTGTTTAATACGTTTAAGATAACAACTTAAAATAATGACCGTAGCGCAGGCTAACAAAATGTGTCTATCGAACTCGACTACCAAATTCTTACCCGACTTCTACTATTTAAGAAAATTACAAATCTTATATTAAGGCCATTTCATCCGTCGTATATTTTTCACTTTCTAGAGCAAAAAAAATTTCCACCATTTCAATGGGAGAGGAACATTGTGATTTAACTATGGCTCACGCAGATACATGACGAACTCATTAACGGTTCCACCATCCGATTTGCCTTCTAATACAAACTCCATAGCACTACATCTCCCACACACAACTTCTCTACTCTCGATGGACAGAGTTTTCTGCCAAGTTCCGCACATGCTTTCCAACAAGTTATCGCCCTTCTTCAAACTCGACTTCCAACTTCTATTACTTTAAGTATAAACTCCACTAATAACCTATGTTTTTATCGCTGGGTTCCCTTCTCTACCTGTGGTATATATTTTATTCACCACAAAAGATGTAAATTACCAACTTTTATAGTAAATTAGAGTATTTGTGGCTCTTGGGTACCCGGTACCTCATATTGTCGGGTACCCGATAGCTGACATACCCGGGTACCCGCATTACCCGGGTATTACCCGGGTACCCGGGTACTCGGGTAATTGTTGAGATGGGTACTACCCGGGTAAAATCAAGAGCACTAATAGGTACATAAAAAAAAATATATCAAAAAGTGATTTTCTACGAAATTTTGTGGGGATAGACCGTTTTGGCGCTGAGCGCCTCAACTCTGAGTTCAGGTCTGGGTCGTCATCCATGGCTATGCGTATAGAATGTATGATAAAAGTATAGGAATGAGTGTTCAAACCTAATAAATTTGTACCGATTTTGATGTTTTTAATTCGCACACACTTGACAAGGGTCCAATTTAATGTTTACCAAATTTCTATAGTAAGACTTGCGCTTGGTCTAACATATTTTTTCGATAACCTAATATAATATCACTTTAAAATTAAATATATGATTCTGTCAATCAGCCACACAAAATAAGACTTCTCATATATCTACATACATGGCTTATTTCCGCTGCCAACAATATAGTAAAGCGAATCTCATCTGAAACTGATCCAAAACGATTTAAACTAACTCCCGCTCTCTAGATTGTTTAAAAGCGATTAAAAAAAGCATTATGTTTGTTTGTGTAACTGCAGATCCATTTAAAATTGAATTATAATAAACGCAATTACTTTAATCGCATACGCGTAAAATGACTCGACTCGGGTAGCGGCAGTAGCAGGCAGTCAGACGACTCGCTCAAATGTTGCATTAAATACGCTTTTACTCATTCGACTACCCGTCCTAAATACATAATTACCACCGAAAAAAGTTTCCGCTTTGAAAAACTGGAATCGTATTATCTACCCATTCCCTTCCCCCATGGCCATAGTAAATTTAACGGTTGAGACTATTCGCTTAGTAGAACAAATAGACACATATTTATCCTAAGCAACAACACAACTAAACTATTATGCAATAAAAGAAAAAAAAAAAAACAACAACAACAACAATAGAGATGAATGCCCCCGAAATTAGCTCGAAAGCTTACTCAAGTGTACCTTTACTGCAGAACCTGGGTAACTTGTCTGCTTTGCATACCGCCATAACTCAAAAAGTCAGAACAGGAATAGATACAGTACACCCCTGGTACCCGTTGTGACCGTTGTTGCTTAGATAGAATATCGGCATCGGCATACATAAGTGTATTCGTCTGGTTTTTAACTAATTATTTTTGATAATTTCGCGCAATGATCTTCATGTATGACTCTATAAATAGCTGGCCAAGTCTTGTGATGAACCTCCTCCTACCGAATAGAAAAGAAAACACAAACAACACTTATGTACACCGAAAGGGCACAAGCGAGAGCACAAAATGATTATTAACGAAGCGGACAAAATGCCAAAGATAAGCATCGTAGTTTTGTATATTCATAAAATTAACATTATTTAGTCCCACGGGGCAAGACTCTTTGGTTCCATATGTACGTAGGTATAGGTACGCAGGAAAGCACAGTTCCAGATTGTGAGCGATAATACTGGCAATCCCGATTTTTAAAATGCTATTTTTTCTGCTTTTTCTCTCTTTTTGAAAAATAAATTTAAAAATTATTTACCGTACAGAGTGAATTAGTCTTTATATGTAATAAGCAGCAGTGTAAGTACTCGAAATTGCAATAATTTGTTTATAGATATTTTAGAATCCAAAGAATATGACATATGGGATGGTGTCTGTGTCAGTATGAGTTGCCTGGCCCCCTCGCTAGAGCCGGACATTTGAACAGAAAATGAATAAGCGACTCTTTCTCATTTTCATCCTTGCAACTTGGACATCGCTAGTTCGGCTGCATGGTCCCCTATGGGCCAGAGCCCTATACTAACTGCCACTACTGTTGCGATTTGTTTTTGACCTATTGCAATTTGGCCATATCTTTTTGGATATGAAAAAGTTTGTTAGACTTTTCCATTTCCTTCTATGCCATTATGTCATACGTAAAGAAAGCTACCATAGCACTCCACTCCTGCAAGAAAGCCATTGGCAGCAGTTATCAGACCGATTCTGATGTATGGCGTAGTGGTCTGGTGGACCGCTCTGGAGAAAGCTATACATCGCGACAGCTTGGGGAAAGTACAAAGATTAGCGTGTCTGTGCATTAGTGGAGCACTAAGATCAACACCCTCCGCAGCATTAGACATCCTACTTTATCTCCCACCCCTAGACATAATTGGTAAGCAAATCTCAAAGTGGTCAAGTAACTACACTGGTCACTCCATAGTACTAGGCAACCTAACTTTTCCCGAAAACATAGACTACACTGTACCCAAGCCCAATTTTGACAAAAACTTTAAGGTCACTATTCTAGATAGGTCTTTCTGGGATAACTTAGGTGCTATAACAGACAAGTCGATACAGTTCTTATGGCTCTAAAAGAAATGATGGTATAGGAGGAGGTGTTTTCTCAGACAGATTAAATCTCTACTTTCGCCTCCCTGATCGCTGTAGCGTGTTTCAAGCGGAGATCATGGCGATTTCGGAAGCACTGTTCTGGATCAAGAGGAATGTAATAATATCCACTAATGATATTAGCATTTTCCCGGATAGTCAGGTGGCCTTTAAATCACTGGAATCAGTATTATCCACTTCTATGACTACTCGCACCTCCAACTTGCGTTCATCTCATATATATAGAGATGGCAAAGCAGTTTAAAATTCACCTGTACTGAGTGCTGGGGCACAGATTCATTCCAGGGAATAGTAAAGCAGATGAACTCGCTATGCTAGGAACAACCATACCTATACTACCCGATAAGAACAATGTAGGTATGTCACTCGCTACTTATAAGATAGCAATCTAACTTGACAGTCAATAATAAAACCAATGCTAGATGGGAAGGTGGAACTACCTGCCTTGCTACAAAGCAAATCTGGCCTAGATTAGATCTAAACCGCTCTAGATACCTTTTGTCATTTAACAGACAACATATTAGTACGATTATCGGTGTCATTACAGGACACTGCCTTATAGGCAAACACGCAACTAGACTTGGCGTCATCTCGAATGACTTCTGCAAGAGCTGTAGGGATGAAGCGGAGGAGGAAAATCCAACACACCTCCTACGCTCATGCCTAGCTCTTTCTCGTAGTAGAAAACTTCTTCGATGATCTAAGCGAACTAACACAAAAGACGTAAGAAGCCTTCTTCTCTTTGTACAAAGCTCCAAATGGCCTAAGTGTGCTGGTACTTGCTACCGGCAGCCACTGCTTCCTAACCTAACCTATGGCGTTATGCCCTGGAACCGAGAGACGAGTGACTCTGGCCTGATTGCACAAGCGATTGAGATTTGGGTGTTGGATTTCGATATTTCGAGTTGTACCGAGAAAATGCCCGCGTCTTCGCAGTCAGATTGTTATAGTTGGTTTGATTTGGAGGTAGCATAACTTATTATTTTATAACTCTAATTCTTGAATAATGTGTTTCTTACATACATATTTCTTGCTTTGATCCAAATGAATAATTGTTTTATGGATTGATAATATCATCTTAGATAAGCGCTTCAATAAGATATGCTCATATCGCTGTTCTTGTTGGCGTTCTTTTTTAAATGCAAGATAAATATATACATATTCCTATCCTCCTAGATGGAGTCGCTTATATAATGCTTATGTAATGCAAGTCAATTAGGAGCTAAGATTAAAAATTGATAATATAGTTTTTAGGGTTTCGCCAACAAAGGAACTTTCTGGGATACATAGGCAAACTACGGGAATTAGACAGAATCCAGAAAATCCAAAATCCCGAAAGTGAAACTGAAATCGGTCTGTGGAGAATTTTTTCTGTACGATTTGAATTCATGCGAGTTGTTGTGCAATATTATGCTTAAGTGTGATTTATACAAGGTTTCTTTTCGCTGCTCACACTCTCAGTAAAATATTTCTATCAGCTATCATACTGAATGAGATTAACGATACAGAATGTAGATACTGCGAATCATTACAACACTAACGTCAACGCAAAAACAAACAGTTGTCTACTTTACATGATAAAAAAAAAAACTAAAGCAAAATCCCGAAAAATTACATACATAAAATTACTCACTTACTTACTTAGGTGGCGCTACAGTCCGGGGTGGACCAAGGCTTCTTCTCCTCCAGAAACCGTCAACGCAAACGGGACCGAATATCTTACGGAGGATTTTTCCTTCGAAGGATATCTTCATCCGATAAGGGTAAGATAAGGGTCTTATATAGAGTCTCCTTAGTCGATGGAGAATAATGATTTTACTACTCAATTGCCTTCTTAGCCCAAAGAAACAGCGGTTGGCAAGTGTAATCCATCGTTTGATTTCCGACGAGATGCCATTTGCCATCGATGTTACGGCAGAGCCAAGGCAGACAAAGTCCTTTACTACCTCGAAGTAGCTGTCTATTGTGACGTTCTGTCCGATTCGTCGATGTTGGGTGTCCCTTTTTAGAGGCCAGTAGGTAGCCATTTTATTCGTAAATGGTAAAGGGTTGTAGGTTTTCTACATGCGAGATTTCTCCCACTGGTACACTTGTATCCATTTTAATTCACTGAAAAAGATTCTGTGAATAACATCACGAATGAAATAAAAATTTAAAATAAATAAAAAACACTGGAAAAGAAAAAAAAATCGCCCCGGCCGAGATTCGAACTTGGTAGTCTTGTACCACTGAGTCAACCGGCGAGAGTTCTACCCTCAGCACCACCGTTGGGTGCTATGAAATATGAGTTGCAAATTTCTTATATAAGAATGCAATATCCCCGAATGCAAAACCGCGGAACTACTCCACTAGAAATTTCGCTAACGCTCGCTTAGATGTTTACACATCAATAACGTTCCCGCGATATTATCACTATTTTAATCGATCCATAAACTTCCTAGTTTTTACTTATCAAAAATCATCGCAATGATAGCAGAATATTGCCAGTTTAAATGACATCCTGTTGGATGCCCTGTAAGAAATTTTATGGTGGTATGTAACATATGTAGGCGACAAGACAAAAATAAAATGTCTTTCAGCAGCCGCGCCTGAAATGAACTTTAATAGCCAATTGGCGTTATGTTAATAATTTAAAACACCATCTTCAAAAGCGTGTCGAAATTGTTCAAATTGATTGCACAAATTCGTGCTCCAGTCGTATACGGAAAGTATGTAAGTATGTTCCGTGGGCTACATGCGATTTATGAGCGGTCGAAAGCTCAATTCAACGAATTTCTGCTTTTAACACTTTGACTGCCAAGCTGTTTTGACGTTTTGAGTTGCCCTAGGCCAAGGTATTTTTTTTTTTAATTTTGCGTATATTAGTATCTAAAAAGTAGTTCCCAAGCAATTTCCAGTTGTTTAAAATAAAAATACCAAACTCACAAAAATTATCCTAGGGCCATGTAAGTAAGACAAAAATGTTCAACAGAGGCTACACAATCCGAAACCCGTAAAAAGCACACAAAAACGTATGACATGGCCTGTGCTGAAGTACTAGGTGTCGCACGAAAACGTGTGATACGGCAGTCAATGTGTTAAGGATACCAGTAACTTATGGAGGAGAGCGCCCACGAATTCCCGATTCGAACGAGAGTACTAAAGCTGTTACTAGAAGTGGCGGTGATTAAATAAGACAGTAGATTTGATTTATTTGAAAATACCATACCATGAAAATAATCAATTGGAGCACATCCGTTTTTCTAAAAATCTCCACAAATTAACATTTTAAATATTATACTACCTTAATTCTTGACAATCAAGTATCATGGATTCATTTATTTATTTATTTCGTTTCATCAAATGAGTATACATCAACTGTTTTCTTTAGATTACTTGTACAATTGAAAATATAAACTTAGAACTACTGACTAAGACCACCGGCAATGGAGCTCTTAAACTAATTTATTCTTAAAGGAACTCCTACTGAGATGAAAATCTGAAAGACTGCAATAATTTTTTGATTCTCGTAGGCACCTAGAAATTATTAATTGCTCTATGATAAGGTACATAAAATAAATAACGATTTCTAAGAACTCTCGATGGTGCATATAATCCAATTAATAAGAGGAGAAAAGGGCAATCAATATGACAGTTAATCAAATCGCGAATAAACAGAATAGAAAAATACTTACGAAAAGAGCCAAAATTCCAAATAATTTGCACCTCGTCTCATAAGAAGACATTTCGATATTCCAACGTAATCTAAGCACTGCAATCCTTGTTAAATGTTTTTGGATCCTCTCAATTCTGTTGGCATGTATGTTATAAAATGAATTCCAGATGGTACTACAGTACTCAAGATTAGATCTGACAAATGCGTAAACATAGACATTTAAGAGTATGGGGATCCTGGAAGTCTTTAGAATTGCGTTACATTGAGTTACCTTTGGCCACTAAAAACTCAATATGCTTAACAAAGCTAAGTTTATAGTCAAAAATAACTCCAAGATCTTTATTGTAAGAAATAAAGGACAGCGAGACATTGCCGATCATGTATGTGAAAGGAATTGGGAAACAAAAAGTAAGGCTTTGACATTTAGAATCATATAGATGAAAGACATTATTGAGGCACCAAATCCAAAGCCTGTCAAGATCTTCTTGCAAAAGAGTACAATCCTGCTCAGAGTTTATAGGCCGGAAAACTTTCAGTCATCGGCAAACAGTCATTGGGGACTTACGAGCAAGGCGGGAATGTTATTTATAAATAGAAGGAAAAGCAAAGGGCCGAGATGACTGCCTTGAGGTACACCAGAAGTTACATAAATAGGTGCTGATATTATGCCGTTAATACGGACATACTGTATACATTCCTTAAGATAGCAGCTAATCCATTTTAGAAAGTTGGAGCTAAATTCAAATTTAGTTAGCTTGCGAATTAAGATACCGTGATTAACGCGATCGAATGCTTTAGAGAAGTCGGTGTAGATGATATCATATTCTAGGCCTTTCTCGAAGCCATACAAACATGGTGACAAAAAATCGAAAGATTGGAAGAAGTAGATCTTTCTGCGACAAAACCATGTTGAAAAAATGAGAGATACAAATTTTCAAAAGAGGTGTTAGTTTATCACAGACTAGTTTATCAAAAAGCTTGGGTATAGCCGAATTTTTACAAATAGGACGATAGTTAGTAAGATCATCCGGACCTAAAAAACTGATGTTAAAAAGGAGTTCTTCCAAGATCTTAGAAAATGTCCGCTTTGAAGGGATCCTAACTAATTATTTGATGGAACCAGCGAAGTATCTGCGTTCAGTTTCAAAATAGATAGAGCATACAAGAAATCTCTTTCAATTAAGGGGTTACATGGGTTTCACGGATTTAAAAAATCAAATTTTTTTTTATTATCTTATTAAATTCTACAACCTCTCTAGAATATTGTCCTAAATTTTCAAGTCGATCGGAGTAATTGTTTCGTAGATAGAGCCCTTTGGAAATCGCGCGCTCAAAGCAGTTTTATTGTCACTTAAAACTTAAAACGCATTTTTCTCGAAACTGTATTTTCAAAGTCGGTTGTCAAGATTTCTCGAAAACTACTGAACCGATCTTGATGAAATTTTACACACGTCTTCGAGATATTATTGACAAGGAAATGCAATTATTTTTAAAAACTAAAATGTAGAGCAAATTGTACCGAAATCTTTAATTTTTTGTAAAAATGTCTGCCAAAAATCCAATTTTCACTTTTTTTGTTTTTCCTTCGTCCAAGTTCTAGTTTAAGGTATAAACTAAAACAAGTATTTTATATTGACTTCAGTTGATCCTGTCATGTTCTGCTGTCAGCGCGCAAGCACCTTTTTTCCGAGGGGTCACCGGAAATGACGTCACAATGGCAGAGTTTTAAATATCTTTCTACAAAAATTTCAGAAATTCTTTGTCAAATGTGTATGTTTAAGGCAGTAAGAGTTTGAATGAAATATTTAATTTTTTATATAAAAAAAATTGTTAAAAATAAACCGTTTTTACCCGAGGAAACCCATCTAACCCCTTAAGTTAATAAGCTAATCTGACGTTCACCGAATCTGTTTGCACTCTGGCAGATGGCAAATCTACATAGTAGTGTCTACCTTCGTACAGTGCCTGTATGTTCCTGTGGAAGAGTATCTCCACCTATGCATGAGGATACGATTATACCGGTCTTTCCAAAATCTATTCATATCGTGGTATGCGTATGAATTATTAATACATAAATCTGTTGTTTAATTTGTATCCTTTACTCCCATAATGGTAATGTTTGTATCCACAACTAACCATAAAAGTTTTTTTTAAATAAAAAAGACCAGCAACAGGATAGATAATTGCATTTGTTTCATAAAAAATGATTCTAATTGTACTCGTAGATACTAACTGCCGAGGTTCATATAAAGGTTCTTACTCTCTCTATGTACATAATTGCACATATTATATTCTGCGACATAATTGATGAATACTGCGAGAAGCTGTAATTTGGTGAGTTTTTTTTTATTCACTTATTGTTCGTCGGGTAACTAGCGAAGGTCCCTTCAACCCTAACGAATCAACTGCTGCAGTTAAGGGCGACGAATGTGACGCATTTTTTTTGTTTGTAAGGAAATTTTTACCTTTATAGTGCACACAAATGACAACGAAATGACAACCGCAACCACACGTCCGACCAACTTGGCCGCATTTTGTCCACCTTGGCGAGAGACGACATCGAGAACGACGACGACAACGACTCAGCAATTAAAACACCGCGAGTAGCCAAGTATAAAGATTTAGATAAGCCTCCCAATAGAATGTTGTTGTCTGTCTCTGGTTGTCGTTGCATGTGTTAAATACAGAAATTTTCAAAATTCGAACACTGCAAAGGGCGCAAATAAATAATAAGTCGTGTACCCCGTAGTGGTCGTGGACATGCTACGTGCTTCGAGTTACTTGGCTTGCGGGGAACAGAGTGCATTCAGCTGGCAATCGAATTATTGTCGAGCAGTATAGTATGTCTGTACAAATGTACTCAGCTACTACATGCAACAACGATACATTTAACTGTCTTTTAATTTTTTTTGTGTTTTTTGTTTTAGAAATAAATGCAATTCTCCAACTTCCTGTGCCTGAAGTTCTTCCCAAGCAATTATTGAACAATATTGCGTTTGGAATCGAGAATTATCATTCTTTTCAAGAAAAACACAACACTGTTGATGTAATTATTCTTCATTCAATTAATTATGATTGAAAAAGGTAAATTAATTTGAATGACACTTGATTTGATGCGAAGAGGGATGTTTGCGTATAACTTTTGTGGCTGGTAACACAATATTCGCCTTGGGGCAGCATCTTGAATTTCTAACCATTGCCATATGTTCAGGAGAGGGTGCTTTGCTCGCAAACGTAATAATCCCTAGTAGTGCGCCGGCCGCACGTCACTCGGCTCCCGAAGATCCGAGTCTTGCATAGGTAGCTTGTTCGAATACGGGCAGTTTGTGTCCTAGTTCTGTCTAATTATTATGTCTGTCGTACGCGATCGCCTAAACTATTTAGGAGTAATAAAATATTTGGCTTCAGCAGTCCTAGGTAGAACCAAGCCTAGCTTCCCGCAACCATTTGTGTGTGCGCCTTATATTTTTGCACGAATGGAAGGGACCTACAGATTTCTGCCGTCTCCGAACGGCGAGTTGGGAAGCTTTACATGACAAAGGATACTCTTGAATGCTTGTCAGGCATTCGGAAGAGGTGGGCACTGTGAAAAACATTTTAGGTGTTTGCGGCGGGATTCGAACCCAAGACCGCTGGCACAGTAGTCCGACGCACTAACCACTTGCGCTACGGTGCCCACAATTTAGGAGTAATACTTGATAAAAAGCTACTTTGGAGAAAGAATCTGGAAAAAAGAATTAACCCATTAGTGCATGAAGTTAATTTGAAGTTTTTTTTTTTGCATTTTGTCGTTTGTTTGCAGTAAAACACACTTTTTAAAAAAAAAAAAAATACGAAATCAGAACATTTTGTGTTTTTATGAGTAGATAGAGTGTGTCCGTTTAAACGGACTCTATGCAGAGAAAACATTGCAAGTTTACATTTAGATGACGTCCGTTTAAACGGACCATATGCACTAATGGGTTAACAAAGCCAAAAGAGCCTTCTGGATCTGCCGAAGAGCTTTCGGCAAAACGTGGGGTTTGAAACCAAAAGCAGTTCAATGGATCTACTCTTGTGTAGTCCAACCCATATTACTCTACGGAGTGTTAGTTTGGTGGCCAGCTGTGAATAACAGCTACGCTCGCCCACTTCTAATAAACAGCACACCTACGGCAGCCATGGAGATTATTCTTAATATTCTTCCAATGGAACTCGAGGTCAAAAGGACTGCGGGGCTTTCCGCAATCAGATTGCGGATCGTAGGTCATTTTAAAAACCAATGGCTCGCGGAACCCAGAGCCATCTGGAAATCCTCTTGACTCGTCAGCAAACCAAGTGATCTCATAGAGAAATAATACTTTTTTAAAACTGACTATTCTGTCGAATTCCCTACCCGTGCAACTTGGCACAGTGGTTGCCGAGGTAGGAGGAATATAGTAATGTACACGAATGGATCACACATAAACGGAAAATCTGGTTCTGGCGTATACTATCCAAATCCGCCGATAAACATATCCATTAATTTAGAACCCTCGGTGACTGTCTTCCAGGCGGAAATTTTCGCGATTCTCAGGGGCGCAGATGAACTCAGTAAATGCCAACACCAGAGATGCTTGCGTCTGCATCTGCTCGGATAGTCAAGTCACACTTGAAGGACTGGCAAACCCACAAACTAGTTCTAGATTAGTCAAGGAAATCTTAACTTTCTTGCAAGATCCTGCACGGTGAGCCTGCTCTGGGTACCTGGCCGCAACAACATACCGGGGAACGAGAGGACGGATGAACTTCCTAGATCAGGGGCGGAAGACGTGGACAATTTTACAGTAAATTCTATAGGTACGGCCGGCGGTACAAGCAGTGAAAACGGCGTATGGCCAGTCTTTTGCGAAATGCGACTTAAAAATGTGGGCTCAAATCCAAACATGCAAGCCTGCCAAAGAAATGATAGAAAACCCAAGCCCACAGCGGGCAACGAAAGTATTGAATTTATGTGGCCAAAAGGAAAAACAACTTAAGCCGACTTATGTCGAAAATGAGTTTTTTACACCAACGGATGCGCAATATTAGATTTTATTTGCCATATTTTTTTCTTATTTTCATCTTTACTGGTTGCTGAGTTATAGACCTGCAAAAAACAACATTAGAAATTTTCCCCTATAATATGCATAATGGAAAAACAGCATAAGTTAAGATTTTCCGTAAGCTTTTAACATATGTTCTTATGCGCCAATAGTTACTGAAACTAACGCAACCATAGGTAATTGTAGAAAAATATTTTTTCTCTCATCTTTATTTCTGTATCCACAACTTTCTTATATGATGCATAGTTTTTTTCTAAGCTAACATCAAACCTTTCAACTGCTCTCCTGAAAAGTTGTAAAAAACGACTTATGCTGTTCTGCCTTTTTGCCACATATTTAAGCAGAACACAATTAAAATGGATGATCTCATCTCTTGCCCATAGATCGAAATCGGTACGTTCTTTTGCGTATGATCTGCAAACTAACTTACATTTTTATAAACTTTTTTTTACTATACACTTATTTAAGGTAGAAATCTACAAAGATTCTTTGGGGATTATTTCTCTTCCATGGCCTGGTAATAGCCCTGCTCTTAAATCCAGAGAATAATATAACACGTCTGGTATAAAGATTTAATAATCTCCTTATATAGAAAAAAATGTTTGATTTGATGTCAAACAGGGTTAATGACGTTATTAAGAATTTTTCGATTTAAGTCTTACAAGTATTTTGATAGTTATTCAAAATTCACAATACAAATTTTCAAAACTATCTGTATGGGATTAGGAATCTGTATAGCGTTAGGAAAAATTATTTTATGCTTTGTCCGGCTTAAGAACGTAGTATATTAAACATTTATTTTTATTTGAATAATTTTTCTTTTTGACATGCTCCTTCCATTTGAGCTTTGTATCAAGCTCAAGTATTTAGCCATAGTTGCGTAGGACCATAACTCTTTTCCACCGGTTAACACTATTCGTATCTATTTTTCTGTAAGGTAAGTTAATATCATCAGATCTAGGCTCGCGGAGTTGTATTCTCTTGGTCCAATTGGTTGCAGATAAAATAAATTTTTATAATTTAGTCTTTGCTTCAACAGCATTATCGCCAATTGTCATAATTGCTGTGTCGTCGACTAAATTTGCTAAGCTGGTTTCTTTCTGTTCAGGAAAATCTCTGTTGGATATACAAGATTGCATAACTACATATGTGTATACAGTATTGGTCCGTTGTGGAACATAGGCTCTTATTTTCTTTATTGCAGAGTATCAGTAATGTATGATTTAAGAATTTGATTGAACCCGCCATGGAGATCTCTTTTCATCCAACGTTCTCATACATACTATAACTTACTTATCAAAGGCTTGTGCTTCTTCCAGGAAAATGGATGAACAAACCATCTTTACAATGCTTACATTCCTACATATTTTTTCCATAGTAGTGTGTTTCTCTCTAAAACCAAATTAATGAGAAGGCATCAGCTGCCTGTCGTCTATTATTTGTTTAGGCCTCTTAGAAAATAATTTTTTAACTAATTTTGATATTGGTGGAAGTGGAGAAATCGGTCCATATTATTTATTTTCATTTGGTTAATTATCTGCTTTTAATATAATGATTACTTCTGCTACCTTCAGTTGGCTGGGAACATACTTGAGCCTGATTGGCGCATTTATTATTATGCAGTCAATAGCAAAATTATTTCTACAAGTGCAATTTACTTCTGGTTACGCTTCCCAAAGCCGAAATTGAGAAATGTTTTTTAAATTGTACGCATTGGTTTATATGAGATAGCATTACCTAATTAGTTGTGATTCCTCCTTTGCCGCAATAACTTCTGCGAGGCGCATTGGCATTGAGTCAATTAAATCTTTAATTTTTTGTTCCGGAATAGCACTCCAAGCTGTAAGGTTTCATCTGCAGATCTTCCAATGTTTTGTGGAATTTTGGGTTTAACAAAATGCCAAACATTTTCAATGACATTTAATTTAGGGCTTTGCGGAGGCCATTTAAAAGATTCTTGTCCTACTTCCGATAAAAACTTTATAATGTTTCAATCCATGTGTATGAGCGCATTCTCATGTTGAAGGATGAAATCGCTTCCGATTAATCCTGATCCTGCCACCAATGAAACATAATTTAGAATTTCTAAATAATATGACTGTTTCATATGA
This sequence comes from Brachyopa scutellaris, assembly GCA_949775065.1. Classification (NCBI taxonomy): domain Eukaryota; kingdom Metazoa; phylum Arthropoda; class Insecta; order Diptera; family Syrphidae; genus Brachyopa; species Brachyopa scutellaris. The sequence goes on from OX459114.1 coordinate 57,036,594, forward strand.
TTAGAGCACCGGACAAGAGCAAATTGCAGCCAAAGCTGCTTCTTTTTTTATTTATATGCGGCTTGTTATGTATGATCTAGGCTCGAATTTTATTTCCCTTCAACCTACTTCGTAACGTTCTTTCACTAACATTTACCTCATGATCGTTGTTCAAATCCTGTAACACATTCCGAACTTTTTCACACGGGTTACTTTTAAAAGAGCGAATGATTCGGCTGTCTTCCCTTTTCGAAGTAACCCTTTTTCTACCTCTACCGATTCGGTTTTTAAACTTCCATGTTTTTTTTTTTTGGATTTGGTAATAAGTTGTTCTTTGACTACAGCGATATTTTTCCGAAAGGTATTTTGCCTAAGCTTTACTTTCACTTTAGGTGGCGCTACAGCTCGGGGTGAACCTGGCCCTGCTTCTCGCAACCATTTGTTTGTGCGTGTTATATTTTTGCACGAATGGAAGGGACCGATAGCTTTTTTTGGCCACTCCGAACGGCGAGTTGAGACTTGAGAAGCTCATTGACAAATGATACTCTTTGATTGCTTGTCAGACATTCGAAAGAGGTGACAATCGTGAGAAGCTCTTTTAGGTGTTGGGCCCGGGCTGGGGTTGAATCCGAGCAGCATGCGTAGAAGCCTAATGCACGAACCACCACGGCCACGGTGACCAATTAAATTAGCACTCGTCCAAATAATTTTACCGGTGTTTAGTGATGTCACAATAATTGTGCCACTTTCTTTTTCATGGATTATATGGGTAAAACTATACAATACGCCCCACTTTGAAAACATCGCCAATAAAATGCATAAGTTAAAAAAAAAACTAAAATATTTTATTGCAAAAAAATAAAACGGTAATTTTTCATGACTTTGGCAATCGAATTCAAAGCTAAATATTTTAATTCATATTTTATATATTTTTTTAAAAAAAAGTTTAAGTGGGGCGTTTTGTAACTCGGTTGTCGGGTAAAAAGCCCCACTTTAGTGACAAAACGCCTCTAAGGAAAAAGTGTAAAAATTACGTTAGTTTTTAGGATGCATGGCTTGCCTCTTCGCTTTTCGACCACTGCTGTTGCAGTTTGGTATATCGTATATACATACATAGTGCAAAATTCGTGTAACCAACCCAGACAAAACGTGTACTGGAGCTAGCCTTCCCAAGAAACGGTCTCGTAATAATTTTCAGTACACTCGATGCACTTATTTCATGAGTGGTATTTTCGGGATTGGTTGAATTTCGGTTAAAATATTTGAAGGTGTTATTTTTCTTCTTGATGAGCTTGGTTGAGGTTGAACTTTGCCCAGTATTTTTGCAGGTATTGAAGTCCGGATGATCTCGGTTGGGGTTCAGAACTTTCAGTAGGAGTTTGAATCAAATTCTGCTCATGTAATCATCTGACAATGAAAAAAGTAGTCAGGAATGGCATTTGGGTCGTAGCGACAAATTCCTGTTGACTTTAAGGCCGAAATACCATTGGAAACGCTCGCAGCTCTCCCTCAAGATTTGAAGATGTTTCTCCATTGCTTTCTTTATGTCTTTTCAACCTATGATGCCCGCAATATAGTTCTGGTATAATTTCGTGGCATTTCTATTAATAATAAGCAAAAAAGAAGGCGCTGATAAGTGTATATTTCAATGTAATAGGTGGGCATATTACACTTATGCTACATCAACATTTGAAAACTACACCCTCTTCTAAGAGATAAGAAAAACCGAACTAAAAAACTTATTTCATACACTTTCTAAACATATAAAGCATTCTGGTGTCATGTTTTGAATTTCTGAAAAAAATTAATTTTTGCTGTACTCACTCCAATATGTTTGAGCGCCAAAAATCTTTTTTATAGAATATTACGCGACTGGACCAAAAAAGCACTACCATCCACTATTACAGTTCACTACTGATTGAAATGGTTCGAATATGTTTGGTTGCAGCTGCATAGCCACACTTGTGTAGGTGTCAGGCTAGTGGGACGTTTTGTCAACTGGGGCGTTTTGTATAGTTTTACCCTACCGTTACAGTTTGAAATTTGATTTTGTTTTTTTATTAACCGTTTTAAGATGATCTAAAAGATTAATACTAAACAACAGCATGTACATGTAAGTGATATATTGCATGTAAGTGATATATTGCATTTTTGAAAAGTTGTACAGCTTTATTGAAGTGATATGGTGTAAGTATTACATTGTGCAAATAATTTTGCCATTGACATGAAAATTGTACTATGTAAAAGTTTGCGTAAGGCTTTATTGAGAACTCTTTAGCTTTAAGTATTGCTCCTGTTATGACCTGGTTCTTTCTTGGCTTGTTAGTATTGATTACATTTTCCAGTTCTCGAAATGTGATATGCTGTATGATTTTTTTTAACAACAGTCAGGGGCCGAATTACCGAGTAACCTTAATGGGATGACGGCACTCGATAGCTAACGTATTGAATAAAAATAAAATTGTACTAGAAAAATTTAAATAGGTTGACGTTTTTCCGGTTTATTAAAGGATACAACTTATTTTATTTTAGTAAAATTTAAGAAACTAGGCGAAACTCACATAATTCTTTTCATAGGCACTCGACACCAAAAATTTTTTCGAGTAAAATAACACTCGACAACGTGGGCGCTATTGCCAAATCGTCACATTTCGATAACAAGTAACTCGTTAACGAGTGCGGCAATTCGGCCCGATATCTTCTGCAGTTGCGTTGTTTGCGTTGCGAAATGTTTCGTCAAGATGATCAACAAAAAGGATATGGAAATAAAAGTTTTCTAAAGGCATATCTATTTTTCTATGCAATCGCAAGAAGGAACTATGTCAACTAACTTGTAGGTCACCTTTCCACTAAATGATCAAATCTGTAAGCATTCTTCTATCTAGTTTTGATTTTGAAAATTCAGCTGGACGGAAATACCACAAACAAACTAACGAATACATAAAATATTACGTGTCTTCTATTCTCTGTTACATAACTTATAGTTGTACATGTATGTACATACTATATGTAGGTAATTTGCATAATTTGTAATTTGTCTTATTAATTCATGTAAACAATTTTTGAAAAATTCATAGTAAATTGCATTATCTAGCATTTACCGTAGAAATATTTGTTTTCGATTAGGAAAACGCTGAAACTAATTAAAACCCCATTAGACATAATAATCAGATAAAACCTTATACCTCTGTGTATGTATATCATTGCGTATATTAATCACACAGCCTTCGAACTAGAATTTCACAAAAAAAAAAAAAAAAAAAATATACAAAAAAAGAAATGAATTCCCCTCGGTCCACTTTGGAAGAGTATTCCAATGATAATACGTAATAATAATGTGGGAGACATGGTAAGGCAGGTGCGAATGGTTCCACGGATCGACTAAAACAGGGAAAACAAAGCCGAACATTGTTATGCTGTGCAGCAATGGTTTGTTTGTGGGTCCTTCGACCTCAATAAAAATGCGCGAACAATCCTACTTAGGGTCCAACATACACCGAAGTGTATACTGCGGCGGTATTTATTTATGTATTTGTAGTCTTTTTGGGGGGGTGGATTGGACTGCATTTACATTTTACAGTTCTACGCGGACGTTGCACAGCTACCGTTTTGACGGTCATCGTTGTGGTCGGTGCAGTGTATAAGAACCGCGGTTTAGTGGTCTGTTGAAATGTAGGCTAAACTAAGTTAAATGTACTCAAGTTACACACAATATTTTACTACCAAACAAGAATTTCTTCTTTCAAGGAAAGCAGATGTATAACATTTTGTATACATACACGTGTGTTTTGACTGAAGTCTTGCATGCAGTGTTTCTGTTCATTACCATGTTATTGGCACTTACGGCAATGTTAGTATTAAAATAGCACAAAGTCTATCAAACAGAGCTTGATCAATTAAATGGATTGATTTTATTTTATTGTGTTCAATTTTTTATTCATTTACAAACAGTTTTATACATATATGTATCAGTTGTGGAAAATTAGTTACAATTGCAACTTTTTGGATACAATCAGAAATCAAAATTACACAGTTACAATTGATTCGAAAAAGTTACAATTAAACAAATACTAGAAATCTTTAAAAAAAATACACCATTTTCAAAGTTTTGCATTTTTTCTTTAAAAAGAAACATATATAAAATAGGACAACGCTTACTTTCGATACCACATTCTTAAGTATTTTAGACACAAATATATAAAACTATGTGGCAAAATGTTTTTTCTTAATTTAGATAATTACGGTACAAAGGTGATAGGCAAACAAAAAATTACAAAAAAAGCTTAAACATTTTGGTGTGCGATACCGTTGTGGTTATGAACTGATTCATAGCGTGTTTCTAAACATAGCACAACAGTACAAAAACCGTACTTGGTCAAGCGAACGAGTCGGAAAGATTAAAATTGTCGGTAATCTTAACGAGGCTATTTTATATGAAATACCAGCTCCATTATCAACATCTAAATCCGTGGACACCATCCTGAATCAGGATGAGGTGGTGAATTATCCTACAGAATTTTGAAATTTATTGCAGCATCAACCAAGCCAAACTTTGTAATGGCACCAGGCTTGCCGTCACATAGAAGAAACAATTTTGAATGGAAAATTCAAATGCGAATACGTTTTGATTCCTCGCATCCCAAAGATTCCATCTAATATACCATTTGAATTTGAGCGTATACAACCCTATTCGCCTTGCATTCGCCGTTACCATCAATAAGTCGCAAGGACAATGTTTAAAGATGTGGGGTATAAATTTGGAAAATCCAGCTCTCTCGCATGGCCAGCTCTACGTTGCATTCTCACGAGTCGGAAAATCATCTGCACTATTTCTTTACACGAGCGATAATGAAAACAAAAAACCAAGAATGTTGGTTACCGAAAAGCACTACAATAAATTTTTTAATTGTAACCAATTTGTCAAAAAAAAGTTTTTTTTTCATGCCTGGTGAGGCGGGCGGCATTTAATCTAGATTTCTAAATCAATATAAATATTAAACAATGCTATGCTTATAATTTTAAATATTGTTATATACGTTTTGTATGTTTTTATTAATTTTTTATTTTATTACTTTTTTTAGTTATTACTTCTTTTGTTTCAAAACCGAAAGAAGAGAAAATATGCATATTATCAAAATAAAAGTTGCAATTCAGTCGTAAAAGTTACAATTTCAATTTGTGAAAAGTACAATCTGAAAATTTCATTTTCCATCACTGATATGTATATTTCTTTCTGCCCAAGTTTAAGTAAATTTATAACAGTATTTAAAATGAAGATAATCTTCCATCGATATTATTCCTTAGTAAAACAGGAGCTCCGAATACTGGAGAAGACTAAAATGACTTATTCCTGGTAAAATGTCAGGGTCCAAGACAGGCGAATAACTGATTAACTATAAATTGAAGAGATTCAAAACTTGTATTAGACTTGACAAAATCAAATCTGCATCCTGACTGCCATCCTTATTGGGCACTGTAAACACTGCCAGTTTTAGCACTACCAGCGCCCCCTATCTGCTATACAAACCCATGCGAAAAGAAGGAAGAATAAAACAAGGGAAACAATGAAATAATAACCATTTATGTATTTAAAAAAAAAATTAAATGAATTTTAATTTTTCTATCGGCAAACGCTCCTACATATGACACCGAAGTCAATGTTTTCTTCAATTTAATTTCTGATTGACAAAGCTGCCAATTTCATCAATCTGGATTGAGATATTGTCGATCCCAGATCGGAATATGAGTTCATCACACAACATACAACCATTTATAACTGATTTCGAGCCTTCAGTTTTTTAATTGGAGATCATCACAGAGTTTGAGAAGGTCTGGTTTTTTTGGAATCTTTTTTTATGTTATACAAAAAGGACGAAGATTCGTAGTACTAATACTGAGTGAAATTAAGGTAGTGTCCAATAGACAGTTGAAATATATAACTTCAAATTTATGTTCTGGAGAAGCTGTAGGCTCATCACGGGCAGTTTTACCAGTTTGGCATTAACACATCGCATTCTTGTTGTGGCTACATGTTCAATTTTAAGTTCTTTAGTTGACCCTCTAACACGTAAGAGTGTCTCAAGACACTTATCATATTATTTTTATTAACTAAAAAAGTAATAACTTTTATATCATTTGAATAGTTTTTGTTTGTTACTGACAAACCCACCAACATACAGTCCGATTCACTTGATTAGACGCACACAATTTGTTTCCTTAAATGTTGAATTGTTCCCCTAATTTGGACCAATAAGCAAACAATTGCATTCAGCAGAAAGGTTAGCAATTTCTATGTAAAATGACATAAAAAAATTATTGGTGAGAGACACCTAAAGGTACTTTTGAACTCTTCCTCAATCATGTCAAAACTGCAGTATTTTTTCGGTTCACTTGATTAGACGCACGGGCAAATTTAGTATACCAAGAGTAATCAAGTAAACTGCAGTAAAATACTAATTTGTGATTAAAGGAAGTTATGGTCTAGTTAAGAAAGAAATGGGCAAAAAAAACTGTTAACCTTGGAGGAAAGAGCAAAAATGAATGCTTTCCATTCGGCAAGTCTTTCAAACCGCGAAATAGCCCGTAAAATAGAGCGGAGTGAACATGCTGTGCGAAATTGCATCAATAATCACGATTCCTATGGGAGCAATGACAAAGAAAGAATTTAAACAGTGTTAACGCCTCAAGATAAGCGGAAAACTCAGAGGTCAGCATCCAATAAGGCTCACTCTACAAACAACATAAGGACATTAGCCGTGGTTACTGCCAGCAAATCAACTGTTCGTCGCCCAATTATGAGTCCTCAATACTTAATGCTAAGAAAGCTAATAAAAAAAACTACCGCTTAATCCTGCAACTAAGCAACAGCGACTAAATTTTGCAAAGATAAGATGACTTCGAATGTGCAAACTATACGTGTTTAAAATTACTGTGGCAAAGTTTTTGGACGGACGGACCAGATGGTTACGGTTTTTGTTCTTTGGAATACCATCCAAATTTCATCCAAAAAGACAACTTTGCCACAGTAATTTTATACCCCTACTACGGTTAGCGAATCGAACGTTCGACTCGAGACGAACTCCCAGGCGAATTTCTGCTGTCGAGGTATTACGGTTAGCGAACGTTTTCATTCGCTAAGAGAATTCAGGCCTGTCTAAGGAAAAACTTCAAATATCAGCTGTGAAGTGTCAGGAAGCAGAATTGTTTTGATTGTTTGTGAAATAAACTGCAATTTAATTTGAAATAAAATGTTAAATTGATTTCGGTGGTTAAATAAAATAAATAAAATTATTATTTGTGATGATTTGTCCCAGAATTTCACGTCCCTATAAGAACGTTTAGTTACTTTCGCAGTTTCAGAGTACATACACTGGCCGCGCCTCTAGTCAACACATCACCGGACTGTGGAAAGCAAAGCAAGAGCAAGTAGAAAAACTATTATCCAAATTCTACAACGATACCTTATTATCAGAAGCACTTGGAAAAGATCCTAAATTATTCGATCTAGGGAAACTAGTAACACCATCACAAATATTGTACTAATGTTGTGTTTATTTAAAAAAAGAAATATATTGTTCTATAATTGTTTGGTAAATACATATGTATACGTGTATTCAATGACATCAGAAGGAATGCCTAGTGTAGCAATAAGATCTTTGGTTTCCATTGTTGGTTCTATCTCGGAAGAAAATTCTCCAATGGGCGACTCATTTTCAGATGTTGATCACGTCTTTTAGTTCTGGCATCTTTCCTTGGTGATTTTGGTTGCTTTCAAGTATCTATTCTTTATTCACAATTTCCTGGAGAATGTCAACAGGTCCTTCTTTTAATTCTGGCAAGTGGATGTTGAATTTTTGCCAGTTTTACTCGACCGACTCCATCAACACAACGATTTTTCAAACTGGCGAGGATGGTTTTTAAAAGATTGAGATACATATTTCAACACATTATTTTATTGTTAACAATATTATTTAATAGTAAATTTATTAATTTTAAATTTTTCTTCCACTCATTACACTGTTTCACTACCTAGTCACCAGAAAATTCCATTCGACTATTTTGACAGAAGAAATTGATTTCTAGTCGAACGTTCGCTAACCGTAATAGAGTGAAGTCACAATTCGCCTAAACTCTGACATTTGAGTCACATGAAATCTCGGCGAGTCGCTAACCGTAATCCGAAATAGTCACATTCGCCAACTTTTTCGTTCGACTCGCTAACCGTAACAGGGGTGTTAAACACCTGTTTGAGGAAAAAGAGTTCAAAAGTACCTTTGCTGCACGTTGTTATTTTGCAGCGTTAATAATAGTAAAATTTAACAAATCAATCCAACTCACAATTTTTTTCGTCAAAGATATGTTTATTTACTAATAATATTTTCGCCTGTTAGGTTTAATAAAGCAGCGTTCTAATATGAGTACAATCGACGTAATTAATTCCATTCCAGTAGACAAAAAACCAAATGCTGACACTATGGGAATAATGAAGTGGTCGTTCTTCCCATAGCATTAAGTTTCTTTTAAGTTAGCGATAATATTTATGTACAACGCCCGACCTTGACACCCAATCCTTCTCCTCATATCAACGATGTGCTCCCAGACGACCAAGTGCGTCTGGTCGCACGCTCGAATAAGACACCCATCCCAACTATTCCCAGGTTCCCATAAATAATGTTTTAGTTTTAAGATTCATTCTGTCGTTGGTATCAAGTAAGGAAAGTAATCAGTGTGATAATAAAACGATTTTGTATTTGAAGCAAGAAAAAGTTGTGTGTTGGTTTGTTCTATATAAAAATTAATTGTAACAAAAATTGGCGACCGTGACAGGACACTACTAAAAGAGTTTAGTGCCCTGCAGAAAATAATTTATAAATTAACAGTTTTGTGATCTGCAAAAACAAAAGGAAACATTGAAGAATCAATAGTGTGGTGATCTACAAAAAATAATTGAAAAACAGTTTGTGGTGTACTTAAATACAGAAAAAATCAATCGTTCATTATGGTGCAAACCTTGGAAGAATTGTCCAACAGCCAAGCCGAAACCGGTGAAAAAATTGCAACTCTCACCCGCAACTACGGTAAGGAGGGCAAGCAAAGGCAAACACCAGAAAGGTTGGAGGAGTACCTCCGAAAAATAACATACCTTTGGGATGGATTCGACACCGTGGACAGCGAGATCCGCGACAACTACCCAGAGGAGATAGATTAAGAGTATTTTAAGAAAGGTTATTACGAAGTGATAAAGCAAATTTGTGAGCAAGCAAGATCAAACATTCGGATGTGCCTTGCCGCTCATCAAGAAGCAGCAGCGGCCTCATCAGTAGTACGGGAGGAGAAAGCAAAGGCGGCAAAGGTGAAAACGACAGAATCCACCATCACCACCAATGCGTTGACGCCATTGAAAAGGTTCCAATTGTTAGCCAGAATTTTCAAAACATCATTGAACAAGTGCGACATCAGTCTGAACAAAACAACTCCGAAACTCTATACGGTGAAGGTACAGAGTCTCCAATGAAATTGGGAGGACCTGACAACAGCTTACCAACGTTTGCAAGACACGGCAACTGAAGCTGAAATCGAGTCCTATTTCGAGCTACAAGAGCAACTGGAGTTGAAGGTGAGTGGAATGACCAGCGAGCTGGAAGCAAATCCAGCTACTCAAAACCAGCCGACAACCAATACCGCCATCAAACTCCCGAAAATTGAGCTACCAAAATTCGACGGTAACTATCTACATTGGCCACAATTCTATGATCTGTTCAAACAAATGATACATGATCAGCCAATAGCACCCGCCCAAAAACTGTATTATTTGCGGGCGAACGTTACGGGGGATGCTCATAACCTGATTCAACACTTTCATACCACGGACAGTAATTATGAAGTAGCTTGGAGCACGTTGGTGGAACGATTCAGCAATAAGAGGCTTCTGCTGACGGCCCAAATAAACCGGCTCTTGCAGCAAACAAATACAGCCGGAACGGCAAACAGTATACGTAAGTTGCATGACACAACGAAGGAAGTTATGCAAGCTATAGCTAATCTCGGGTATGATACAAGCAGCTGGGACCCATTGGTCGTACATCTGTTACTCCTAAAATTGGACAAGGATACCAGGATCCTGTTCGAGCAGTCACTGGATTCACCAAGAAGTGCTCCGGAACTAACCCAATTTCTGAAGTTTGTGGAAGCAAGATTTCACACATTGGAGGCCATCAGCAGCCGCGAGGACAAGCGTAATGTAGCAGTAGTAGCCAGCAATCAAAGGGGAGTGTGCGAATTTTGTAATGAAGACAGTCATAAAGGTTTTACTTGCAATAAATTTCTCTCTCTTTCAGTGGAAGAACGAGGCAAGTTGGTGCGGAAATTGCAGCTCTGCATCAATTGTCTCAAACCAGGTCATTATTCCCCGAAGTGTCAGTTCCGCGGATGCAAGCAGTGTTCCGGCAAGCACAACACTCTTCTACATTTCCCATCGTCACAGCAACGAGGGAGCATTCAACCGATTCAGAAGACGCCAGTTGATAGCGGAAATGAAGTCGGTAAGTCGATCACTCATATTGGAAAAGGGGATGAGCCAACAGCAGGCTCGTCTCTTAATGCTGCATTAGGGCTTAGTGTAGGAAATCGACAAGTTTATCTCGCCACAGCAGTGGTTACCGTAGTGTTATCAAATGGCATGCGAGTTCCATGCCGAGCACTATTAGATTCTGGTTCGCAACTCCATTTTGTCACCGCCGCCCTGGCCCAGCAGCTGGGAATCAAGCGGCGGCGAATGGAAATTCCTATTAGCGGTATCGGTGCAAAGGAATGCCAAGCAGAATTCGAGGTAGAAATAACAATAGAATCCACGACCTCTTCATATAGGTCTACAATTGAAGCGAGCATAATGCACAAAATAAGTGATTATCAGCCAATGTCTGAGAGCGGTATGCAAAGTTGGAGACTTCCTCCCAACGTACAGCTTGTAGATCCATCATATGCCAAGGCAAATCGTATTGATATGTTATTAGGAGCGGACATATTTTTCGACCTTCTCTTACCAGGAGAACTAAAGGTCTCAGATGAACTTCCCTTATTACGCAACACAAAATTAGGCTGGATCGTGGCTGGCAGCGCTTTTGGAACGAGCTCACGTTCATACTGCCATCCGGCGACAACGCCTACTCTTAGTTCATTAGATAAACTTGTAAGAAATTTTTGGGAAAGTGAATCAGTTGAGGAGCAGTGTCGAATTTTTAGTGAAGATGAATATAAGTGTGAAGAGCATTTTCAGAGAACTGTTGCCATTAAACAGAATGGGCAATTTATGGTCGAGTTACCATTTAAACATGAACCCAAGCATACGTTGGGAGACTCCCTTGAGACAGCAATTAAGCGGTTCAGATCATTAGAGAGGAAACTTGAACGAAACAAGGAATTACAGGAGGCTTATGTACAGTTAATGAAGGAATATGAAGTTCTTGGGCACATGACACCACTTGCTGAAGATAAAATTCCAAAAAGTAATTTCTTTCTTCCTCATCATTGCGTATTGAAGCCGGATAGATCATCCACAAAGCTCCGTGTTGTGTTTGATGCCTCTGCCAAGAGTACGTCCGGATATTCTCTTAACGACACGCTGATGGTTGGACCAACGGTTCAACCTGACATATTTTCAGTAATAACAAATTTCAGATTACACCGATACGTATTTACATGGGACATTAGTAAAATGTACAGGCAAATATTAGTTAGTTCAAGTGATAGGGCCTATCAGCTGATTGTGTGGAGATCAAGGTTAGATAGTCCGCTCCGAATTTATCAGTTAAATACGATAACATATGGGACTGCTACAGCATCATATTTAGCAACCAGATGTTTAGTTCAATTGGCAAACAAATACCAACATATATATCCCAATGCAGCGAAAGTCTTACTGGTGCAGAAACGATTGACGAAGCCAAGCAATTATTAAACGATACTGTTTCATTACTAAAAAGAGGTAACTTTGAGCTCAGGAAATTCTGTGCAAATGGCCCAGATATCCTTAAGAACATTCCTGTAGAAAATCGTAAGAAGATGCTAGCGCTTTACCAGTCTGAAGTGATTAAAACGTTGGGATTAATCTGGAATCCAACTCAAGACACATTTAAGTTTAACTTCGATACTATCACATTTGATAGTGGGAAAATTCACGTTTCCAAAAGAAGCGTACTTGCCGATTTGGCTAAATTTTTCGAGCCTTTGGGCTTGCTTGGTCCTGTCGTATTGCTTGGAAAATTATTTCTTCAAGAGTTGTGGAAGTTAAAGATAACATGGGACGAAAAACTGCCGATAGAGCAATCTGATAAATGGTTAAAATACTTATCGCAAATGTGTTTGCTGAAAAATCTTAATATACCTCGATTTGTCTTAGTAGATTCTGTTAGGGAAGTAGAAATCCACGCATTCTCGGATAGCAGCCAGAATGCATTTGGCTCATGCATTTATTTAAGATCTGTGAGTTGCGTCGGTAAAATCTCTTTTCAATTGTTATGTTCCAAATCACGTGTAGGGCCGTTAAAAACAACAAGTATCGCCCGATTAGAGTTGCAATGCGCGGTTTTAATGGTAGAATTAGTACAAAGGTTGATTAAAATTATTCCCAAACGAATTGATAAGATTTATTACTATACGGATTCTACGACCGTCTTAGCCTGGATCAAATCGCCGTCGTATACATGGGAAACCTATATTGCTAATCGTGTAGCCAAAATTCAGGTGGTGTCCGATATTATACAATGGCACCACGTCAAAGGAGAATTGAATCCGGCCGATCTCATATCCCGAGGATTAGGAGCTGAAGACCTAGCAAAATCAAAAATATGGTTTAAAGGACCCCAGTTTCTCGTATCTAAAAACTTGACAGCTCATCTCATTTGTCATGGGATCACAAAGGGTATCGTGCTATGGGGAACTGGCATCATCGAAGTAAGAAATTTATGCGCATTAAAGTTGCCAAATCTCGTAATCAATGGACAGGCGACGTATAATGCATCTGCTATTACTAATTCGTTCATTCCCAGTGCAAAAATCAGCAATTGGACACTACCAGGTAACTCTATAACGGCATTGACGGCTCCCGTAGAGTCCAATATTAACATATCAGATTTGTCCAGTCTACACAATAGAATCAATAGGATCATAAATTAATCCATGATCCCCGGGGATATGAACATTCACGATTACCACCACTACCGTCTGACATATTTTATATTGATGATTTTAATTCTAGTTGTTTTTGTTTACTGGTATAAGCATCGACCTCCAAAACCATTACCCAGGCGCAATGCACCACGATTTGAGGTGACTGTCTGAATTTAGGTTTAGAGGGCAAGAATCCCTCAACGGGGGGGAATTTGTTAGGTTTAATAAAGCAGCGTTCTAATATGAGTGCAATCGACGTAATTAATTCCATTTTTATTAGTAGACAAAAAACCAAATGCTGACACTATGGGAATAATGAAGTGGTCGTTCTTCCCATAGCATTAAGTTTCTTTTAAGTTAGCGATAATATTTATGTACAACGCCCGACCTTGACACCCAATCCTTCTCCTCATATCAACGATGTGCTCCCAGACGACCAAGTGCGTCTGGTCGCACGCTCGAATAAGACACTCATCCCAACTATTCCCAGGTTCCCATAAATAATGTTTTAGTTTTAAGATTCATTCTGTCGTTGGTATCAAGTAAGGAAAGTAATCAGTGTGATAATAAAACGATTTTGTATTTGAAGCAAGAAAAAGTTGTGTGTTGGTTTGTTCTATATAAAAATTAAATGTAACATCGCCTTTATAACATGATTTACTATATGTTATGATGTACATAACAATATATAAATATAAGTATCACCCTTTTACCTGTCAAACGTCTACGGGGATAAACTCCAAAGCTTATTGACAACATGAGGTTAAACTTTTTAAACCTGTTCTTTAACATCCTGTGCATAAGGTCAATTTTTGAATTAATTTATACGTAATATTTGTTTAAAATATGTAATTAAAAATAAAACACTAACAAATGACAATTTTTGACGAATTCTCACCCATTCAAAATACAAATAGAATCCACTCTTATTTTGTGGATTGTATTTGATGGCTGTTGTCAAAAAACCTGAATGTTATGTTCTTACTTATCTGCTGTTCTCATATTTACTTACTCTTTAGATGGTTACAATACCTACATCAAAAGAGCTATTGCTTGTATATTATGTTTACTTACTTAGTTGGCGCTACAGCTCGAGGTGAACCTGGGCCTGCTTCTCGCAACCATTTGTGTGTGCGTGCTATATTTTTGCACGAATGGAAGGGACCTACAGTTTTTTGCCGACTCCGAACGGCGAGTTGAGAAGCTCAATCGTGACAAATGATACTCTTTGATGCTTGTCAGACATTCGAAAGAGGTGGGCACTGTGAAAAACTTTTAGGTGTTTGCGGCGGGATTCGAACCCAAGACCGCTGGCTCAGTAGTCCGACGCACTAACCACTTGCGCTACGGTGTATATTATGTTTGTGTATACATATATTGCGCAGTGTTCTCTTTCCGTTCCGACTACATTGGCGTAGGGTGCCACACATAAATGTGGTTCATGTTCCTATTTCATTGCAATATTCACTTCTCTTACACAGAATACAAGGCCATATCTCTTCTCAAGTGATGTTCTTCAACCCTTTCTTATACATGTGCAATTGTGCATGTATACTTTGTATGAATCGATATCACGATAAGTGAGAAGTGAGAGCCTTACGAGAACTTCTCGAGGACTTTGGTGTGTATGATATAAATAAAAATGTGAATGCAAGAATCGATTGAATAATTCGAGGACACGAGGAGTGAGAACTTTTCGAGAACTTTAGGTACAAAGGCATTACAGTGAGAAGTTGGTTCATGTCACATTTGGTTGCGCTGTTTTATACTATTTATTTATGTACCATATGTAATTTATATTTGTATTTATTTTCTTTTATGGTGATTTTATCCGCTTCGTTATTACAGTTTTTAGTATAAATTTAAAAATGTTGAACTGGTTTTTCTGTTACAATTTTCGTTTGTGGTAAACCAAGTTCGATTTTCTCGTATGAATGCATGAAATCTTAAGTCAACCATGGTAAATAAAATTTGTATTCAAAGTTTTTTTTTTACATTAAACATATGTTAAGTACCTACATACGTTTTAGGATTTGAATTACTGATCAACATGTCGCTTTGGGGTCAAAAATCAATTGTTTGGGATTCTTGCAATTTTTTTTTTATTTACTCGTATATCGAATGATGATTCAATTTTTAAAACTAATGTCTCGATTCTCCAAATCATTCGGTTATGCCCATCACTAGTAGGTAGAAGTGGTGGTTTCGGTGCAAAGAAAACCCAAAAAGCAAAATGTTTGGAATTATTGTCGTATAAAAAAGGATTTGAGGTTTTTTTCCTCAAATTTACAAAACCCGTCTGTTATTTGAGTACTGAAATCAAAAACCCCTTTTTTGTTATATTTATACAGTGTTAGGAAATTTGGTTCTATCCCATAATTGCAAATACTTACTCGTAGTCGTCCCAAAATGTTGGCCTGCTTCAATATGCAAGTGATAGGAGGGGTTCTATAATTCCTCCTAATCAGATTTACCAGTTGACATGTTTGGACTAACGACGTATCCAGGAGTCTACTTGTTCCGATAACTCTATTCTACAAGAAAGGAAGCCCAATATTAAAGAAATTCGCTATGGTGTAACTAGCTGAAGCTATGACTTTCTAGAAATCAATCTCTGCTCCAGATTAGACTGTCTTTCGCTTTTTAAGAAGATGCCGCCTTCTGGAGGAGTATAGAACAGATAAAGTAATAAAATACGATACAAAGACAGCCTCTAGCTGTTTATAAGTTCTTGCCCCAGCTGAATAGAATTGACAAAACAAGCTGCAATCAACTACGAGCCATGAAATCGGACAAATCTGTTCAAAATTGGTGCTCTGGCATTGTAAGCACTTAATACGGTTTTAAAATTTAACTAATTATTATTATACTTATGTATATTGATAGAAGCGACAACATTTCTCCTTTCTTGTAGTGAATATTCACTAGTTCTGTGCTTGATTTAAGAGTTTAGTGTTAAGCTGTCAAGTAAAGATCATATCATATACGCCACACCACCTGATTCTACTTACTCAGGACTCAGCTCACTACATGCCTATATCTATCTGAAGGTGTCACTAGCAGCAGTTAGTTGGTAGCCATCATTTATCAGAAAGAACGGTAACAAATTCCTAATACCTAACTTAAAGTTTTCACTTTCTTCAAACCAATCAAACAAAATATTACTATGCCAAATATTTATTCAAAACTGCATTGTTAGCAAAATCAGACGAAATAATAGGGTTACCAGAAATATTTTGAAGAGACTAGTAATAGTAAACGAGCATTAAAATCCCGGACTTTCCCGGACAAAATTGGATCCAAAAAAGAGTACAAAACTAGAACCGGAAGGCATGTACTATCTGTCACAAAAAGCATATTTATGGCTGTACTTAAAATAAATAACTTATAGTTCTCACTTTATATTTGGTTCGTAGGAGGTCATGGGCTTATTGACATTAACCTTAGACTTCAAAAAAAAACCAAACAAAAAATTCCAACGGCCGGCGTTAAATCGCATGATCTGGACTGCCAATTCTGATCACCAAAATGGGAAATTACACGACCAGGTATTGACTCATGCAGAGGATAATTGCATTGTTTCTCGGACTTTATGGTATACACATATACCACCGTCTTGTTGAAACCACATCTCATCCATATCCATATCTTGCATTCTAGGCCAAAGAAAAAAAAAAAATGGATTATAGCGATAGCGAGCATCATTAACTGTTATTGCCCAACCAGCCGCATTTTCAAAGAAGAATGGTTCGGTGATGCCTCCAGCCCAAAATCCGCACCAAACAATGACACGCATTTGCTTCCCAATAATCACTCGTGCATTTTCTGAACCTCTTTCACAATTTTGACGATTAACAAAGCCATCAAGATGAAAATGAGCCTTATTGCTGAAGATGACTTTGTTCGAAAAGTAGCTGCCAAATCTTCATTATTTTTAAAATATTGCTCAAAAATGAAAACGCGTTGTTTCCGTACTTTCTGCACCAAAATTCACAGATTCTCAAATTTCAAGGAGTTGGAGCTAAAATCTCGTAGAGAGCGATAAAAGTGTGCAAAAGTACAGAAACGCATTAAACAACAAAAATGGAAAATGAAAGCTGCCCAAAGAAATTTCTTGGGCTGAAATTCGCAGCATGGGGGATTTTTTTACTCTCTTGTTAGCTCTCTCTCTTCTGTGAAAAACTAAGAAAAATCTTCGTACGGGAACAGGATTTGACTGATTTTCATAGATTTTCGTAGTTTTTCGTAGTTTTGGACAGGTACGGGAACAGACCTAATAATAACCCTGTCAGCTGTCTTATTTTTCGTTGACATCAATTTAACGCATAAATGGCGGAAAAATCAAATCTTGCGTGAGTTTTGGGACACAAATCACCTTATATTCGTAGATATAATATTAGAATATGAGCCAAATATGTTAATTGATGCATAATGAAAAACCCGGACAAACCGGGACAGTTCATTAAAACTATCCCGGACATTCCCCGCATAGGCGAAAAAGTGTACATGTCCGGGAAAACCCGGACAGATGGCAACGCTAGGTCAAAGGTGAACTCGAGATCTACTTAAGAGTTTTGCGTGTTATTTGAAGAAAGCGACATATGTTTTGACAATATCGTAGATAGCGCTAGTGCGGCTTTTTGATGCCACAGCTCAAAGTTACATGACTATCATAGTGTGTGTATAGAGAAGATGGTGTTTAAATCTGTGGAGTTGAGGAACTTAATAAGGTTACTGAGTTTTATGGCTGACGTCCTTAAGGATATAGTAGCCTAGTGTGTGCTGTCTGACTTTAGTTAGTGCCGGACATTCACACAGGATAAAAGTGTCAAAGTAAAGTAAATACAAAGTCGACGTTTTTTCTTGGTCTCTATTATAGACCCCATCCAAACGATTGAGCAATGTATCCTGTGTTCCTGTTTTGCCTCAAAACTTACCCCCGCCTTCTATTAATCCAAGTCATCCGTTAATCTTGTCGCCGCCTTTTATGCTTCCTGCACTTCTACCTTCACAACATTTACCACCACCCTGTGTACCAATCAATAAAATTGTTCCTGAGAAAAGAGTCAGTAATCGAAAACAGATTTACATACAAAATGCTGAATATAGCACAACAGAAGGCGATATCGTAAGGTTTATTGCCAAACATTTTGACTATCCCGATGTTGTCTGTAACCAGATTGTTCCTTGGAATTTGAAAAGATCTGAGTAGCAGCATCTCAACTTTAAAATCAGCGTTCCTGAAGATAAAATTCTTGAACCACTTAACTGTCATATTTAGCCTAAGGAATGATTGGTGCGGGAATTTCGTTCGAACAAGCCCGTGACAGGTAAAAAAATTTTTCACAAAATAAGACGCAACTTCGGAAGGAGCTATTCGTGTCTCCTCTGGAGTGCCTCAAGGTAGTCACCTTGGGCCGCTCTTATTTTTGCTTGTTCAACGGGTGCAGATATCTTCTTTATGCCGACGATCTTAAATTGTTTTGTAATGTTAACAATACACTTGACGGTCTCTTAATGCAGCAAAGCTTGAATACCCTTATAAGCTGGTGTAAAATGAACGTAGTGAAGCTTAATGTGGAAAAGTATTGCACTTTTCCTTTTTAAGGAAAAAAAGTGCAATATATTCTGACTATTTCATTGACGGACAAAAGTTAGTTCGAAAAGATGTAATTAAAGACTTAAAGACTTAGGAATTATACTTGACAAGAAACTTACTTTTAAACACCATATTGACAAAGTACACTCTAAAAGTATGTGTATGCAAGGTTTCGTTAAGCGAAGATCAAAAGAATTTAACGATCCTTATATCACAAAGTCGATCTATTGCTCTCTGGTGCGTCCTTTGTTGGAATATTGTAGTGTCATTTGGTCTCCGTTTTATGATGCTGATATTTAGAATATTGAATCTGTCCAAAAGCAATTTCTTTTGTTCGCGTTCGGAGGTCTAGGTTGGAGCCCTGACTCTTTTGTGTTGCCTCCTTATTGTCATCGTTTAAAGCTTATTAATGTGTGCAGTTTTGTTAAGCGTAGAGAATTGTCTGAAGCGTTATTTGCGTTCGATCTTTTGAACGGAAACATTGACTCGAGCTTTTTGCATCCCAAAGTATCAGTAAATTCAAATGTTCGTACTTTAAGGCATTCCAAATTTTTGAAGGAGAAGATCTCAAAGACTAATTATGCATTTCATGAACCCTTCAATCGGTGTTCCGAGACATTTAATAAGTTTTCTGATATGTTTAATAACAACATTAGCAGAGCTAGTTTTAAGAATAAAATAGTTGCATGAATGATGGCTGAAGTTTCTTTTTGATTTAATTTATTTTGTAAACCTTTTCACTTTTTTTCACTAACCTATGTACTTCAATCTTATTTCATAATTGTAATCGTAAATTAATTTTATTCAATCTTTTATTATAAATATTGTTAGAAATGTTGTCTTTTTAACATCAAGTTAACTAACTAACAAGTTAAGGCCCTCAGCTTGTTATTGGCTGCAGTTCTACTACACAGTTAGACTACACTTCAACTATTGGCACAAGCTTAGGTCATGCCGACAGGCCAAAATGTTAGTAGACGCGCCCAGGGAAAACAGAACTAAGTTTCTCTTACACCTTAGCAGAACTGACCTTAAAATCCTCACAGGACTGGTCACTGGGTTCACTCCCTTAAACGAGCACCTGTACAAAATTGGAATCAGAAGCTCGAGCCTTTGCGAGATGTGCCTGGAAGATGACGAGACAGCTGAGCACTTAATTAGCGAGTGTCCTGCCTTTGCTCGGATCAGAAAGGCCACTCTAGGCAGCTACGTTCTACGGGACCTTGACCTTGATGGGAGCTCAATCTTGCCCTATTGCTTCGCTTTGCGAAAGCAACGGGCAGATTTAGATCGCTCAGCAGCAAATCGCTAACTCAGCAAATGTGGTGGTACTTCACCAAAGTACAATGGGCCTACAAGTCTATGGCATAACCCCCTCTAAATACAATACAGTACAATAACATCAAGTTAGTGGTTTCGGATGAACCAAAAACATGGTTGTAAATTGTAGTAGTGAAATCGACTGGTAGCAAAAATAACTGTAAATAAAAAACAGGAAGACTTCATCCCAAAGGTATATGTTCATTCATCATTCATGGATTCTATCTACATCCACACGTTTAAAATGCCATTAATGTCCATTACAGCACCTGCGAATCTACTAACAGATACTTTTCCAATTCACACCGAAAACAAAACAATCTCCGGTGAAAAACCGTAATCCAGCACGGAAACAACCTTCTTCGAGCGATCAGCGAACAAGTCGTTTTTTTGTCTTTTAAGAAGGTATTCCCGATTCCGACCTGGCACCTTGCATTAGGTGCCGATGGCAATCATGGCGCACGGTCATCGGCAGGTGAAACTCTGCTGGCACCCCACAACGTGTCAGTTACAAATAATTCGTGAAGTTCTCCATAAACAAAAAAAAAAAAAAAAACGTAAATGCTACAAACGAGGGAGAAGTGAAATTAGGCAGACGTATCGGATGTCATAACAAAAACCATCATTATCCTCTTGCGGAGATGCACCTTTGCCGACGTGTCATAGAGGTAAGTTATCCCAATCCCACCATCGCGTCATTTCATTGAGAAAAGTCGCCTCACACCGATGCGATGCGATGGAGAAAAACTCATTCGATTTGATATGAGCGTGCCAGTGACTCACAATCGCCACATCACTATCTGTCCAAAGCAATGTCACACGCTTGAGTAGGCACGTTTCGAACGACATCACTTATCGGCTGTTTGGGGTGGAGCTGGTCGCCGGCGCGGCGATTGGGTGGGGAATTCAATTAAACGAACAGTTTTATAAATTTCTCTTCAATGGACTAAGGGTAGATTTATTGGAAACCCTTCATCTTCTTATGCAATATCTCCGGGTGCAAAGAAAGTGGACATTCCATTTTCTAAATCTCCTTAATCCAGTTCAATAAAATATTATCCACCTTCGGTTCGGCCAGCACAGCAATTGGCCATAAACTCGTTCTTCTGGCAAATTTAACCCTTCTCCGGACTTGATTTGAGAATAAATCGACTGCAACTAGCACGTGGGGGATAGTGCGAAGTTTAGAATGACAATTCATCCGCCTGAGCTGTTTCCCCACACAGATGTGTAGTGTATTGGGGTGTAGTTTTCCATTTTACTGCCGCCTCTGTATCTGGCAATAAAGATTTGCTTACCAACGTGGAGAGAAATAAAGTAAAAAACCCATCTTCTCTGGATAAGATGGGTGCACGTCATTGATCGTAATTGTCAAATCTAGTGTGAAATAAGTGGACTCACAAGAGAAAAAAAAATATGAACCAACGAAATCCTAAAGGATTTGTGATTTTAAAAGTGAAATAAAAATAAATCGAACGCATTAATGCTACTGGATATAAACACACGCATACCACTGGGCAGCAGCGGATGGACATTGGACACATTTAATGGGCTTAGAAGGTGACCAATTTGGACATAACGTCGTGAAATTGAATTGACTGCCGGACGATAATTCAATAATAAATAGGACGGCTAAACAACCTTATCTTGGAGGAACATACAATCGCGCTTCACTTGACTTGGATTTGATTCACTGCGCCACATAAAGTTGAATGTTGAGCTGGAGATTTCAATTTGGACTGTCAATTGGCAGTACCTTACCTAGTGTGCTCTCTGGAAGTAGTTTATTTTAGGAATGGACACGTGGAAAGTGTCCATAAGACTTCCGGAGGCTTGCAGCGTTTTCAGACAGAAACTCTAACTGCAGAGCTTTTGAAAATGAAACGAATATCCGGTAAGGATATTGATATTTACATCGACATACAGGCTGCGCTTAAGGCGCTAGAATCGTACACTATCAAATCGGCACTAGTTGGGGGCTACCGCACAATGCACACCGGGTAGGACTATGTTGGGTACCTGGTCACTCTGGGATAGAAGGCAATGAATTGGCCGATGAGTTGGCAAGGAAAGGGAGGAAGCTGCCACTACCCGAGGCGGTGGAAGTTGCTCTACCGGTATGCAGTATCACATCAAAGGTAAAATACAGTTTCACGAGAAGGACTGACCAGACCATAGAGGCCTAAACTTAGTAAGATATAGGGTTTCTAAGGTACTTTGGCCGGTACTGGACCATGAAAGGACTAGCAGGGAACAAATGAGAATAGCTGTAGGAATATTATCCGTGCGTTGCCTCTGGGCAAACACGCCAAGAGGCTCGGACTTATAGGCACGGATATTTGCAGATACTGCATTGATATACACTGAAAAAATTATCCTATATAATATCAATGAACGGCATTCATGCAGTAAAATTCATTAATTTTTAAGAAAAATGCATGGATTTTATGTACAAAATCATAATAAAATAACTGTTTTTATGAACGATTCATTGTTTGAATGAAATCGCGTTCATGAAAATATTTGTATGGGAGATTTCGTGTATGAACGCTGATTCTTATTTTTAATGATTTTTTTTTCATTAGCATATGAACTATTCATACAACTGCCCATCACGAGTTTTAAGAATAAATAACATCGAATTAATGAAAATAATCTTTATACTAAAAAAAAAAGAAAATGAATGCATAAATTCATACGCATTATGTATCTATTCTCAAAAAGTATGTACCCATCAGGAAAAGGTCATGTCCTAGGAAAATAATCGATTACCTGAAAGTGTTTTAAGAATGCATTATATAATTCATTCATTGTAATGCATTATATAATTTATGCATTTATAATTATTTGTATAATGCATTCCTCCGACATAAATTAAGGAATGTATTCGGTTTTAAATTTTAAACACATTTTATAAAATAAAGAAAAACTAAATTACAAAATTACACTTTTTAATTTTAATATGTGTTTGATTTTTCAAGCCCTATATGTAGATATGATCCAGGTGACACTGTTCTAAGTACAGAACGCTTTCTACGCTTTTAGACGATATAGGTACATTTATATTTTGTGTTGATAAAATGTTTAATAAATCGTCGAAACAATTTCTCGAAACACTATGTTTCACTGCCCAATTTTTAATTTTATTGATAAAACTTTTTTCCGTGCCAACACTTTCTACATTCCTTTTTTTCTTGGGAAATAGAATCTTCGTCTTCACAACTATTTTCATTTAATCGTTCACTTCCACAAAGTTTTTTTTTTTGCTAGCAGTCTTCTCCAATGCCGGTTAGAATACATTTTTTTATATACTTTTTTACTTTTTTTTTTACATTACTTTTTACACTACTCGCTGTCACGAAAAACACAAAATGAGTTTTTCATGCGTTTTTATATATAAAACGCAAAATTTGTAGGCGACATGAAGACGCCGACAAATAACTGTAACCGAAAAATCGTTCAATTCGAAAACACTACATTACATATCCCGCAGATGTGGAAATACTTACTTACTTACTTAGGTGGCGCTACAGTCCGGGGTGGACCAAGGCCTCAACCAACAACCTCTTCCAGTTAGCCTGGTCCTTAGCTAACCGCTTCCAGTTGCGCACTTCAAGTTGGTTGACGTCTTGTTTTACTTGGTCGCGCCACCTTAGGCGAGGTCGTCCTCTGCTGCGCTGACCCTCCGGGTTAGAGTTGAATATTCTCCGAGCCGGAGCGCTGATGTCCATGCGCTCTACATGTCCTAGCCATCTTAAACGCCCAATGTGCAGTTTTTTGAGCAGGCTGATGTCGCTGTATAGCTCGTATAGTTCGTCGTTGAATCTTCTCCTCCAAAACCCGTCAACGCAAACGGGACCGAATATCCTACGAAGGATTTTTCTCTCAAAGCGACCAAGGAGATCTTCATCCGCTTTCGATAAAGTCCATGCTTCAGCTCCATATAGCAAGACTGGGATGATAAGGGTCTTATATAGAGTCTCCTTAGTCGATCGGGAAAGGACTTTACTGCTCAATTGCCTTCTTAGCCCAAAGAAACAGCGGTTGGCAAGAGTAATCCTTCGTTTGATTTCCGAAGAGATGTCATTTTTTGATGTTATGGCAGAGCCGAGGTAGACAAAGTCCTTTACTACTTCTAAGTTGTAGCTGTCTATTGTGACGTTCTGTCCAATTCGTCGATGTTGGTTGTCCCTTTTTGTTGACAGCATATACTTAGTTTTGCCCTCGTTTACCGCTAAACCCATTTTGGCCGCTTCCATTTCTATACTCGCGAACGCACCGGTGACAGCTCGCTGTGTTCTACCAATGATGTCAATACTTTTGACTTTTGAAAGATCGTTCCTTGTGTGTTGGCTTGTGAGTTTCGAACAATTCTTTCAAGTATGATGTTGAAGAAGTCGCATGACAGCGCATCACCTTGTCTGAATCCTTTTTTGACATCGAATGTCTCGGTGAGGTCATTACCGACCTTGATGGAGCAGCGAGCTTTCTCCATCGTCATCCTGCACAGACGGATGAGTTTGGCAGGGATGTCAAAACTAGACATGGCTCTATACAGTTCATCCCTCCAGATGCTGGCATAGGCCGCCTTGAAATCGATGAACAGGTGGTGGGTATCGATTTGGACTTCTTGGGTTTTTTTGATATGGCTATCCGCACTTCGTTTTGATCAGGTGGATGGGAGTTTTGGCTATCATCATCTAAGTTGAATGGTTCATTCTGCCTGACAGCGGAATTTTGGTCGTCATCGCCATTGTACAGTTTGCAGAAGTAGTCTTTCCAAATTCTCAGCACCGACTGTGTTTCTACTACGATGTTTCCATCCGCGTCTCTACAGGTTTCTGTACGGGATTTGTTTTGCTGGCACATTCTTTTTACCCTCTGGTAAAACTTCCGTACATTGTTCCTGGAGTAGCATCTCTCAATATCCTCGAATGCACGCTTCTCGTGCTCTTTCTTTTTCCTTCTAAAAAGCCGATGTTCTTCCCGTCTCTTTTGCTCGTAGAGCATGCGAGCAGGGGCCTGTAACAGAACACGACAAGTACTTGTAGGACAAGTGAATTTCGACAACTTGTAAAAAATTGTGTAACACAAAACGACAAGTCCGTGAGCGCTTCGACAATTGTCGCGAGGAAAGATGACAAGTGGGGTATTATATAATTTCCCCCTTTCTGTAACAGAACACGACAAGTGTCAAGAAACACTTGTAGAATTGTGGTTCAATTAGGACAGGTGATTGGAATATTGTCAAAGGCTGACAAGTGCATTTTTTATGCAATATTTTTGAAAAAGCAAAATGCTAATATAGAAATAAAATAGTATTTAATTAAAAATTTACTTTTCTGAGTCTGAGTTTGAAAGTGACAACAGTGAACCTCGTCACCAGTTAAAAGTTCTTAAGCCAAGAATTAATTTTGATGTAAGTGAACATTTGTTTATTGAAAAATTTCACTTATCTTAATCAACTGCACATAATCTTGCTACCAAACTAAACAATAAAATACAGCCCACTACTTGAAATAGCACTTTCTTTTTATCCGCCGTGATTTTCGCCGTTTTTACTCGTAACAGACTTGTCAAAGAATGCCGACAAGTCAAGGGAAATTAGTTCTTTTGACAAGTCCAACGGTTTGAGTTCTGTTACAGAATTAATTTCTACTTGTCGGACAAGCATAATTCGACAAGTGAATTAAGACTTGTCGACTTGTCGCGTTGTGTTACAGGCCCCAGATCTAGTCCTTCTTTGCAGCGCCGCTTTATACGCTTGTTGTTTTTCCGCGTTAGCTAGTCTGCACTCTTCATCAAACCAGGGGTTTCGTGGTGGTGGTCGTGTGAAACCCAGCACATCATTCGCGGCACTTATGATGGCTTGCTGGCAGTGTTGCCACTGGTCTTCTGTACTAGCGGTTGCTGCGGTAGGACTCGTAGCAAGAGATCGGGATATGCGTTCTCTGTAGGCTCTGGCGGTGTCTTGCGATTGTAGCTTTTCGACATTGTACTTTCTCACAGTATTTCGTTGTTGTGGCGCTGTGGATATCCGCATTCGTACCTTGGCTACAACAAGGTAGTGGTCCGAGCCAATGTTGGCCGCCCGGAAGGTTCGGACATCCATAATACTGGAGGCATGTCTGGTGTCGATCGCAATGTGGTCGATTTGGTTGACGGTTATTCGATCCGGAGACCGCCATGTCCCCTTATGGATATTGAGATGTGGAAACTGCGTGCTTGCTATACTGACACTTCGCCCCGCAGCAAAGTCAACCAGCCTTAGTCCGTTTTCGGACGTGGTGTCGTGTAGGCTGTGCCTTCCAACCGTCCTACCAAAGATGTCCTCTCTTCCTATCTTGGCGTTAAAGTCGCCCAGTACGATTTTAACGTCATGTCTAGGGCATTGCTCGTATGTTTGGTCGAGGAGCTCGTAGAAACTATCTTTGGTAGCGTCGTCTTTTTCTTCTGTGGGGGCGTGAGCACATATAAGGCTTATGTTGGCGAATTTTGCCTTGACACGACATTGTCATAAGACGCTCGCTCACGTTCCGAAAGCTCAAGACTTCTTGCCTAAGTCTGCCGCATATGACAAATCCGCATCCGAATAAGCGCTGTTTATTTTCTGTATAGCAGTCACCGTAGTCGATATCACAGTTTTCCATCCTTTTTCTGCCTGGCCCATTCCATCGCACTTCCTGGATGGCGGTTATATCTGCCTTGTAGCAGTTTAGGGCCTCTGCCAGTTGTTCGGATGCACCGTCGCCGTTCATTGAACGAACATTCCAGGTACATATCCGAACGTCGTTGTCCTTATTTCGTTTAGCGTGGTTGTCAACAGTAGATCCGTCCTTTTCCGAGGCTTTTGGTTGTTTCGGAACTAATTTTTTTTTTACGTGGTTAGGTAGTTAACCTCACGCACAACCCCCAACCTGGAGAGCCAGATCCTTGTATACCCCTAGGACAAGGGGCCGGGTACACCGGTGTCAGTAACCCACTACGGGGGTGTGAGCGCTGCCGTTGGCCCACTAGGGGCTCATCCGCCACCAACTCTTTTCCAAGACCCTGACTAGGACTTGGAAATCCTTATCGACCTGAGCTCCGAATATGTCGGAGTAGCTCAGATAAGGTTTTGTTTCCGTTCTGGAAATTTTAGCGCCACCGTTGGTTCCATTGATGGAATTCATCCGCTGACGTGAATTATAGTGCTGCTATTTTCCCTTGCTCAGCACTCGCGCTTATAAGTTTAGCAAGTCGTGCCCGGATGGGCAGCGACCAGTACCCGATGGTTACCATTTGGAGGTAAAATAAGCACAATTGATGTGTAGTAACAGTTACAACACTGGGCTTAGCCAAATTAAAGCCAATCAGTGCCTACCCTTTTTCTACAACATCCAACCAACCAAGATGTGGAAATATATGTGTTAAAACAATTTGCTTTGTTGTTATATGACATTACCACGTCGATTCTTTCGGATACATTATATTTCTCATCGATAATAACTAATTATGTATTCGATTCTCCAAGTAATACATACCGTACTTTCCTGCTGGGTATCTATCCCCAGCGGGAAATGGAAGCATACAATCATGCATGCTGAAGCGATTCCTTGGAAGGTTAGAAGGCATGACACTCCGTATTCTCTTCCATATCCTTTTTACATAAGCAGGTCCGCAGAGGGAAGCAATCCACACTTTTAAAAATATTTTTTCGGAAGCACATCTCAGTGATTGCTTCTCAATGCATCACTTATACATCGCATAGAATGTTTTCCTAAAAATTCATTGCTTCCAAATACCTTCTCGGAGGAGCGCTTCTCAAATTTCCCGCTGGGTCAAGTCATAAGCAGTATACCGATTCATAAGGGGTCTGTATTTTGTTCATAAACTGTAAGTACCCAGCGGAAATTTGGGAAGCGCTCCTCCGAGAATGTATTTGGAAGCAATGATTTTTTAGTAAAACATTCTATGCGATGTATAAGTGATGCATTCAGAAGCAATCACTGAGAGGTGCTTCCGAAAAAATCTTTTTAAAAGTGTGGATTGCTTCCCTCTGCGGACCTACTAATGTAAAAAGGATATGGAAGAGGATACGGAGAGTCATGCCTTCTAACCTTCCAAGGAAGCGCTTCCATTTCCCGCTGGGTAATAACAAAACCTACTACTACGAGAAGGCATAGCACTGGCAGTGGTATAGTATAGCATGCCTGAAAGAATTCATCACACAAAAACTATAATAAGAAGAAACATCTGGAAAAACTTCTGTGAACCATATGCAAGTACAAAAAAAAAACTCTCCAGTTACCCTGGACACCAACCCATAGAGTTAGTTGAAACCTAACATCTGAGTTTCCTACCACTACGCCGATCTGTTTTTTTTTTCATCTGTCTCTTCTCCCTTATGTGCTCGCGCTAATTTATGAATACGACTGCCCAGACTTCACGGAGATTTCACATCTTTCCATTTCGGTTGGACCTGAGAACAGATTTAGTGGAACCTTGCTTGTAAGGGAATTTCCGCTCAGATACACTAACTCTAGTTGGTTGTGGTTTGCATTTTCTTGATGATGTTTCAGATGTGAATTTTAAAATTTAAAATGTTTAATTCTTTTATACAAAGAATTTCCTCCGTTGGTGCAAGAGGAACAATACGTACTTCACCGGGATAGCAAACCAATTTTCGTATTGTTCCCTTCGACCTATATGCATGCAAGGATCCGCAGCGAAGAGTGCTTTACTTAATATACTACTAATACTAATACTAATTCACGTTCATCTACATGCATCTAAGATGCACATGGGTTTAGGAGCGGGAACCTTTCCTGAATTTACTCTATGACAAGAATAAAACTAATAAGGTCCTAATGAAAGACAAGAACTCCATGTCTGAATTGGTTGGAAAAGTAACCGGACATAACATGCTTCGGTACCACCTCAACAAACTAAGAATGTACGTCAATGATCGATTTAGTGGATGCGGTGATGACAAAGTTCATATGAGGATCGTTTAAAACTGATTGATATGCAACATCTTGAAAAAGGTCGTCTCGTAGATGACACACTCTTTATCCACCAGCTACTAACTGGAAACACTCCCACGCTCCCCTCTAAACACAAAACCACGTAACCTCAGGTCTTTATCGCTCTTCCGCCTTAATATTCACCGTACCAATTATGGATAAAACGAGCGAATAATGTCTAGAATGCTCCGCACGGCCGGCGAATCAAATGCAAAGATCATTGGATTTTCAATGCAACAGGTTTGCACTGAGAAACTCCCTTTTCTCAACCCGATTTTACTCCCTTTCTTAGAAGTTAAGTATCTTCTTAGTTTTAATTGTATTATAATCATCATATATATTATTTCTGTAGTATAGATACCATTTGCGGATCTCACATTTAAGCAATTTTAACAAATTAGGAGTCAAAAGAATGAGAATTTCCTAGAGCACTGACGAATTGCACTTTAACTTTTCAAATTTTAACAATATAAAAAAGAAGGAAGTTCGGATTTTGGGGGTTAGATTTTCTCTTGCGAGAGTTTTCGCACATTTTTTATCAAGCCATCACAATTTTCACATGTAATTTTGTGTTCGGAATGGTTTTTACATATAAATTTAAATATTTTGAACATTTTGTTGAATATTTTGTGCTATTCGAGAAATTCAGCCACATGGTGCAGCGAGATCGCTTCAAACTTTAGGTTGTTTTGAGGATTTTTTGTTGCTAACCATGAACCACCCTGAGCACTGTGTGGAAGAGAAGTGCGACGAGAGATTTCCCCTTGAACATAGAATTCGATAGGAATCACATCAACTCTAATCCAGGATTTGATACAACAAAATCCCATACGAAACAAAACACTGCTTTTGCCATCTTGACAATAATGTCGATGATATCAGGTGGTAAAAATAAATGAAAAGTCGATTTTATACCAGTTACTCGGGAGAGGGCGTAATGTAAGTCGGTGCTGGGGAAGTGCTCATAAAATGTTCTGTTCTACGTCGGACGATCAAGAAATTTTTTACTGGCTACTACCTAAGCCATTTATAATTTTATCGTAAAATCTC
Source organism: Brachyopa scutellaris (assembly GCA_949775065.1). Classification (NCBI taxonomy): domain Eukaryota; kingdom Metazoa; phylum Arthropoda; class Insecta; order Diptera; family Syrphidae; genus Brachyopa; species Brachyopa scutellaris. The sequence continues at coordinate 57,066,714 of OX459114.1, forward strand.
ATAAATGAACAAATATGACAAAAGTTTATTATATTATACATAGTTGTATTCATTTCCTAAAAAACAATAAAAGTCAAGAAATTTCAGGTAAAAATATTCAAAAATAAGCGATACATGAGCTGCGAAATGCGCTATTGGGCAATTTTGACCCATGTATATAGGATAAGAGTTAAGGTTCTAGTTTTTATTGCTAGTACTAAGTTAAATTAAATTAAGTTACGGCAAACCTCTAGAATAGCTTTACTCCGACTTTATGAAGGACTTTCTATGCTCACTGAATTAATCTACGATCTCAATTCCTGAGATCACATTGTGGTTTCATGTTAATGCATTGTCTCTTCTTTTAAATTCAATGCTCGATCAAATCAAATTGGTTTTGACATTTCAGATCACTGGCTTCTGCTTTTTTTGACACATTTACAACTAAACTCGTCTCATACCTGAAAGACACTCCGCCTCAAGATTTTCCGGTGCATTTTTAACGATGAAAATCAAACCACTTACTATACTCTCTGTTTGCATTCGCATTTATTTAGATTTTCGATATGGCTACGACGTAATGAACGATGAACTATAAAATGTACATTAAACATAAAGAAGAAACCTTATTTTCTTTTTTCTACACACATTTGCTAGTTAAGCCAAGTTACATACGAGTACATATCGACAATTGACTCAATTGGTTTTTGACTCTGGCCCCGGATTCTGGAAAATTGTATACTGTTTCTTTAATATTTGTTCAATAGTTTAATCCGAAGGTAACCAGATTAGCCGGATTAATGAATTGCATTTCGATCTAAGCCTGACCGTGATATATTGGCAAACCGTCACACATTCAATGCGGCGACGATTGCGGCCGCTTGAATCATTGCCTTTTGTTGTGGCATTTGTGCGATTTGCTTCATGTCGGATTCGGATTCGGATACATCCCTGCTAGCGGAAGTATCCATTCTACCTGAATAATCTTTCGTTTGTTTCGTTTGTATTTATTGGCATTTTCTCTTTTTTTTCAGTTCTCCGATGCAATATTTATTTTTTTTTTTCGATTTCAATTCGAAAGTGACATTGCGCTTCACTGCACTAAGCTGGTTTTGCTCTCTAACTCCGCAATTCGATTAATTCGAGTTCAAGGACTTTCTTGGTGCGATTTGCTGATGTTTATACATGCATACATTCGTAATCATAATACGAATGCATTTTTAAGAAATAATGTATCAATAAATTGGCAGACGAGTGCGGCGCGTATGTATTAAGTAGAAGGTTGCTCTTACTTTAGATGAAGCTACAATCTATTACAATAAATACTAAGCCTTAAGTTAGTTGAAATCGCTATCATATTACAGATGCCTTTAACCCTTAAACCCTACCCACCCGTGGAGAACCACTATTACTACCCTGAAGTCCAGAGGACCCAACATTTATGTATGTATGTTCTTATTTCAAAAATTAAAAAAATATTTTAATTAAAACTATTTTTTATTGATAATGATTAACTTAAAGTTCAGAATCACTCCTGGCACACAGTCCGGCTATGTTCGCCTCAAAGGGGGTTTCGACACCCACCACATCTGATTTTCGTCCTCCGGCCATTATCCCTTGGACAGATTGCACATTATTTCTCCATAGTAATAGCAGCATTTGACTCAACTAATGGCCGTTTCTTTTTTTAAATATCTCTGAAGAGATTTCCAGGTAAATTTGGCCGAGTAAAACGTTCTTCAGTTTGTGGCATGAGGAGGTCCCGTGCAAGAATAAAGCGATTTTTTGGGGTTGTTTTGATGCCATTTTTAGGAGTATGTACATATGAGTTAACACCCACTTTATTGAGAATAGTATAAAACATAGCCAACGGCCATGGTTTGGTCCGCCTGGATACACTATACCTTTAACAGATTTGGTCTATCAAAACAACACTACATTATGCGCATAGTCGACAATAATTTTTGATATTTAGATTTTGACGGACAGTATTTTTAGTAATTATCTTTAAACATTTTTAAACAAAAAGAATGTAATTAATTTATCAACTTACCAATCAAACTTATTTAAAAAAAACAGAAAACACGAAAACTTCAAAATACTACAGTATTCCTACCTTGAATCATCATAAAAATCGTAGTTGTTCACTAAAGTTTAGTTTGAGCATCGCGCTGGACTCCAGGGTAGTGTTTAAGGGTTAAACGGACTCCGAAATGTTTTTCTTTACATATAGATACATATATCATAGAGAAGACGTACATTATGTCAAGAAACTTTCCGGAAATTATGAAAAAAAACACGAAATATTCAATTATTCATCAATATTTTTAATTGTCGCCTTCAACGTAGGCCCCATTTAATGCAACACACATATGCCAATGCTTTTTCCAATCTTGAAAACATTTTTTACAGGCCCTTTCCGGTATAGCCTTCAGCCCCTTCCACGAATTTTGTTTTATGGCTTCGATGGCCTCAAAACGGGTACCACGGAGAGGCAATTCTAGCTTTGGATATAAAAAAAAGTCGGCCGGAGCTAAGCCAGGGGAGTACGGTGGTTGATCGATGGTATTTGTTGCGTTTCTGGCTTTAAATTTGTTCACAATTGTTGCCCTATTTAATGGAGCATTATCGTCATGTAAAATCCATGAGTTGTTTTTCCATAATTCTGGTCTTTTTTGACGGATTTTCTCACGCAAACGTCTCAGTACGCCCAAATAGTATTCCTTGTTGACCGTCTGATCCACCGGAAGGAATTCATGATGCACCAAACCGCGAATATCGAAAAAAGCAGTGATTTTGACCTTGATTTTTGAAGGACTTTGGCGCGGTTTTTTCGGTTTCGGCTCGTTTTTTGTACTCCATTCTGATGATTGTTGACTTGTCTGCATGTCAAACTCGTACATCCATGTCTCATCACCAGTAATGATGCGTTCCATAAACGTGGGATCAGAATTGGCTCGATCCAGCATATCCGCAGAGACTTGTTCACGGTATTGTTTCTGAAGGAAATTCTACTCTTTCACCAAAATCGAGGAAACTGACGTGGTGAGAGATGTTAAGGTCATGTGCTATCTCTCTCAAGCTGGAATGGCGAATTTCAAGCACAATTTATTTCACTTTATCGATGTTCTCATCGGTTGAAGAGGTCGAAGGTCGTCCGGACCGTGGTTGGTCTTCAACCAATTCACGACCTTCCTTGAATGATTTGTACCAGTCAAACACTTGTGTTTTTGATAATACCGAATCACTAAAAGCATTTACTAACATTTTCAATGTGTCTGCACACGAAATTTCCTTTGCAACACAAAATTTAATCACACTCTTTGATCAATATTTTTATTCATTGTATAAATCGTGACGCACTACCGAGATGAACGTATTTAACCAGCTGCTGTAAACAAACTGGTTGACAGATCGCGCTCAAATTGACATAGTAATTAGATACAGTACTACCAACATATAGAAAAAACAATTTGTGAAAAAAACATTACCGCGGGTCTTTTAAATAACAATTTCCGGAAACTTTTTGGACATACAGTATGTCTAGTCTATGTGTCTTATCTGGTAGAGACCTGGGCAGTAGTAAAAGAAGCAAACTATCATTTCATTGAAGGCCTCGTAGAGCAAAACGGATGAATGTGCGTTGAATCGCTTCAATTCTGGACGAATGGGTAACGTGGGAGGGAGACCATTCTTGGCTAGCATATTCATATTCAATACTGTGATTTGTCTTTAATAATTCTTCAAAAGTAGATGATATTCAAATACTTACTTAATAATTCACTGATGGCTGTTGAAACGCGATACCAAGACTAAAAATTTAAAAACTTTATCTCTTTGCAATGTATGTACTTGTTTGAGGACCACTGCAACATCGGCACTATTTATTTATTGAATGCATACATCTTAGTATTTTTCAAATGTGAATTTGTTTTATTTATGTCAATTGCCATAGTACTTGTACTATTTATGGACTTCAGTAAGGCGTTAGATTCCTTAAGCCCCACAAAACTACTAGAAGCCTTGAACCGTATTGGTATTCGTGGAGTAATGGCGGATTAACGGATGGGACTATCTGAGCAAGCGGAAGTTTAATAATTTACTTATTTATTTATTTATCACCAAAGAACACAATATCATAGACAAATAAACAAATATACATGTACATAGATATACCTACATATATGAAAAATCAGTTAAAAACAGGGCAACCAGGATTGGCCTAAAAGTTTTTTCACGGTGCCACCTCTTTCGAATGTCTGACAAGCAATCAAAGAGTATCATTTGTCAATGAGCTTTTCAACTCACTGTTCGGAGTCGGCAAAAAACTGTAGGTCCCTTCTATTCGTGTAAAATTATAACGCGGATACACAAATGGTTGCGAGAAGCAGGCCCAGGTTCACCCCGAGCTGTAGCGCCACCTAAAGCAAAGTAAAGGATATTTAAGGAGGTAAGTTATATGAATTATGGCAAGGAAGTCCTTGTTTGAAAGTTAAGGATGTTTATAGTGTACGAATTCAGATACAAGACGGGGTACTTCAGCGATATTTTTCATACTCTATACGAATGAGCTTCTTCGTCTTTTTCAAAAAAGCACACCATATTCCTATGCAGACGACATAGCAAAACTGGATTGACCGCTAATCCACAGTGTTTGGTCCAGTTGCATAGTATCTTGGATATTCTTTTGGTTGTTCACTAACAAATAAATGAATTTAACACTATTTTATCTGCGTATACTACAGCTTTATACTCACTGTATTAATTAATAGGACACAAATTAGTGGGTTTAACCTTAAGGTCACTCGCTCTGAAAATGATTCCGTTTAGCTCTGAGTTGATGTTTTTGTTCTCAAGCATACATTCGATCCAGTAAATCGAGGTTGCGTGGACTTTAAGAATTTCTAAGGAAATACCACTGCCCTAGTTTTGACAAAGAAGGCTCTTCAATTTCTAGGAATACAGCGAGCGTAAACTCTTCGTTATGAAGTGATTCCTCCATAGCGCTGACAATGCTATGTAGCATAAATTCAACACTCTTTCTTTTTGTAAATACACATGCATTTTGTGTCAGAGAATTGTTTCTGGAACTCTGATTGCTATAAATATAGATCTCACAAACCTCCGGTAGTAGACTTTAAAGAGCGTGCAAAAGAGGTGCAAGTCATTGCATATGATGTTCAGCCTCTTAAGCTACATAGAAACATACCACCCCCCAAAGTGATGGTTAGTTAGTTGGTCGCAGACGGTGAGGCAAGTGTCAAAATCTTGTAACTGATCGAAAATAAGTGCGGGGTACATCCCCTGGATTTTAAGAAAAGTCTGAAACCTTTCTGCAGCACACTAAACGGCGCGTACCGTGTGGCTTCCGGCCCGGCAGATCGACGATCGACCAAATTTTCACACTAAGGCCTGGAAAAGACCAACGAATTCCAAGTCGAGACTGACCATCTCTTCATCGACTTCAAAGCCGCATATGATAGCATTCATCGTCTTGAGCTCTACAAGGCGATGGTCGAATTCGGGATCCCGGCTAAACTGATCCAGCTATGCCGCGTGACACTGGAAAACACGATGATGAACGTGCATTTTGGAAACAGTTCCTCCGAACTATTCCAAACATGCACCGGATTTCGGCAAGGAGATGCGATGTCATGTGAGTCTTGAATCTTGTGCTGGAAGAATTATTGCGCAGGGCAGGTGCACTCAGAGAAAAATACTATATTTTTAATAGGAATTCCTTTTAATTCAATGTGATTTTACTATTAAAATTGGTCAATGGTATGTTTCCTATTATTAGAATAGTTGAAAAACCATTGAAGTTATAGTACGTTTAGACTATTAATCTAATTATTTTATAATATTGAATCAATAGTACATACGATTGAAAAGTAATAGGATCTCCTATTATTTTAATAGGTGAATATACTATTAAAACTATTACTTTTCAACATTAATTTTAAAGGAGTAGTACTATTAACTCAGTGTGATGATGTTATTAAATCAATTCTGCGCATACTATAGTTTTAATTAGTTTTTAATATTGAAACAATAGTTCATATAATTGCAAAAAATTAAAGGATATACCATTGGATTAATCAGGTGATACCATTACAATTATATGAACACGTACTATTAAAGCTATTAAGGCAGATGGTACCTACTGTTAAAATTATTGATTTATTTTGTAGTTAGTTAGTTAGTTAGTTTAAAAGACTATTTTATTTTCAGTGAAATGTTTAACAATATTTTATACTTAGTCTATATGGTTTGGCTAATAGGCCGTCTACCAGATTGACTTTTATAAAAAAGTTACATTATTAATCCTATTTCTTATGTTTGATACATTATGTACATAATCGATAATTTGTAATATAAAGTGCTAGTTCATTAAAAATTTTCTTCCAATATGCAGTTCCTGTAGCGAAGTGCGATTACTGCGTAGTTGTAAAGTAAGTCCCAACCTCTTTCACCATTCAAGATATGGATTGCTTCTTCCAACCCAAGTGTCTGGGCATTGAAGAAATTGGTACGAAACTCCTTAAGTATTGGGCATTTCGCAATAAAGTGCAACACATCTTCTCGTTCGTTAAGATTGCAAAGACTGCACAAAACTGGAAGCTCTGGTCGGTGCGGTATAAAGTTGAGCTTAATAAGTTCGCCTCTCAACTTAAAGATAGTACTTATCTTGTCTACCGAGTAACTGCTCAAAAAATACGTCCTTTCTCGTAAGCAATGGTTCATCTTGCTGTTGTAAGCTCTATATTGAGATGACTGGGCTTCTTTCACAAAGCTGTCATAGATTCTGTGACCAGTTTTCTTTAAAAATATGTTTACTTTTTGTTGTAGGGAAGTCCGTTGCTCATTTGGAGTAAAACTAAGGCTGTAACCGCATTCGAATCCTAGTGTTTCCCATTCTTGGACACATCTCACCCTCTTATTTATCATTTGGGACAGTACTAACCGAGGTATTCTTTCCTGGCTCATCGCATTGACTTTTACAATATAGTCCAAGTGCAGTTTAAGAGTATCCATGAACAGGGGGGCCACTCCAGTCTCCAGGTGTAGCATATAATTGGGGGAACTACTCGGTAATTTAAAGAGCCGCTTTAGAAAATAGCGGAGGAACTTTTCCACGGGATCGAACGCGCAGTAACCCCAAACTTGTGTTGCATAGAGTAGAATAGAAAATGCTGTGGCACGAAATATTTTCTGCTTCGAGGTATGAGAAACTTGTTTGTTATTTATGCAATTTCCCCAGACAGCACAAATCGCCCTTTTAGCTTCTGCAAGCTTAACTTTAAGGTGTTTACTCATACTTAAGGTCGGCGTAATCACAACTCCAAGGTACTTGTATTGTTTAACTATCTCAATCTGCTCATCTTGATAGTTCCATTTTTCGCTGCGAGAGTACCTACCTCCACCATCTCTAAATATCATCATCTTTGACTTTTCTAAGTTTACAGTTAAATTCCATGTTTTGCAATAGGTGTCTAGTCTGTTGATCATTAACTGCATGGTATCTATTGTATCAGCGAGAAAAACGATATCGTCTGCAAACATTAGTGCCGGAATATTGGTGCCACTGAGTTCAATTCCACCCCTAACGTCGTCCGTTATGTCATTTATGTACAGAGTAAACAGTAGTGTGCTAAGTACGCAACCTTGTTTGACGCCCATTGAGGTTTCAAAATCCTCTGATAAATTATTACCATCCAGACACATGCTTTATTATTTTTGTACATGGCTCTTAAAGCATTAACCACCTGTGACGAAATTGCATACTTGTGTAGCTTATAAAAAAGCATTTCTCGAGGGATAGAGTCAAAGGTTGCACGAAAATCCACGAAGAAGGCATACAATTTTTTACGCTTTGTTTTATATATCTCTGCAATATTTACCAGCGAGAATATTTGGTCTATTGTAGAATAGTTTCTTCGAAAACCAGCTTGAAACTCCTTTAAGACTTTCTTATTTTCCACCCACTCCGTAATTCTATTAAAAAGCAAACTGGCAAATAACTTGGCGGATGTGTTTAAGAACGAGATTCCTCTGTAGTTTGCTGGATCGTCGTAGTTTCCCTTTTTGTGCAATGGAAAAATGATTGCTTTCTGAAAACACTCGGGTACATCGGCGGTTGCGAATATTCTATTGAATTCTTGTGTAAGAGCTGATAAGAATTCCGGCGTGCAATTTTTATAATATTCAAACGGAATACGGTCAATTCCTGGTGCTTTATTTTTCTTCGAATTCTCGATGACGACTTCAACTTCAGAGACGGAAAATGGTAGGTCTAAGTGTTCATCAACTGTCATTGGAGCGGCATATTCAAAGGACGGGGATATTTGCGGTGCATTGAGAAGAGTTTTAAAATGGTCTCTTAACTGCTCTGCTTGAAGTCCCAATGAAATTAAATTGGTTTTTCCATTTATAAGCTTAACTGCTTTCCAAAATTCACCTGATGACCTTGACCCATTTATCAAGGCTATATTTTGTTCGTCGAAATCTACCTTTTTTGCATGCCAAAGTTGCTTGAATTTTTTATTTGCGGTCGCATACAGAACTTTAAATGTGCTACAATTTTTCTTCCGCAACAACTTAAGGAAAGCGAATGCTGTTTTTCTAGCTCGCATACACTCGATATCAAACCACTTTTGTTTATTGATATGGATTGAGGTCTTTGGTCGGTTTAGCGGTGAAGCTTTTTTGATTATTTCCATCAGTTCCTCTATCCTTGGCACAGTATTTGCCTCACGCAGTTTTCCGAGTTCCGAGTTAAGGATATTGTTGTAGGATTCCCGGTATATATCTTTCAATATCAACTTGAGAAGCAGTACTAGCTGTGTTGCATTTTCCACGGATTGGGTGCCGGAAATCTTGAACGTAACTTCTAAGGGCATATGGTCAGAAAAGGTTCTCATTGCAACCCGAAAACTTGTAAGACATGATATGCAGTATCCTGATAAAAAGCAGTAGTCAATTACCGAATTAGCTGTTCCACGTAGAAAGGTGTATTCCCCTTGTAAATCCTCATCACAAGAGCCATTTAAGACTTGGCAATCCCAAGCATCTGCTAACTCCAGAATTTTGTCACCTTTAGAATCCCATAATTCGTCCTTGGATTTACGGTTTATATTGATGAGTGCTGAATTCGTTCCATTTACAAAATTATTTTGCGCTAACCCGATTCTTCCATTAAAATCTCCAATTAGTATGAGTTCCGTTGAACTAAGATTATTTAATAGATCCCTTAGCATATTGAATTCATGTAGCCAATTGCCACAGTTTAAATATATTGGAACTAAGTTAATAACCGTATTATCAATTTTTATTTCCAAAACATAAGCCTGTTCAATCCTCTTAAATGCGATCACTGCTCCGTTAAAGTTCTTGCGATAACCAAAAAGTTTACCTCCACTAGCCCTTCCAAATCGATTTGGTTTGACAGCAGGAATAAATTTTAATTCATGATTCTTAAAAATACTTTTATATCTAGTTTCCTCGTAATCTATTACATGTGTTTCAAATAAAACAAAAACATCAAATTCATTTATATAATTAAAGAAATTTACAAATAATTTTTTATTTTCTAGGCCTGCTATATTATAGCTTAAAATTCTTAAGTTTATTATTGAGGAGTTTATCTAGTAGACTGGTAACCCTCAATAAGTTTCACCGCTTGAATATTCAGTTGCTTCTCTGCTTGTGTTTCCACCTTGGGTTGAATTTTGACAGGTGCCAGACACTGACATTTCGCTCGGCTTGTTATTTATGTTATTGAAACCGATTGATAGATTAGTTAAATATGCGGGTATTTCTCCAATTAAGCTTTTTATTACCTTTGCACCATCTTCAATGCCACATTTCAAGCCTTCTGTTTCGTCCCATGTGAATACTTTGTCAGCTACATAAAGTTTATCATCCTTTAGTGCAATCTTTTTCATTTCTGGGTGTTTGTCGCGCAAAAACTTTAACAGTGGAATCAATTTGGCTCTTCTTTGACGTGTATTACGTGGAAGGTCTTTACGTACGCTGATTCTTGTGCCTTTCAATTTGTTTGCATTACTTAAAACATTGATTGCCGTGTCTCGTGATTCCATTTTGACCACTATTGTGGCAGTGTTCTGGTTGCGAGTGAAGATTCTGTGTGCGGACTCTATATCGTTGCCTACTTCGCCGTTGTCAAGCAATTCGGTGCACAAAGACTTTGCCTTTTCAACCAAATTAGTGTTGTCCTCAACAGGGAGATGTACTATTAAGTTCGCTTCCGTGCCTCTTTGCATTAGCTTGTCAACTTGTGCCTCCAGAATTTTGTTGCGATTTTCCAGCTGTACAACTTTTTCGACAATTTCATTGTGCCTTGTTTTCAAATCTGACAATTCTGCACATATCAACTGGAAATCAGCCTTTGACGCAAGATCTTTTTTGAGCTCTCTATTTTTTTCCTCCAAGATTTCTTTGAGCTCGGCAATACTTATACCAGTTATAGTATTCTTCGACATAACGCCAATCGTTTCTTTGTTGCGACGATTTATTTTGTACAAGTCGCACATATCCACTGATACTTACATTTGAATAATATTCATTTCATATCAATACTCGGCTGAAAATAAAATAAAGCCCTTTATAAAATGAATAAGTGAAAACAAATTTTCCGTTTTTATAACTTTTTTTTTCACAGTTTTTTAAGGTAATACCTAACTACAAAAATAAGTTATAATATCTTAACTACTAATATTATTTACCAATTAATTTTTTTCTTGTTCACCGCTTCCCATTACTCTTCTACTTCTGTCCATGGTTCATTGTTGTGACACAGCTAAATACTTGTGTCTTCTTTCTTTGTAGAAATGAGGAATTCCTGTATAAAAGTGGGTTATTCTATAATTAAAGAGGACGACCAATCGAACAAAGAAATTACCTTACCACTTAGAGATTTTTCTAGTTTCCAGATTTCGACGGGTGAATTTACTGTTTGGCAAAAGGATTTAGTCCACGACCCATTTTCATTAAATAATAATCCTAATGTAAAAATAAGAGAAATATGATAAATAAAAAAAGAAAAAAAAGAAATAAAAAAACGAAACAAATTAGCGAAAAACTTAAACAAACATTATAATAAAATTAAGCATGCAAATAAATGAGGAAAGGGGTATACTTACCGAAGCTTTTAGCAAATCTACAGTAAGTGGAGATTAGGGCATATTCCAAAAGTGTTATTGACCGTGTCAATCCTTCTTCCTTCATTTACCTTATTAATTCGAACTAAGAAATCCATAGATACCATAAAAGCAATAGTATGCATACTGTTAAATACTAATTTAATAGTATATTATATGCATAACAATAGTATATATACTATAAAACAAAAACCAATGGCACATCACATGAAAAAGCAATATGTATTATGCATTTGTAAAAATGTGCTCAATGGCATAAAAAAAACAATAATAATAATAAAAAACAGAGGAATAATAAAAAAAACTCACCTTTTGCACTTATTTATCTCACAAATTTATTATAACTGGAATTTTCACTAAACATTGAAACACTTACGTACACAGACAGAATGAAAGACGCAATCCATCCAAAGAATGTCGACGAATAGATTTTCTTCAAAAAAAATCCGCTTTTTACAGTTTTTTTTTTAAACGCTTTGTAATTTCCACGCAAATATTGCAGTTTAATGTTATGCTCATATTACTTCAATAGTATTTTTTTTTTTATAACGGAAATCAAACGTGTTCCAATATTGAATGAAAAGTTTTTCATTATTATTTTAAAAGGACACATCTTATTAATAATCAATAAGATTGTAGTATTCAATATATTATTACAATACCATTAAAATAATAGTAAATTCGCTATTAAATTAAAAATGTACCCTATTAATTCAATGTGGATATTTTGTTGAGTAATCGATAGTACAAAAAACCATAAGAACTATTGAAATAATAGGAAAAACGTATTATTTCGCGTACCATAAAATTAATAGTCGTACTATTGATCCATTATAGGATTTTTTTCTCTGAGTGTGTAAACATGGAAGGCACTATCTTCCACAAATCTGTCCAGCTACTGGAATACGTAGCCGACATCGACTTCATCGGTCGCTCCCAGCGCGACGTGTTAGAGGCTTTTACGGCAATTGAAGAACAGGCGAAACGAGTTGGCCTTGAAGTGAATGAAGTACATGTTGCCAATAAACAAAGAAACATCTGTCCACCGTCTAGGACAAAACGTCACTGTTGGCTGGCAGCAGTAACTTCGAAGTGGTTATGGAGTTTACGTACCTCGGAGTAAACATCAACTCCACGAATGACACCTTAGTGGAGATTCGGCGAAGACTTACCCTAGGAAACCGCTGCTACTTCAGTTTGGCAAAACAAGTGGGTTCAAAATTCCTAACTCGGAAGACGAAATGCATGCTCTACAAAACATTGATCCTGCCAGTTCTGCTGTATGGAGCCCAGTGTTGGACGATAGGCAGAGCAGATTTTGAATACTTTCGAGAGAAAAATTCTTCGTCGGATATTCGGTCCCGTAGGCGCGGAGGGCGAATGGAGGAGAAGATACAACCGCGAACTCTATGAGCTGTACCAAGATGTGTATGTAGTCCAAAAATCCAAAACAAGTCGATTACACTGACTCGGCCACATCGAGCGAATGGACAGCAATGCTCCAGCAAAGAGTATCTACGAATCACAGCCCCCAGGTTTGAGAGGACAAGAAAGACCGAACCTCCGGTTTAAGGACCAAGCTACGACGGATACCAGTGCGCTTGGTCTAAACAACTGGAAGTAGCGTGCCCGGGATCGAAGAGAGTGAAAGGCTGCCGTGTCTCAGGCAGAGACCGTTCACGGGTCGGGAGCCCGTTAAGTAAGTAAGTAACATACACAGATGAACAGAGCAGCCAGTTTAATAAAATTCAATAAGGCATTTTTATTAGGTCGCAAAGTTTATATAATAAAACCTCAACTTGATTGATTACTGCATATATACACAGTACCTCAGTTATTGCCCAATTAACACCGGTTTCGGCCTATCTTCGAATAATTATTAGATCTTTGCTAGGACCCTTCTTCATAAGCTTTGTTTTAAAATGAATTAATAAAATTAATAAATATAATGCCAACATTGTCTTCCCCTTAAAAAAATATACCCAGCTCGTACCTATTCTTTCACTCACATCAATCTTAAATCGACTTTGAAATGATTGCTGTCCCCAGGTATTCCCGCTCCCCCAAGAACTATAAAACAATAAATTCTCACACCTTGGATCGAAAATGAAATATGTGTGCCTGTCCGCTTGCTCGTACAAGAAACAAACAGTAATATACCGCGTGCGAAAAGTCGAAAACAAAGAAACTTCCCGACCTGCTAACCCGGTGTCCTGAATAAAAGGAACTCTATGAGTTATACCAGCCCTTAGCTCAATAAATTTTCACTCTTTCAAACTCATTTACAAGTCGCGAGCGAAAAAATCCCAAAACATGTGCCAGGAACGCGATAAACCTCAAGTGCCATTGCATTCCCCAATATCTCGGTCGGCCAGAGGCCACGTTTTCAATAAAGTTTGCATATGTACATGTATTCTCGCCAAGTCGCCGCTCTGCGGGATTATGAAGCTATCCTATACTACACACCAATGACGGAATCTCGCAGCCAGTAAAAGTGAACCCAAAGGAGATGAAACCCCAGCAGACTGCTTGGGGTCCGCCGAACACTTAAATCCCAAGAATTGCAAAAGGACCACGAAAATGCAAACAAAAAAAAAAGGAAATAAAAGAAAGAAATCAACAAGCTATCACAGATTAGCGCGCGAGATTCTCGCAGTCTCCATATGCAACTCCTTCCTATTATGCCAAACGATCTCAGCAAATAGTCATTCTGCAGCAATCGATGGGTGCTGTGCAGATATACGGCTCTCCCGAGGGTAGCCCGTCCGTGGCACACCGAAACCGAATCGCACGTGCAAGTCAATAGTAGATGCAAGCCAGCACAGCTTGTACGAGTATAGCATATGGCCTATTCTATTCTATTTCGGTTGAGATGAGACAGCCAGCACCAGCATCAGGACCACGACCGAGAACTCCACACAGACTCATGCAGCAATTCATTTGAAATTCGCGATTAACACGACAGATAGTGTTCAACAGTCATTTGTTCTTTGTCGAGCATTATGTACTGCGCTGTGAGCTGGAATCTCGTACTATGAGAGTTTTATGACGAGGCGCGGAGCTAACAATGCCCCACGATATTCGACCGAATTCGCAAGCTAAAGGCTAAAAGACTGCGCGACTGTTGTTTTGAAGAATCTGAATTTGGAATTGTCACAAGACAACCTGTGTTCCTGTTCACTCAGGCCAGGCATACAAGAATATGAAAATCATTAAAATTCTATTAATCGGAATTGCAGGGCCTTGCTGCGGTCCTAAATTGGGGAACTGCAACCGCAGCATATTATGAGCGCACATACCTCTGAGAAGTCGTGACTTTGGCCAGCCTATAAGTGTTTTCGATCCGAACAGGGTGTGCTGATATGACCCAGCAATGCTGCCGACAGCTGTTAGATGTCCTGCAACGCAACACCCTGTGGCGAGTAAAGCGCGAGGGAGTTACCCATAAAGTTCGCGCGCGCACTCAGAGGCGATTCACGGGAATCGCCGGAACGCATGTGAAAAAATGAAATATGACAAAGACAAAAGCTAAAAAATCGAATTATTGACTTTGCGTGGTCATTGGACAGGCGTTACAGCGAACACGGACTATGCAATGGATACCTATACCTTTGCCATATTGTGAGTAGCTTCGTTCTGCGAAAAAGGAATTCCACCAGGCGAGAGGACCTTGCATGCGCATTCTCCTCGTCTTCACCTTCGTGTATGTGTTCTTCGCGACGCGACGGCATGAAACAACGAACTTGGGCGGTGGTGGTGGATTTGCAGCAGTTGCTTTAGCCAGATGGACATTGCATCCACATCAGGTATGCGCAGAACGCCAACTTGTGTTTTTTTTTTTCCTGTATTTTTCTGTAGTCTCCTCGATGTCTTGCAAAATTGTCTGCGATCTTCAGAGGCAAAGTGGTGGTATTGGTTTTTTTGTTGTTTCTTCTTCTTCAAATATCGCTGTGCATTTTGTCATTTACTTTGAGGTAGTGACTACGAGAGAATAATAAAAATAAAAAAGAACAATATGAACCCAGTGCATGAACACCTTCCTACACTTATTTGTATATCAGGGGTTTCAGAGTAAACAGCATTTAGGTAAGTGTCTTGGATGTTCATGTGCTGTCGAGACTTTATAGAGTTCTAAGCACGGATCACTCTTGGAAGTTTCCAGTTGCATAAATCACATAGAAACATCGAGACTACGTTAGTAATCTCCTATGGTATCGTGGGTATGAGGGGTGATTTCAACGCAATAAAGCTGACACGCAGGTTTCCGAAGCTTTCCTCATTCTTAATCAACAAAAATGTTGGGAGCCTGCATTAAGATTATCCTGAACACCCTTCTAGACTTCCTTTCTCAGAAGTCATGGTTTATTCGGGAGCCTGAATACTCTTTAAGCCTCAAGAAATGTTAACGAGTAGATATAGGTGGGGAAAAGATTGTGTGGCGAGCTGAATCACAATGAGGCTCTTCTTTTATACAAGTGGTCACACCAGACTTTGGCATTGATAGTCTCAACTTCTTTTGCGTGCTGTCGAGATTGGCGACGATTTATGTAATATCATGAAAGTCCAATGTAAGTTTGTCAATATGCCGCTGCCGCTTCTAGCTTTAATTCTCATTATATGCCGATCAATTTGAATTAAAGTTGAAACAAGAAGTTAGTTTTTTAGTAAAAATTCCGGAAGTTTTTATAAAACCATAATCATATTACGTACATAGTTTCAAAGAAGAGGTGCAGTAAAGTTCCATAGGAATTGGACGTAGGTTATTCAAAATTATTTCTTTTATTTTTCTGGAAACACAGACCAATTCGGTTGTCTTCAGATCTATATTCAAACTCTTTAGTTCTACCCAGGAGAAGGACTCAATAGGTTCAATGGTTGTAGGAATACATATGCTTTTTCCTTGCGAACTTCCTTATATCAAGAGGTAAACGGAGTTGAAACTATTGAAAATATTCGGGATAATCGACTTTACAGGGCACGAAACATTGTCAGTGGGCACCGTGGTGTAGTAGAAAGTGCATTGCGTTACTACGCAAAGCTGTCCGGGTTCAATCCTAGTCCGGGTCCAACATCTAAAAGTTTTTTCACGGTGCCACCTCTTTCGAATGTCTGGCATGCATTTAAAGAGTATCATTTGTTAATGAGCTTCTCAACTCGCCGTTCGGAGTCGGCAAAAAATTGTAGGTCCCTTCTATTCGTGCAAAAATATAACACGAACACACAAATGGTTGCAAGTTCAGAACCGAGCTGTAGCGCCACCTAAAGTGAAAATATCCTAATTTTATCAGCTCCCATGATCTTAACCCCACATCTAATACCTTGACCAATCACGCACCTAGTCCCATTTTGATTGCTCCCTCTTCTACGATCTCTTCAGCCCCGCAACTTTTCTCGATCCTCTTTTGCCCCTTAAATTACAATAACATAGTGAACCACCGATGCTTCTGATACTACTGAATGTCGTTATGCGCTTTCCAGGATTAGGGGAAACAAATTCTACGGGGATATTCGGCTCTTCCTTGCTTACCTACTTGACAAATCTGATTCAGTTTGCTTTGAGGGTAATGCAACCAGTCTCAAGAACCTCTACATCAGATACCACGTCCCCAAAAAGTAATGGACGCCCTTGCTGCTTTCGGCAACTATGTACACTCAAAAAGAGTATCACACCTCCAACGAAGCCGAACCGACATGGATAAATTTTTTCGTCCCTAACTTACCATCTTCACCCTCCGCCATACCTCCACGTAACGACATTCCTCTTACCTTTTACTACCAGAATGTAAGAGGATTGCGCTCGAAAGCCCGTGCTGTTTTTCCCAATCTCATGCTCTCCCTTTCGATATCTTCGCTCTAACGGAAACCAACCTGATCCCCGATATAAAGAGCCAGGAATTATTCCCTACTACTTTTAACGTCTTTCGGGATGACGAACTTAAGGCTGACTCTCCTTGTCGAGGCGTTGTTCTTGCCATCCATAATGACCTTGATTCTTCTCTAATTGCTACCTCTTCTTCTCCCAAAATCGATTTTATTTCAATAAAAATTACACCCCCCGCAGGGCCCTTTACGTTATGTGTTTTTACATTCTACCTATCCAACCTATGGAATCCTCAGTTCAGTCTCTTCGCGACCTTGGTATATTGTACGACAAGGAGTTAAATTTTCGTTCGCATATTGATGAGATAATCTTAAAAGCCAACTCATCACAAGGTTTCGTCAAACCGTGGTCCAAAGAATTCTCTAACCCTTAGGTGACCGCAGATCAGTTTACATTACTTTCGTTCGCCCACTCCTTGAGTATGCTAGTCAAGCCTGATCCCCCTTATATAGAGTTCATGTTAAATAGGGAGCATTCAACGTCGCTTTCTCCGTTTTGCTCTTCGTGGGCTATCCTGGAACCACCCTTTTATATTACCTCCCTATTGACCGCATTAAACTCATTAACTTGAATACCCTTGAGGAACGCAGAAATGCAGCTGATTTTCTATTTATTCATCGGCTTCTCTCAGGTTTGATCGACTGCGCATCTTTTTACAACTCCATATATGTACTTTAATAATACTAACCATCGTAATGTACGATGCCCTCGTTTCTTCTATCTGCCCACCCACTGCACCTCATATGGGTCCAATGAACCAATCTCCCACCTCTTCCCACCTTAAATCAGATCTCCTTCATCCCCCTCAACCTTTGATTTTAAATCATAGTTCTTAAGTTTTAGTTTTTAGGTTATGTTTACTTACTTACTTACTTAGTTGGCGCTACAGCTCGAGGTGAACCTGGGCCTGCTTCTCGCAACCATTTGTGTGTGCGTGTTATATTTTTGCACGAATGGAAGGGACCTACAGTTTTTTGCCGACTCCGAACGGCGAGTTGAGAAGCTCAATCGTGACAAATGATACTCTTTGATGCTTGTCAGGCATTCGAAAGAGGTGGGCACTGTGAAAAACTTTTAGGTGTTTGCGGCGGGATTCGAACCCAAGACCGCTGGCTCAGTAGTCCGACGCACTAACCACTTGCGCTTCGGTGCCCATTAGGTTATGTTTAGCTGTTTAGATGTTTTCTGAATAAAACTCTCAAGCACTATTAAAACGTTGCATAACGTCTGAGTGCTTTTCACATCACTTCGATATCACTTATTGAATGACACGTACCAAAGTAGCATGCAATAAAATAAAAATGCAGTAGACGCAAAAGTTAACTTTGAACTCATGTTATCACGACACACGATCGACAAAAAGAAAAATAAGTACAGCATATTGACCCATGTGTATTTGGCACCCGCTATACCAAGGTTTTAGTTGTGAATTTTGCTTTTCCGAAAATCGACTTTTGGCCAGGTTTTTGATCAAAATACCCCTATGTGCGGCGGCATCATTAAGTCATATTTCCTTCTATAGTATTCTAGAAGCAATGCTATAGCAGTTACTTATGACAGCTATCGGAACGTGTTGGAAAACTTTCTTGTGCCCAAATTTGAGCAATAAGGCTACGATGCAAATTTTGCGAGCCATTTTTCTCGACCGAATAATGTCAAATAGTGATGATATCGGGGCGACTCGATCCCATGATTTGACCTCTCTCGATTTCTTCCAATGGGGGTACTTGAGGGAAAATGTGTAGGTTTATCAACAAACCAACCACAAATAAATCAATCACAACCTTGATGCAAGGAAAACATTCGAAATGAAATCGCTGAAATAATACCAGGGGCGTGTTTCACAGATCATACAACACACGCATTGTATGATAATGACAGTTCTGTTGTATGATTTCTGTTTCACAGATTTGATGTATGATCTGCTATCATACAACAATTTATAAATGGAGAATCGACTGGAAGTATTGGAATGTTGTATAATTCTGTTTCACAGAAATTTATCATACAGCACAATAATTTGCTGTAATTACTTTATTATGAATTTCAATAAACGCAAATATACAAAAATAAGTACTTTTTTACTATTAAGCTTCTCATTTATGAATCTTAAACGTTTTTTTTTTTTTTTGTTTTTAAACAACAAATTATCGTGCTTCAAAAAATAAACAATAAAACAAAATTGAGTTTTAGGAGGTTTGCCGCTTACAATCATCTCCCAAATTATAATCATGCGATAAAATAATTTTGTTTTATTTTCCCATTCCTTTCCAAACGCTACTTACTTTAATTTCTGTTAGTTTTCGATAGATTTTTGCTAAAAGTAGTCGTTGAACACTTACAACGAAAATGTCAAAATCATACATTTCATACAACAAAGAAAATTATCATACAACACTACCAATAAAATCTGTGAAACAGAAAGTTGTATGTGTTGTATGATGTATGATGAAAATGTATGTTGTATGAAATGTATGGTATGGGTTGTATGATCTGTGAAACAGGCCCCAGAAGTGCTTAAAAAAGAGCTCGCCTTTGCGCCACGGCTAGTCACTTGACCGACCTCATATTCAATACATAATGTTAAAGACCATACGTACATATGTATGTATATATTCGATCAATAAAATATAAATTATAAAATTGTATTTCATTAAAAGTTATTAAAAAAAAAAACATCGACCTCACGTATGTATCTTGGCAAAGAGATGGAGAATCGTCCTTCCAAAGTCAGACAAAAATTACGACTATGTAGGTATAGGTTGTTTGAATCTGTTAGTAGAGGAACCAAACTGAAGCCTATCAAATAAACTAGATTATGTCCATTGAAAAAAAAAGACCTCTGCTGCACGGAAGTGCATAAGGAACATTAATATGTCTTCGTAGTTATTTTTTTTAAAGTCATTTATCAATCAATTTTAAAGGTATTATTTATTTATTTGGTACCAGAATAGTAAGTTCTGTCGTCACGATTGGAAAATAGTAAATAAACAAACAACAACAACTATAAACCAAAAGAATAAATAGAACAAAAATTAAAACCGTCGCAAACGCACTTTTATATTTGTTATCATAACAGTAAGTCCTATACTCATGATTGAAAATTAATAAGTTACCATAAACAGCAACTAAACTAAAGGAGTAAATAGAAAAGACACAAAAAAAACCAAAGGAAACAACTTTCTTTTCTTTCATCACGATTCAAAATAGAACAAAAAGAAACAGAACAAAAAAAATAAAAAATAGAGGTGCGTGTGCCCCCACCAGGAGACGAACCGGGAACCTATGAGATGAGAAGCCGACAAGCCATACACTGAGCTACCGCCCATCTTAAAACACGAGTATCCAATTTGGTATATATTTCTCTGGTAACACTTTTATAGCGCAAATAAAATTATGTACTTTGCATTTTGAAACTTGGTATTGGTACTATTAGCGTTTCAGCCAGTGTCCTTTACTGATGTAAAATACTGCGAGGTCCATAAGATATGAAGCACACCATAAACTTTTTCCACAACCGCGTTGATATGTATATACATGTATTTCAAAAGACGATCTCGTAATCTCTTTGGGAAACTCATTACTACACAAGGTGAAAATAAGCGCCCTCCATCTAATGCACGGACCAAAGCTTGAAGTTTTATTACCAACCGAAACCGTTTGCTTTCTATGCCGCAAGTAAGATGACATTTTTGATGTACTGCAGAAGACAACTCATACATCAGTGGAAGACTGTAATATAAGTTAGAGCGGTCCACAGTATCGATGGCTCGATTTAGAAAAGTCGAGATCTACAAGAAACGTAACATGGTTATCATCAAAGACCAGTCGGAATCTTCAACAGCTTTTAAAATGGCGGTGGTACAGTTGTGCTCTTGGCGGAAACCAAACTGCTTCGGCGATATGATGCTAACTTCCACTGATAGTAATAATGCTGACCGTAATGTTAGACAGGATAATAGGTAAAATTTACTTATCACAGAAAGGATGTATATTACATCAATACCAACTGCGCATTGGACTTCAGAGATAGTCAACCCTTAGGGGCACTTAATTTTATTAAACACCTCAATGGGATTAAATTATCTTAATTTTTTAATAATCTATCTGATTACCTATTATTCCGATAATTACTCAAATTATCTGTCTATTTCTAAACCACAGCATTATGGGACATAAGAGACTTTAACTATGCCAAATTCCAAGTCTCTAGCTGGTACCGTTTGGACTAAAGCATTCCGTGCGGTGCAATGTTATTACAGCGGTCCACATTCAATTTCGATACCACGCTGCTTAGCCAAGGATGCTTGAAAAAACAAACCACATAACGTCAGTGCAGGACAGTCAAGTAAAATAAAACTACACATTAACATACGGAGGACATTCATTTACATTTCAATACGGAATAATGTACATAAATGCGCAAATTGCACTCGGGAGTAACAATATCAGTTAAAGAAACGCAACCATGACAGATCGATCGGAAAATTAGATATGCTAAGAAATATTAGAAGAATATCATTATTCCGTAAATGTGCATCGCTGCATAAGCCGATCGCTTCCTCTTTTCAATTTAAATGAGCCTCATTTGTATACACGCAGTGGTTAGCTCTGCCTCTGTGGCTGTGGATTGCGCATGCATGCGATATGCGATGGCGAGGCTAGTTCGGAACTGGGATAGGTAATATGGACGTCCTTATGCTTTCTTAACAAATATTGATTGCACCTTTTAATTTGCTGTTTGTGTACACACATGTACGTCCATGATTTGTACATTGTTCTGACAAGCAAGCGGTTGCATAAGGATGTTTTTGGTCGATAAGGAGGCATTCTGTGTGCATTCGCATATTTTATAATTGGTTGCTGGTTTTAAACGTATTTTGGGTACATTAAGTACAAAGAGTATAAGATTGGCTTCCTACAACGTTGGTACCTAAGTCTAGACTGGGTTTGCTAGCTTTTAAAAAGCAGAAGATTGAAAGAAAAGTGACTTCTGTGACAAGGTATTTCCTAAGTCGGGTCTTTCAATATATCTGAAATCTGACTGACGGATTTTGCAAAGCAATACCATTTTGGGCGTTACTAAGGCAACATTGGGCATTTGGAAATCCGAAGCACGTATTGCTTTCGGATCCAAAATCAGGGGGGAATGGAATACCGCCATCTACCTGTACTTATGACAGATTGAATTCCGAGTTCTCTTGATACTCCTAGATTATGTTAGGTTGCAGTGGCTTCTAGTCACCCTTACCAACACTCTTAGGCCTATAGAGGCCAATTGTGATATCAAGGATCTCGGGGATGTTTTTCCCCGCCATTCATGAGACCCATTTAGAGTTTTGAATCAAGCAAACTAGACCTCTAACGTCTTTTTGTGATAGGACACTCAGGTCGTTAAAGAAGTTTTTACCTAGGTGTAGTTTCCTTCTACGGGAAAGAGTTGGGCATGAGCAAAGGAGATGTGATGGGCTCTCTTTCACTTCTTCGTCTCTGCAGCTTCTGCAGAACTCATTTGAAAGGAGTTCAAGCCGGGTCACATTCTTGCCTATGTGATGGCTGTGATGATACCAATAATTGTACTTATATGTAGTCTTTTTAGGGACAGAAGGTGGTAAGAGAGGTTTGGATTCAGTCTAAGGTAGATATGTCTGGTGGCAAGGCCGCTTTCCCATCTAACATTGGTTTTTTGACTGTGTCAACTTTGAGTGGTAACTTGTAAGTAGCAAGAGGCATACCATACCTAGGGGAACCCGGGGCATAATAGGCACCCCGGGCATAATGGGGCCCCTCCGTATTTTTCTGTTGAGCAAAGTTGCAGCTCCGAAAGTAAATCTATCTGCTTTAATTTATCGGTGGCTTTTAGTGGAAAACCCTTTTTTGAATAAAAGTGACACGTGTGCCGTGTTTTTTTTTCTAAAAGAAGGTTTTTCATTGAGTTGAAGATTTATAAGTGATATGAAGTGTTTTTGTTTAATCAAAGGGCAGTTTTAAATTGGATTTTCATTAAATAAAGTTTGTATAAATCCATTTATTTCCCTTTTTCGGTTAGGTTAAATAAATTTTTTTTTATAGATTTTGTGCAGAATATGTTATCGGGCAGAACGGACGAGGCCCATTATGCCCCATTCATGTTGTACTCTTTTTTTTTTGTTAGTATAATCAATCAGCATCAATTTGAAATTAGGTTTGTATGATGTCGCCAGCCCCAGGGCCCTCTGACTACTGTCAGTGTATTTTCATGGCTGTCAAAGAACCCAATGCAACCCCCATTTCATCGAACGCAAATAGCTTGCCCTGACCACTGTCATTCTAATATTTTCCATTTTCGAACTAAAATACAATTTAAATCATGTTTATATTAAGATTTTAATGAATTTTATAAACATTTACTATTTTGAAATAGTTTCCTTTCTTCAATTCAAAAAAACAACCGCAAAAAAAAGTTCGCGATATGAAAAAAATAAACGAATAGAATTTTTGACAGCCCTTTTTTCTTGCACTGAAGAAATACACAGGGCGAATACAGGGCAGAACCAGTGTCGACATAAAACACAGGGCAGCATTTTCAGTGTAGCACTGACTGATATCGAACACATCAGTGCGTTTTCAGTGTGCCCCAGTGCGCCCTGGGGCTGACATCATACAAACCTATTGTTTCACGTAGTTCGCAAAGCCTATTTGAGCTCGAACAATGCCAGCCGCCATAAACTGTTTTCAAAACACTGGAATATGGCCGGTTAATCCAAATGTATTCAAGGAGCATTACTTTTTGCCATGTCAAACCACGGACATGTCAAATGAGGAGGAGTCTCCGCTTTTAGATGAAACCACTCTTGTCGTTTCATATTCGGTGCCACCGTTTATTTCGTTAATCTGAGACCAATGGATCCATTGATATCATCCTTATGGCCCGTTTTGACAAATGCCCATGCCCATTCAAAAGTTTTCTCCATCTCATCTGTTCCTAAAGCACCAGCAAAAAAAAGAGTTTCTAAGCGCCGGGGAAAACTGCTATAATCACAAGTTCTCCTTACAAGGCCCAGCTTGAGGTCGAATCCACCAAGTCCAAGCTTCTCACTTTTAAAAAGAAAAAAAAAAACCAACACAAGAAGGAAAATAAACAGGAAGGAAGAATCTTCATCAGAAAGCGAAGAAGACGAGGAACGGATACTTATACTTCCAGTCTACAGAAGGACAGGTTTCCTGCAGATCCTGTGGTAAGTGGGCGCATTGTTCTTCTGCTGAAGAGAGTGATGTTGACGATGAGTCCGGTCACATTCGCGCTGTAACCCAGTATAGCTTTGTGTATTCATGCCGCACCTAAATATTCAATCCTGTTTTTAAATTAATTTATCGTACTGAATTATTCATTTGCATTTATTTTGCTTTTCCATATTGATGTATTAATCAATTTTCTTTCTAGTAAAATTGTTTTGGAGATAGAAAACATATTTTTTCAGCTGTAATTAAAAAAATCCTTAAGGGGCCCGTTATGCCCCGGTTTCCCCTATATTTGTCTTATCCGGTAGAATAGGTTTAGCGAGTTCGTCTGCTTTACTACGCCCTGAAATGTCTCTGTGCCCCCGCACCCAGTACAAGTGAATGTTCAACTGCTTTGCCATCTCTATAACAGATGAACGACAGTTGAAGGTACGAGTAGTCTTAGAAGTGCACGAGACTGATTCCAGTCATTTCAAGGCCACCGGACCATCCGGGAAGATGCAAATATCGATAGCTGATATTACATTCCTCTTGATCCAGGACAGTGCTTCTGAAATCGGCAAAGTCTCCGCTTCAAATACGCTTTAGTGATCAGCGAGGCTGAGGAAGAAATTGAGATGATGCTCAAATAAGCCAGAAAACACATAACCCTTGAAAAATGCACTGGCGCGCATAAAAAAAAATCCCTACACACCAATACAACCTTAAATTCATTTGTATCAACTCAATATACATGCGCTTCTTGTTGTGCCGTAAGTGCGATCTCAGGCATCGCCGCAGTTTCATCTGACAAAAACCGTTCGACATCTGGGAAGTATTTTTTTTTCGTAACTGTGCGCCTTTTCACCTAGAATCTAGATTCAAGATTCATATTCTGTGACATTATGCTGGTCATACTTAGTGCTGGTCTGTTGAATATTTTCTTGCTTGTAATTGAAAGTGAAAATGCCCCAAGACAGAGCTTGTGGTGAAATTGGAAAAAGATTTTTAGTCGACCCGAAAGACCGCATATTTAAGAGTTTACAAATTACAGGTGATTCCTAGTAGTTGTGTGTATTTTAATCTGAGCACTTGATCTTAGTGCACTGCGTGTTAAAGACTTTGAACGGACTCGAGGAGAAATCACAACAAGCTAAACGGCCAGTAGCTGAAGATGGGATGAACAAATTGTACGCGGTTTTGTCGGCAAATTAACGAAATTGCGCAGCAAACTCTAAATTGGACTCAAATATTAAAGTCAAGGACATCTCTTATCTTGGCTCCAGTAGGCTCTGCCCATGTTATTAGGTCCTTTATTTCATTCAATGCTTTCCTGAGAGATAATCGCAGGCGATTGTTACATACCAGAGAACTTCAAAATATTTTGGGTTACAATGTTAATAATAATGCATAGAAACCTTTATTATTAAATGCCGTTTTTTGCCTTTTTCTGCGATATTAGGTATTTAGCCTTTTTTGGCTTTTTTTGGTCAACAAAACCCGAATCCTGATGATAAGTGTTCAGCTATTTAATCATCTTCTAGAATCTAGACACATCTCCCAAAGGCACGAACTTTTAGGTACAATAATTTTAAGACACTCGTTTAGTGGGGCATCTGTAATGCATTTTCGATGAATTGGTAAATGTGAAATAGGAATGAAGTTCTGCTTACCTTTGATACTATGTTTATAGTAAGCCACACAAAATAGTGTCGCAATTACTGATCATGCATAAGCTTCTCTATTTGCGCGGTATCCAATCAGCGCAACATTTTTGCAGCCCGCAGGTAGCTCCCTCTACAATACTGAAATTCAACAATGCTGTTAAGCAATTGCATATCAGAGGAGATATCAAACTATAATGCAGATGTAGGGTCACCTAGTGGTACAGACCGCTCCACATGGCATTCCTTTCAATAAAGTATTGCTTCTAAAAATCGAGGTGTAGGAAAAAGTGCGCGATTACAAACCACTTCCAGTGAGCCAAAAAAAAAAAGTTGGATAGCAGCTACACTGACTGCAATTGTAACTTGAATATTTTTGCAGTTTGTAGGAATATTGAAGTCAAATAAACTGCATGTAAAACTTAATTCTTTATATTTTCCAAATAATTTTATTTCATTTTTCTAAATTATTTCCTGTTATTTTAAAACAAATAATTAACCGAAAATGTAATTTTGAAGAACCAAAACAAAAAACACTGAACAGTTTTTTTTTTATTCTAATAATCGACATATTTTCCTATTTTAACATGTTTTTGTACAATCTTTTAAGAGTCATTGTTTAATTTTTCTGTTTTTAGTGATAAGACGTATTTTCAGTACCGATTTATTAAAAAAAATTGATAAAAAGCGAACATCCATTGACACGAAGGAACTGTCAATAAAGTTGTGGAAAAAACCAAAAGTGTGAGAGAAATTTCTAAAATTGGGAAAAAAAAAACCTAGATCTACAGATAATGCACTGCTATCCCAGTGCTGGAAAAAATCGTTTCTTGCAAACACCTAGTGGTCGTGGACGACCAAAACAAATTTCGACTCCTCAAACAGAACGAAAAATTGTTCGATTAGTCGTTAACGATCCCAAAATATGGGTATGGGGGTGCAATGGGCTCGAGTGGAGTAAGTAACATGGTCTTCTATAAAATAGACTACCTTAACATCCCCAAAAACAATTCGCTAGCAACGGTTACTAAGCTAGGCATGAGCGATAGTTATTGCTTTGCTATTGATAATGACCCAAAGCACGCGTCCCATATTTCCCATAACATTTTCTTAACCATCATCCACAAGGCCGGGATTTAAACCCTATTAAGGGGTTAGGCCACCCTAAAAGGTCGAAAAAATAGGCTTTTTAATGAATTTTTTTTTCAGAAATACATACCACAAAAGGAATTGAGATTTTAATAAAGAGTATTTATTATACATATCAATGACTGCACACAAAAAAAAATTTTGAAGCGATTAATTAATTTTAAATTGGCGGCTGTGCAGCGTTTTTCGATGACGTCTCCATTTTTTTAAGGGTCCACGGCCGGCAACATTACTCAGACAACTTTCAACCGATTTACTTGAAATTTTGAATATATTTTGAAAAATACATTGTAGAACGTAGAACGTAGGATTTTTTCGATATATTATTTTTTGGCCAAATGGCGCACTTCCAAAGTGAAAAGTGATAAATTTGCCTAAAAAATCATCAGATAATTTTTAGTAACAAATGAACTACGTACTTGTATTTTTTAAGATATATTCAAAATTTCAAGTAAATCGGTTGAAAATTGTCTGAGTTATGTTTCCGGCCAACTTTAAAAATGCAGTTTTGAGATACACGCGTTTGAAGTTTTGATTAGTAGAAAATCATAAGGAAATTCTGCAATACCATTAATTTTCGATGGCTGCACTGAGCACTTAGAGATTTTTCCCGACCATAATCTTTTGGGACAACATTTTTAAGGTCTTAGGGTACAATTTAAAAAAAAAATAAAAATCCATTTTTCGAAAATTCTAGGGTGGCCTAACCCCTTAAGCACCTGAGAGCGCACATGGAGAAAATAATGAGGGAAAGGTCAATATGCAGCAAAAATGTCTTGAAAAGCGCCCTTCAGCATATGTGTATGGGCCAATTAACCGCCCAATGTAACAAAAAATTAAGTTACGTCTATGAATAGAAGGCTTCAAGCTGTTTTGGAAGCCAAGGGCCACTACACTAAATATTCAAATGTATAGTTTTGAATGTATTCGGTTCTTATAATGAATTCCCTAAGTGTCCAAGTTTTTTTTGACTTCGAGAACTACTGTTTTTTTCTTTTCGTGTGTTTTAAATAAAAAAAACGTATATTAGAAAAATTAATTAAAACTATTTGGAAAGCTTAAAAAATTATGTTTCATTTGCACTTTCATTGAATTAAATAGCTTTACGGGTTGCGATTTTATTCAATTTTCTAATTGAATCCTCTTCCTGTCCATCTTTTTTTTTGGTTCACTGTATGTAAAATAGCGTTTAGATTCATTGGCGCAAAATTATAGTCACTTAAAGTACACTTTAAAATTATATTAGCACGGAACTAGGCGTTTTCATATTTATAGTCGTCATAAAGCCCACTTTATCGGTATCGCCTCGTATTGAAGTTAAAATCACCCGAACTTCGTATTAAATATTTAATATTGAATTAGACTTATAAGTTTTTTTTATTCAAACTGTCACTTTTGCGAAGTAGAAATTATTTAGCGGCATACTAAAAAGTGTCTATTATTGAACAAAAATTAAAGTATGCTTTTAAATTTAAAGTTGAGTATAACTAGTACGGAGTTAAACTGATAAAGTGGGGTTGACTATAAATTTGCGCCATTAGCTTTCAATAGAAAAACACAGCCATACGAGCTAAGGTAGTGAGACATTATTATATATCTAAAGCAACTCATGTGAGAATATATTTGATTTTCCAAATGTTTTCTTATTAAAAATAAAAATTAAATAATAATAAATAACCTATCGCTGACAATATTTTTTGGACATTCCTTTGTGTCTCCAACATTATAAGTTATATGCTTCTTCAAAAGGGTTTAATAAATTTACATTATCGGGGAAAAATATTACAGAGATTAGTTTTTTGGATATTCCCATCCGTACTCATAAACAGTTCTACCATTAAATTCCAAGGAAAAGCCATTCCATTCGGAATCAGTGAAAATTCCTGTTAAATAGCCACAGATACATCTTGTATTCAACATTAACTAATTAGGAAGAAACATTCACTATCAGATGACAGAGAAGATTCTATCTGTCTTCACGCATAAACTATTATTTTCATTTCGACCTTAATTTACAAGCTGTGTCCCGGCTACCTGAAATTATGTATATACATACATACGTACATGTGTACACTGAAACTGAAGCTGAATTTGAATTCGAATTTGATGACCATTATTGCCCCAGCTAACATTCGTGTCATCCACCACGCCACAAAGGAGTTTTAGTTATGTAGTTGAACTGCAAGGAACAAAAACAAAAAAAAAGTCCATCAATATTAATTTCTCATTCGGTCAACCGTAAGTTCCATAAATTGCATTAATTAAATCAAATATTGATGTGGCGCTTTATCTTTCCATCGCATTGGCTACTGCTTTAATTGAAAATAATATTTTATCCTTAGCACAGGGTGACGTGGATTATAAATGACATACATATATGTATAGTATATGTCATCGACAACAATCCTTGGATATACTGTGTGCCATTTGTGTTCGACAACAGGACACGAGCGACGATGACTCCCTCCATTTTGGGGGACTCACTGTGACTGTAAATTAGTTTGCCTTCTACATATTGGATGGGGCGATTCATTTAGTCGATTTATGCTAATCTAATTAATGATTGGTATCAAACAAGCTATGCATTATGAACAAATTAATTGCGACACTATGTTTACATTACATTTAGTGTTTTTTTTTCGTGTGCCTAAGTCTCGAGTGCATAGAACTAGATTACATTTCGAAAATTGAATTACCAAAACATAATGTGTTTCCAATTGGAGTTCCCAGATCGGTATGGGGGCCGACGAGAACAATCTGATTTCCGACACCGCTCCACCTACACCCGAATGAGCAGACCAAAATAAGAAAATAAAAACCTTGGCAAGCTGCCTGACGCGACGGCCTGCCATCAGTGCCTGAGCCACTCTTAGCTAATTCATTTTCTATTAATCGAAGTGATTGAAATGGCAGCAGAAAGTTCTATTGGGCCACTTCCAGGAGATGCTGCGCACTTACAATGGAGTACCGCCGCACCGCCGGCCGCCGTCGGTCGTCGTCGCATTCATAACAAGGCAAGTATTGCCTCGAGGGCCTCACAATGGAACTCGGATTTGGATGGATTTCGAAGAATCGACGTGGTTCCTAAAAATGAGAAGAAGAAAAAAACTATCAGGAGACGATTGCCTTATGGGTAAAGTAGTTTTTTTTTTTATTAAAAAAAAAGAGTCCAATTTGATGATTAATTGATGGAGCGTGATTTGACAGAAAAAATGTGCTGCATTGTTCCATTTTCGGAGACCCTTAGTGGGCCCATTAGATGTTTAGACGAATACAAAAGGTGTAAAGAAACAGTTGTTCTCTGGCTTGTAAGTTGACTCAATATCAACGCTATTTGCCTGAAACTAAACAAAACACAGCGCGACGGACCCTCCTTAACCAGTGTTATGAATAGATGAAGAACAAGGTAGGAATTTCAAAATCGTTACTATTGACCTTATTAATTCAGAAATTCTGCTAACATGTAGCGACTATGGAGGAGAGTGTGAGGAGAGGTTTTTCTTTTCAGTGGGTTATAAGGAATGTGCATCTTTTGGAGGTAAACTTAGCTTGAACTGCATTTTTCCAAAACGTTGGCTTACAGACAACTTGTTATTTTTATATTTACTCTCGGTTGATACACTGGCTTTAGAAAACATACTTGAAACACGATTTCTTTTTAATTTTTGGGGTTTTTATTCGAAATATTCAAACACTTGTTAAAGTGCACATAGGGGTATTTGCATCAAAAAACCGCTCATAAATCAATCTTCCAAATTGCAGAGTTGAGAATTAATATTTTTTCTAGCTGTAGTTAAATACCCATGGCATAATGTACCGTAGTTTTTTTTTATTTTCATGCACACACTTCGCCACAGCATCAGACTTTGAGTCATCGATCGTAAACTTGAATTGTGAATCTGTGATTTGTGCGAAAAATCGCACTGTTAAATAATTATATTGTGTACCAAATTTCTTGTTTTTCTTGGAATTAGCTGCAGGTGTGTACTTTATTAAGAAGCTATTTTTACGCTTATTGGAGCTTTAATTTGATAGATATTGGATTTATTTAAAATGTATGCAAATGGGCATTTTTTTTTTCATTTTTTTTTTTATGGACATTTTGTTATATATTTACATAATTCGGTTTTATTCGGTAACTTGTTTGGTATCAGCTTATAGGACAAGATGTCAGGAAGCAATAACAAAAAAAAAAAATGCTGCCCATAACTGCCCCCCTAGATTTTTTCATCCCTGATATGTGTCTAGTTTAATAAATAAATCAAGAACTTTTTATCATAAAATAAATTATTTTCCTTGAAGGATCGGTTGGGTTGTGCATTATATCTAAAAGACAGTTATATGATGTTATGAATGAGTGTAAAGAGAATGATTTTGAAGCTAAACTGGCTCATCTTCAGAGCTATTTTCTCAATAAACCGTCTTGCACGTAGGAAAAATTAAGAGATTTTTAGCTTAAAATTTAATTATGCCTTAAAGTGACTGAAATAAGCTCAATCATACTTTAAAGTTGTTTCAGACAATTATCACTTCATTAGGACCAACAAATATTTTTGATCGGCTTTTCGAGGCAAATACCCCTATGTGCAGTGGTTCAATAGTGATTCAAATGCCAGCTCTAGCTCATTTTGCGGAATGGTTATAGAAATGTCGTCAAAAAAGCATGTTAAATGTCAACCAAATGTCATGAAATGACAGATAATAGAGAAAGATTCAGTCTTTACAACAAATAAGGTGTGTTTGGTAACCTGTTAATTTATGAAAATTTACATCCAACTGTCAAAAATCAAGAGAAGAGAGAGCCAAATGACAGTGTCAAACAATTTCCCCTCTGGCGAAATCGTGCTATATCTTTTTCATGGAGTCACCGAGGCACATCCTTCAAACAGCAATCTGACAATTTGTGAAATGTCAATCACTTCTTGTTAACAAAATAAAAGAAAATCAGTTTTTCGTGAAAATATTCAATAGTTAAAAAAGAAGAAGAGAGGATTTTCCCCCACTTTTACTATTTGACAGATGTGCCATTTGTGTTAATAAAAGATAACAAACATAGATGACGCTATTGGTTGCTTAAATATGGTTCATGTCCGGGATATATTTTTTGACACACTGTGTAGTGTAGAATGAATGTGATTAGACTCAACAGTCATCACTCATGCTGAACAGTAATGTTTCACTTTGGCAATAGGTCGTTGATTTGCTAGAATCATAGACGACTTCGTGATTTTTCTGGTGCACGTTTTCATCCATCTTTCGAACTGTGGATAGATTTTGTTCGAAATGATGGAAGAATACCAACATGGCAAAAAAATGTGCGTATATTGAAGAGAATATCGCCACTTTAACAAAAGTGTGCAAGGTGATCAAAATGAATTTAGATCTTGGCCAAAACGTAAATCAAATTCAGCTGGCACCGAATTTAGGACATAGGACCATCATTTGTGTCGGTCTCTAGAC
Organism: Brachyopa scutellaris; assembly: GCA_949775065.1. Lineage (NCBI taxonomy): Eukaryota > Metazoa > Arthropoda > Insecta > Diptera > Syrphidae > Brachyopa > Brachyopa scutellaris. The sequence goes on from OX459114.1 coordinate 57,099,227, forward strand.
TAGTTGAAAACTATGACCAATTGTTTTATCACAAAGCTGTGCTCAACAATGAGTCACAATTTTGACTAAACGGGGTAGTTAATAAGACAAATTGTAGCATACCGAGAACGATAAGTCCGGAAGAGACTCTACATACGCCTAAACACGAATAATGCACCGTATGGCCGGAGTTTACACGCTGATGGGACAATAGGTACATTTATTTTTTATAATTTGGATAATTGGAATTATTATGGTCGTTAAATATCGTATAAAGGTATGTTGTATGTACATTCGTACATATGTACATATGAACCATTTAGATATGGTAATTAGTTATTGTGATCGAAGACGAACTGTTAAACGAAATTTGGTTTTAATTTCCTTGTCAAGTGTTTTTTTTAAGTGCTAATTTCAATGAAGCGCTATTAAAAATTGTAGTGAAACACTGAAAAATAATAGAAAATCACAAATAGAGTTGGAAATAGAAAAATAAATCAATCGTGCGGCAACTATGAAGAACGACTGGTGTCCTTAAGGAAACAAATCCAAACATTTAAAAAATACAATGAATTCTGTTGATGTAACACCACTAAAGTCCTTAGCGGATATCAGCATCGCTCCACTTGCATGGAATCGCAAAGAAAAGGGTGGAAAAGGAAAAGCCAAATTTCCTCCAATACACGAAAGGCAGAAACTTTAAGCGTTCGGAATCTTCTGTAAAAGTCGAATTTTCCTCATGCGAGTCTATCACTTCCATTTTAAAATGTATTAATTACCAAATTACCCTGTCCAATTTCGAGGGTACTTATCCGGGGATATACTGAGGTGGCGCTACAGCTCGGCGTGATCCTGGGCCTGCTTCTCGCAACCATTTGTGTGTGCGTGTTATATTTATGCACGAATGGAAGGCACATACAGTTTTTTGCCGACTCCGAACGGCGAGTTGAGAAGCTCAATCGTGACAAATGATACTCTTTGATTGCTTGTCAGACATTCGAAAGAGGTGGCACCGTGAAAAAACTTTTAGGTGTTGGACCCGTGCTGGGATTGAACCCGGGCAGCATTGCATAGTAGTAAAACCCACTAACCACGGTGCTCACCCCATCCACCTTCACCCTCACTCCCATCCGGGATATGCAGTTACGAAAACTCGCCCAGAGGTATTTATCCACGAACAAGACAATTCCACGAAAAGGCGAAAGATCTTCACAACCAACAATCGAAAAGTGACAGCCTAGAGAAAACGTCAAATTCTTACTAGAATACTAGAACTTACCACATTATGTACTAGATTAAGATTATTACCTTTTGTTTTGTTTCGATTCTAAGGGTATTTAAAAGGGGAATATTTTATGTAAATTATGGCGAAAGAAAGTAAAGCAATGAGTATTTAAACGGGGAATTTAGTGCGATTTTAAGCAATATGTATTTAAAAGGGGATTATAACAAGAGTATTACTTCATATTATGAGCTTAGGGTTTCAAAAAACCGAGGATGCTATGTGGGTTTCGCATTTGAGAGGGTGATTCTTAACGGGTTTCACTGTACTTCCAATTGTTTACGATTGAACAAATTAAAACGTTATTTGCCTTCAGCAGCATTGCCAGGCAAAATATGATGTTGCTTGTGTAGGTTTTCTTTAATATACATACTATGTATGTATGTATCATATTATGGGGTTAATATTATTTTAGTACACTCAAGGCAACTATGTATTCTCTGGATCGACAATGAAGTCACGAAAATCGGTGGCTTAACTTAAACTACTATTTAAGTGCAGTAATAAGAAATGTAAAGTAAAAATTTAAATATGTTTTCCCCTAAAATTTTTTGGGAAATAGTTTTTATTCTATCACTGTAAGAGCGTCGGTAAAAGCCCTCAGCAAGGAAACAACGAAAGAAATTTGAAATACAGAGTACATACTAATTTTGGCAAGTGTTCGAATCACAAGATATGTCATTAATTTAAAAGAATAGGATTAACAAGTGTTCGAATTAGCGAGGTAGTACTGTATCAATACTCTGGGGTCAAAATATGTTCAGTTGAAAAATGTCCAAAAACTTGTTTTCTGATTTAAAACTGCAAAGAGTATACCTAGTGAGAATATTCGCTAACACTACAATGATGGGTTGAGCAAATGCAAGAAGGCTTTAACCGTCTTGACATACAAGATACAACTAAACGATAAATGTCAAAGAACGTAACGACTGGTAAGCCTTGTTAGTTCCAGGTATACCACAAACTAAAGCAGAATGTAATGAAAGCAAATAGGAGATAACCCACTTAGACTATCCAAAAAGGTTTTCAAGTTCGAATTCGAACTCAGTCCATCGAGCTGAAAACTTCTTTCCATAACCATCAATAAAACAAAACACTGCGCTTTTACAAGAAAAAAATGATTCTTAGCTCGGAAGCCAACTGCAAAGTGATAAAGCCATTAATATGACTTCCAATCATTTTGAAAATCATTACAGCTACTTGTCATCGCCTTAGATCTTACAAACCTGTCAAGAACGTTAGAATGCCTAATTTTCTTTTCATCAATATGTACGCTTAAGATAATTCACTGTGATTCATCATGCTTGAGTGCAATATGCAAAGTTTTGATAGCAAAGCGAACCAGTTTATAATTTATTCCATCATCGCCACTACACACCTACCTAACCCATAGATCTTTACAAATGTATACTATATGTTGGTTTTAATAAACTAAAAATAAATTAATTAATCTTGTTGCGTAACAATTTGCAGATATTACCATGCGATAGTCGATCTTATCGCCAACGTTTGAATATTTCAGAAATAATTTGTTTCATTTGTTGATTTCATTAAATTAAGATTCGATTCGAAATGTATTCATGTGTCTTTTGATTAATCGCTTGTACTTTCTGGCATCGTTCAAGTTTTATTAGACTATAATCAGATCAAAATGATCAAAGTGACATCAATAGATTTTATAGCTACATCATTTCTACTAGTAGATTGCAAATACACGACATAAATGTTGGCTATGCTCACCATCTCCGGCAGGTGACTTTCGTGCAGCTAATTGAAGAATTCATTATAAAAAAAAGCATTTGAAAAGCAAATACTAATTGCAGCTTCAGTCTGCCCTCCCCACCAGCCACCCCACCCACCCACACCTTCGGCGGTGGTTGTTTAGAAAATTGTTGGGTACACTTTTGTGGGAAGTTCCATGGCGTTTAAAAATACACACATACTCGTACGTATACACAATTTTCACTCAAGTTATGGTCCACCTTCCAGAACTGATGGATGCCAATTAATCGGGGTTTACATGCGGTATAAACGTTTAACGGAAACGGATATGGGTTTTTGTTTATACCATTCTATTAAATATTAAGCAAAACAAAACAACCGCGAAAAAAATGACACTTTTTTTTTATTATTCTGTCGTTCTTCTAATTAGCCAATAGATATTAATTACAAAGAACACGCTCACGAGCTTAATTAGCCGTAAAACAAAACCAAAAAAAAAAAAAATATGAAAGGGCAGTTGCAAGCAACACATGACTGCAAGTAGAGCCTTTGGACTTAGTCGTAAAGTTTTGACATTAAATTTTGAACAATAACAAAAGAAAATTATTAATAATATGTAATAACAAAATTAAAAAAATCCTCGTCCCATAAAATTCGATGTCACTTGTGCACGCATCAGGTGTACTTTACATGCTTACAGTATTCTACTATTAAAAAATAATTACCTATAAATAATATGAAAGGATACATACATACATATGTACAGTGGTGTGCAATATAATAGCAGTGCCCTACACAAATTAATAAATTACTCAATAACTGCAATTATAGTGCAAGTTGGTACATATCTCTTCTTTTATTTTGCGCTAAATATGTGATCTTTTGATTACCAAATGGGACACCGTTAACTCTTATATACAAACGTGTGTCAAAGGTACAATTTTTTCGTGTGCAAAATAAATTAATCAGCTGGTCTTTAGCGTTGGGTTTGGCTATTTGCTCTGGAGAAATTAAAAATCGTTAATTTTTAAAATTGATTAATTAGGTACAATACATACATATGTTATGTATTAAAAATAATGCTTTTATGGAATGGTGTACACAAATAGCCAATTTATCGAAACATAAAATCGGCTCAAGAAATCTCTACTCAACTTACTGCCTCACGTCAGCGTCCGCTCTAGCGGTTATGTCGCCCCGGACAAAAAGACAAATTGGCGCCCCTTAAGCATATTTTTTTAAATAAACGTGGTAAATATTTTTTATTTTCAATAAAAATCAAGTCATTTATATAATTTTTTACTAACCCATTTCCGAAAACGCCACGTGCTAAATTTTCGCATGTAAATCTTATCTGATGAAGAGTCTTAATGAAACAATAATAATTTGATCAAAAATAGCCACCATCTGCAATTTCAAGTTTCTACTAAACTGGCAGCCGGCGGAAATGGGTTAATCAAAGGATATTAGAAAGAAACTTGTAGATAACATAACAAATATTGTTAATCAAGTATGTAGTACAAAACAGTAGAAATTAATTAAGAAATATCTGTAGATACCTAGCCAAAAACTGTTAGCCGCATGATTTTTTTTTTCATTTTTAAATGCTATTAAAAATGTGTATTATTGAATAGCCGATCAAAATGCCATTATTTTAAAAACAAAACAATGTAACATTAACTATGCTAAAATCACAAAAAGCCACAAGTTGAAGCCGCGCTCTGCTCGCGTGGTATTCTGATCAGAGAAGTAAAGGGTTTTTCAATAAGGACATAACAATTTTGTATTTAAATAAAATATAGAATAATTAAGATATCAGGCTGAAATTCACTCGGTGTAGTACACATATTAAATTCAAGTATGGAAGTCGATCTTGTTCATATAACCACCGCGATCACGTTTTCAGCGATCGGTTCTTTGGAGTAAATTTTCCCCACATATCGGCCAGAATGTTGGCAATTTCGCGCTCGATATTGTTCCGGAGCTAAAGCCAACGACCATAACCCATGCGTTAAATTGCATGAGTTAGCTGGCCATTCAACCGGACCATTTCTCGTGATTACACGAACTTCTGCTGTGGCACTATCTTGTTGGAATCATATTGTGTATCATTGATATCAAGTCCATCCAATTTTCTTGAAGCACATGTGGGTTTGCTGCTGTTCAATAACCCCACTAAGCCAAAAATAAGCTACATTGCTGTAGATGATTTTTCGATGAAATCCAGGATTTTCTTAAAATTTTTGCAGAGCCCAATCGGAGAAGTTTTGAGGCTCCATTTTTTGAGTTAATTTGAATTTATAAGGCCAAGATCTTTACGCAAAATTCGTCACAATGTCGACTGAGAGATTCACAATTCGTGTGAACGGCGTGGAATCGACTGATTTAGCTGATTTTGAACTGAAGTACTTAAGGCTGCGATATTTTCAGTACTTCAACCGGTTCGTTATCTTTATTCCATAGTGAATACATTTGAATCGAATTTATACACTATAGCATGTACACATTGTACAGCCTGTCTGGTGGGACGAGTATGACGACCGAAAATTGGAGTATGCGCTCTTAAAGCTGTGACCACCGACTCAGAATTTTGATAGTAGGTATTTTTTTTAATAATTTCCAAACATTGCTCGTTCGGTAACTTCCCCTTGACTTTGTGCGACCCTATTGAAAAACCATTTGTATGCGATATGGTGATGTATTGCGCTTTATATAAGAAAAACAGTGGTAGAGCTGAATCTCCACCCAAAAAACCGAAGATTAGAACCCCAACGCTACTTCTACTATGTACTACTAAATATGTACATACATTTATGTATGTATGTGTATGTATATACTGAACTTTGAACTTATTTAAAATTTTTGCAAGAACATATGACGGACATTTCTCATTTCTATCATTAGGATAGGTAAGTGATCTTCATCTTGTGTATAACACATCGTACATAAGTAACTATTTCTATGAATAAATTCCAACTGTTTTTTTCTTACCTTTCCCCCCGCCTACACTTAGCCGCACGATTCTATACAATGCCTTTGAAATTATGATTCTTAAAGAAATTCCTTGTTCAACAACCTAACCAATTTCTCACTCCCTCGAGACCTCATGGGGTTAACAATCACTTCGAAACCCATTCTCAATACAAGGTGGAAAATTTGACCAAAACAAAAAGCCCAAGCCAAACATAAGCATTATTCAGCAAAAAAAATATATACATATATATTTCCATACACATTTATCGATAACAATGGAGGCTCGAAAATGGAATGACATTTGAATTTGAAGTGCTTTGCCGGTTCTTTTATTAGCCGAAGTGAGAATATGTCAAAACAAATGATCATTCATGAAGACGTCAGCTGTTGCCACGATCTGAGCTAACGTCTTAGTTGAACGAATTCGATTTGGTTTTTTTTTATAGATACAAATACAATGTTGCCAATCAAATTGGAATCACCTTCAGGACTTTTAGAGCTGCGGATGCCTAAAGGCTAATTTAACATAAAGGCCTTTTTTGGGGGAGCATTTTTAAAATACTTTGCTCTATAATGCAAAGAGTATACATTGGTCTCATGTATGTTGAGATTAGACGTTCGTGTATTTAAACTAATGTCGATTTCCATTGTTCAACTTTGGGAAACCTGAATTCGCACTTGAAATTTACACCTCCTGACATCAAAACATTTGAAATTGCGCTTTTAAATAATCTATTATATTATATTCAATGTCAAAACAATCGAACTGTCAAATGGCACACTTAAACATTAACAAGACATATGCATACTAACGGTTCCGTTCTTTTTGACAAATCGGTTGACAGATAAGGCTGCCCTGATGCAGCTCTTACATAAACGTCATTTAATTTGAATCAAAGAACATTTCGCGCTCAATCAATTTTTACAGCTTTTTGGGAAATATGTAATTTAACAATTTTACTATTCGGAAAGTTTCAGGCTGATGCGTTTGAAAGCAAAAGTACCGATATTCTGTGTGACAAGACAGTGAATGAAATTTTTAATCATTAGCCAGATGATAATATTTTAACACAATTGGCCCACAGCCAAAGGGGTTAAGGTGAATGGTTGTACTATCCGAACGATCTATAATCCCCGGAATCACTTATTTTTCAAAAACGGACTTTTTTTCTTCTTCCACCTGCGTACTTTGCAGTTTAGTCCACTTGTTTAACATCTCGCGGAGAACTTTGCTGACTGTGGATCTACCAACGCCAAGATCACAATCCTTTCTGTTTTTTGGTAACATCTTTCAGCATCGCGGTTTTAACCAATCATGTAAAACAAAATAGAATAGATTTTTTTTTGTTAATTGTTAATTCACTTTCAGAAAAGAAAAACAAGGAACTGAAAATGTCAAATAATTTTGAAATGATTTTACAGCTGATTTTAACATTTCGAACAAATTAATTCGAAATTGATTCCGAAAATTCGAATTCCCTCGGAATGCAGAACATTGAATTTTTATTTCGAGTGAATTTCCAAATTCGATTCCTATCCACTTTCACTCGAAATGCCGAACTGAACAGCGCTTAACAATATGTCCCTATGCCTGATTATTGTTTTCTGTTGATAGACTATTTGTGAACGAATTCCGAGTGTTTTTCTAAAATTTTGGTAGAAATGGAGAAAAATCATAGTCAATGAAAAAACAATTATATTTATCCAAATTGTCTGATAAAGAGATGGATTCGGTTCAAGTAGACTCAGACAAAGATGATTTTAGCGATGATGAACTTGAAGATTCAAATTACATTCCAGAGGTAATATCACCTGAAGATGACCAATTTATATTGAAATGTATATGTAAAATGAACTCTTTAGAAACAAGTATTGGTATATTTGCGTGGAAGAGGAATTTTTTTTGTTGTTTAATAAGCTGGATCCTACCCCAACGCTGATACTGCGACCTGAAAGATCTATTGTATCATAGGATTCTAATTATTCCAAGAGGCAAATCACCGTTCTAATAAAGGCGAGTAAGTCATTGGTTGACCATTTTCTAATTCATAAGGTCTAAGCAGTTCTTTGTGTAGGGTACGTCGTGTGACCCCGAAAAGTGCCGGGCAATTAAAAAGGACGTGTTCGGCTGTTTCGACCTCTTCCAAACAGAGTCGACAATCGGTCTCTCTAGACAGGCCTAACTTATTCAGGTGGTATCGTAATTGACAATGACCGGAAATTTGTTAGATACCTAATATCCTTCTTATTGTGGTTTAGAAGTTCCCTGTGATGAGTATAAGGCTTAGTCAACAATTTGGCTTGCCTAAGCCCCGGGACAGTTCTCCAATGAGAGAGTCAGAGATTGTGTTCCCATTTGTTAACTAAGGCTGAGATTGTTGCCCCGTTTATGCCGTAAAAGGGTTCTGGACCTGAGAATTTAGCAGTAGAGCCAGAACGGGCCAGCTCATCCGCAATCTCATTTCCTTCAATGCCTCTGTGACCAGGCACCCATCAAAGTTTGACCTTATAGTGAGTAGCTAGGGATTGGAGAGCATTGAAGCAGCACTTTAGTAGTCTTGAATCCACAGAATAGAAGCTTAAGGCTTTGAGTGCGGCTTGGCTGTCTGAAAAGACATTTATGTTAGCTCCCTTGATGCCTCTCTGTAGGTTAATCTAGGCGCAGATCTCAGCTTGAAACACACTGGGGAATGATCCAAGAGGGATGGAGATTCTAGTCTTGGGCCTGGAGACCCCAGCGCCAACACCAGAGGCCATTTTCGATTCGTCCGTGCACCATACTAGACTTTTTGGGTCTAGGGTGGCTACTTCGTTTGAACACGTCGTACGTTCCCCAATATGAACTTCGAATTTTCTGCCAAAGCAGTATTCACTTTTCATAAGGTCAGCGACGGTGCAGAGCATGTCCTGATTGGGAATGTTGTTGATAATATTTAGGTGACCCGATTTGTACTTACAAATAAGTTGAAGTTTAATAGCGCTTCTAACGGCTGACGTCCTAATGAAGAGGTGTAATGGCGATACGCCAATTATAGCTTCTAGAGCTGCTGAAGGGCAGGTGCGCATGGCACCGGTTACACCAAGCACGCCAACCGTTGAAGCTTATCGAGCTTCTTGGCTGTAGTCTTTTCGAGAACTTTAGGTCACCAGTGGAAGAGGAATAGCTTTCAAACTGTAGGCTTCCTTTGGATAAAGTTGTCAACAAAGATGGAAGAGGTCAATTGAAAAATTAGGTAACGCATATAGTTGAATGCTTCCTTTTCACGTCTCTTATTAAACAATAATTTGAAACAATCAGCCTTATTGTGAGTTTCACCCGAACAGCATTCCGCCCGAAATCATTTCCCCCCTATTGTGAGTTTCGCCCGAAATTTCATTCGGGCGAAATAAAACTATTGACAGCTGAATTTTTCCCTTGTTTTTAGTAGGCGAAAAAGAGAACAACAAGGCGGAAAATGTAATTTGTTTGTTTATTTTAATGCAAGAATACCTAGAAGAAATTCTAGTAGAAATTAATATTTTTTGAATACGAACAAAACGAAGTAACATTCAATTTGGGCGAAACTCACAATAATTTTTCAAATTCCGGGCGAAAAACAATATTTCGGGTGAAATATTTTCCGGGTTAAACTCACAATAAGGCTGATTACCTTCTTTTTTTTAGCTGGAACTTTGATTTATTTAGAACTTTTATTTATTTAGAGTGGTTGATAAGTTGGACCGAGAACTGCTACAAAGTATGTCGTATGCTGGGTGGAAAACTGGTGTACGAGAACATCGGCAGATAGTCAAAGTACGTGAGGGAATGTGCTTACGTAGCACTCTTTGCATTGCTTCAGATACTCGTCGTATGCTGATCTTTTTACATGTTTTGAGTTTTTGATGTTATTTGATAATCAGCAAATACGCTATGGTACAGATGGACGGTACGCGCTCCAAGGCGTGAATGGTCGTGGGATTGTTGGCATAAACCTAAGATTTCAAAAATTCCCAAAGAAAAAAGTCCACCTGCGTTAAGTCGCATGATCTGGACGTCGAGTTCTGACCATCAAAACGGGAAATTACACGACTAGTAAATGGTTCCTGCAGTAATTGAATTGATTCTCGAGCTCTATGTCATGTGACGCCACCGTCTTGATAAAATCACATGTCGTCCACACACATTACTTGCAATTTAGGCACAAAAAACTGGATTATCATGTCGCGATATCGAGCACCATTAACTGGTATTACCTGACCAGCCGCATTTTCAAATAAGAATGATCAGCATTTGTTTCTCAACAGTCACTCGTGGATTTTCTGAGCCCCAGATTTGATAATTTTGGCTTAACACAAGTTCGGTAACCGAGCAAGGTTTTTTAATAGATAGATAGAATGGGATTATTGTATTGTGGTCACCGTGGTCGTCGTGGTTAGTGCGTTGGACTACTGCGCATGCTGCTCGCGTTCAATCCCAGCCCTGGTCCAACACCTAAAAAAGTTTTTCACGGTTGCCATCTCTGTTGAATGCCTGACAAGCAATCAAAGAGTATCATTTGTCAATGCGCTTCTCAATTCGCCGTTCGGAGTCGGCAAAAAACTGTAGGTCCCTTCCATTTCATGCAAAAATATAACACGCACACACAAATTGTTGCGGCAAGCCCAGGTTCTCTCTGAGCTGTAGTAAGTAAGAATGGCATTATTGAAGAATGATTTTGGACATACATTATGGCTATCACAGAAGCGTCTCAGTAACTGCATCTTGGAGCTCCAATTTTCGACCAATTTTTCAAGAATTTGGTACCGTATTTTACGAATGATGCGTTCTATGTTGGCTTCGAAGGTTGAAATCATTGTTTGTTTATCCGCATAGAGATAGACCAACGACTCCGAAAATAGTCCAGCAGCGTTAAATCACACCATCTTGGAGAAAAAGTAGCTCGTTCATTTCTGGAGATAATGATGCCACCGAAAACTTTCTTTAATAACTCGACGATTTCGCCGTCAGTATGGTATGTGTAACGTGACCAGACATCCTGCTTTCGGCGGGACGTCCCGCTGTCCCCCAGACTTCAGTGGGGACAGCAAAATGTCCCACTTTGGGTCACTCCACAGATGATTAAAAATAATTATCCAATAACATGCATTGGAACGAGTACTTAGCAATAACGCCTCTCGTCATAGTGTCATGCAATGTTCAGTATCAGTTTTCACTCACGTAACTCACCTTCAAATACTATCCGAACGTACTTAAATATATGTACCAGATTCATCCCCAGTTTCGTTAATGCGTTGCGTTCACATAGGCCGTTTATGTGCTCTGTGTTTTCGCAATCACTACTACTGTTTTCGCTACCAGCATCGTTTACTTTACCGCCACCTTTCATTTTCAATATAAAATGCAGTAAACACAAAACATAGAAACAAACGGTATGTTTTTTCTTCTTCTTTTTAAGAAAATCTCGTTTTTCAATTCATTTCAACTGATATTTGTCATTTTATCTCAAATTTGAAAATACGTAGGTTTAGAATCGGTTTAAAAATGGGTTAAACTGTTTTTAACCTGGGTTACATTAATTTTTAACGCATCGGGTTTAATAAACATTTTTGAGTGAATATTATGAACATATATGTATGTTTAAATTGTCGGGTTTAAAAAATGCGGGTTAAGGATCGGGTTTTGAAATTCATTTAAATTTAATTTACACCCGGGGTGAATAATATCGCGCCAGTAGAGAGAATATTCTAAGAAATGAACAAAGTATGGACATCGGAAAAAACGAATTTAAAAATTGAAACACTGCAAAATATATTAATTTGCAAATGCAATGTGGATTTAACGGGATCACCACGTAATCCCGAACGACTAAAATTTCGAACGAAAAGAATCTCGAAAATCAATTTGATAAATCTCGAGGGCAAAAATCTCGAATGGGCCAAAATCTAGAAAGTTCAAATATCTCGAAAGCCTTTATCTCAAAAAAAATCCTTTCACGATTTTGAAAATCTCTTCATTTTACTGCAAAAGTAATTAAATCAGATATTGTGTAAATTCGAGATTTTCTCTAGATTTTTGTTGTTCGTTTTTTTTTTCTTCGAAATTTTTTTTTCGATATTCTTTTTGAGATTTTATTTCTCGAGGTATCGTGGTAAATCCGGATTTAACATGCAAACAATTTTTAACACTTTTTTGAAAGGATCACCGCAATTGCTGAATGAAATCTGTTCAAACAAGAAGTACTCTGATTAAAGTTCAAACTGAAATTTAAAAATATAGCTTGTTATTTTACTTTTTTTCTTTTTTACCCCAACTCCAATAGCATCCCATGCACATACCCTAAGCCCCCCCCCCCTCCCCTCTCCCCAAACATTCCTTCATCCACGGTGTAGCGTCTCGCTTTCAGCCTACGAAAATCTGGTCACGTTAGACATGTGGCACCATCCAGTTCAAACCAAATGTTCTGCAAACTATGTTCATGCACCTTTGGAAGCAAAATCTACCAGAAAATCGATGGATACAGGCCAAGTTCTTGCGCAGAATGACGAATCGATGAATTAGGATCTTCCTCAATACTGGCCTCAACGAACTGATGACTCCACCAGCCCATAAACCACACCAAACCGTTATTTTTTTTAGATATAATGGCGGCTCTTGAATCTATCGGGCTGCTCGTTAGCCCAAATACAGCAATTTTGCTTATTGACGTAGCCGTTCAGTCAGAAATGGGCTTCATCGCTGAACAAAATTTTGGTCGAAACAGAGGATCTTCTTCAAGAATTTCAAGAGGTCGGCCGCCTTTAATTTTTGCACGAGTTTTTTTTTTTGTATGCTTTTGAACCAAGATCATAACGGAAAGTACGCCAAGTTATTGCATATGACACGCCAAGCTGTTGAGAACGCCGCCGAATCGATTCATCACGGTCATCAGCTACCGCCGCTATTTATTTCCTTCAGTACGTGCTGGATGTGGTCTATTTGGCCGCGTATTATCCAATAATGAAAATTGGGTTTCAAATTTTTCGGCAGTATAGCGAATTGCGCTTTCGGTAGGCCGATTATGTGGACCATTAATTGCTCTAAGCGCAAGAAACACATTCCTCGTAGAACGCTAATTTTCGTAATATGAAAATTGAATTATTGAATTATTTGATGAAATGTCAAACAATACTGAACAAAAATACCATGACATTTTAGGTCTGTTTGGTGTGTCTTTTTCGCGTAAGTGATTGATTTTGATATCTGTCAAATAGTAGAATCCTCTCAATGAGAGATATATCCTCTCCCAGAGAAAATACTTGAACAAAAGACACCAAACGCTTTTGAAACAAAACCTGTCGATTTGTTTTTGTTTTCCACTACAATGAAGATTATGACATTTCTCAAACTGTCAGATGGCTTGGTTTGACAGAGTTCAACAGTCCACCCGAGGAAAAGGTCTTGCAGATACTTGCAGATAATTCATCGCAAAGAGAGGGCCAAATGAGAGTAAAAAAAATTGAGAGCCATGAAACTGCCATGATTCTATGATAGTTAACATAGTGTTGCAAAAACTATCGACACACCAAACAGACCTTTTAACACGACTCACGCGTGATGTGTCATAAAATTCCTACTGAAAAAAGTACCTCTAAATGAGTGTATCGCGAAATTAGTGTTCTGATAAATTAAAGTCTATATAAAATCCAATTAATCATTATCAGCTCGTAATAAATTGAAAGTCACCCGAACGTCATTTTTAATATGGAGCTTCAATTGTATGTCATCTCTCTCTCACACTTTTACTATTCTGTGTGTTGAGTAAAATTGAGTAAAATGTTGTATCGATATATGTTATAAAGTTGAAACTAGTTAGCGCCGAGTTAAAAGTGTGACCTATTATTAAACAATTTTGGACTTAAATATTTTTTTTTTAACTTAAAAATTGAAAACTAAAATTAAAATTATTTGTCATCGCATAGGTTGGCAAAAGCCCAAATATAGTTTTGGTAATGTTTGCCGACCCCACGCTGGGCCCCATGGTCACTCCGATTCCCAATGTCGTACGTCGACCCGTATTTATAGTCGCCTTGAGAGTTCTATCGCATTCAAATTGCTATTCCCGATGTCGAATACGATGTACACGACAACCCATCGCATAGAATGCATTCCAACGCACATTTAAAATGTCAAATACCAAGTGTCAAATATGAAATATCAATAAAGAAAATTTCGTGAAGTGTTTGGTTTCTTTTTAAGGGATAATTTTGTATTTAAATAAATTATAAAGTTTGAATTCAGTGGATTTATTTTTCGACGATGAGGAAGAGGACATTGTGGATAATTTGGCATCCGCTCGCAGAATGTGTTGTTGTTAAACAAACTAAAGTGCAAGTGCAAGTGTTGTGACATGCTTTTTTAATACTTAAGCTTTAAAAAACATTTCGGCTTTCACAAAGAAGCATTTAAATTAGTTCTGGATTAAATTAGTCCAAGATTCGGAGACGTTATATTGCAAGACATCCTGGATCTTCTTATGATTCGTTCATGTGCGCGAATTGTGGAAGGAGAAAAAAATACCTTACTATGTAGGTAAAATTCACAAAAGCAATAAAATAGATTAATAATTCAATGTTTACATTTCAGGCGATCCGGGATACGGATACTCCATTTGGCTAAGATTCCTTACTTTGTCGAAAATATATACAGACATGAAATTGTTCATAAATATTTCTTAGTTCGAAATGAATTTAAAAAACACATTTTCAAATGTAAAGTTATTAATTTGTCTACTTACATTTGTTTGTTTCCATTTTTTTAATAAAATTTGCAACGACCCGTAGTCAAATGAGCTCTCGACTATATCATATAATACGCCACATATACGAGCAAAATACGAGATCGGGAATACCGAGAGTCGAATGCGATGCTTTGCTTTTGACGGAAGGCAATAAGACATACGAGTATGTTCGCAGAGTACGACTTTGGGGATAAGAACATTCGACTTAAGTCGAATACGAGTAGGAAATACGACATTGGGAATTGGGGTGAGTACTTTTTGTACATTTTTGACAAACATTACTATTTTTGCGCACGTTTGCGCATTCTGATTTTTTCCCAGCTTATAACTAAGAAGTCGAACTTTGTACCAAAACAAAAACTGACCCGGGGCAAGGTGGGGCTCATATTCAAAAGTCAATGTAAAAAAAAATAGTCTTAAAAAACCTTACATCTTATGATTAAAGAAAATCTTTAAAAAAAACCGTTAAATTGACTTTCAAAATTTATTAGAATTATCTATTCACTCTGGTTAATTGAATCCATACCAATTTGGTTTGATTTTTCACACAGAAGTATTAAAAATTAACTAAATAAAAATTGAACACTAATTGTGCACTTGTAACACACTCCACTTTGACTTACTCTAAAATCATTTCAACGCTCTAGAATAAAGAGAAAATGTTGTTTACTTATCTTTCAGTTATCCGTTATAAGAATTGCGTTAGCAAGTAGGTACTCTCAATTTTGTCATGATTTTTTTGGAATTTTGTCCACTTATTGGTGTGAAATGGAACACTGTGCGTCTGGGTGGAGAATTTGTTAAATCAGTGATACTATGGTTTCATAGTTTGGTTGTCGGTCTGTCAAAATGTTTATTCGTGGCAAACCAATTCGCTTTCCTTTCCTTTATGAAACAAAAAAGTAATTTTTTTTCTTGATCTCAAAAGGACTCATTTTAAACAGACCTTTTAAATCTACATAAAACTTTGAATTACTTAAAAATTTTGCATTACAATTATTCTATTAACCAATATCAACAGATTCAATTCTAATTTATTTTATAAGTTGACACAGAAAAAAAAAGTAAATTAACCACTTATCGAACACCAAACATGGTACTGCGCGTGCTTCATAAAAGCTTCCACTTTAGAAGCATCATCTAACGCAATGGTTGCAATGAACTAAGCGGAATTATTCAGATAGTATGCTCAAGTAATATATTAACAAGTTGGCATGAAAAAAAAGCAACAAATTGTAGAATTTTTTTTATCTTTTGTAAGAATTCTTTTTAGACATAAAATAAGACGAACCTAAAAATTTCACTATAAAATTCCAACGTTGAAATTTGTCGGTCCTAAATGGGTTAAATAAAAACGCACAGAAAAATTTCAATTAAATTTTTTATTATTTTGTTGTTTTTTTTTTTGTCTTTAATTTTGTTGTTTTTTACTTAATTTTCATTATTTTTTTTATTTTTATTTTTTTTGTTGTTTTATAATTTTGTTTTGTGATGTTATTTGTTGCCATTGTTTGTTTTTGTTTTTTTTTGTTTATTTTAAAATCAATATGGCCAATTACATTTTTTGTTACCGTTTTGTTGTTGTTTCAATAGTAATAATAAGAATAATAATACAATATAATAATAATAATAATAAATGTAATAATACTAATATTAACACATCAAGACATCTTCATTACATTTACAGTGTAAGCTAAGTTTTGTGTTGTTTTTTTTTCTTTTTCTTTTAAATTAATCTTAAACATATTAATATATGTATATTATATAGCATTATATGTCTTCTTGTGTTTTGCTATTTTCCTAATTAACGGCCTTTCTTAATGGGTGAATTGTTTTTTGTTTTTGTTTTTAATTCAAACTTATCGCGTCGTGACTACTGTACAAACACAATCAACTTGATAAATTTTCTCATTTACATTTACATATACATATATATTTTTATTTTTTGTTTAATATTATCACGGTATGTTTTTTTTTATATTTTTTTAATTTACTTTTTTTTTTAAAGTGTGTTTGTCCTAGATTTTATACATTTTTTTATACGCTAATATATACTTGAAAAGAGGAAAGATTTACATGATAAATTGGCTGCTAAAAGGACCTTTACGAATGTCATTGCCTCCTTTCGTCCAGGTGCCACGTTGTAACAGACAACATGGTATTTGTTTATTTCTTTTCAATTTTGTTTTTATATTTACAATATATTGTGTGTTTTCTATTATTTTTGTATTTTGTGTGGATTTTAGGTCCAAATTTATTACTAACTATACATAAACAAAAAAAAAATGATTTTAGAATTGTTTGAATGCGATATCAATACACTGTACAGTATGGCAGATTGTGGTATATTTTATCTAGAATATCGTTTCCCATGTATCTAGACCAAAAAATAATAACAATACAAAATATTCTTCCAATTTATATGCAACTCTACCAGTGAGGAGGGTAGTAGTGCCAAGGACATCCACCCCACGAACAAATAATGAAAAGGGTTTCTTTTTAAATGTAATTTCTGCTACTTAGTGAATAAAATTACTTAAACAAATAGCTATACACAAAATAATAAACATACATAATATGTATGTGTAGGTTCTTAAATAATAGGAATTGCACGCAATTTATTTCGTAGCTCAAATTCATTACTAATAAATTAAGGTTACGCCTGTATAAATCAAAGTTAAACGCACTGGGGCTAGCCCGACCGCCGACAAAACAAAAAAAAAAAAAAAAACACCAACCAAATAGCCGCGTGGCATCACCGTATTGAGGACTTGGCAACATACATTCATACAAACATTTATAATATTGGTTGTGGCAGTGGCAATTCAAGTGACGCGAAAGGGGTAACTCTAACTAACTCGTGGTGGTTTGTTGTTATGAGTGTCCGGCGCGGTCACTAATTGCATGATTTCGTGGCATGACGACGATGTTAATATATACAAAGCCGAAGCTCATAAATTCACCTGCTGGACTTCTGAGACGACGGATGTAAGGAGGTCATAACTGATTTATGTCCATACTTTAGGATGACGTCAATGTGTCCCAGTTGTATCGTAGATAGAGACGTTTTGCTGGCGGCGCGGCGGTGGTAACCTATCGTAATCCTCTCGCGATGTTGTTCGGTACGGCGAAAAATCATTTTGAATTGGTGGTACACATTTGTTTACGGAACATGGGTTTAAATCGGTCTAAGTTGCATTTGAAATTAATTTTAATTAAATAGATTGCTGTTTAAGTTATTCCCGCTCCATCACGTGTAGTCAGGCCTCCATGTGCCCTATAGAGAGAGAGAGAGACAAAAGGTGCAAAAAAGGGTAACGAGTTAATTTCAAGTCTTGTTAAATAAGGATAGATGGAAAATCTAAGAAAGAGTGTTATCTCAACTTACCATCGAGCTAAGTCCTAAGTGGTATGACTGTGAGTGAGGTACAACACCTCCTCCTAATGAGCCGGCTGTGGAAAAGCCTCCTTGCAATCCACTAGAGGCACTCAGCGCACCCATGCCGCTAGCGTACCATCCACCATGCATATGTGCATGGGCTGGATGCAAACCACCGGATAGGTGTCCATGTTGTCCTGTTAATTAAAAACAAAATAAAATTAAAAACATTAATATTTCTGTCTTCTATGATTTATACACTATCCTCCCTATATTTTAATTTTAATGAAACAACGCACGTAATAGAGATATGCTCCCGATGTATGTATATAACTATCAATTCGACATTTTTAGAGAATGTCTGTCTGGCCAATTATCAAATACCTTAGAGTGTGATGTGTAGAAGTGATGATGTTAACCAGTTATAAATATTAATACATACTACAGACAGCTAGTGGCTAGGCTTTAGTTTGTGAATAGTTACTGGATAATGGTATGAGTATGTGTATGGTTCACTGACAAATCAAAGAAGAACTTAATCCCGATACAACTAAAAACAAGTCCCAAAGCCCCAAATGTCAAATAGGCAGACAGCAATCAAGGCGTTGTGTTCTTATGTTCTTCCACTACTTCTTTAATTTCCTACGACTCCTAGTCAATTGGCCGTAGGTAGAAGTGGTGGTGTCGATGGAAACTATCCAAAGAGTGCGTAAAGGCCACCGTGTTGAAAGCACAATCTCAGGTGACCCGTTTATTCGAATGTAATTATGAGATATTTATATCCACCCTGTGGAGTTTAGGAAGAGGATTAGCTCTCCAATCCTTTTCTCGGATATCTGTTTAAGGTCGTCGAAGAAAAGTTTGCCCAGAATCCGTTGCCTCACTCACGCTATAGGTGGACATTTGCACAGAACCTGAATAAGCTACTGTTTTTAATTTTTATCTTTGCCGCTACGGTAGAAACTGTTGTGAGGAATCGCTAGTTTGGCTATATGGTGCCCTATTGGCAGTGCATTGTACTAACTGCCATTACTCTAGCGATGTCTACGCGGGTTCATTATAGCAGTTCGTTTGTTTTTGACCTGCTGTAGCTTGGCCATATTTGTTTGAATATGACACAGTTTGTTAGACTGGGTCCATCTGAGGCCGTCAGACACAGACGAGGTTTTCAAAATCCCGGAGACTGTTCAAGGTCCTCAATCAAGTAAATTGAATTGAAAAGTTTGGCAAAAATGTTCCTAAACTACTGCATATCTGGATAATCTTTGTGAACAATGTTTAGATCACTACACATTTAGCATCCTCTCAGGCAATGTGTGTACATAAGAAGCAATTTGTGGCACGTTTTTGATTTAAGCTGTTCTACAAAATTATTCTGGGCAAATATCAGGGCGCCTCCATTATCCCTTCGTCCTAGGCAAAAGCCTGTTAAAGACCTGTTACCTTAAACTTCTCTTTTTATTTTTACTATCGTATTTTATGGGTTTACTACTTTTTAGGTTACTGACTCTTAGAATATAGTAGACAATCAAAGAAGCTAAGTGGATAGTAATATCAAAGGCTGGAGAAACCACTGCAACTCTCGAGCCCAATTAGAACTAAGTTCTTTTTGCAAACTTGCCCTTCGAAACCAATAATACAATAAGATTGATATCTTAGGTACTCTAAAATCATAAGAATTATAAAAGAGGGTACTAATTTTAGAATGAACTCATGAGGCGTGTTCCATTGGATTTGGACAAGTATTCGCGTTAACCTAAAGTTACCATCAACTATATGAGTAAATGAGTTCTGTAGTAGTAATCCACTAGATGGCGACAATATCGACAAGTTATGCATTAACTTAGAGGAAAGTTAACAACAAAAAAATTGTCAATACTCAACTACAGTTACGGACAAAACAATAAGACCAGCAAAGAAAGTCGTCCGGTAAAAAAAACAACAAAGAAATAGTGATGTTTAGATAATTTGTCTTGTAATTATTAACAGTTCTATATTTTAAGTGCAGAAAAGGGTGAAAAAACGGAATCAAATAAAAAATAATGCTAACAAACGTGTCAAGACTACCAAAGCGTGTGGACAAAACAATAAGACCAGGCGACTTGTGTGTCATTTTTTAATTAACAGAAAAAAAAATTAATTTTCTTTTTGAAGTATGTATGTACAGTTATATGTTAGTACAAAAATAGAAAATCTGCGTTTAATATGATAGAAGTTTATTGAAACATATGGGTCACGGCATTCATTACTTACAAACTGAAAGAACTTTAATAAAAAAGCTCACTCAGGAAAAAAAGTCGCAACGGGCGGTGGTCAGGCTCATTAGAAGATCAACAACTTTTGTTTTTAAAGCGTTGCAGCCACCGAAACAACACCACATATTCGGCCAATTAAAACATCCAGCAAAGATGAAGCCCCCTAATCACATGCGTATCCTAGAAAGACCCGTTTAAGTCATCTAAAGGCATAAAATGTGAGTTGTACCTTCCTGTCTGCTCCGGAACCGTACGAAGGGGACTTGAAGATCAGTATCTCTTCGGAAGAAGTCCTTGACAAGTGCCACTCGTTACCATTAGACACGAAAAAAAAGAATATGAAAATGAAAAAAAAAAAAATATTGCGAAATATACTTTGGTTGGATGAAACCATTCAATTTCGTAAGATCAGATGGTAATATGGGGTCTTGGCATAGGTTAGGCATCCAGAAAACGCAGCCTATAAGCCTCATTAAAGAAGCAAAACCATCAAATATCGAGGCGGAGTGGTACAATATTTTGGTGGTGTTCTTCCTGGCATTGTGTGAGTCCAATATTTTTGATCAATGAGATGATGGACCAGAATCTGAACATTAAAATATTAGAAAATGTCCTGCTTTCATATGCAGAGTGGGAAATGCCATTGAGGTAGCAATTCATGCAGGATTACGACTATAAGCAAACGACGGTTAGAGTTAAAATGTTAAAAAAATCCATTGAAAAACTTGTGGGCGATTGTTAGAAATACACATGGCGAAGAAAAATCACGAATTAAAGAAAAACTCTGGAGCAAGAACCAAGAAGCTTGGTACGCGATACCCTCAGCTACTTGTCGTACGTTAGTGGAATTTTTTTTCAAAAAAAATCCGCGGAATAGTTAAAAATAAAGAGTACGCAGATGCTACAAAATACTGACGAAAACTCACTTTCAAAAGAAAACGGAAAAACCCAAGTTGATTGAAGTGGTCTTATTGTTTTGTCCTTCATTTTTATTTGTTACTTAACTATACTCTGTCCCACAAAAATTGTCAGTACAGGCCTTATGAGGAGCTTTTTTTAAAACACTAATGCCTGTACATATATTCCTGGCACTCAATCAGAAAAATTTCCACTGAAATAAAAACTAAACCACTGACTTACACATGTTTTGTTTTTGTTATTTTAGTCCAATGCGCATACATCCCACCATGACCAGAAAGCCACACAGATAATGGCAAACTAGAGATGATCAAAAAATCGCAATCTGCTATTCATTCACTGCTAATGAAAATTCACATTCGCAACCTGCTAACGACTTATAAATAAACTGCTATTGCTGAAACTGCTATTGCATATAATAATTTTGTCTCGCTTCTATACATTACAGACACAGAGTCATAATTTCATTTTTCAAACACTACACACAAAATGTGTGTTTGTCTCATACGAAAAACGTAGAAAAGAACAAAACTAAAAAAATAGACTACCCTTTTTAGACGTCATCTGCCGAACGTCTCATCCAATTTTCAACATGTGTCTGCGAAACAGGCGCCAAACCAATTCTCAAAGTTATATCGCAATCGCAGCTGGTTGAAAGCATGGTTGGTTGGTATATAGCAGTAGCATGTAAGGTAGCAGTAGCATGATAGATAGCAGTAGCATGTAAGTTAGCAGTAGCATGTTAAATAGCAGCAGCATGTAAGGTAGCAGTAGCAGGTAAGGTAGCAGTAGCAGCACAAGTTATACTTGCTATTGAGTTGCGAATGCGATTTGCTATCGCCAACAGAGATCTTACTTGCTATTGGTGCTATTGCTGCTATCAAAATCGCAGTCGCAGCTGGTTGAAACTTGAAAGTATGGATGGTTGGTTGGGATTGGGAGCAGTAGCAGGTCCAGAGGTAGCAGCAGAGGTTATACTTGCAATTGCTGCTATTCCTATGCGAATGCGATTTTCAGTAGAGTTATATCACTGAATGGGCCCAAAATTGCTATTTACTATTTTTTACAGAAGTGGACAAAATATTCGCAAAATGTAATTTGTGTCGGTCGAAATTTTCGTACAGAACCAGTACATCGAATTTAAAGAAGCACATTGAAATAAAGCATCCTACTATATCTTTGGTTTCAGCAAGATCATCGGCGCCAGCTATGCAAGTAAGTTTGTTTTATCTGGGGATATTATGTGCATACATACCAGTACATACATATCGTCAGGGTGTGCAAGGTACGTGTCTAAAACATACTCAACCCATACAAATATCTTTTAATGTTTTTCTCCGCAACACCTCTCTGACAAAATATACACATGCACATATGTAATACATAGTGTTTACATCATAACTTTGGTAAATGATTGATTCTGTTCGTTGAATGAGATCAAACCAAAAACAACCCTTGATTTCCTTGTGCCGATCTTCACCCGCACGACATAGACATTGAAATTTTTGAACGTAAGCTAGTGCGAAACTGAACTGTGCACTTCATGTGTTGTATTCGTCCAATACACAAACAGTTCAAACGTCTATTGTATGCATTGTTTTGTTCAGTTTTATATGCTAAGAAAAAAAAGGGAATTAATGGTTTATTTGAGCACAGACAAGAGAAACAGATTTCTCTTGTTTGTGATTTGAGGTAGATCGATCGAATTTGAAATTAAAATTAATTTTAACATTTTCACGAATGCGTAATAGGACTTCATTGCGAATTCGTATTAGCAGTTTACATTAGCAGTTTATATTCACTGTGAATAAGAAATTGCATTCGCAGTTATAACTGCGAATGCAAATTCACAACTTAGCCCATCTCTATGGCAAACTATAGTCCTGTGGCCGCCATCAACCCTCGTTGTGTGTATGGAAAATATGAACATCAAAGCAGTGTTACCATTTGAGTTAATTTTTTCCAATTTCTAATCATTTCATCAAAATTGAGGTGGTGTTCACTTTGAACAAAATTATATTTTTTCGTTCAGCAAATTAATTTGATTTTAAATTAGCAAATGGTTACCCTACGGGTATTGCTTTGAGTATTGAGGTAAACGTCTTATCTTCACTGTACTGACAATTTTTGTGAAACAGAGGACATATAATTTTAATTTAATGTGATTATTTGGATTTTCTTTATTAATATGTTTAATGTCTATGGAAATGTAAATAATAAGAAAAATAAATTATTCAAAAATGTTTGAAAATTTGACTTTGTTAATATGCTCGGTGGTCTTATTGTTTCGTCCGTAACTGTATGTATAGAATCTCTCAACTAAATTAAAACGAGTAATGATTTCGTAAGCAGAAGAATTCACGTTTAATTTTAACGCTATTAAGTGAAGCAATCATTTGAATTAATTAAAGTCATTTCCATTCATTGGAACTCATTTTAGTTGTGTGAAATATTTGAAGTATATTTTGAAGTTTTGTACAAAATTTTAGACTGTAGATGTAGATGAATCAAATAACTATTAAAGCACGCAATTCTTTTGAATTATCTGATCAATTTTGCAAATTACTTTAAATGAATGGAGAAATAGGTTCAAATGAATTCTGATGAAATAATTAAATAATAATTTAATTAGATTGAATTTCGTTGAAGTGTCATGATTTCATTAAATAAAAATGCAATAAAAGAATAAAAATAAATAAAATCCTAACCTAACCTTAACGCAAAACATCATCATGAATATAGACATATATACATTCATATGTATGTATAACTTTGACTTACCCATGGATGCTGAGAAGCCACCTCCAAAGCCTTTAGAAGGATCCAATGGCTTCATCAAGTCACTCATTCCCAAGTGACTACCAATAGGAAGGCATCCACCACCAAGCCCCTTCTTTTTCTTTGACTTAGACGACAGCTTTCGATTTCTCGTCTGGATTCCCTCCTTTTTCATTGTTAGAGGACGATTAACCTGGAAATGTAGAGAAAAAAAAAAATTATTACAAATGTATCTAGCATCCATGCACAATAGCGCTAGTGCCTTCCATTTACAAGTAAACCCATCTTATGATCAACAACGATAAGCACTCTATCGCACATTTAAATCTAGCGCAACGATATTGAGTTTCCACAGTCGTCATCGCAGACATTTCGGGGCGTAAATTGTACATAATGGAATGCATCCGAGGGGAACAAAGAGCCGCACTGATCTTTACCCGGGATATTATTTGTAGAACAGCGTATAACAACAACGTGCGACAAATGTTGCAACAATTGCTTCCCTGTGTACACACATACATTCATACCTGAGAGGATACTACCGCTCTTTATATTGCATCACATTGCAGGGACATTCTATCCGATGATAGAGGATGGAGAACTCTTCGTATCGCTTACATTCGCGCGACTGCTTTTGCAAAAGGGCTTCCGCCTAGGTAAATAATTGCCGGGTAATTGATACTTTTCCGCAGTTCATTGTGTTGGAAACTGTTCCCAGTTGTGTTGTTTTCGATGCTTTGTGTGTTCCCCTATTCAGGATCAGCGACAAACAAAATCCGTTTGTGAGGAAGCGGATCAAGCTGAGATCAAGTGGGGTATTAAGTGGTTTCAAGAGGAATGTATTTATCGCCCGTTCAAATCGTTGAGTTTCCAATGTTAATCACGCAAATCTGATCTTCAGCAGCATCACATCTGCTCTACCGGGAGAGGGTAAGCGCAGCTCATTAACGTACGATTTGAGGCGAAAAGTTTTAATAACATACTATGTGTTCCTTTGATTAATTCAAATGAGCTCGCGCCCATCCCATGTGAGCACGCGTCTTCTCACACAAGCCCCCAGTCTGTGCTGACCTAATTAACCGGAACGTCAGAAACGCGTGTCTTTACAAAAAAAAAACCTCTTATTCCTGAATTGTCTTTCCAAATAAATTTGGTCGAGGCTTGGTCACCCACCTTCATGCATATACCAATGAATCGCATCATAAAATTCAATAACAATCCGCACATGCGAGCGAACAAAGTTGCACGCCAAATCCGATCGTTAGTGCAGGCGCCAGTCCAGATCGGATTTTCCGTCACATACAAATGCAGAAACAAAAGAAAGTCGACGTTCCCTTCAAGTGAAAGGTAAGTCCATTGCCAGACAAAGCAGACAAAACACCTTGTCATTTGTCATAGTGACGCCAGGACGAAATGTCCACTGAACACAGGTAGAAAAGGACATACCGTCCGGCCTCTAGCACAGCGGGAAATAAAGTGGTTTTGTAAATTTACCCAGACACTCTTTAGTACTTAGTGCCTCTGTGGGAGACATTTCACCCCCCGAACAGGACACTGCCATTAATTCGTAATTAATTCGGCATGTGACATCAACTGATGTCACAAACGAAAGGTAAGATAATAAAATTTGATTTTCTATCGATTGATGTTTTGTACTCAACAAAGAGCAAGGTGTAGTCGATATGCAAATGCCAATACTAGCACACAACGTTAACGTTACACGCTGCAAGCTGACGCTTAAGGAATTTCAATGAAAACTCTTTTGTAGGAAAGAATCGCACCGCGCACCACAGTCGTTATCACTAAATCGCCCCTTTACGATGCGACACGGCTAAAAAAAATGTCAGTGTGTGGAAATAAACACAAAAGAAAACATCCACACTGGGTGAGATGATAAATTCTGTTAATCTGCGATGCAAACATGACGATAAGCCACTGGATATAATGTTAAAGCCGACTAGCTACTACTCGTATACTGACGCACCACACTACTCGTTCGTACTCGTAGCTTCGATCGCAAACAGATAATCGCACACACACACACACACACACATTTTAGCGACAACAAATACGCAACGGATAGATGCAACATGAAATTCTCTTCAGGACATCTTTCGGGCGCGAGAACATTATTATTTCTGTCAGACTAATTAGAGAGATTGGGATCGCAGATACCGCAGTACCGGTGTCGAGGTAGAGCAACGAAAAATTGAAATGTAGCGAAATTATATAAATTATACATATATGTATGTATGTAAACCGCTTTCGGTGGACTTTGCAATTAAATTGCGATACATTGCACGAGTGCAATACAAAATACCGTGCCTCCTAAATAGTGACACTGAATCGAGTATGCAACTCGCATTCGGATTGTCGAAAGCATGCACAATATCATATCAGAGGTACTTATCGCGACAGCATATGTACGAACGAGTATGGCAGCCACCGCCGCCACCGCACGTTTAAAAATGTAACGAACATTTTCTATTTCCGTCAAAATCATGGACACTGGCCGATCTCGATAAGACCTCATCAGTGAACGAATTTGCGAAAATTCAGTCGTCGACGATATGCGTGTGGGCCGCCCTTAACTGTCTGTCTCTGTACAGATGTACATCTGGGAAAGGCGAGCTGATTTGCGTATAGAAAATCAAATAATTTAGTATCCAGGGGTGGACGTTGAATGGTTTAGTGTAATAGTTCATCCGATAACTAATTAAATGTGACGAAAGTTGAGTTCAATTTAATTTCTAGCCTAAATAGGGGTGCGGAGGGGTGACTTAACTGCTGTCAGTACGGCTGCATTTTTGTTTAAGTCATGCACATTCGATAAGTGGTGTATTACCGCAGGCTAACTTAATTAATTAAATTAGACTTGAATTAAGATGTGAAGAGAAGAATTGCGACAGTTCTTAAAAATGAATACCAAACGACCAGAAATTAAGTCGAGACTGACAAGAGTATACGTAGGCTGTTCGATAAGTCAGTGACTTTGAAACTAAAAACTCGTTGTTTTTTCTCAAAATTTAATTTATTTTTCAACATAGTCTTCTTTTAGCGCGATACACTTTTCCCAACGATTTTCCAACTTTGTTAACCCCTCCAAAAAATATGATTTCTCAAACCTTATAAAATGGGCATTTGTTGCATCGATAATCTCACCATTCGATTAAAATCTTTTTCCGCCGAGCCATTTTTTTAAATTATGAAACAAGAAATAATCAATAGGAGCCAAATCTGGAGGAAAGGGTGGATGAGAAAGCAGTTCATAGCGCAGTTCACCAAATTTTACCGTTGCTACTGCGGTGAATGAGCCGGTGTGCATTGTCGTGATGAAAGAGCACTTTTTTCTTTTTGAAATGAGGCCGTTTTTCCATCAATTCCGCATTAAATTTATCCAATAAATTGGCATAGTACTGTCCGGTAATCGTTTTCCCTTTTCCAAGTAGTTAATGAAGATTACGCCGTGGTAGTCCCAGAAAATCGTTGCCCTGACTTTTCCGGCTGACGAACCCGTTTTTGCGTTTTTGGTGGACGTTCGCCTGAAGAAGTCCACTGTTTTAATCGTTCTTTCATTGATGGCGTGAAGTGGTGTATCCAGAATGCATCAACTGTTACGAACCGCCGCACAGTGGGACGAATGGTATAAAAATCGCGACATGGGTCGAAATTGCATGTATCTAGTACGGCTTTCCAAAGTATATACAGCTGTTATATAGACACTGGTGGACATGTGAATTACATTTTTGCGAGTATAAAAATCTGCCATTTTAGCGAAAATTCGTGATAAATTGGGTTTCATCTATCGCAATATAATCAAGTCGGAAAGAATGTTTGAGTCTTTTTTTTTAATAGTGTCATTTTACATAGTTTAGTAATAAATAATGTCAGGAGATAGAAACATTCTATGTTCTTTACTAGCCAGGGTATGTAATTTTTCTTGGAAATAACGTCTTTTTTGACAGTATTTTCGAGAAATTCAACCCGTACAAAAAAGTTCCGAGTTGTTCCGAAAATGGACTTCACAGGTGTTTACCTTAGGTATTTAATGTAAGATATCCGAAAGAATTATATCCTTCTAAGTCCTACTTCATCCGCTATTCATGTTTGAACAAGTGCATGCCGTCGTAAAATTCAACAATAGGCAGTGGGTGTATACAGGGTGTTCCGGTTTGGGATACAGATATTTTGGGATCTGATTTATTGGTTCATGTCATGAAAAAAATCGTATGGGAGGGGGGGTGTCTATCTTGAACACCCACTGAGCTACAGGGTGTTCAAAAAAGTTTCTTCGGAGAAAGAGGTACCAACATTTATTCAATCATATTTTCTAGTGTTTAAACTTAGAGAAACCAAGGTACGCTTGTTTCAAAGACAATTGATAAGTGCTTATTACAGTTAAGAATTATTACAATTCGTACGAAATATTATTTCATATACATAGAACTAAATAAAACCGAAGGTGGATATTCTGTGGGCTGTAGCTTCTTTTGCGTTACTCCTACAGCCAAATAGACTTCACCATTCGGAAATAACTGAGTGAATGCATGAATCTACCATTTCGTCCCACTGTGCGCCGTAAAAATTACACTTGAAAAGTTCCAAATTCGGCTTTGAAAACTTCACCCGAATCCGTTTTTGATCAATCGTCAGCAAACGCGGCAACCATGCTGCCGATAATTTTTTCATGCTCAAATAGTCATCCAGGATTCGAATTATGCTACCATTTGAAATGGCTACTGTCTCAGCTATCCAACTAACCTTAATATGCAATCGTCCAACACAATATCGTGTATTTTTTGACCATTTCTTCCATTGTGACGTCATTTGGACGTCCTTGGTATTTCTATATGTTATTTCTAGGTTTATCAGCAGCTTAATGATGGGGTACATTACATTCCGAATAGCTAAAAAGAAGTACGTGTGGTATTTATACCCAAAGCAGGGAAACCTAGCCACTCCACTGCAAAAGACTACAGGCCGATAAGTCTCTCGTCATTTCTTCTGAAGATGCTCGAGAGATTTCGCGACTTGGAAATAAGGAACAAACTAGAAAGAAACTTGCCCCTCTATGATGCACAACACGCACACTCTAAGGGTAAATCTGTGGAAACAGCGCTCCATGATTTCTATGCAAATGCATTTTTTTTTGGACAGCCTTAGAAGCAAATGAATCAAATAGTTTTTCGAATTAAGAAATTTGCTTTAAAATGGCGTTTAATCGTTAGAGCACATTTTTCCATATTTTGGTATAAATGCATATTTTGGCTTATTGAGCATATTTTAACAATAAATGCATATTTTTCGTGCATATTCCAAATAAATAAACTTTAAACACTTAAAATATTGATTTTACCGAAATGCAAACGAACCTTAAAAACTCTATATTTCATCTGGAAAAAAATGCTATTTATAACTTGGCAGCACTAAAAATTTTATTAAAAAAAACGAAGGATATATGAAAAAATCAAATATGTAGGTAGTTGAAATGGGCTATGCTTTTTCGCACTTGATTTACATTTTTTTTTCGCTGCATTTCACTGCTTTAGCAAAAATATTTCATGAAGAAATTTAAATTCCTTGGCTTTTTGTATTAGAAAAAAAATTCATTAAGTCTACTTTATGTACAAAAATAAACCAAACACTTGAAAAACCCAATTGTGCTATATTTTATTCGCGCACTGTAATGTGACGTTGCCTTTTAGCTTTTTCGTTGTTCATGATTTATTCGCATGGATGAGCAATATTATTTAACCGCATAAGAAGTAAAACAGCGCCTAATCGAAACCATTAATTTCATCATTTTATAAAAATTTGTGACATAGATTTCAGACAGTCAAGGCGTTTTGTCATATGGTGAACTAAATTTACAGACACCGTATATGGCTGGGCTTTAAATTTGTGAAATATTTAGGTTCTCAAGCACACTTTGGTGATAGCTGGATATGATCTCACTTGACTGAGTGTTACGATGACACAGCGACGAATACACCACAGAGCTACTTGTTTGACATTTTTCAACACGACAATACTGGTCTCAGTTGGACGATAATGTGACCGCAAATTACGAATAAAGGCAACATTTCGATGTTTTTTTTACGTTTGTGTACTTGCCAAACCTTACTGATAACGACACAAATGACAACAAATGTTTGCACCTAGCAGATAAGGATTATCAAAGGTTTATTGTAAAATCCTTTGCTGTATAAAAATATTAGATTTAAATTAGTTTTTACGAAGAAAATATAAATTTTTAATATTTTTCCGCGAATTGTTTATTGTTTTGTTTTTTGTTTGCTGAACTGTCAATTTTCTATTTAAATTCATCACGCCACCGAAAAAGATATTCGTTTGCACAAAACCTCAAATTAATAAAACTCATCACCGTCGGTAAGTAAACAGTTTTAGAATGTTGGACCTCATAAATTAAGCATTAGAAAATGGTGCAATGAGGTACCACCGTGTCTAGTTCTGGAGAGGCTCCCCGTCGCTCGTCGAAGTCCATCGAAATTGAAACGCAGCCCATCCCTTTACAGCTCTATTCAATGTTTGAGGATGCTTATTTAATTGGTGGAAAGACAGGTATTGAGATACGCAACTAACTACTTCTACATCTATCTGTAAACTATCCCTAGTGGGTCCCTTAGGTATTTGGTAGAAGGAAAGCTTCTTACAAAAATTAACAAATAATGATTCAAAAGCATTTCTCAAGCTTTAAATTTATAGCTTACAATGATCTCTCAAATGCAGTGAAACCTCCCTTAGGCGGACAGTGACGGTGACAACATTTTTATCCGCCTAATGGAGTTGTCCGTTCAAGGGATAAACACAAGTTTTCTTAAACAAATTATCTTTATTTATCAAAACATAAAAAAAAACACTGCAACTTTATTTGAAACGATTAACAAAACAAAAAACGAAAACAGAACAGAACAAAGATTTGGAATCCTCGCAAATGTCTTCTGTTCCAGCTGCGTGGAGGAGGAGGAAGAAGAATCCCCCTATCACCAACTATGCGGTTTTTTGTTTTTGTCCGTCTAATGGAATAACATTAAATAATTTCTAACAGATATGCGTGTCCGCGTCCGATCAAGTGAGTTTCCGGTTAACGGAACGTAAAATGTATGCAATATGAAACATAAAAATTTGGTTAGGAAAATTTGTCGTCTAAGCGATTGGTCCGTCCAAGGGAATTGTTCGTAATGGGAGATTTCACTGTACCTACAGAAATTCGGAACGGGTGAGCCCTAACCCTAACCCTCAACAGAACTAGTATCAATTTTGATACTATTTTGTGAAAAAATGTTGAATAACATTGTTGCTCGCGAAGCTTTAGACCCATGCTTTAGTATTTGTCGTCAAAATACGCCGTTTTTCACTTAAGGTAGATGACTCCGATGGACGGGGTAGAAATCCTGGACCAAAAGTGTTTTTCTATACATTAAAGCCCCCATAGTATCAAAAATGACACTGCGCTTAATTTCAGTACTAAATGTAAAGAGCATCAAACAAATTGAATCTTTTTGTGTCTGATATTGCCGCGCATGATGATTAGCATAAGCCAAATGGATTTTTATGTTTGTGTATGAAGTCAGCCGTACATTTATGTACACGTTAAATTTTTAAAATTTTCTTCATATCGATTTTTTTCCATTTTTTTTTATTTAAATAATCGATTATCGACTCTCGTAAATTATAATTTTCCTTTCATTATTAACAATGCCTATTCGAAAATCGATCTGCTTAACAATAACAAAGGAACGGCGAACAAAACTGCATCACTAGATTTTCTGATTTTGTGGTTTGCGAGTCTTCGGAAATGAGATTTAAGCTGCAGGGTAATTTCTGATACTTATCAGGACAAGGAAAAAAACTGAGGGTCGGTTGAGGGTTAAGATTGCAAGGGTCATCATCATCATCATCATCTCTATGGGTTGCACTGTATGTTTTCGTAGAATCAATTTCAAACAATCCTTATACCAGTTTCCAATCATAAATTCTCCAAACTTGAACCCTAAAAGGCAACGCCCTGTTAACATTGCGATTTTTAAACTTTTCAAATAAATAAGCGTTATTGTTACCTGATGGGCCGACGGGGTGTCATTTCGACACTCACAGACCTACAACTTCCTTATTTCTTCTCCAGGTGACCATTCATTCGCAATAAAGTGTCTCAGCCTGACTTGTGGATTTCACTTTTGAAAAAAGAAAAGAAAACTTTTCTCCACCATGAAGTGTCAAAAACCCCTTAAAACATTGCCCCAGGATCTTAAAAAGAAAATTCCGCCCCATACAGTATCTAATGCATTTACAAAGGACCTAAATGATCCCATTACCATCTACCGTCAGGCACCCCCCCCCAAAAAGAAACGAGATAAAAATTACCCACTTAATTCATATTTAAAGTGTGCGTTCGCTTTCACAAAGTGTCAACTAATTCATCAATCCCCCGCACGCTTCCAGATCCGGAAGACGAAATAAAAAAAAAAATACCGGAAAAGGGATGAAATTGAATTTACCTTCCACGTCAGTGAACCTTGGCTAGCTAACTTTTCACCATGCACAGCTCACCCTACACCCTAGTCTCAAATCTGAAATCTCATTTATTTAATCTACCGTCGTCGTCGTGTGTTTATCGCGTATCGGCAGACTGCATCCGTCTATAATCTATGTATGCATGTGTATTCGTAACTTCTTTGGCTGGCGGGATTATGTCAACCTATAAACCTCCTTTCCCAGCATTATTTCCCAATCAGCAGCAACACAACAAAAGATGCGCACACAACATCGACAGAGTAGAACGAGATCCTGGTAGGAAAGTAATAATTTTATTCCGAATTCGACATTCACAGATACACAAACACACACACACACACAAATATAAACACTTCTATCGGTAACGGGGGGAAATGGTGTGTGAAATCGCTTAAGCACTTAACGAGGGCTGAGACCTCGGATTTGTTTTTCGTTTTTCCACTTTAGATAGTTTTTCTTTCTGCAAATTTGTAAAGATCTAGATCTATGGGCAGGGACTACCCCCCCGGACGTCAATGATGAGCTGTTTTGTCGTAATATTTCCTTTCATTTATTAGCACACAGCAGCAGCAGCAGTAGCAGCGCCCAGATGAGATTGTTTAACATAAATCGAGGAGTGGTGAGCCTGAGCATAGTTCACTCTGTGTGAGACCGGATTTCCGCCAATGTACCGACACCCCACCACCCCCAGTATTTGGTGGCGGGCGCGCCTAGCATTATTTATGTATTATTTGAAAATGCCCCCGGGAGCAATGTATCTATCTCTAAAAGGATACAAATTAACATATGAACAAAGAAATCAATACTTACATTGTGAAGCTTATAATAAAGACCGCAGGCATTGCACACTGGTTCACCGCTGGCGTTCCGCCGCCAAAGGGTTGTTGTTGTGGTTTTGCAATTCGCACAGGATGTCCCCGCTCGCTTGGCCGCGCTCTGCAGCGACTGCAAAGTCAGAAATTGAAATTTGAAATTAGTATGATAAAAGCTCAGAGTGTCCTTAAAAGTTACTTAAATGTTGTGCCAACTAAAGTGGGAAATGTATGTGTTTGTATTTGCCCAGATGACAACTTTTTTAAGGAGTCATGTCATGTTAAACGTCTTAATTTAAACCCAAGGGTCGTATAATTACAGTTGTCCCAGGATAACTACACAACACAAGATTTGTTGTGCATCCTCCCAGGTCCTCTCATCCATATTCAATCCTACATTAGGCTTGTGGGCGTCGAAATTAATTTTATTTCGCACTCTCTCTCTGTCGCTCGAGTTTGTACGGTTCGGTTGTCATCGATCGATTGGATTTAAAATACAACACAAACGTCCAGTCCAGATTCAACCAAATGAAATGGGCAAAATGTTACAACATCGTTAACATAACAGATGAGCAAGAACCTCGAGAATCGTGTGTAATGTCTCACTTGGCTCGTCGTCGTCGTTTGTTCGTTTATATACGGGAAGTTTTATTCTCCATTTTACACCTTAATTTGATGTTTGCATCGGGGACTCGCATTCAGAGTCGAGATCGAGCGAGTCTCCCTCTGCGCACACAGCCACCACTCTGCAGGTGAATAACACACAAAACGATTGGAAAAACATCAATTAAAAATCAACGTCAGACATGATCGCAGAGGTTGTTGATGATAATGGCTCAGGGACCAAAAACGAATCGAAGGTGGAGGATCCATGAAGTACGTATAAATAAGCTGGCATTCGATTTTTTTTTTTTATATTTTGAATTAAAAAAAAATGCTTTGTGACAGAATGTTATGTGGAACTAAGAATGGACTTCCTAAAATCGATCAAAAACGCTTTAGACGTCAACCCCAACGTGTGGGTATTGCATTTTTCTCGCGCCGCGCCGCGCCGACTGACAAATATTTTGCGGGAGTTTGCTGTTTTCTGACAGCTAATTCATTCATCTTTGTCATGTGGAGTGACAATCAGTTTTATTTTTGTAATTTTTTGAACTAAGCACATGATCAATGGATCCTGGTGGAATTCCTTTTGATTGAAGTTGAGTTTAGTTATCGAATTAAATGTATGGTCTATTTATTTCATTATAATTTGGAGTGGATCTATTTTAGAAAAAAAAATAAAAATTATAGGAAGTACATATTTCCGTTCTTGATACTGATACCATTTATAGGTAAAATTATTCTCAATCCCTATTGTTGTCAAATACTAATTTAAGTTCATCTCAGTAAAGTACACTCCATCTCATAACTATATAGCCACCTTAAAATCTTTACTTATAGTATAATAACGGTACTTGTTTGCTAATATTTATATTTTAAAATAATTATAGAGCAAAAATATTTACTTTTTAAGATATAAAGTATAAACATGAGTTCAATATTCGAAGATATTCCCATAAAAACACATTTTTAGCGTTTCATAGCTATATAGCCATATATAAAAATTGGGTCTGATTTAATTCTGCTTCCATTTGTGATCAAAGTTTTGTGCAGACAATATAACAAATAAGTTAACCCTCTAGTGCCCAAGAGTGCCTCTAGGCACGCTTCTGTAAAAAATATTTTAATAGTTTTTATCCGTTTATGCCCAATACAGCCTTTTGGCATGGTTTCATTATTTTATTTAAAAAACAACTTATTAAATGTTGTTTTGAATTCTTAATATTGCATTCGTGTTGTTCACTTTAAAGTTCGGTTATAGGAGTTTTTATTTTAGAACCATCAAGAATTTCAATAATTAAATTGGGAAGTAGAGGGTTAAGTGAATAATGTCACGCGGAAAAAAAATGTCCGAACAGGAAAAAGGCAAAATTTTGGCGTTTAAACAAGAAGGTCTCTCTTTGCGGGAAATTGGCCGAAATGTTAATCGCCATCACTCGACTGTGTCAATTTTCCTACAAGATCCAGACACGTACGGATCACGCAAAACAGGGGGACCAAAAAAAAAACTTAGTCCTAATCATAAAGTAGCTCGACGAGAATTCGCGCGGATAAACATAAACCGCGATTGGAATAAGGTGAAAACTATAAATTATTTATTTTCAAGGTAATTTTTTTCTGACGAAAAGAAGTTTAACCTCGATGGTCCAGATGGCTTCCAGTGCTATTGGAGGGATCTACGGTAGGATCCGATGTACTTCTCAAAGCGAAATTTCGGTGGTGGCAGCCTAATGGTTTGGGGTGCATTTTCATCCCTTGGAAAACTCCGATTAGCTTTTCCGTCAACAAAAATGAACAGCGCAGAATACATCGGAGTTCTTCAACAGAATTAGCCCATTTTGGCAACAACATCGGGAAATAGGCCTCATATTCCAACAGGATAACGCGCCGATACACAATAGCAGGGCTAGCAAACTATGGTTTCAACAAAAGCAAATTGAATTTCTTGACTGGCCAGCGTGCTCACCGGATCAAAATCCGATAGAAAACCTATGAGGAATTCTGGTCCATAAAATTTACGGAAATATTATAACAGGCAATATTCTTCAGTTAAGCACCTTAAAACGGCTGTGGAAAGAGCTTGGAGAGAAATTCCGCAGCAAACTCTCCAAAACCTGGTTCACAGCATGCCAAACCGATTATTTAGTTTGATCGAAAATCGGGGTAGCTCAACCAAATACTAACTCAATTAATGTTTAATTTTTTTTTTTGGCTAAAAATCACATATTTGTTCAGTGGCGTGTTTTTTTTGTAACCTGTATAGGCTAAACATGTTTCAGCAGCATGTTTACCCATGTAAAATAGAACAAAACCTTAGCCTCGATAATTATCGAGTCTTATTTTTACTCTGAAAGCTTTTTCGAAATCTATATAGGTTACAAAAAAAACACGCCTATAGTTATGAAACACATGAAAATTAGTATTATGTGCATTTTTTGTAAATAAACAAATTTTGTTTAATAAATCGACTCAAATTGTTTTATTTGATTTTCTAAAATTTGGTTAAAAAATATTTTTATTTTTCTCCTTTCCAACGGATTTTTGACGGTGGTTATATAGTTATGAAATGGGGTGTAGTAGGGTGGGGTAGGGCAAGTTGGGCTACGCGAATTACTCAACAGCCGCAAGTACTACAGGAACAAAGCCATACACAGCTGATGTTTGCACACTTACCAACATGTGGTAACCGGTATCAGAAGACGGGGAACTACGCACATTTTTTGTTTTTTGTTTTTTAAGTGAACAAG
This sequence comes from Brachyopa scutellaris, assembly GCA_949775065.1. Taxonomy (NCBI): domain Eukaryota; kingdom Metazoa; phylum Arthropoda; class Insecta; order Diptera; family Syrphidae; genus Brachyopa; species Brachyopa scutellaris. Next base: position 57,135,966 of record OX459114.1, read on the forward strand.
TAAAAGAAATGGGTTACTTACTTACTTACTTACTTACTTAGGTGGCGCTACAGTCCGGGGTGGACCAAGGCCTCAACCAACAACCTCTTCCAGTTAGCCCGGTCCTTAGCTAACCGCTTCCAGTTGCGCACTCCAAGTTGGTTGACGTCTTGTTCTACTTGGTCGCGCCACCTTAGGCGAGGTCGTCCTCTGCTGCGCTGACCCTCCGGGTTAGAGTTGAATATTCTCCGAGCCGGAGCGCTGATGTCCATGCGCTCTACATGTCCTAGCCATCTTAAACGCCCAATGTGCAGTTTTTTGACCAGGCTGATGTCGCTGTACAGCTCGTACAGTTCGTCGTTGAATCTTCTGCTCCAAAACCCGTCAACGCAAACGGGACCGAATAAATATATTTTTATATTTTATATAATATTTTTTCTCTCAAAGCGACCAAGGAGATCTTCATCCGCATTCGATAAAGTCCATGCTTCAGCTCCATATAGCAAGACTGGGATGATAAGGGTCTTATATAGAGTCTCCTTAGTCGATCGGGAAAGGACTTTACTGCTCAGTTGCCTTCTTAGCCCAAAGAAACAGCGGTTGGCAAGAGTAATCCTTCGTTTGATTTCCGACGAGATGTAATTTTTTTTTTTTTTTTTTTTTTTTGGGTTCCTTATTGTTTTGTTATTCTAGTGAAAAGGTGCAAATCATCCACTAAGGCATCTACATCATTTTCATGAGTCACGTTTTAAAATTTTAGTACTCCTTATAAAAAATTTAACAACTTTGTTTTGCAATTGTCAACAGTGTCGAGCATAAATGATGGTATCCCATCATCAGTTTTATAAAATGTTAAAAATATGTTTGAAAGAAAGTTTTGAGGAGTAAATTCAATTGTATTTAAGTGTATTTATATAAAATGCTTCTTTTTTCATTGTTCAATATTTTTTTTTTTTTACTTTTTGGTTACTTAAATTAGGCAGTAGGTACATTATGGACAAGGCGTCAGCAGTCCTATACAGAACCAAGCCTAGCTTCTCGCAACCATTTGTGTGTGCGTGACATTTTTTCCACGAATGGAAGGGACCTACAGTTTTTAACTGACTCCGAACGGCGAGTTGAGAAGCTTCTCATGACAAATGATGCTCTTTGATTGCTTGACAGATATTCGAAAGAGGTGGCGACCGTGAAAAACTTTTTTAGGTGTTGGACCCGGGCTGGGATTGAAATGAATATTTACTCCACAAAATTTTCTTTCATTAAACAAATTGCTGGCCTGTAATAAAACTGAAGACGGGGTACCAACATTTATGCTCGACACTGTATTTTTGTGAAAGGTTAAGTTAAGGTTAGGTTGTATGGGGTTATAAGGCTGAGCCATCACAAAACACAAGGCACCATAATGGATCCATCGCGATCCCCTGAGACCATCGTATGATGGTATACCTTAACCGAAACATTTCCGTCAAAGCATTTAATTTCCCTGCAAAATTGTAACATTTTACTGTGGTCAATTTGGCCAGCATCTTCGAGTGTGTTAAAGAAGCACTTCCATAAAACTTTCTTTCGAGAACGAGCAATTGCCTGACAATCACAAAGAATGTATTCAATATCATCCGATACACCTACATATGTCATTGTAGTATCTGCATTCATCCGTGTTTGAAAGACCCATTCTTTTGGCATGTTTCCTCAGGAGACAATACCCGGAGAGTATTCCTATTACAGTTCTTAACTTTGCCCTATTCAGTCCAAGGATTACCTTGATCCTTTTGTGGTCTATGGCCGGCCAAAGAGGCTTGGATACCCTATGTCCCTCTATTCTTGACCATCTGTGGTCCGCTATGCTTATGATTGTTGTTGAGTTTTGACCTGATGCCACATGATGGCGGTGCTATGTTCACCATCTTGGTTATGGGCAATGCTCCCTCCATCCTTGCCAACTCATCTGCAAGTGCGTTACCCTCCACGCCAGAGTGTCCAGGCACCCAACATAGTTTAACTCTGTTCTGTCTACAAAGTGATCTTTTTATGAAAAGGAAAACGTCTTATTATGCATGTTATTTCTGACAACATCTTTCGATACTGAGGCATGTTTGGCCATTGCACTTATTCCTATTCTTCTGCGATTACATATTTTCCGTTTTTTTGTCTTTTCAAATATAATTAAGAAGCAAGTCCATTCATTTCAATGATTTCAGCTTCATAGTTGTATTATGAGTAGGCTGATATTTATGAGACTTGAAGTCTCAGTAGCCCAACTAGCCCCGCCCTACCCTACTTTCAAAAGAGTACCTACGTATTAGCAGTTTCGAATATCCGATCCTATTTCAACGTTGGCAGCAAAATTGTAGCATTTTTTTGTTTTGTGAATCATTTGGATTGTTTTTTAAAGATTTACTGCAAAACAGAAAAAGTTGTGGGTACTAGCTGTGGTACTAGCTGCTTAATAATTTATATATATAGTAGAAATTAAACATACAAGGCTATGACCTAATATCAGTTCTAACTTTCCAGCTAGCATTGTCAAATTTTCAGTTATGACTGACTGATTTAATCTCTATATATAAAACAGTTCACTGACAGACTGACAGACTGACAGACAGCGCACAGACCAAACCACTGTACCTAAAGGGCTGAAATTTGGACGGCACATTCCTATAATGACAAAGGACATCATTAAGAAAGTATTTTTTGTAATTCTAAGTGGGTGCATTCGGAAAATAAAATTCCTTAATTCTATAAATTGAATTTTCATCGGTCAACCATTGTCATTGATCATGAGTCTTTTGAGAGAGCCGGAGCACTGTTTGAGTTTAAATTATGCTGTTCGGCACAAATCTCCAATACAATTTGTTTTGCCTTAACAGTGGCAGGGGGCGAAGCACAGCGAGCATGGGTCTGCTAGTTATTACATGTATTTTTAGAGGTTAGTGAATTTCTTATGCAACACAATCTGCAGATAGGATGACACTGACGACCATTAACATTAATGAGAAAATCGTTCAGCCGAACTTCATTCTGATTGGTTCGAAAATAGGGATTCTGGAGCTTTCTTGAATAAAGCCGAGAATGGAAAGTCTTTTCCATTTCTTTGATGCCGGTGTCATTTATCGATAATGGCAGATCAGATTTCAGATTGGGTTTTATTGAATTTTAAAAATATCGAATTCCACTAATTTCAAGATAGGAATTTAATGATTTTAGCTTATGAACCCGTATGTTGCCGTTCCAGTTCCGTGAACTAAGAGTTGGATCTACATATTATGTATATTTACATAGAGAAGAAAAAGGGAGACTTATTAACTGTTAAATGTATAAAATCAAATGCGATGAATTTTGTGTGAAATTAATTATTAAAAATTAAAACAATAATAATAAGGAATTTGAGACTTGAAATTTTGATATATATTTTGAAGAAAATACATATATGTACAACATACATACTTCGATGCCATTTCTAATCATTTTTGACAAAGCCATTGCAGGTGAATGAAATTTTTCTAAAACATTTTAATTTAAGTCGAGATTATAAAGGGGACGTCCTTTCCCCATTCTGATAGGGAAATAGTTTTAAGTCTTAATCTAAACAATTTTTTTTTGCTTTCTGTTTTGACATTTCTCATCGTGAGTTCATTGAATACGTACACAGTCGAACAACGCGGAAAGGTTATTATTCAAATCTATTCTTAAAATTGTTGTTCGATGGATTCGACAGCAAGCGAAATTACTAAATCTGTGCTAAAGAGATTCCAGGAGTTATTATTGAGAATTGGTGCGGTTCCGTTGATTTAATTCAGGCCTTTTTTACAAAACAATTTTCAGCCTTCTACTGCAAAAAAAAAATATATATTTCCTCAGAAAATAAATTTATTTCTTATATTTTTCGAAATTGCTACCTTCCGAATTAAAAAAAAAAAAAGAAAAAATACTCGTTCGAAAAAGGTTTAGCTAGATTGTACTTTTTCGTTATTTTTTAAGTAATTTCGAAATTTTAGTGCTCAGTGAATAAAAATAATAAAAAATGTTTGCAGAAAAAATATTTGGTGTCTTTTATATACAAAAATATCTAAAATGAAAAATTAGATAGTGATTCCAAACTTATGGTATACTGAATTCGCTGGGATTTTCGCTGTCGAAATTGGTTAAATAAACAATCTGACAATACTGAGCTGACAGGTTTTAAATACAAAACTTTTGCTTTTTATGTCAACTTTGTGTTGGGCTTAAAACTGTCGAAAATTGTAAAGAGTTGTTATAACCCTATGATTGCTTCGTCGAACTTTACAACATTTTTTAAGATAAGAGTGTAAAGACATATGCTAAGCCTCTCAGAAATGATTTCGCAACTACAGTCGACTCGAATATGAATAGGAAGAAACAGGACGAGCTGACGATGATGGCACACGCTATGCTACACATATGTATTTAGGGAATTGAAGTGTGTAGGTACTTAAAATCAAATTCCGAAGGGGTAATGTATATTTTGTTCTGTGCTAAACAAAATTCGACTTAAGGGGTGAAAAAAGATGCAAATAATCAAGAGAATGTGTTCGAGTTAGAGAAAGTTTCGACTTAGTGGGCGTTCGACTTAGAGAATAGTATTTGTATGGAAAATTGAAGGGGATGAAGGAATGATGAATGATGAATGAAATATGGCGAACAAATTCGAGTTAGAGAGAGAAATTCGACTTACAGAGAGTTCGCCTTAGGGAGAGTCCACTGTATTTTAATAAATTAAAAAAATATCTCGTAAAACAATAAAGAACTTAGTCAAGTGATGCATGCATTTAGGAAATATTCTTGGCTACGCATTGCTTATCTGAATACCGATCAGCAAATCAGTAGGGGTCCCTAGCATAATCTTAACTTTCATCTCAGTCTGCCACTGGAATAATTGACTGAAAACATTTCAGCTTATGTAGCTTCCTACCAACTGAACTAAGAAAGTTTATGGCTAGCGAATAAAATTAAAACAAAATATTTGACTAGGTATAAATTTCGCAGAATAAATAAAACAAAAAAATATTCTTATTTTCATATTTCAGAAAAGGGAGCTGTTGTTAATTACGACCTGACGTATTTATTTATTTGTTTTTATTTTTATTTTTATTTCTTTCTTGGAGGCGTGAGAAGAAAACCAAATATATTTATTGATGTTCCAACTCAAGTGGAATAATACTCTCTACCTTTAAGGTCATATAATTAAACCGCGAATGAGGAAAAAAAGTAAAGCCAGAGACACATCTCGCGTGGCGGTGATCTTCCTTTTTTGATACCGATCCCAAAAGCCAATAAAGAATATATCACACAGTGTTATTCACTCGCGGGACTTTTTGATTGGGCAGCAAGCTAAAACATAAGTTTAACGTTTTTTTTTTTTTTTTTTGAATTTAACTGATGCTGTAGCTCGTCTGTCGTCTGCCGTCCGTCGTAGATTTGCGTTTCGCTGTTCTTTTTTTTGTTAATGTTCCTTACTGGTTTTTATCGGATTTCTTGTATTATTCTGCCTCTGCGCGTCTTAAAAACCTCATTTCCATGTTTGTTGTGCTATGACTTTGTCGGCATTTTATCATTGGTTGAGTTTTTGCATTTTTAATCGATTTTTTCCTTATTTTAACATTTAATTTATTCAACCAACCACCACACCATAGAGAATCGGGTACATAAACATAACTTCTGTTTTGTTTTGTTTTATGTTGCTTTTTTTTGTTTTTGGGTATGTCAGTAAAATTAAAAGAAGCCATAATGCGATCAACCAATCCCGCTTCATTTCATTGAAATTAATTAAATTAAGGCACGGCCAAAGCCGGAGCAATTAAAACTAAAACGTTCCGAAGCTTCTATACTTAAAACGATATATGCTAATATATGCCTCGTAATCAATTTGTTTTTTTAGAAGCGACTACCTATACAACTGCCAACCTCTGTAAAGTGGTCAATAAAATGCAAATAGTTACGAGTATTTCATCACACCCTAAAAAATAAAATTGTAAAAAAGTGTATAAAATAAAAAATCTGAAGCACTTTAAAAAAATATAACAAAAAAAAAAAAACATTCGCAGAAGCCGTTTTGATAACCTTATCGTATCGCCACTATTATTTATTTTTTTTTGAGCTATAAAAAATATCTCCTATCACACCGCACACAAATTGATTACTTAGGTATGCTATCTATATCAATCATAAGATAAAGTTGTTGATTGAGGAACCAACCGGGGAAAAAAATTAATTTTGGAACGAACAAGAAGTTGAAATTTTCTAATAGATCCTTATCGGCCACCTTACCAAAAAAAAAAAAAAAACGCACACAAAAATGATAAGAAGCACGATGACAGCAGGTAGACCTCGATAATGTTGACATACACATTCAAAAATAGCATAAATAGCTAGATATGCCGAAAAATTCGAAATCGAATATGAGAAAATCCCGTCGGCAATGTGACACACAGCTCCTACCTACAAATATGTACATATCTGTGTATGTATGCATCTAAAGCAAGAAGCAATGCCCTTTGCGATCTATTTTTTGATTCTAATATGTTTACTAGATAAGGAAGAGATAAAAAAGATTGTCTACAGTAGTCCCTGGGAGGGATGTCCTATCTTTAGCATCCTTAAGCACCTACATACATTATCTTCTTCGTCGTGGCTTTGCGCAGAACGAAAAATGTAGAAGGACTCTCTTCTTACCGCGAATAAAATATAATATGTATTGTATGATATACTCAACTCATTATATATGTATGTATAAATAAACGTAGACAGCAAGCATAACGGAACTAAAAAGAAAACCAAATCGAGGACAAAGAGTTCGCTCTTACAACAAGCAGGGATAACGTTAACGATGAGTATCCTTTTGTATGGCGGCGGCGATGGGGTGGCCGTAGTCATATACATACCTACATATACATCAACAAAATTTTCTATTTTATATAATACATACATATGTACATATTCATACAAACAAAGTGTACGTCTTTGAAAAAAGCAGGAAATTTCTCCAGGGCGTGGTAAATAATGTTGTCGTTGCTAGGGATGCTTATATTCTGGTTGTTAGGGTGCCTTATTTTTAAGTCATGTGATTGGTCGATATCCACCCCAAAAAACACGATGACTTTCCCCTGTTAGGTACAGTGTACTGTACACACCGATACTAAATTTATTGTCTCTCTTTCTCCGTTGCTCGTCTCTGTATCGGTGTGTTAGTATACACTTTGGTTAAGCGAGTGCACACAATATGCAATGTGAATGAAATCAGGACACGACCGTATCCACCAACAATCTCTGTGTAAATAAATATTAACAACAACCTCTAAGGCGGATCTTTAAAGTGGAGGAATTTCGCGCAAACTTCTGTTAGGAAGGATATACCATCAGAGAGGAAAGAAAAAAAATCAATATACCCTCCATATGGCGCAAGACACATTTAATTTTATACATATTCTTAAAGAGTTTGATGTTTTTTGTTTTTGTAAATATTTCCGTTTAATGAAACTAAATAAGAATCGATCAACCCGATCGTGGGAATTTCCCAAGATATCCTATTTTATTTATTTTTTTTTAATTTTCAATCTGACGATGATGGTGGGTTGTAACGCGAATATTAGGAAGGTAAGACAGAATCTCCCTCTTCCGTGGTTATGTATGTAGTTTGATTGTCAAAAGATGGACAGAGAGAGGGGTGGGGGGTAATCATCTGCATTTGCAACGTAGTCATCGACGATGATGACGACGAGCGACGACGACGACGACAACGATGATGACGATGAAGATGCACAACAGAAAGTTTTATACGTTGTTGTGCGTCTTCTGTGTGTGCTGATCAATTAAAAAGTTAACGATATCTGAAATTAGAGTTTGAACAGAGCTCTGCTTTTATTTTTCTATACAGCATCGAAACTGGGCGTGCCAATAACATAATGAACAAGGCAAGATGTTTTGCTTTGGTTTTGTTTTTTGTTTTTTTTGGTTTTGGTTTTAGTTAGTTATTTTGTTGCAATACGCGCAACATACTTTAGGGGCTTCATGTGGGAATAGAAAGCTGAAAGTTTGAATTTTATGTAACGCATATGTACATTAAGGCAGGTATACATACCTTTGTACCTATGTACATATGTAGGTGAATTTTGTGATTAAAGATATTCGGTAATCGTAAGAGATGTGTTTGCCACGTTATACCACACAATTGACTACTTACTGCACCTTGTTTTTAAAAGCTGGTAACAGTGGGACGAGGAAATGATACAAATCAGGAAAAAAGAGAACTCATTTGTAAACTGCCTCAAATAGGAAAATATCACAAGGAAATTCAAAAAACTCTTCAGTGTGGTATTTCAGCAATAGCCCAGTAGCGAATCGTTGGCGATTTCAGCAGACCTTGCCAAATCACCCCTTACTTCATCAATGAAAATCTTAAAAAATAGGAAGGCCTTGCCAAAATCATGCCTAGGAAGCGAGTTGGTAATGGCTCTTATTTTAAAGTTTTCACCACTTTTAAAACTTGAGCATTAATTGTATTACCACTTCACTTCTAAGGGAATGAACGTTTTCAGGCCTGAGTTTAGGCATTACCAAGGAAGCGATTTAGTAATGGAATCTGTCTTGAAATCTGTTTTAGTGGCATTACCGCTCCGCTTTCTATATTTTCCTTTTTTCAGGTCTTCTTTTCAAATAGAAATATGTACCTAGCAAGCAAGTCTGATCACGTTAAGTAAGTTTTTTTTTCTTGCAAAATAAGCTGAGGGGAAAAATGCAAACTCACCGATTTTTAGTAGTTTAATTTTTGGCGCATAAAAACGTTCGGAAAAAAAAGAAGTGCAAAGTAAAATTTTAATAAAGTGCTGTAATGTATTCACCGAAAAATTAAATTAAAAAGTGTGGTAAAAGTTAGCTAGTTATCTTTGTTTTTTATTTACAATATTTTTTTTTTCTAAAACTGATATAACCCACTATGTACATGTTTTTTTATAATATGTAAATACTATGTCTGAAATAAACAAACACAACATATAAACACTTGGATTTATTTATTTGATTTCGTTTTGGAACCAAGGTTTCCCTGGAAGCAATATACAATAGGAAGGCCTGCTTTTACTCATAACTGGTAACTGATGAAATAAGTGCTTCCTTGGAAGAGCTATAGTAAGGCCTACTCTAACAACTTCTTGGTAACCCCTGAAAGAAGGCCTGCGAAGGAATCGAGCTGGGAAGTACTTGCTCCCTATGACATCGCAATGTTAAAATCATGGCTGAAGTAATAGCAAAAGTAATCGATGCTTAGTTAAGGGAGGCCTGAAAGAATCACTGGGGTAATGCCCAAATTCGCTACTGGGAGCAGATGATATTAAATACAATGAAAAGCTTGAAACACTGTGACGGAAACGGAAAACTCCAAAGCTGATGACAGGTTGACAGTAAGATTTTCTAAAAACAACATAACAACCCTGATGGTGTTACCATTCGCTGAAGATTTCTAGAAAATAAACAAAGTCTACGCAAGGTCCCATTAGTGACAAAAAAATATCTGCAAGCACGTTTCAAATTTGGCAAAAGTCATGCCAATTGGCCTGCGCCAAATATACATCGGACGGACGAAAGTTAAATTGATTGTTCTATTTGGTGGAACTGGTTCCCGACAATACATCCATCGTCCGCCCAATACAGAATAATTGGCTCAGTACGCGGTAAGAACTGTCAAACATGGTGGTGCGAAGGTCACTGTTTGGGAATGTTTTTCGTAGTACGGAGTGGGGTCAATACATCTGGTAAATGGTAAAATGGATCAAAACGTCTATGTACAAATCTTTGATGAGATTATGCTCCCGTAAAATGAGTCTTCCAGTGGGATAAAGACGAGTAAAAAGACAAACGAGTCGTTTCGGGTCAAAGGTATTCAGGTTTTGGAGTTGACTTGACACCACAGTCCCCCTACCTAAATCCGATAGAAAACTTGTGATGTGATGTCAAAATATATGTTGTAGATGCCAAACGAGTAAACAACCAACAGCTTTGGTGAATTTTTGAGGAAGCCTGGCGTAAAATAACTGCCACTCGTTGTCAAAATCTTGTGAGCGCGTGTGAGACTTTCTTAAAGAATAAAATGTTTTCAACCAAGTGTTATAACATACTACCTAATTATTAACGAATTTTAAAATTATAAATCTTATTATATAAAATATTTATATTTCTTATAGGCACTGCTATTATTTTAAAGTTTAAACAGTTAAACCGATGACTAGAAGTCCCCACTCTTTTAATTTTTTAAATCAATTTTGAACGTTACGTTTAAGTGTATTAATCTCAAATGTTGTTGAATAAAACAAATTTTGTTTTTTAATCAAATTAACAAAAAAAAAAAGGTGGTACAACATTTAACAAAAATCGCTGTTTTCCAGTTTGTGAAATACCGCTTCTTTTATTTTGCACACAGCTGTAGGGTAACTTCGGCAATATGGCGCACCTTGGAAATACCAAATTTCCGATTCGCTTATAGAAAATAAAACAATTAGAAGATTTGAGTCTTCCTTGATAGAGTGACATGTCAAGTTGTAAACCTGTTGCGATTTTTTTTACAGGTGACAAAAAATAATAAACAAAAAAATACTCCATTTTTGTCACCTGTACATATTTTTGGCTCCTTTTCATTTGCGTGTGGCTTCGTAAGTATAAAACGCACGGGGTTAGTGTACACAGTGAAGTGGTGGCATTGATTAGCAACAGTAAAAGAAAATCTAGCGTTTTTCTAAGTTTTACGCAAATGCGTCTTTTTTGTAATATGGATGACTCACTTGCCCTAGGGGCATTATGGCGCACTCTGGCTTATGAAGTTCGCATGTAAAGCATTGTAAAAAAAATACATACTAAGACTCTTGAACGATAATGACAGGAAGCATGTTTTAGGTGCTCCAACATGCCTAGGAGTAGAAAACGAGCAGAAAATTGTGGATCATGTAAGCTCCTACCAGAAAAGAGCTGTTCTATATAGGCTTGGAAATGGCAGACAAGCCACAATTGTATAAAGTCGTAAGTGGTCCCACGACTCGTGTGCTTCATTCAAAAACACTTGTGATGGCTGCGACTAATCAAACCGTGATTACAGCATCACGCAACATTGGCCAAAAGGATGCGCCATGTTTTTTGTAAAACATTTTTAACCTAACTTTTTCTTTGTTTAAATCATTGAATTATTATAATAATTTAACTTATTTTTGTTCTGATTTTCTTATATCTTCTAACTCTTTTTGTTTTTTAATAAAAAAGCTTTTCATGTTGAAATTATTTGAGAAACAAAAAAAGCGCCATAATGACCGAAGTTACCTTATGTATATGTTTATGTACAGCGTTAAGGACCTGAAACTTTTGAATGAATTTGCAGAGCTTAGAACGAGGTTTCGACGCGAATATAAGAAGGAATTGAGGAAAACACATTTTAACGAATATAACAAGGACAGTGCAACTATTCAACTGGTGGAAACCGTTGCGTGAAATTCTAGAGAGTATTTTGATTGTGTTCTGAAATAAGAAAGGAACTGAATGTAACTCGCCACTCACTAGCCACTTTTTAATTTCGAAACCCCTAAGACTATGTCAACGGAGAGTTCTTGCATAACTCCTGCTGTAAATTTCATATACTGTCAGGTCATACTGTTAAGTTCGGATCCGATAAGACTGCAAACGGAAGGGTTCGATGGAATCTTATATCTTCTTTAAAACACTTAGACTTTCCTGGTTGTATGGTATCTCTGCCGGAAAAAAAGTGTAATCAGATCTGATCTCTCTGGACGCAGAGCTTTGAAAGAGATTCAGGACGAAAGGAAAAAATAAACAGAATTCCTGAAAACTCTGCCGGAACTTCGTGAAGAGAGCGACATTATGTCCATTTTGCATCAGTGAAAGTACGCCAGATAGTATCATATAATCACACAGACTGACAAGTTCAGCGATAAAAACAAATGCTTTGACGAATGTGCTGAGGTCGGTACTGCAAAGCATTCAATGATATCGTCCCAGGCCAGCCCAATATTTTTGATGGATGGGAAAATCTCATGCCTCATATCTTGGTGTAAAATCTTTCAGGTGATGACAAATTTGTTAAGAAATATGTTATAGTTTGATGTTGGCTTACAGCGAAAACACTTAATCACGCGATAAATCTTATTTCAATGAGCGGGGAGCAAAACAGACTGAAAAGAGGTCAGCTTCCATTTTTTAATCTAATCTTATCTTAATGCCATTTAAGTTTCGCCAACATCTAATGGCAAACAATAGTTAATATGTACATGTATGTACGTATATCCTATGTAATAGCAAAAAATACTGCAAGCTACCGGAACCCAGCACTGCATAAAGGCAAAGAAAATCGCTCATAACTTCATTACCCTAACAAAAACAATGGAGAAAAACAAGTCTCCACTCTAACTACGTGTCCGAGCACTACTAGCTTCCGTTAAGCATGCAAGCGCTTCCACTCTGGTCATCATCAGTCAACTTCACCACCATTGCTACTGCCGCCGTTTTCCAACTATCTTTCGGTTTTGGGTAAAGAACAACCCTATTTACCACCACGATTACAGAGCTACTCGTACCATACCATTCTGGAACTCGCGGTCAATTGTTGTTTATCGATTTAAATGCATGTTCATGTCGGCAGTAGCCACAACAGATACACTCGTACATACAAATGTATAATACTCCTGAACAGAACGCGTGTACAATAGCGCGCATGAAATATGAAAGCAAATCGATAGATACTCGTATATTCATACTCGTACTTTGAGAGAAGGAAGGGCAGCCAGCTAACAGTGCGCTGGATTTGTCTACCGCACCATCGCATCGAACGTGTGTTTAGTGACAAATATTAATGACACTTTTCGTGCCTCGTTTCGACTCAATTTTAATGTATGCACTCCATTACTTCGAATAGGCCGGCCCCTAGGTCTTCTTGGCTGCCCTTCACTTGATGTTATTGTTTTGTTGGTAGCAGGCTAGCAGGCGGCACAATGCACATAGATACGACGAATACATTAAAACTTTAGCTCGTAAAATCGTAAAATTCGACGCTAATGAATGTAATTGCGTGGCACTCACAATAGAGTCAGTGACGCTGGCTGTGTTCCACGAATTCGATTGAATCATTAATAATTCAATTCCATGTGTGAAGACTGAAGACTAAAAGCGCCGAATGACATTTATTCATTTGCGCCAAGAGGGTGGGTGGAGTTCGGATTCGAGTTGAAGTTGGAGTGCCATTGTGCACCTTAAAGATTTCAAGTGCAGCAATGACCTTTTCTTCGTTTCGAATGTGTGTTAATCTTGTCCGCTGGAGAGTTTTAGAGATCTTCATCGATTTCAGGTACATTGAATGTGTGAGGCAACAATCTATAGCCTGAGCATGAGCACACCTGTCGTTGCCGCCTTCGATGCCGGATTGATAATTAATTTGCCATAGACATGAATTACTGGCCAACTTGGCGACTGAAAGTTGCTGAACGAATCGACAACCGTATGAATATGCAACGCGACAATATTTACTGTGGGAAAATCACCACTAATTGCATACATTACGAGTATTGTAGCCCCGCTGTTGCACGTCGTCGGTGCCTTATTATGACATATTGAACCTCTTTGGAGGAATCTTAACGGGCGACAGGTTGCTGGACACATAAGTCACGAGTTTCATTATACAGGATTGTAATTGGCGGCGACAAACAGATAGTTTTAGGAGCTTGTTCATCGCGATCGATAGTCTACAACGCGCCACTTTTATTTATGTACCTAAGAATGTATATTTTTTTTTATTGCAAAAATGTGATTAATTTGACCGTCACTTAGTTGTTGGTTGGGGAGTTCCACTTGAACTTGCGGCACTGAGTACAGGTAAGTAAGACTTGCGTGTAAATTGACTTTGGGTCATGCAACGTGGTGACCAAGGAGAATTTTTTTTTTAACACAAAACAGCGTGCAGACAAAAAAACGCGTATAAAAGGTGAAACTTTTATATGCTATAGGGTGTGTCTTCTAGAGCTGCTTATGTCTTTGTCCTACTATTGATCGAAGGATTTGGACTTAAAAAAGTTAAGGTAAGGTATTTTTGATTTAAAGACATCCAAAGATTTAAGCCAATGAACAATTTCTGTTTGCCTTAGTCACTGCCAACAAATGCAACAGCAGTTATATTGACAAATTGTACCTACTAATAGGTACCCCGGACGCAGTTTAAGTCTAACTATGTTAAGAGTGCAACCAGATAAACCTTCCTTAATACCTCAAGACTGCTCCGTCTAACTGGCCGAACACAATGATGATGGTGATGGCATGGCAAGGAGAACTACGTTCGAGGCCGTAATTTGCTGTAAGACCACAGTTTCTATAAAAACTAATCCAAAACAAAAATTGTGGCCTTTTGCAAAGCTAAACAAATGCAGTGTCACCGAATGCCAAATGAGTTTCATTGGATTGTTGAAGTCAATCAATTCTGCCAGGACACCTACAATATGAAGTTAGTGACAGATATAGAAATCTTTAACATTCGATCCCTCCGTATAAGGTTGAGAGGGAATTCGAGTGAGAGATAGATAGATAGATAAATAGATAGATAGAGAGAGAGAGAGAGAGAGAGAAATAGAGAGAGAGAGAGAGAGAGGGAGAGATAAAGAAAGTTAATTCTCTGAGATAGTTTTTCACCACTTTGGAAGTAAGAGCAGGGAGTACAACATAGTACATATTTAAATGGCTATCGACTCATTTCCAGAGGTAGAGTGAGAGGTAGAGAGAGTTGAAGAGAGAAAGAGAGCGCGAGAGAGAGTTAATTCTCTTAGATAGCTTAATACTACAGTAAAACTAGTGTATAGTGGAATCTGCTAATCTTTTAACATTTTGTCAGCTTCGGTTTGATATTCCAATTGTTTTTTTTTTTGTGCGGCTACATTCAACCAGTACACCACATCCTGAACTCCGATATCAAAATTGATCGAAAATAATAAAATAAATTTGGTTGCCAATTGTGGAAAAATTCCAATATTCACAAGTTTTACTGTATTCCAATCAAAATCGGCTCATTTCCAGTGCTGCCACCATAGCAAAAATTCCCGTAGCAAATTTGCGTAGCAAAACTCAATAAGTCCATAATATGCAGTTTTTCATCGACAACAAACCAAAAACCACTTAATTCTTTATCAAAATCCTTATCCTTTGGAAGGACTTGTATTGTTGGTATATTTATAATAAAAGTTGCAATTTCAGTCCGATTGGAGTCAATTTCAAACACATCCGAGTAAATGTATGCTGCCTGTGCAGTGTAGGGTACGATAGAACAGTAACAAAAGTTGGTGTCGTGGAAGTGAGTAGTTTGAAAATATGTTAGTTTCATTTTTTCTGATTTGATTGTGTATAAGAGAGGTTTAAAAATTCAAAATTCTTGTTGACAGTTTGTGTTTCCCAAAAGCGTAGCAAAATTGGGGTATTTATTTTACTTTTTTGAAAATCGCGTAGCAGTTTTGCTACGATCATAGCAAAGTGGCAGCGCTGCTCATTTCTATTCATTCGATAACATCGTCTACGCTGGAGATCTGAAAGATCGATCAGAGAATAGATAAGAGCCGACGGTGGAAGGAAAAATCTGCAAGAATTATCTATCTATCTATCGCTAGCGCAAGATCTTGTGATTCATCTTGAGAGTTTATTTCTGCACCGATTGCAATGATTCTAACACTGATCGAAAGCAAACAATTTTGAAAAAGTGTATATGAGTTAAGTTACTACGAAAAAAACACTATTACCTATACCGGTCTTTTTCTTTTTATTCGTAAGCCGTAAACGATTTTAGGGTTTCTACATGCGAGATTTCTCGCTGGTCCACTAGTTTATTTTCATTTTCGGGAATGCTTCTTGTCATAGAACGCGAGAAAACAGACTTTCGAAACTTTTAATAATTACATACTTTGAATTTGAAACATCACTAAAAGATCTCTCACTATTCCAGGTCTTCGTAAGAACGACATTCTTTTAAGCCATCATACCTCGAAATACGATCTTAATAAGTTAACCTGCGAAGTCTGCCAAGATTGATCTTGTTTGATCTTTGCCCTTCACATAACAAATCTTAAACCCCGAGAAACTCTAGAACTGGTTTTAGCTTTTATCATGGAGGTGGAATGTCTTCTGGATGTTTTGATAGATCAGGACTGGGTCATCATATTCACTTTTGTTTGTTTACTAAGCCACCAAGTGTGAAATGGGCTTTATCGCTGAAAAAGCATTTATTCGAAAAATCAGCGTTACGTAATACATATACCTATAAGTATGTATACGGTCAGTATAGGCTTTAGTGGTGTAAGCTGAACATAATCCAGTCGCATAATATGTAGGAAATGCACATTCGCAGAGTTCGACGTGGAATTGAGACAATTCTGGGTGTTCGGCCACTGAAGCACTCACGACGAATATGTTTTTGGTTGATCGAACATTACGATGATGCGCAGGACTTCCGATATCACCAACACTACCGATATGTTCGAATTATGATTATGTTTCGTATTGTTTGCTTAGTTCATGTGATTATGACAATTTTTTAGTAAGATGCAACAATTTTACGGCCTGACAAAATGACCCATATTGTCAAGCGTCAAGGCAAGAGCTAACTATCTGTCACTGTGGATTAGATTTGGCGGATGACATACGACAGGGATGTCCTCAAAATGAATAATCCTATAAAACCAGAAGTTGATGCCCCTAAACGACTATAAGAAGGCACGAGGTTAGATTTTATAAGAGAGCATTACAAAGAAGAATCATTACTAAGTTTAAAGCCTATAACGTACGTGGTCGTATCAGTCATAAGCGGGGTACTACAGCCATTATTTGATAGATAAAAGCCGAATGGGCGAACACATCATGCCCCAACGGACGAAAAAGATAGCAAACTAATCTCCTAGTACCAAATGTCCACAAGTAAGTCATTCAAATGCAGTTCTTGAATCACCACTTTATGTTGAAAATGCATTTATACAAGAAGTTCCCGATCATAAGAACTGTCATAAACTTGAACCAACGCCTTAGGGTACGCATTTTCCAACAGCTTGGCGCATTGTCTGTTGCCACAGATAGTGTTTTTTTATGTTTTGCTTTTGGCCATTTATTATAGCGCGTTGAAAACAAAGAGAACGTCTGTCATAGTAAATGTCAAATTATGATTATTAATTCTGAATTCTTGGCCGTTTTTTCGCTTCGTTTTATGTATTTCTGTTTTTTTTTTACAAAAAACGTTTCGCCATTCATTAGAGAGCCAAGCATATTGCTTACAACATGCCAAACACAATACCGCAACGAGCAGGGTTACTTTGCATGCGAAACATACGGCTAAAGCGGCACGGCCAACATATTCATGTGGAACCACCCACAACCACATCCACCACCAGCACTAACTTGGCCCACCACCTCTGAGCACTAAAATGCACTAAACAAAGTAGTGGCTCGGGTTCGTGTGTTAAGCGTTAAACCCCAAGCAAGTGAGTCAAGGTGAGAGAACCAACAAACCAATCGACCAACCGATATTAGTTTACGTTGGCGCTGGTGTGTTTATATGTAGCTGCTGCTGCTGCTATGGTTGCTCCATGGTGATTGTTTTGCTTTAATTACAGGTGCCTATGGCGGAATTCGCGCAAGACAATGAGAACTCTTTTCGAGAGTTGAAATGCCCCCGCTGCTTTCCGCCATCAACGTGTCACATAAAAGATACTTTATTAGTGTTTCGTGTCGGCTCCCTTCTTCTTCTTCTTCTTCTTCGTTGTTTGCTTCGTCTTCTTCTTTGGAAAGAATCGCAAATTCGCACAAAAGGATCAATGTCACCACCATCAGAGAGCGGCATGAACATAGGCTCTCCCAAACAGAACGAAATTATATATTTAAAGTGAGCTATAAATTATCATTGAATAAGAAATAAGTCAACAAAAACGGGCCAACAGGGAGTAGCTCTGCGGAACACCGGAGGCACATCACCTGCCGCCGAACAATGGCGAAACGCGTCACAGCTCTGGACTCAAAAAAAAAGAAAAAAACCAAACAAATGCCATGTAACCTTAAATCAATTCAATTGCCACCCAGTGTTGTGTCCTGACTCCTGTGTCACCATCGCACCACACAAAGAAGAAGCTGTAGCAGAGCAGTAACTGTATGTGGTATGCCCTGTCTTATTTAGATACTGAAGCTGAAATGGTAATTAGGAGTGGATTGGAGTCGGCCAGCGCAAACTTTTTATTGTCCGCGCTGCATCCGTGCACCTGACCAGCAACTTTCTTCCTCGTTTCAAAAAAGATGGCTGCACCACCGCACACCAACGACAACAAAAACAACAATAATGACGATGACAACGACAACCACGACGACACATCTCTCAAATAGCCGGGTTCGCTCTATGGAACCCTCGTTAATTAATTTAAATATTTATGTTCACCGTTTAACACTCAATCCCAGCATTGGATAGGAAATTTATGGAAATCACCGGCAGCAGCAGCAACGGCAGCACCAGAGGAGGGGCGCATGCATTAGCAGCCAGGTAGATTCATTTTAGAATACACAGATAGAGGTGCAGATGGCAGATAGGTAGGCGCACTATAATCTTCCGTGTCAATGTGTGTCTTATTCCACTGATATGGAGGTGATGGCGCCACACAGCCAAAACAGCTAAACGGCTAAAAACATGCGATACTTTCGAATGAGAAATCTTGAAAAACTCTCTCGGAGTTTTTCCTGGAATATGTACATACCTACTCGTATGTACCTGGACTGGACCATCCAAATCGACGAGACAGACACTATTATGACATTTGAGATGCCCAATCCGATGGATGTCCCAGCGCACCACCCTGGAGGAGAAATTTACATAAAACTCACGCGCGTAGACGATCGATGAATATTCCATCAGAAAAAAAAAAGAAAAAAAAAATGGAAATAAAGATGGAAACTTTGGGGACCTGATGCTAATCGTAAAAGTTGTCTAAGAAAAAAAAAATTGTTTTCAGATTTTTATGTATTCTCCTAATGATTTGTTTGGGTAATTAAGAAGGCTGTTCTCGATGATGGGAATGAAAAAAGGGAAATGATTTCGCGTTGTTCAGGTCCCATCCCATCCCATTTGCTAAGCAACACACCTTTCTTGAGATAAAGAAGAAGAAAAAAATTAAATTGCCTTGGCTATCGATAGAAACAACACTCACGGCCTGGTCATAATTGACGAATATGCCTACACGTCCTTCTGGCTATCCGGCATGTTTGTACGTCGCGTCGTACGAGTATGCATGAGAGGAAAACTAAAATAAAAATGATGGTATCCTAAAACCAGAGCAGACCACTTTGTATGTACATATTTAGGGGTTGTCACAATAGAGTTTGTTAACCTTTAAAAGTTTTCCACTTTAATAATTTAGTTCGACGTTTTTTTATTATCATGTTGCTGTTTATCGTAGTAACCGTGGACAATAACCCGAGGATATGTTTCGACTGTTTTTTTTAGGTACAAGCGGACTACACCAGTTAAAACATATCCATTGGTCCTTTCGTTTGTAAGCAACAGGTTTTAGGACGCTAAAAATAAACCTCTTTTTTGATCACCTACAATAACCAGCGTTTTTTAGGAAGCTAACGCTTTTCAGACAATCTTCACAATTTATTTTATTTTATTAGTGCCTCCTGCCTACCAAAACAACTTGTAATGTACAGGCCGTATAAAGTTCTAATATTATCGGGTTATATGGATATGATTAAATTTAATTATTATTTTTATTTCTTATGGCTAGTGACAGTTTTATTACCTATACCCTTTCTCTCATTTCATCCCTTTTATTTAAGTTATTAATAAAAACAATTAAATATGTTGCAGTCCAAACGACATAATTCATCGTACGGTGACAGATCCCATTAATATTTCAGATTGCAATTACAATTTCAGCAACAATTACATCACTCTGTATTCAGTGCTCAGTTACTTTACACATTTTGCAAACAAAAAATTATCATTTCGGTTCAAAGATGGGGAAAAGAATCGACCCAAGACTTCCACCAAGTGGTAGTAAATTTGTTCTCCAAAGAAGACAAAACGTTAACAGAAAGTGCACGCACGATGGACCAACTTCGGCCGACTCGATTATGGCTTTAATTTGATCATCATCAAGTTCATCTGGTCGACCTGATCGTTGTTCATCTTTCAGTGAAAAATCTCCGGAACGAAGTTTGTCAAACCGATTTCGGCACTGTTTTTCTTTTAAGGCTTTTCCTCACCATACACATCACGTAACTTTTTAGCAGCTTGCACGTAACTTTTTACGGACATAAAAAAGTACAATATGACGAAAATGCTCGTTTTTGCGCTCCCAGTCTGACAGCTTACAAATGTCAAATAGAAAAAATATGTCATTGACAGAAGCAATTAAAAAATATGCCCAAAGACATCTATGTGTGAAATCGGCAATTGATTAGTTGCCAAACTGTATTTTTCTGTCTCTTCCTTTGAAAGAGCAATAAAAACCCCTGAAGTTGGCATATCGTACATTTTGTTGGCTGATTTTTGTATATACTTACCAGTCTTCGCTTTGGCTTAATCAGTGGTCTATTTTGTCCATTCATTTTGTAATACAGTCCGCATGCGTTGCACAGATAGTGCCCGGTGCCGTCCCTTCGCCATAGTGGCGTTGATGTGGCGCCACAATTGACACATTCTCGGCCTTCTGCAAAGAAAAAGCAAAAAAAAAAGTTCAAAAAATAACTTCGGAACTGGGATTGTGTAGGGAAATATAGTTTTTCTAAAAGTTTAACTTGCAATGAGGTGGAAGTCAGACTTGTACTTTTTTTTCATTTAACTAAATTAAGGCTACAAAAGCAGGTGTTTAGGTTGGTTTTCAACATTTTGTACTTTAGAAATATCATGCTGTTGATATGGTTGGCTGTTCTTTGAAAATATGGGGCTTCAATAGTCGATCGAGAGGAAAGATAGATCTCTGCACGGCTTTACACGTAGCTCATCTGACACCGAACTTTTATTTTTAGTTAGTGAATCACTTTTCAAGCTTTTTAAGACGTTCAAACCTAAAATTCCGACTTCATTGTATATACGAGTATGTATCTAATCTACGGTGATAATAAACTTTCATAAGTCGCTTAGGGCTCATGAATTAATCTAGCGAGAGCTGGTACAAACCAGTTCTTCTTTGGATCTTCATACACATCTTCTTGTCCTTACAATCTAGGTAAAGATATAGGAACGTAAAAGTGTAACAAGAAGCTGAGCGTCTAATTACGAACAGTATAGTATACATATGAACCTAGTCCAACCATAAGGTTAAAAAACAATAGGTTTTATTCGAAATTACTGCATTTTGCTTTTACACAGGCTTTAAAACGTTGTGGCTATATAGCGGAACTCACAACTTCCATGGACATCGTTGACGCTGCTGTGGTAAATGCTGCTTTGGGGCTTCTCAAATTTATATGGGGAGTCTTGCAGGCCTGTGAGCATCGTGGTGAAGTGGTAAGTGCGTTGGACTACTACGCAATGCTGCCCGGGTTCAAACCCAGCAAACACGCAAAAGATTTTTCAAGGTGCCACCTCTTTCGAATGTCAAGAGGATCATTTCTCAAGACGAGCTTTTCAACTCGCCGTTCGGAGTCGGCACAAAAAACTGTAGATCACTGTCATTAGTGCAAAAAATATAACACGCACACCCAAATGGTTGTGAGAAGTGGGCCCTGATGCACCCCCAGTTGTATCGTCATCTAAAGTCTTGCAGGTCCAGTCGATTCAAATCTGGACCTTCCGACGGCCAATCTTCTGCTGCTATATAGCCAGAAATAATGACACTGAGTCACTGTGTGCTTTGGCTTTTAGCGCTGGATCAGAGTCCTGTTGGAAGCTCCAGCTCTCTCTATTGAATAGAGTATTGTTCAAACCCTTCACAACACCCTCTAGCAGCACATCTTGTTACTAAACTCTTGCTCCCATTTTCACGCCTTTTCCGCACAAATGGAGGGATGTGACACCTTAGGACCATTTCACACTTAGCTGGCTACCGGTCACCCGGCCCGGTTAGCCGGTTTTCTCAAAAAATAAGTTTGTTTTCACACACATCCGGCAGCCGGCAAGTTTAGAAATGTGAAAACAATTTACACCAAAAAACAAGCCCCTATCTTGTCAACAGCAGATGAAAAACTGGAAACCGACTACGGCAACCGGGCATGTGTGATTGAAGGCGCAATTTGATTTTATGTATCCACTACTGACTAGAGAACCGTTCACCCGGTTTCGGCAGCCGGCTGTGGCAGTGAGCAAAGCCGACAACATTCCAGCAGCCGGCTACCGGTTAACTGGGGACGTTTCGATTTGCAAGTGTGAACGCGCTCATAGGAATGTATTCCCAATGCCAGGTATGTGTGAAATGGCTCTTAGTGAGAGACGCCACACTAAACTATTATGGAAATGGGGGATGATAGCTACGTTGAACCCTTGGAACAACTTTATTCGCTTCCTTAGTTGAAGTAGCATATTGGCTATTCTGCTTGTTGAAAACTTCTTCCACGGTAAACATGTTCTCACCCGTAATCAGAATGTTTTCATGGCCATTATCCACGTGTCACTGCAAAAGCCGCTGACATCTTTCCAGCCTAATTTTTTTTCAGATTAGGAGTTCAAAGATGCCCCGTTTACCGATGATAGGCTGTCATGTGGAGATTATCCCGAATCAGCCCAGACATGATTCTGCTTGATATATCTAATTCCTTGGACATAATTTTTTACTTCCGAATGAGATTTCTGCGAATTTGTTCACGCACAGCTTTTACTACCGTACTCATTCGAACGATACGCGGGCGCCCAAATCTTGGCCTGTTCTTTAGTACTTCAGACAATTGGCCGAGGTGACCAATAGCCCGATAAATTAACATTCTCGATATTCCGAGTAACAACTCGAAAATTTGGCCAGTAAGTACCTACTCTCTCCGCACTTATGCAACGCAATTCGATTCTCTTTAACGCTCTAGTCCATGATAATAGATCGCAAGCTGAAACCAAACTGGCTAGTATTCTTTACTAATCGATGCATGTGAAACAGTTTAAGCAGTGATCGGAGGAAATTGTGTAACAGAACTTATGGCAGGACATACATAGCTTCGCACTTTGATAACATTTTAGCATAATTTGTAAAGATATAAAAAATTGTTACCAAAAAACCGCGATCTAAAAGAGTAAATAACGTAAAGTGGCGCCCAACACATTTATTTTTTGTTTGCATTACAAAGCATTGTTGTTTGAATTTGTTCGATTTGGCCGCTTTACAAAAGGATTTCTTAAAAAGTATTGCAAGCTGTACCGCATACTTTCAGAGCACCCGTTTATGTGACTCTGACTAAACAGCTAACCACCTGACCGTTATAGTTTCGCTTTCTTCATTTTTAAATAGCAAGCTGAACCGCTATCATTAAGGCGAAAAGGCTAAACATTATTATTATACCCATAACTAATTTGTAAAATCATCTTCAAATTAATACCAAGTGAATAAAATTACCATTCTAACCGAAGTAACTAAAAACCGTTCACACATCTGTACTCAACATGCACATAGTACGTATCAAAACTAATGACCCTAAATGCTAATTTGCATTCGACTTCAGCGGTCATGCTGTGGAACGCGTCGTTTTGGGTCGAAATGGCTTAGCACAAGCGGTAAAGTTGTTAGCCAGTTGTACAACGCACTTGGACTCTTCTTGTGGGTGACTAAGGAGAAGAATAACAAAATAACGAAAAAAATTGAAAAAACCATGGAAGCGGAAATGATGGATACATTCTCTCATTTTAATAACTTGGTAGAAAAAAGGAAATGAATGAAACCACCAGCTTTACAACACACACATACACACACATACACAAAGTTCCATCCGTAATGACGACGAAAAGAGACTCGAATTGGCGATGGGCTGGGATTTTGTATATAAACAAACGAGAAATTGCAACAATAACAAGAAGTTGCGCGATGTTAAGGAATTCATATTAGATACTTGGATAGGAATTTCGAAAATAGTGAATTACGATTTAACTATGCAGTGGCGATGATTTATTCAACGGTAAATTTGCAATTGTTTGACCTATGTGAATCACAGATACAGAAAGCAAAGGCGAAACAAAAATCTTCAACAGGTGTGTCTACAAGCTTTAATTTTCTTAATATGGCTGATTCGAATGAAGTGACGTCATAGAAGTATGGATTCAAATATCATACGGTACACAATATAATGCAGGTGAAGAAGTTGAGGTGGAGACTGCAATTATTAAATAAAAAAAAAACCCAAGTACCTACTTAACTTTCCTTAAGTCAACAAGTCAATTAGAGGATAATAAGCTTAAATTAATCCTGCAATCTAGCGTGGTATTGTGAATTGGGTACTAATGTAATCGTCGTGGCCGGTGGTCGGCGTTCTGTCAAGTGGGAGAGTACTTTTTTGATATGTAAACATCTAAGCGCGCGTTAGCAAAATTTATAGTGGATTGATTCCGCGATTTCGGGGACGGAATAACGAACGGTTACGAAATTTGGAACTCAAATTTCATAGCAGCGCGATGAAATATGGACATAATGATTGCTTATGTTCCTGGTCAACTTTTATATACTACTTTTTATCCCGGAAAATGGCATGGTTTTCAGAAAATAGTGAAAATACTGCATATTCGGAGGGAAAATTATAGTTAAACTCAATAATGGCTTGTCGGATTGAAAAACCAAAAAATATGTGAAATCACTAAATTTGTCTCTGATTCATTTGAGATATAAAACATTCTCCTGCGTTGTCCTGAAGCTGAGCAATGTTCAAAGCAATTATTCAAAGCATCGCCTACAATTTTCTTTCAATGGAGACCACTGCCAGCAGCCGTGCAGCAGTGGGTATCGTTGCAATAGTGTGTGTGTGAGTATATGTGCGCGCTCTAACATGATCATAATCAATCATTATCACCATTTGCGGCTCTCCCACTCAACCAATTTAAACAAATGAGGTGTCTAAATGAAAAGAGGATTTTCTAGAGCAGTGATTTAGTTTATAAATATTATCAACAATCTCGCATGTAGAAAACTTACAACCCTTTACTATTTACGCATAAAATGGCTACCTACTGGCCTCTAGTGTCCTAGTGACACCTTGTTCCTAAAAATAAGAGCTACTTTTCGTGATAGAGATCCTGATAAATATTAAGATTAAGTGTTAACAAATTGTTTATATTTATAAAATCAGAGTGCATTTCGTCATTGCTCCAAGACATTATTTTCTTTAGACACCTCATTTGTGAATGTAGGTACGTTGAAATAATGTTTTTCCGTAATAACTTAATTCAACTTGTTTTGTTTTTTTTCTATTTTTCTTATTTGTGATGAGATGACTCTACTTTTGGCGCAGTACTACTGAGTTTAGTGGTTCCAGGTTCGTTTCCTGGCGTCCACTGCTGCTTATAGAGTGGATTCGATGAGTTTATATGCGATTGGCTTGAATTTTATCAAACATAGACTAGTTATAATTTACTATATTTCCAGTAAAGTGGAGCTACACATCCCATCCGCGTGATGTTTACGCATAGCACGGGACTGTTGGATACAGTCGCATTAGTTTTTTTTTATTTAGTCAGATATTTGTGTGAAATTCCTTCGAAGAAATTGAAGAATTAATCAGCGCACCTTTCACAGCTTTTAGAGTTGATCAAGCCTTTAAGACTGTAAGTCTAGTTCGAACAAAGATGGTCTGCTGTCGATTTAAACAGTTCAAATAAAAAAGAAGTTTACCTGTAGCTGTAACTCAATCTATTTCGGTGAACGAACACTTTTCTCTCTTACATTTGTTATGCGACAACCACTGATTCATGAATAGGCTTGAAAATCAAAATCATTCAAACTCTATCGATAATTCTAAGGTAAGCGGTAGAAGGAGTATAAGTTAAAATTTGGTTAAAATGAAATAAGTATATTCGATTGGAAATTTCATATGTTATACATGCCTGCTAAAAGCGGTATAAGTCTATTGCACACACAAATGATTAAAAGAGGCTGTGGTCAAATTAACCTTACTGTTAAAAAAACTGAAAAATCATCGGTGGATTCGCTTTTAGATCAACTTCCGACTCAGGGCAACTAACCGGCTCCGTGAAATAAGGCCGCGTGAATTTAGGCCGCGATCAAAAAATGAAATTAGATCGCGCGGTCTAAATTCATCAGACGACATGAATCTAGGCCGCGATCAAAAAATGAGATTAGGTTGCGCGGGAGTATTACGATAATCTGGGCGCCGAGGTTTGAAAATGCCATTTTGTTGATCTCGGTGAAATAAGTACAAAATATCAAGTAAAAAATATTGATTTATCGCTTAGGTTAGGAGATATCGAGGTTTGAAATTTATAAAATTGTAGTTTTTGAGGATCAGACTTTGGAAAAATAAAACTAAAAAACTCGCGCGGTCTTATTTCATTTCACTATTGCGGCCATCTTTCTTTTTCAAAATTAATTTTGAACGCCCATACAAAACCATGCCCCCAACTTACCCCGTCAGAAATCCCAGGAAGGTTGACTGGACTACGTATTCAGATACTGTAGGGCAAAATATGTAGGATCTAAGCTTGGATAGTGAGAGTGTATAATTGATACGGAAGTTGTTACTTACTTACTTAGTTGGCGCTACAGCTCGAGGTGAACCTGGGCCTGCTTCTCGCAACCATTTGTGTGTGCGTGTTATATTTTTGCACGAATGGAAGGGACCTACAGTTTTTGCCGACTCCGAACGGCGAGTTGAGAAGCTCAATCGTGACAAATGATACTCTTTGATGCTTGTCAGACATTCGAAAGAGGTGGGCACTGTTTGGGGCGGGATTCGAACCCAAGACCGCTGGCACAGTAGTCCGACGCACTAACCACTTGCGCTACGGTGCCCACGGAAGTTGTTAACCTCAGCAAAACCCTTAACCTGGCACTCGAAAGAGTATGCCCGGTAAGCAGGCAGAAACCAGCCCAAGTGGTGGAATAGGGAAATATGTGTACCTACAGAAAAAGGACGAAAGGAAACTTTAAAATTCTTTAAGAACGATATCTCGCGGAACAAATATTTGGAAGCCAAAGAGCAATTCAAATATCTAGTTAGACAGTCAAAAAGAAGATCGTGGAGGCCTCCAGTACCAGTAATCAGCGAAAGTACGGTCTTGTGCGTAGTCTGCTGGATTCAATTCTTGTGTCAACTGGACCTTATAAGCATGTAGGCCAAGATCTTTTCGCAAAGTGGATGCGGATAGGCCCAATTCCTGTGATCGTCTCTAAATGGACACACCTAGGGTTTCAGTCACATTCAAAGCTATGGCGGTGATATTTTCACCTGACACCTTACCGGACAAACACGAATTGAAGTCTTCACATCACTTCCCGAGATCTCAAATTCTGTTCAATTCACTATAGCTGTACGAGAAGGCGCTTGATGATGAACAAATGGAAGCAGGGCGAACTTTACGAAATGTTCCCACGACATTTTCACCATTTTGAAAGCGAATTTTCACTATCTTAATCGATCCACATTTATTAACATTCTAGCTTTTACTTATCAAAAGTCACCGCAATGATAGTTAAATGTTGATAGTTCAAATACCGCCTCTATCCAATAACAATTGTGACTTTACTGGGATAATAAGAATTTGTAGGATCACGCTTCATGGTTGTTTAAAATGATCAAAATTATAATACATTATTGAAATGTAGTATCTAGCTTTCGAAATTTCAGAATTAAATCCACAAAATAACGCAATTTAGGTGGCATACGAGTAAGTAAGACCTAGATTGAAAAATTGCACAGCAAACCTGATATACAATTAGTTGTTAAGGAGTGCATCAACTGTGGCATTGTAAATCAAAAAATCCCGCAAGAAATAGCAGAAATTTTGACTTAAGGATGATTTGGGAACCATTAAGAAATACATACATGGCTTATGGAGGACAATTCCAATTGGATGTCAATTGGTATTTGGTAGACATGCATAGAGCCAATTTAGAATCATGTCTTAAAATATACAGTCGTGTTTAAAAAATTAAAACCTGTAGGACAATTGTTCACTTTTGTTCTTATTTTTACAGATGAAGGTTTTGTACTTAAGTTGAAAACAGTCTTTAAATTTATGCAGCCGATTATAAGTCTACAATCTAGGTAATTACTTTTTTAAGTTTAAAAAAAAATTAAAAATAATGTTAAAGTTGAAATATGTATATATTTTATAAAATTATCCTACTGGTCTTAATTTTTAACACAGAACTGTACAATGAGAAACCGTATCTGACAGAATCGCTGAACATTCAATCATAACACCATTTAAATTGAAAATACATTTAAAACCCACACACGCACACACCCACACATAGGTATACTGGAAATCGGACATGTAAGTTTTTGGTAGCAGCCATTAATAACTCGCGATGAGTTTTGCTTTCCTCCACCTCTTTGGACATTCGTCTCTGCTGGATTAGGTTAATGTAATTATTTTCCAACTGTCACAGAGAGCGTTTGTTTTTTATTGATCTGTCCACAAGGACATGCATGCAACAGCAGCTTTATATAACTTCGTTGTTATTTTTTTTTTTTTTTTGTCCATTATGGATGGCTTCCGTCCATGGTGTCTTCCCTGACCAAATGTCATTAAGCATTTTCTGTTTTCTTCTGCTGGTATTTTGTGATATGGTGTTATGACACAATTCAGACACGATGTCCTTTATTTAAGTCGAACCCCTACCAGGCCCAGTCCGAGTCCGACTCCGATTCCGACCGCCGGCCGGCCGGCTAACTTCTTCCTCATTCGTTTTAGTGATTTCAATTTCGTGGAAATCCCAAACCGGGCATTTTTATTAACCTGATTCTAAATGTCACTTTCCAGCATATAAACATACATTCATTCGTATACGTAACATGTGAAGACAAATGAATCTAATACGCGGCAAGGCGATGTAGATAAGTTACAGGAATTTTAAGGATTGTCATAAACAGCTCGTTGTTATGTTTCTTCTCTAATTATTCACTCGCCATGGCCGGTGCGGCGCGAGTAAGTTCCTCATTTCTTCTCATATAACTCAGTGAGCAGTCAGTACCTACTCGTTAGAATGTGAAACGATTTCAATTACAAGTTGTTTTATCGCATCACATTCTTATCGTACACACACATTGGTGTGAGTGTGTGTTGTAAGCGAGGTGATAATATCTAAGTTTTGCATAATGTTGTGGGTTATAACTAATTAGTCGAAGCCCGATTCCTATCCCATAATATCCATATAAATGTCTGTCGCCGTCATAAACGCCACCAATAAAATTAAGAGAAAAAAAAATAAATAAACGAATACGATCTACAAAACGGAATGCATACATACATATGTATGAAGAGAAGATGCAGGCTCTATCTGGGGGCTTCCCCTGCCTCCTTTGGCGAGTCGTCCGCCTTCGGAAATCCATAATTTTCGATTGTTTATGTTTTATCGCTTTCGGTTCGGTAGCAGTTAAATAAATTAAATTTTTATTAATTTACAAGTCAAATAAAAACAAGATAAGAACCCGAGCAAAGATTAGGCGCAGGTTGCTTAATAAACTGGGGATCATCCACGACAAACAACGGGGACAGCGACAACGACAACGAGAACGACGTGGAAGACACGACAAGGTAGACGAAGACGACAGAGACCCTACGAATTCGGGGGAAGTATAATAATAACGATAATCACTGGATATTCAGTGGAGAATGAGTGTTTGGGGAATCTCTGGATGCTGCTGCTTCTACTTTTCGATGCAGATGATGCTGGTGGTGCTTGGACTACAACAACCATGCTGCACCATGGACGATAGCCTGTGACAACACGACACGGACGACATATAAATTTGAAATCTTGTTGAAATCTTGTGTCTCATGGAAGGCGGCTGGCCGTGGAAAATGATTTGCCTTCTGGGGTCTTTCCTTCAAGCCATGTGGCCAAGCCAGACGACAACGACGACAGAAAAAAAAACACATATACCTATACACAGGTAAACGGTAGATTTCAAAATTTTGATTTTCCTTTTAATTTCGTTTTTATTGTCTCTTGTTTGTTTTTAGTTTTTTTTTTTTGTCTTTTTTTTATCCCATGATGTTGATGATGATACTGATGCTGTTACTGGTAACGAAAACCAAAACAACAGAGAAAAAAATTATCAAAACCTGGCTAAAGGGAAGCACAAGGAATTCACATTTTACCTGTTGCCCAGGTGACCGTTAATAAATCAGTAAGTTAATGATGTTGCCTTAACGAAAAAAAAAAAATTAAGAATTGCTATTGTGTGTGACCTTTTCTACTCCTCCTCCTCTTTGTGTTTTTATGGGTTTCTCTGTGTTTTTCGGTGTCCAATTTGACTGTTATATTGTGGGCACTGTATCATAGTTGACATTTGGTCACAATTATTACGAAATATAACTGTAATTGAGAGTGAGACAGCGATCACCACATTGGTATTTCAAGGAATTCTTCGTGAAAATCTGGGGGATACAGGCAGGCTTTTTTTTTTTGTTAGATTTATGTGTGCACCAAGAGGACGACACTGTCAGGCCCTGTGAGTAATTATTATTACATGTCTACTTAATTTCTTATTCTCTTTCTATTCCGTGTTTTTTTCTTTGTTTCTATGTTTTATGTTGAAGTGTAAATATTGTTCTTATACACGTGAGGTATTATACTTTATGTGTACAACATGAAATCTGTTGAGATAGGTTTGAGAAGTCCTTGTAGGTATATGACTTTTAAGGTTTTCATGAAATTTGCGCTTAGTCACTCGCAGATTAAAATTGTTACAAGTGTAGCCTTTTTTAGTTTCAGTGTTTTAAAAGCGCAATGTTTACTAAATGTCCAAAATATGTAATTCGCTTTTGCCAATTTTACTAAGACTTTAAGATTCTATTCGCTGAGGTGTTCTAGCGGTCAAAAATGGAAACTATAACTAAGATTTCCTGCTAAATTGTTTAAATGACAATCTGTTTTTGATTAGGTACAGAATGTCTTCACATAATTTCAATATTCCAAATACATGTTAACCTCCCTTAGGTGGACATTGACGTCGACAGCATTTCTGTCGGCCTAAAAAAGTTGTTCATCCAAACACATTTTTTTAAAATAAATTATTTTTATTTAGAACGCCGCGTGCCGGAATGTACCATCATACTAACATATAAATTTCAATGTCAAGCTTTTGTCTATCAATCTTCTGCCACGTTAAACACAAAAACTAATACACACAATGAAGTAAAACTTCGTATTCCTGTTCTTTAACATCCTGTGCGTATTATAGGCACATTTATGCGCAATATTATTTAAATTATGTAATTCAAAAATAAAATCATTAACGAATGCCACTTACTGGCGAAATGTCAATTATTCAAAACACACACTTCTGTTGTGGATTGTATTTGTTAGTAGTTTGCAAACATTGGCGTGCGATCGCACGGTATTTTATTCTTCGCACTAAATGACAATGTATGTGTTGCAAGTAAAACTATATTTTTTCGACACAGGCGCAGCCGGGCGGGTAGTACTGTACTAAATGTGTGCGTTATTTCTGTTGTATTTTGTGTTTTCGTTTGCATCTTTTACGACTGTGACTGTGAGCAAGTATGGTTCTTTCGAATTCAAAGGAAAATAAAAACAAAGACTCGGTGTGAAGGTGGTTATTTTTATATTTTTTGTCCGTCTAATGGAATTAAATTAAATAATTTCTAACAGATGTGCATGCCCGCATCCGATCCAGGGAGTGTCCGATTAAGGAAACGTAAAATGTATGCAATCTAAACCATAAAAGCTTGGTTATGAAAATTTGTCCCTCTGGAACTCTGAAGGATATGTCCGTCTAATGGAGCTGTCTGTAATGAGCGGTTTCACTGTAATATTTTGCCAAAATACGAGATCTGGAGGAATGTCCGCAAAATATTGATCGATAATAAAATAACAAAATTAGTGTCAGCTGTCAGTTCTGTTTTGTTTATTATTTTGCATGGACACTTCGCTGCTCCAAGATGGTTCGCTGTTCGAACGAAGCTATGTATATTTTAGGTTGTCTCCATAATAAATTGAGCGCAGTTGTACAGCACAATACAATAAAACAATCAGTCTTTTTCATTCGATATGGGCTGCATTTGTGTTGGATAGTTTTTATTTTCGGCTCAAGATGTTTCGATTTGCATCACATTTTTGAGGTCCCGAATACGACTAATACGAAGCTTTCTATATGCATATGTATGTATGTATCTGTGTTTTCCTCCACTAGCCTATAAAATTAAAATAAAATTGCTTCAAAAATCTGAAACAATATTTTGACGATAATAGAAATTCGCTGTCTCAATCAAGTAAATTAGTCTGATGAACTCGTTGCTAAATTAGCATTTCATAAAGAGCTGCAAGTCGCACTTTTCTCTTTACCTGCCTGCCATTGTTTCATTTGAAATCTTCTGCTAAATTCACAGTCTTATAACTCTTATAACGGAAACAGAAACATTACGAGTAAAATGTTGCAGCAGTTTTTTTTACGTTACTTTTCCTTCACTTTACACCATCGAGAGTTTAGCATTTCACACAGCTCAACTTCAAATTTACTTAAGAATTTTTTTTTTTCATAGTACATAATATGTACATAATATGTATATACATATGTATTTATGTCAAAGTCGAACAATGTATTGTATGTATATTCAAATCGAACAATTAATTGTATAAAGAGGATGAATATGTACATTTTCGTTGTAGTGGCTTAAAACTCAGGTGGATTTTGTTTTAGCTTTTTACTCCATGTGTGATATCAAAAACTAAGCTCTAAGAATTTTTACGATTTTGGTTGAACTATTGTTTAAATAACACGTGTCAATATTATTTTAAATTATGCACTATATATATGTACATATGAATGAACATACAGTTAAATCTCTCATTGGCGGACACCCTGTTTGGTCAACACGGATTATCGTCAACACCAACATTTGAGTTAACATTATCTCGAAGAGCTGGAAGAAGAAACTATTTATTGCACAAGATTAGGTGTACCTTTTCAATCATGATAGTTAAAATAATTCAAAGTTTTCTTAGCGATAGAAAGTTTGTGGTCGAAATAAAAAATTGTAAGTCGTCGCTAGATGTATAGAACATGGCGTACCTCAAGGCTCCATTCTTGGCCCTACCTTATTCAACATCTGCGTATCTGACTTACCTCGCTTAGGCAATAACGTAAAGCTAGCCATGTTTGCAGATGATACTGCTGTTTTCGCATCTGTGACTTTATTCTACATTCTACAGCCTACAAATCTGAAATAAGGTTCTTGGAAAAATGTTCTTTTTCTGAAAATGAGCTTGTAAGTCAACTTAGCTTATCTGAATTGAATCTATTATAATACATTTAATCTTGAAAGGTTAATCCTGGAAATCCACCGGATGATTGCAATACTAGGTTTAAGAGTCATATAAGGGTTTTTGCTTGTAGTTTTACCTTTCTTATACTTTATATTTATTACTTATTTTGTTATATATTATCATATTATAGTTGTAGAGAATTGAAGAAAGTATCCTATAACTCTAAAATAAGAATTATGAGATATTGTAATGTTAAACTTCAGCTACTTCAAATAAACTATTCTATTCTATTCTAGGTGTATTTTTTGTCTCTTCTGTTAACAGTTGAACTGTTCGATACAGCCATTAAATGGGCCAGCCAAAACAAAGAACATTTTCGAAACTGACTGTTCTCCAAGGTCTTCGAACATTTGCTTTACAAAATGTACTGCGCAGGGCCAAACAATGTAAAATAAATTTTCAAAGTTGTGCCTTATTATTAATTAATAAAA
Organism: Brachyopa scutellaris; assembly: GCA_949775065.1. Classification (NCBI taxonomy): domain Eukaryota; kingdom Metazoa; phylum Arthropoda; class Insecta; order Diptera; family Syrphidae; genus Brachyopa; species Brachyopa scutellaris. The sequence goes on from OX459114.1 coordinate 57,169,828, forward strand.
AAAAACATTAAAGTGAATATACATATTTTCATATACATATGTATGTATTTGAAACAAGGACTAGAATGGCTCTGGTTTCGTAGGCGTTCAAGTAAACGAGAGTCCACTGTATGAACACAGAACTGTTTTTTAAATTATGCAGGTACAGTAGGAACTCGATTCTTTCAACTTATTAAAACCGACCCTGTTGCATTCATTGGATTAGTTGCTTCTACTGAATATCTCATTTAGATAAAATTATTTGGGTCATTTAATATAAGAAACATACAAAACTTAATAGCTTTTATTCAATCTACCGTATAAACGCAAATTAAGTTTAAAATACATGTACCATGCAACATATGGAGGTGAAAAGTTAGAAATTAACATGTCATTTCAATCAGACATGAATATCCTTTGTCAAGCAATTCTATTATTTCCATTTTTTGTTTAATCCTCAACACTGTTTTTTTCCATCCATTTTTAGACCGAAAAAAAAGCAATACGCAGAAAACTTATTTCGTAGAAGTAAACACAATCTAAACTTCTTTGCACCAAATCGAACAGAGGAAACTATCCAGAAGCGTATGCGTTGTACATAGGTACTTACATACATGAATTTATCTATTAGTTCAAGTAATGATGAACCCTAGCAGGAACAAAACAAAGGGAGCAAATTTAACAGGATATTGTTTCAGTTTGCCAAGGAATTTACCAATTCCTTTTCTGGTGTTGCAAGAATCGAACATAAAATTTTGTGAACGTTGCAATTATAAAATAGATAATAAAAACTTTTTGGGGGTTGCACTAACTGAGTAGTTAGCAACTATAGGGGGTTGCATGAATCGAGTTCCTACTGTACCTATAGTCAACTAAAAACTCCCCAATATTGGTATATGGATTAAAATAAATACTACTTCTTCGTTATTACAGTGCGACCTCAATCAAAGCAACTAATACATTTTCGGGCAGTTGCTTTTATTGAGGTTGTTGCAATAACCGGGTCAAAAAATATTGGTGTCAGAAGTGGTGCAAAATAATAAAAGTTTTTCAAATGCATTTCGCCATCAATTTCGATTTCTTAAGCTTCCAGATGACTGCAATCTTTAATTGATGCAATTATTATTTCGTCAGCATTGCGCTAGACTGCATATGGTATGCCTTAATTTTGGTTTCCAAATCTAACCATGCGCTTCCGACCAAATGTGCCAATAGACCTTTTTTTTCTAATAGAGTTTAGTCAAATCGATCACATTTTGATCCATTGGCTGGAGAATGCAGTTGGTAAAATAAAAATAAGTGAACAAGAAAGACGAGATATAAATAAGGAAAGTTGTAAGAAGACTTGTTTTAATAGTTGCAATCACTGAGTCATCAATGGTAAAATTTAAAGTTTTGCTTTTATCGAGAAGTTGCGCGTATCGAGGGTTGCTTTTATTGAGGTCGTACTGTAGTAAATATTCCAGTTCGATGATTCATCATTGAACGTTTTCCACTAAAGCGTGTAGATACTATACACCTGTAATTTTTAACTTTCACTTATGTATATGTATTATAGGTACTACATTCTGTATGTGTTTGCATATGTTTACTCGTAAACAGACAATCCGTGACTGTAACAAACTACTTGCACATACATACAAAACATACAATAAATGCTGGTAGAGGACTTTATGCAAAAAGCAAGATCAAGTGCATGCACACCACAATTAATACTGAATTCAGAAGCCGAAATTAACACAAAAGCGTAGCAATCAATTTGTGTGCGTGAGCAAGACAAAGACACATGATGTGAGTAAATCGTAACAACAAAATAACCAAAAGAAAGAAAACAGAAAAAAAAAACAAAATCAAATGTTAACAAACCAAAAGGAGAACAAAATAATTAAACGATAAACTGAAATCAAATCAAATCAAATCATCAACACAACAAAGTTTAAGAATGCAAAGAATCTTAAGTATCCATGTAGCTTGATGCCTGGGTCGGGTGCACCTGACAACAAGAAACAGGCGCGTTAGTATCGCGCAGTATCATAATTTCACCCGGTGTGTGGCGTGCCAGGCAAAAGTGGATGCGCCTAAATACAATGAAAATAACCATAAAGGTTAAGTGCATCGATTGGACATGTGTTCTTCTGTGGCCGGTTGTGTTGTTGTGTTATATACTCGTACAACAACCAACCAACAAAACACACGAAAATAATCACAAAATGCGAGCGAAAGACAAAAACAAACACAATGCGCGGTACAGGGACGACCGAAACCGAACCAACCGTCATCCTCATCATCATGCGTTTGTGTTGCAGGGGCTGCTGATGCTGATGCTGAGAAGTAGGCGAGAAAGAATGACTCGTAAAGAAGGATTCTCGAAAACCTCGTAAAGACAAAAAGGCGCTGTCACCTGAAAATATATGTCCCAGCAAGCGTCAGTAAATTGTCTTATCCTGTTATGGGTGTTGTTGTTTTTTTTTTCATGTCTCCCCCGTGCTCCTGTGTGATGTACCAGAATCTTTTTTTTTTCCTTTCGTTTTGATGGTGCTCTTCATTATTACGGTTATCGTTTGTTATTTTTGGTTTGAGTTCAAGATACAGAAAAAATACATAAGCGAAGAGTATGCGCACAAAAATGCGGGTGGGATAAGATGCGAAAAACGAAGCGAAGCTTCCTAATAAGCGGATGACAGGGTGGTGGTGGTGAAAATTGTTTACATGCATCAGATGGGTGGGTGAATGTGTGCAGGTTGGAATGGTGGACAAGGCAAAAACTTAAAGAGTTTTCCGAGAAAAGAACGTTTCATGCTAAATTTGAAGAGTTACGGTGTTCCCATGCTAATTCACGTTTCAAAAATGAAAATTCAATTGGCGGGGGGGTGAGGATTAGAATACACCCCTATATTAGTAAATATGATCATCGTGACATGAACCTCTCTCACCTGGATGTGTTCAAAGTGTGTGACTTGCTGAGAATGTCGTGCTTAATAGTGTAAACAGAATGAACATGAAATGGTGTAAGAACACGGGCTGGTGATGAGATTTGGAAAAATTTAAGTTCATCGATGAGAACCAAACGAGTGAGTCATGTTTCAGCATGTCTGTTTATTTTTAACCGGGCATTTAATTTTTATTTATGTAACTATTTCTTCTGCTTTCGAAACAATACTGCGTCCAAAATGAGACCAAGGAGAAAAAGGATTAATAACAGCGATAACAATTCATCGAAAGAAATGTGAATAACCATTTTCTTTGACGAACTTAAGACTCAAATTAAAGGCTTGGTGTAAAAGGTCGAGTGAAAGAAACTTAACTCAATATACCAACATTTTAACCCCATGTTCGAAGCGTATTGAATTTTTCGAATTAGATCATTTACGACATAAAGTAGTGAATTGACGAATCCACTAGGTTAGGTTTTGTTGGGTGGCTATCGTCATATTTCGAAGGATTCACTTAGACCAAAGTAGGTCCATTGTGTAGCCACTTAAGCCGATTCTTATCGATACTCTTGGAACCATTTTGAGTGTTCGATGAATTTCCATATTTTATTGATATGAGGGAATATCTTGCAGGTCTATAAGGAAGCATTCTCCTAGTTTCTTAAGGAGGAGAAATCTTGTGCAACTGCATAGTAGGACAGCCCACTGGCCTGTCTATGGAACAATAATCTGTCAATACGCCAACTAGTATGCCGATATGTGCTCTGTTAATTGTAGAGATTTTGTGTTTTATTCTGTCTATGGGACATGGGGTTCACTTTCTGTGATAAAACTTCCCAGTTTTGTACCTTTTCTGGTTAGTTCATCTGCTTCACAGTTACCTGATATATCAGTATAACCAGGAACCCAGCACAGCGTGAGCATGCATCTGCTCGATATCTCGTTTGGGCGGCAGTGACTAACCAATTTTGATCTTATAATTGGTGATTCGAGTGCTTTTACAGCTGCTTGGCTATCGGAGTAAATGAAAATGTCGCGATTGCACATCGATTTCATCGAAAGCCACTCAGCGGCTTCACGAATAGCCATCATCGAATGCACTATGCAGGGAGCAAGTAACGTGATACGTGCAAGTAGCGAAGGATCTTAACCAAATTGACGAGTTCAGCTCATAACCCGAAGTCTTTCTTTCGCAATAACTTAATCTAAGTACCAGAAAGCCCAACTAAGAGATTTATTGAAATCCAAAGTGGTTCTTGTCCTAGGAAAGTGTGTGTTGAACTGATAATGATGAAAGGAACTCTCCTTAGATTTTGGAGTAAAAATAGGCATTTATCAATGCAATGAGTGCAGTAGAACCCGGATAAGTACATTAGCAGAATTGTCCAATTTCGTAAGGTACTTGTCCGGGATATGTTGTTACGAAAACCCGCTTAGCTACTCCGAGGGACTTATCCACGAACAAGACAAGCCGCAATAAGGCGAAAAATCTTCACAACCAACAGTTGAAATATGACAGAGAAAACGTCAAAGTCTTACTAGAGTACTAGAACTCACCACATTATGTACTAGATTAAGTTTTGTTTCGATTCTAGTGCTTTAACAAAAAGGGCTTTTAAAAAGGAAATATTTCATGTAAATTATGACGAAAGGTAGGGAAGCAGTGAGTACTTAAACGGGTATACATTCCGATATGTACTTAAAAGGGGATTGTAACAAGAATATTACTTTATAAACTTGGGGTTTCAAACCACAGAAGATGCTATGCGGGTTTTGCACTTAAGAGAGTGGTTATTAACCGGGTTTCCCTGTAGAAAAATAAACGGATGTCGTTCTGAAAAACGCGTACACATAAAATACAACGGAAAGTTTGAAACATTGCTTAGTCAGTCCTTAACACGTTCATGACGTAATCAAAGTCGATTACAATTCTAGTCAAAGGGTTTAGTAAGCTAAGTTAATTAAATAAGACTTTAGCCTGAACCAAAATGAATATAGTTAACGTACTGCTGGGAACTATAAATAAAAAATAAATATTTGGCTTCAGCAGTCCTAGGTAGAACCAAGCCTAGCTTCTCGCAACCATTTGTGTTGGAGCGTTATATTTTTGCACGAATGGAAGAGACCTACAGTTTTCTGCCATCTGCGAACGGCGAGTTGGGAAGCTTTTCATGACAATTAATGCTCTTGAATGCTTGTCAGGCATTCGGAAGAGGTGGACACTGTGAACATTTTTTTAGGTGTTTGCGGCGGGATTCGAACCCAAGACCGCTGGCTAAGTAGTCCGACGCACTAACCACTTGCGCTACGGTGCCCACGCTTGGACCTCAAAACATAAAAAAAATCGTAAGACGCCAACTTTCTGGGTAAATTATTAAACGTCAATTACATGGCGATGATTACGATCAAAAATTCGAAAACGTTTTGACAAGTCCGTCAACAATTCGAAAACCTATTGCCACTGCAGCTGATCGGAAAACATCGGTCAACAGCGCGTTCGATTTCATTTAAATTCCCTTGCGTCACAGCACTGCAAATGATCACCACAACTTTGACGTGATTGTCGAGCAACTGACGTTTATGAATTCATCCCCTTTCTTCTTTAGATGGTACTACAACGTATGTGCGTGTTATACTTTTGCACGAATGGAAGGGACCTACAGCTTTTTGCCGACTCCGAACGGTGAGTTAAGAAGCTCCCGTTGATGAATGATACTTTTTGATTGCTTGCCGGACATTCGAAAGAGGTGGCACCGTGGAAAAACGTTTAGGTGTTAGCTGGGATTGAACCCAGGCAGCATTGCGTAGTAGGAATATTTTCAGAAGCTAGTATTAAACTTGAAGAAAAAACTCAACAATGTTCCGCTTATCCGAAGTTTGAGATATGGAACAAGCAGTTGGACCAAGACCGCCAATGAAACCATCAAGCCATCATCATTGGCTCGAAAAGAAGCCAGTTTCCGGAGTAAACTAGATTTATAGATCTATAAATGCGAAATTTGGATCCTTTCCAAAAAAAAAAGGAGGACCAAGGGCAGAGATATCGAACAGGCATAGCTAAATGAGAATTGATGATCTTCGCTCTAAAAGCCCGAAGCCTCCACTCTAACGTAAGCTTCGAGAAGAAAAAAAGTCCAAAACGGATCAGAATTAGATTTTGTGTCTGCGATACATTGCCAATGCTGCCAACGTACATTTAAAAGATAAAATAATAATTTAAAATAAAGAAACAATAAATAAATATAAATAATTTAAATATAAATAAATAAAAAATAAAATTATACTATTATTCACCCACACCATATGTGTATGTCTTACCGGCACTTGTGCGTGGCTTCGTCCTTTGTGGCTTCACATCCGTGCTGCTCATACCCGCTTGCCTGGCAGCTGTTTGAAACATTCCAGTCGCCTGATGGTGTGAGTGGTGATGGTGATGATGGTGATACGCTGCAGCATAGCTGGGCTCATACCCAACACTGCCTCCACCTCCACCGCCACCTACCCCGTATGCAGCTTGTGTACTATCAAATAGGCTGGTGCCATTTAACGATGAATTGTTGTTGTTGCTCGCCGCATTATTATTGGCAGCCGCATGCGAATTGTGATTATTGCTGCTAGTATTGTTGTTATTGCTATTACTGTTACCCGCATTCGTACCTTCGCGTTGTTTTGGCGCAGGAACTTGATTTGTACCGCCACCTCCACCGCCGCCACTTCCGTTCGGTATCGTAGGCTTAATGTCCAAAGCGCAACTCGCATCGTTAAGTGAGGTAGTTGATGCTTGTGCCTGGTGCATGAAAGCATTCACAGCAGCCTAATTAATTAAAAAAAAAAAAAACAAAAATGGTATAAACAAAAAGTCAAAAGTGAGAAGAGCAGAGAAATCGGTTGTTGATCTAAAAGCTAAGAGTCTCAAGTAAGTTACCTGATATTCGGATGGGCCTGTTTGTACTGAATCGGGCGTTGAGTCCTTTGGCGGTGTCGGAGGGAATGGAAATGAATGTTGACCCGTTTGATGACTTTGTATTTGACCGCCAACTTTATCTTGTGGATCCTGTGGACACGCAAACGGACTACCCCACGGACTACCAGGCGGAAATGATTTATGGTCGCTCGTTAGCCACGAACTTAAGGGCGGATAAACGTGTGGTCGGCATACCTGAGGCGATGTATGTGACGATGGCATTCGAGAAGCTGCAAATACAAAAATAAAACAAATGTAAGTAAAATATTTAGATCAAATTAGAGAGAGAGAATCAATAATAAGGCGGTCCAGCACCATCCGGCCGGCCGGACGGCCGGTTGGCCAGCCGTCAACCACCACAGGGTATGTAATTTTTTGTAATAAAATGTTTGCGTTAATAGTTGAAATTACGCCAAGAATAAGATCATACATCACCAGTCATCTTTCCACCGCGCAGTACTGTATCTACCTCTTATCCAGGAGGCAAATGCACCGGATAATGTATAACAAAGCAACCTGCTGCCTGTCTGCCATACAACTGGCCACAACTGGGTGCGTCCGTGCAAAACATAATCCAGATGCAGATGCATGCACTCTGTGTGTATAATTTCAAACACTCTTCGCTGACTACAAGGAGATATAGCCGGAAGCTTCTGTTTCGCAGGGCGATTGTCATAAATTGTTTAATTTGTATCATAAACAATCGCGTTAAAACTTATTCGAGAGCCGATCTATCCGCATCCGCATCCTTTGTGTTTGTAGCGCGCGAGAACGCGCATCGCCCCAAACTGGGTAAAGGCTTTTACGCAGTATATAATTTACCGGACACCAAGTGAGATTTATGTACGGATTTATGTAATACGGATCAGCAGGATTATTATAATAGAGTATTCGCCGAGCTGAATTTGAATCAGAAGCACAAAATCAAATGCGTGAGTCCATAGTCAACCGACAACCAACAGGCAACGCTTGCGAACCAATTGACTACGATGTCGCGTCGCGCACACCTTGTGTGTGATACGGATACCTTCTGATCGATCGATGTATAGACGGATGGATGGATGGATGGATGGATGGATGGCAATCCAAGCCACCACTCCAGATGATCGACGGTGATCTGCCACGATCGATCAGTTGGCACGATAATTCCCATTTGATTATCCTAATAACAGCTTTTTGCCAATATTATATGTACGTGGACCTGATTATAGATATTATGACCATCGTCCCGCGATGGAAGATCGATGGTCGGTCGGTCGGTCGATGGACGATGGACGATGGACTGATCCGTCCGTTCGTTTACCTTTGCCACAGATCGGAGGGAGCTAAGTTGCGCAAGTAAATCATCGGATCGACGATTTCAACAATCATCTTGAGATAATATTTAATTTGGATTTTTCTGTGTAAGTATGCTGCTGAGCATACAGTTTGCCAGGTATTGTCTGACTGCCATCCGTACCCATCTATCTATCGACCATCTTTCCACCACCATCATCGCCACTGTGACTTGAGAGTTTTTGTGTAAGTAAATTTCACACTTTTTATCTGCAGCTGGGTAGAGAGTGATGCTGCTGCTGCCCCACAGTCTGGTCGAGTAAGGTACGTTACGTATAACAAACCACACAAGGAATTCATCCACGTAATAGGGAGCCAGCCCCAGCATGTTATTTCCCAGTGAACATTTCAGGGAGCGTTGTGATACCGAAACCCCGGTAATGTTATTATGTTTGGAGCAAATTATATACTCGTGTAGTGTTTGGTATTTTTTGATTTTAATACTTTTTCTTGTTTCCTTTCTGGAGGAATACTATTGATTCTTGTTTGACATTCGGATACGTACTTACGTACAGCTGGAACTCTGTGTCTATTGTAATGTAAGAAATTATCGAAAACAAAAAAAAAACGCATGCCAATGAATGACAGCAGGTGTTCAGTGATCAGGAAGGATGTCGACTATAATTATTATCTTGCGATGGAACGAGCAATATTGGTTCGCAAGTTAACACAGAATTTTTGACAGCTAAGGTATCTAATTGAATAAGAGCCAATGACTTAACAAATTTTAGGTGCCCGAAACAAGTTGAAGTCTTTGTCGGCTTAAATGCGTTCGTTCAGCGAACAGAAGTGATAACACAGACTTCTGCTCCAAATAAAAATGCCATGTAAGGATTGTCAGAGCGATAATCTACATAATCGTATCAGTATCAAAATATGATGGAAAGTCTGAATGCCTTAAATGTGTATTTTAAGTGTAAAATCTGGGGTTGAATATGCTAGCTTCTGTTCTAAGAGGTACGGATGTAGCTTCTAAAGGCGGTCTTCGCATTTGCTGTCTTCTGTCGTTAAAGCGTAATCTTTCCCATCAGCCATTATCCATGAATGGTTCTTGCAGTTGAAACCGAAAAGCTTTCCATTCTCGGTATGTGTGTTAATGCCAAACTACGTTGGAATGACCACACATTCCAAGTCGCCAAAAACGCTGCGAAATGCCTAGGTTTCCTCGAACGATGTAAGAAATTCTTCACCCCTTCTGGTCTAGCTACAATTTATAAGGCGTTTATTCGCTCCAAACGCGAGTACAATGCTCATATCTGGTCGGGTACTCCAAAAACATCACTGCGCCTAATCGATGGAATACAAAAACGCGCGATAAAACTTATAGGGGATAGAAACATTACTGAGTCAATTGACTCCCTTAAACACCGTTGTAATGTTTCTTGTCTTTCCCTGTTTTATCGCGTTTTCCACAAACAGTGCTCCAGCGAAATAGCTATCTGCACTCCTTCCCTTCAACAATTTTCTCGCAACACACGTCTCACAAGGAATGCCCATCAGTTTACCCTTAAGCCCAACTTCGGACATACAGTAAAATATAGAGATACTTTCTTTAACCGCTCAACACGAATGTGGAACGCTTTACCAAACACGATTTTTCCCTTCCGTTACGATCTACAAGCATTTAAGACCAGTGCGCATCGGTATCTCCTCTTTCATCCCCCCTTAAAATTACCTTGGCCCGCGCTGTGCAAGACTGTATTATATAAAAAAAAAAAAAAAAAACAAAATATTCCAGAGTTAAGAATCAGGATGATAAAGAACATTGAGCATCCGATTAAAAGACCAAAATAGTAGTGGCAAAGCTTAAAACCTAGCTTTCTCTTAGATGGGACGGGCAGCACTTTAAAAGTAGGGAAGTATACCACATGTTAAAGAACCGGTTCTACCGGTTCAAGTCAAAAAACTTATGTGGCCCTTTGATTAACGTTTAACGATTTAGCTCATTACGTTTAACTCATTTCTTTAGTTAACGCTTAAATAATAACACTAGATAACAGTAAATTTTATCGGATATGATTCCAACCAATATTAACTAATTTGAGTGTGCTGAATTCAAAAATGATAGTGAAATTTCCCGATTGGTTGTTGTTCTGAAGATATATAGATATGGTAGAAGAAATTTAATATTTTAATAAATTTTCTTGAAATTATTCAGTTTCCGCGTGTTTCAGTTTTACAGTTATCCTCAAATATTATTGTCTGTCAAACGTATTTGTCAGTTAACATTACTGTATTGAATCGGTTAACAACTTTAGCGAAAATGTGTCTTTATACTTTATTGAAGCTTTAAATGTTTTTTTTTTTTGAAAATCGGAGCCAATATTAAATTTTTTCTATGAAATTCGTATAAAACATACAAATATATAAGTAATAAACCAATTTTGATCAAAAATAAAAAATGTATAATTACACACGATAAAATTGACTTTGACCTTATAATCTATAAAAACATCGAATCCTAATAACTAAACCACCGAAATATTTCCACTGAATTAAAATTTCATAAATTTCACATAAACTGTCAAACTTTGGGTAATCGTTGTTTCATTTTGTCGGTACCACTTATCCTTTATGGTGAAACTTCGCTGTTTGTCATTCTGTATGTCACAATGGATTTTGGTAGGAACTACAGTCCAGATTGGGTCAGAATAAAACGCGATTGTGAGAAAGTTTTAGCAAAATACAATTTTTACAAATTTCAAAACACTTAAAACAGTGTCAAAGAAAAGTAATGCTAGTATGAAATTTAAAAATTAGCTTATTTTTAAAAAGAACTCCGGTAAGGCTTTATTCTTTCATTGTCGTCGGATCAGTTCTTTCAGGGTTTTAATTATTTTTGGTGGGTTACCCTAATATATTTAACTCTTCAGGTAAGAAAATCGCACGCTTTGAGTTCGCGGAGGAGGGCTTTTTAACTTTTTCCAAACTACATTAATTTACTAGGATTTTCACAGTCGGTCTTTATTCTCTAAAAACCGTGTTTATTGTAATATACAAAGTACAAAGGTTGTAAGATTATACCAAGTGCCAACTACAAAATAATTTAACTGGGCGCATTTTCCTCTCCAAATATTGGAATGCAAATGGGTCAGACTGGTGGAAAGTTTTAATATTTTTTCTTCAAAAATGTTTGCATACTCTGTTTTTTTTGCTCAAGGCCGAGAACGATGTGCATACAATACATAAAGTAAATTAACCGTCTTTTCCTCTTTAGGTGAATTTGTAATTTCTGTAAAGGAATTATGATTAATTTTTTCATCATTGATTCTTTAAATTCACATTATGTACATTATGTTCAATTAATTATTCAAATAAAATTCTGTCTAACGTGCATTTACCATTTCTTAATCTGCGTTCTCGAACATCTATAACGACGAAACTGGGTAACTGGACTACCTCTATAAGTGGGACTAAAATAAATGGCCGAATAAACTTTGTTTATTTATATGTTGTATGTATGTAGTTTTATTTTGTTAATTTTGTATGAATTTTATGTTTTTGTTTAGTGTAATGGAAATAAAGTGACTTTTTCTAGTTCTGACACGTTTGCATAACTTTGCCAGTCACCCTGCTCCTGCTGCCATTCCGTCTATCTATGAGTTTGTGTCTCATACCACTAGCGGCTACATTCAACCGGTACACATTCTGAACTCCGATATCAAAATTGATTGAAAAATTGTTCGAAAAAAAAAATCAAAATCAAAGAAATTAGGTTGACAATTGTGGAAAGAGTTGCGAATAGTAGAAAAAAAGTGCACCGAAGCATTCACAAGGCTTCACTGTATTACAGTCCTGTGTAGAAAATTAAGACCATTAGAATAATTGTTCCCTTTCTTCTTATTTGTTTCAGATGAAAGTTTTGTACTTATATATATAAGCCTAAAGCCCAATTATTTTTTTAAGTTTGAAAAGTAATTAAAAATATGTTTAATTGAAAGTCAATATTTTATACAATTATCCCACTGATTTTATTATTTACACAGAGTTGTATTATTAAGTCTTTGAAACTCACTGACAGGTAAGTTTGTGTTTACATTTCTTTAGAAAAAAAGTCTTCCGGAAATATTAAGGGTGTCGAAGGAAGGGATAGTCATAGAAAATACCTCGTGTTGAAAGACTATCAAATAAATTTCACACTTTTGTCGTATAATTTCATACGAAATTCGTTTATAGACACCCAGTGGTAGAAGCTTCTTGCGAACGGACACTAATGAATGAAGCTATCACCACAGGTACTTTAAAGTATCTGACAACCCTAGCTTTCGACATTCATTCACTTTTTCTCTTTCGTCTCTTTCTTGTAAATGGATACATCTCCCAAACCCCCTTAATATGCAAGTTCCCACAAAAAGTAGGTCCGCATAAAATTTCATTTTTTTCGCCGGCAAAGCGAAAACAAAAACAAACCACTAACGTAATATTAAATGCTCTATTTAATCCGCGCAAAAGTTTACCTACAACTCCGGTTGAATATACAAGAATATTCACCTAGAAAAAATCGACCACGCAATCTGCGGCTGCGGCACCATCGCCGTCGCCGGTTCAGTGGATCATAATGGATGGCAAAGTATTTGCATCATATCAGGTAACACCTTCGTCATGCAACAACCGCCCATCCATTCATCTATCCGTGTGCGACTGACATAAGGTGTTGCACAAGCTTCTGTACCATCGGCTGTCCCGTCCCGTCGCGTCAGTAGCGTCCGCATGTCTACTCCCATATTCATATAGATTTGAATTATTCCTAAGAAGGAGCGCGCGCGCTAGATCTGGTTATAAAGAAGTTTAACTTTCTGCATTTGGCGCCTTGTCGTGTTATCAGGCAGTTGCAACCACACACTATACTCGTATACTCATCATCGCACACTCTGTATAAATTTCGAAATGAGTGCCTCTGAAGTAATATAATTAAAACAAATAAACAATTAAACTGCAATATCGGGGTGAAGTGCAGTTTAAGAGTCAAAACCGTTCTTGCTGTTGGATACGAGAAGAAAAAAAATTTGAATTCTGATGTAAGGAGGGACATTAAGGAAGAAAATAACAACGAAACACGAAGAACAACTGGGACAGGTGCATAGCGATTATTATTAAGTCGTTTGTAAGAATTACGGACATAAATACGACTCGCGCCCGCCAACTACTATCCCATCTACACAATGAAGTCCAGTTTTCTTTTCTTAACGGATCACCTGGGCAGGTGAGTTGTGCCGCCACCACGAGTGAAGGGCCAAAATTCAAGGAGCTCTGTTCTTCTATGTAAAAAACAAAACAACCTAAATACAGTCAAACAGAAAACACTCGCCCCGAAGAAAATGTTTCTGTTTTTTTTTTTTTGGTTGCTCTCTAATTTTCCCCATTTAATATGATTGATTATCCCCTCTTTAGCAAGGACAGAAAGGAAGCAGGTGAGATTAACGAAAAGAAAAAAAGCCAACTTGAATTCACTCGTAAATTCTAATAGATACGTTAAGTAGGACTGTGTGCGACCCTTTTCGGTGTGTGATCTCTCTGCAAGACCGTCATCAACCCCTAAATCGGTTTTCCATCCATATATACTCGTAAGTACCCAATCACATTCCCTCGCAACCAAACCAGAGATCAAATCAAATCTCCTGCCGACTAATCCGATTGTGGAATTGATCTAAAGTGAGATATGAGAGTATCTCTTTGTTTAAATGGTTCGGAAAATGAAACGCTAGACTGCAACAATATGCTTGGTGTCAGCAGGATGAATGTATACAGAAGAAGGGGTCTGTTCCCAGCCCTTTGATGTGTGTTCAATAGTGTCATTCCATAATCGAAATTGCAATCCTTTTCGAGCCGTGTCTGACAGAATTTCACCAATCAAGATTGGCAAAAGGAAAGGGAAAATGTTACAGTAGATGCTTGACACCGATAAAAGGTGGCGGCAAACACTCCTCTTCTAATTCGTCGTCCTCTTATTCTTCATCATCTTGTTCTGCTCGTCAGCGTCGGGTGTTGGGCGAGTAATTCATTTGACTAATTGAGGGTACCTTGTTGTTGTTATTTGAAAATTGGAACAAAGTTGCGAACTCAAAGGGAGTATCTCTAGGATCAATCTACACACTTTTGTGCATTAGTTAATGGCGGGATATTTTTTTTTTTTGCTTCCTTATAAGGTCTTCTTTTAGATTCTCGCTTTTATGTGCATTAACTAATGAGGTATACACCAAAGAGTGGAGAAATGTTTAATTAACAAAAAGCGAGAAGAGTGACACAGATATCCTTATTTGTCAGAGGTGTATGAAGTTTCTTTGTTGTCATCTTCTCGTAGACCTCATTCAGAATATTATGTATCGTCTTCTTATTTCATTTTTTGTTTGTTTTTATCCTTCAAGAAATCTTTGCTGCTATTCATTGCATATTTATAGGATTTTTAAGCACTAACAATGGCGAAAGGGGTTAACCAACCCCTAAAGCAATGTGAAGATAACACAGTCAGCAGTTTTATAGGTAGGAATAAATGTATTTACCTAGACTGAGGTGTTCCTATATACACATTGCACAGATGGCTTATGCATACGCATGTGACTATCAATGCACTTTCATCTAAAAACAGAGACGTTTATTTCGCATGTACAATATGTATGTATACACAGAAGGGTGGGAATTAAATACAAGGGACGCTAACAAACCACACACATACGGATACAGTATGGTTGACATCACACCCAAAGCAGCTGCCAATTTAAATACGAACAAGTTGACATCCACCCGAAGGGGTGTGCAGAGGATGTTCCAAAACTAACACGATCAAATCTAAGCCTGCCTACGGTTATCGTTTTTGTTGTTGTTGTTATTGTTAAATATCTATCCTACCGCGTTTAACGAAGCGCACACGGTATACCAAACGAAAGGCGATTAATTATGTGGTTCACGTAAAAAGCATTTATAGCTCCGATTCTAACAATGGTCAGCGAGCGGTGGTCAATATGCTTGTTATTGTGTGCAAGACGCTTGTCAAATGCGACTTCACTATAGTATGAACAGCCGCAATAGCAGCAGTATTGCTATAAAAAAATAAACAAATGATCGGCTTCTTTTGATCTCTTAGCCGATTGTTAAATGTAAGTATAGCGAAAGGTAAAACGTACATAATTGTTAGCAGTATGCAATTAACGCCGCGACAATGTCAGGAGATGCAAATTTAATTCTCTTCACGGTTTAAACTGGAATGTTATAGTTTTTTTTGTTTCTATTTGTATTTTTATTCGATTTGAGCGCAAAATATTGGCATAAGACACGGGGAAATTGGGTCGACATACAATGCGTTTTTTGTTCGTTTGCTTTTGTAGTTGCACGCCGCGGTTTGATTGCAGAGTTTTTAAATCCACGAGTATACAC